>CM055195.1:17447734-18043243 GCA_029224185.1 Karalla daura
ACCGTCTGACCTTCCCTCTGAACTTGTCACACTGACACTATAACACAGTCAAGAGACATTTCTTGAATTCCCGCACTGGCACACTGAACTTTATCAGTCAATATACACATAGGCACACATGCATGCGCTCGCACACACACTCACCCCTGCTCCTGCAAACACACACAGTCACCATAATAGCAGCGATAGACCAGCTGGTATTTACCGATGGATCCAGAAGCACACACTTATTTTCAGTCCACATAAAGTTTACACTTTCACACAGTGTCGCGCTCGCAGCGCACACCCTGCCCTCGTCAGTCAACGCAGACAGACGCGCCAAGCAGTTTTTCTGTCAAGCACAAGACACAATAAAAAGAGGGGATGTGGCGAGGGGCCAAGTGTGGCGGCTGCCGCCCCATGGGCACCTCCACTGTGTAATTAGAGCAGACTCACGCAGGGATAATGCACACATACACAGGCACGCAGGTATGCATGCACAAGCACGGATTCGTGCATGCAGCAGGAGGTATGTTCATTTTTAACAAGGGGAGGTAATTTGCAGTTTTCTTTTCTTTGTTTTTTTTTGTTTTTTTACTTTGTGACTGAAGCGCTGTATAATGTGCACGCACAGACAAATTCAGATTGGCCAGACACGCATCGCAGCAGGAGGAATCATATGTTGACTGTTGGGGGAAAGTGAGGAGAGGAGGGGGACACGCCGGCTTTAAAGCCCTGCACACAAAGCTGCATTCACAACGCAGAGACCGGCCAGGCTGGACAGCGCATGCACACACCTGAACATTGTACACATATCGCATCGGCAAAGTTGATGTGGGGGGAAAAAAACAACATCACGGGAAGGACTGGTTGAAAAGTACTGCTTTTGAAACACAGTTCAATGTGTTTTCCCTGAGGTAGAAGTGCTGCACTTTGCACACACACAGTTCTAATTACTCATGACATTACAGAATAAGACTGTACACATGAAAAACTACAATTTTAAGCAATGCCATAAACAAATTATTATAGCAACAAATGTATTTGGCACCTCCTTGAACAGCAACATTAAACAAAACACATAAAACAGTCTGATAATTTTATATAGTGTATATTACACAACACTAACATGCTTAACAAGTACCTCTCCCTGATAACAATTAGTATGTACATTCACTTGAACAACATGCATAATTTGAACGCACAGCTAAACTTAATTAATTAATTAAGTATTATTCTAGTGAAGGATGTAAACACATATCCTCCCACTGCATGCGCTTAGCAAAACCCATCAGGCTGTCCTCCTCGCTGCAGCTAGAGCCGACATGCACGCGTCCCCTCAGAGAATGAATGGAGCCTGGCTGCGCCGGCAGTGTGTTTCGTACCTGTGCGGGATCAGTCAGTGACAGAGTGGAGCTGCAGCAGAATCACACCGTTGGGACCTCAGAGAGGATACAGCTCTCTGCTGCAGCCTTATCAGCCTTTATCCTTCTGTCTTTATCTCTCTCTCTCCAATTTTCTCTCCTCCTCCTCCCTTCCCTCTCTCATTGTATCTCCTCATATTACCCTCTCTCTCTCTTTCTTTCTCCTGCTGCCTCTCACTTTCTCCTCCCCCTCCTCTTTTCTCCCCCTACCTCTCCTTGTATGGAAAGGCAGTTAACAGCCTCAGTCCTCTCCTCCGCCGTCCCGCTCTTCTCTCCCTCTATCTTTCTCTTTCAGTCTTTCAGGGGCTGTGTAAACTCAGCAACCTCATTGCTGACAAGCTAATCAACACCACATTGGCCTCTCTTAACACACACCACTCAGCATTGTGTATTTTTTTACCCCTGCTCCTAGGTGCACTCTATCAGACCTGAGAGGTGTAGGTTGCTGAATAATGGCAAAAATAGGAGGGGGAGAAGCGAGGGATAGGGCTTCACATACACGCACGCACACACAGACGCAGGCTGGGAAGCAGACTTCGGGACAGAAGTGCAGGCTTGTATTTCTGCAGTTAATTTACTGATTGGACATTGCTGCGAATCAAAGGGTTTAAAATGGTATTTCTTCCTCTTTCAAATATTTCTGTCCTGTGGAGGATCCAGCTGTGATCTCAGCTGAGGAGCCGTTTTCCTGCAGGTCAGGCTGTGTGTGTGTGTGTGTGTGTGTGTGTGTGTGTGTGTGTGTGTGTGTGTGTGTGTGAGAGAGAGAGAGAGAGAGTGTGTCCGAGACGTGTGGTCACCAGTTCCCACAGCTGGTACACATATGGACAACCAGGGAGGTTTCTCATGCCGGCCACCACTCAGTTATCAACATGTCAGACTGAACAGAGGCTGTGTGTTTGTGTGTGTGTGTGTGTGTGTGTGTGTGTGTGTGTGAGTGTGTAGCATAATGTGTAACATTCTTGAGAACTAACTTATTGAGTATTTTCCTGATTGCCATCCATTGCCATGACTCAATGTAAATGCACTCCGGTGAAGGTTGTCATCTCTCCATGCTGCGTTTCCAGTCATCGGTAAGTCTGATCTGGACGTGACCTTGCCAGACTCCAAAAGGCGAGTCCGAAATTGTGAAACAGCTTTTGAGCTCTTAAACTGCCTCAGCCACGTCACTGGCTCACCCACGAACCTTCCAGGAATTAGGGCTGCTGAGGAGGAGCGTGGGGTTCACATGTGGATCAGGTAACTATTTGTACAATGGGTCTCGCAGTCATAAACAGTCAAGTAAACAATTACACCCTCAACCCATCTGTTTCCTGGTTTCACTTGAAACTCCTCTCACATCTCTTTCCATCAGTATCTGTGTATCTGTCTAAATATATATCAGTCTGTCTATCGATCTATCTATCTATCTATCCATCTATCTTTCTATCTTTTGTCTGTCTGTCCCTACAGTTGAAAGTAGGTTACGGGAAAAGCCAGACTTCCATGCTGCTGCCCGCTGATTAATGGCGGTGAGCTCAGCAGCCAGACCGACTCACGTTAATGGGGAACGTCACTGACACACTGTCAAGCACACAGGTGTGCATACGAGGGAGCACGCAGACCCTTTCAAAGCAAGGCAACACGCTCGGCAATGGACGCTGAAGCGAACCTATACGGGAACCGGTGATTATTTTGATTAGTGGAGCAGGAATTTTCACCTCAACCACACTCTGAATCACGCACACACAGTTAGTATTAGGACACTGCATACAGCAGCAGAATGGCTGCAGGTTGCCTGACTGACGCAAATCGGCGAGATAGGAGAAACCCCTTTTCCTGTCAATCACACGCTCACGTTAAAGATATGTGAGCCAAGTGAGTGAAGCAATGAGAGGAAAACCATGAGCTAATCACAGGGTGTTGGACCGGGGCCATACTAGTCCCAATGTCTCGGCCTCATGGCCGCAAACCCCTCTGAGACAGACAGACAGACAGACAGAGTGAAAGAGCAGTGTCGGGAACAGCTGGCTAACAGTGACTGGGTACTGTGCTCCCACGTTATTGGAGACTCTGGAAAACACATTCATAATTGCCCGGTGTGTAATTGTTTAGTTGTCTAAATAGTTGTCTTATATTGTTCTCATTAACTACGAGATCTCATGAAATGAGCAGAACACAGCGGAGATCACAGAGATCACACACCACACGCTAACCTCTTGCTGATGTTCACATTTTACAGTGAAGCCTGCTGCTAATTAGCACTGAGCGCAAAGGGGAGCTTTGTTTGTCAGATGGTTGAATCAATGGATGACTGGATGGATGGATGGATGGATGGATGGATGGATGGATGGATGGATGGATGGATGGATGGATGGATGGATGGATGGATGGATGGATGGATGGATGGATGGACCTAATGATCACACTCTGGATTCTCAAACAAAGCGATCCATGGCGATCCATCCCACAGTTCTGGAGATGTTTCAGTTCGGACACACTGGCCAGGTCACCAGAGCCGCCCACCGGCAAGATTTAAAATACGTACATATATTTATGGCTCCATCGTTTTCCTAAGCAGCTGGGCACTCTTTAAAAACATCAACAACATGGTTTGTCTTTGGTTAGGGGCTATTTTAAGACGCAGATAAAAATTGAAGGGGTTGTTATAGCACAGCGACAATAAACGATAAGTGTTCAGTGTGAGAAAATATAGAAAATATACAGCAGTGTGTCATGTTGATGCTCTTAGAGGATAAATTGTTTAATGCTGTCTGGTAAATGATGCTGAAATATTATTTCCTGTATCTGTCAAAGAGCAAAACAAAGCTGGGGCAATCTAAAGCAAAATCGGAGTGTCTCAGTAGCTGGAATAACATTTAATCACTCTAAAGACAGCCGAAGACAAATATTTATCCGCTTGGCTTTGGGGTTAGTAGCAGGATCCTTCCAAGTGGGATAGTTCATCTGTCTGGAGATTCATCACATGGACACAAATGCACACACATGCACATACACCACCATCGCACACTTCCTGAACTGTCAAAGTGTTCTTTGTTCCCCCAAAAGGATCTACAATAGACATATTCAATATGTGATATGTTGTTGAAATTTCCATCTTAGATCTTTGCTCCATCATTTTTTCCCCATAATTCTAGAATTCCATAATTCATTATTCATGTGACTTTTGACCCACTTTGAGTGGTAGAAGTCTTTATTTTTTTGGACACTGTAACCAATAGGCAAGACAACCGCTCTTAGCAAACAGTTTACTAAAGTTACCGACCCAGCAGCATTTCAGGAAGCATTCTCCCGTTTTACTGGTTGGACCCGTGTAGCTCTCCATCCACCCCTTCTCCTCCTCCTCCTCCTCCTCCTCCTCTTGAACTAAACAAACAAATAAAAAGGATCTGGATGCCCAGCATGGGTGCTGACAGGGGTCATGTATGGCTTCGAGGTGTATGATGCTCCACTGAACACTGTTACACAATCTCGAGAGGGACTTAGAAAGCAAAGAGTGTTTGAAGTGTGTGTGAGTCAGGTCTGTTAAAATACTGCATGTAACTTGGGCCCCCCTAAAAGACACACACTTGTGTACGCAAACACACACACACACACAGTTACGTAATATACCAGTCTCATGGACACAGCAGTATATGGCATAATCGTAAAGAATTAGACATGTATGAGGTGAAAATACTCTCCGTTCTTGCTTATACAACATGCTAAACTGAAAATAGTTAATACGGTTAACATTAAACACGCTCAATGTTAGCATATGCATGAATGAACGCTTTAGCAAGTTTGAGTTTATTTCAGCTCTTCGCATGGGACTCTTGTTAGGATGACGAATAGTGTGAAAGAGAAGATTATTTATTTTAAGAGAAGATTATTATGTTTAGCATCACATGACCAAACACATGTAGGTGTAATACTGCTGATGCTGAATATGACAATTCAGAATGAGCAAACCTTCATGAGTAACCTGCAGAAATCAAGGCAAAATCCTTATTTCAAAACACGGCATGAGATTTAGGCAACAGATTTGTTTCATCTCTTTCTTTGCAGATGACATAACGCTGTCTCTTCTCAGTTTAAAAACCTCCAGCTGTGCATGATTTGTTAAGATACCTTAAAGGGAACCAGGGTTTAAAGTCAGATGTTTAAAAATGATTGTCACTGCACCCTGAAGTCCCCATTTACTTTCCTCCCAATGGGGAAGATGATGTAAAAGCAAAAATAATCAGTTACGTAATTATTTTCTTTTACTTTGAGTATTTGTTTAAGAGGGCTTGACAGATGAAACCAGCGGTTATTTAGAGTTCCCCTCATCCCAAAATCAAACAGTTTGTTTTGAGAGAATTAGAAAATACGACCCCCAAGCTTATATGGAAGTGAACTTCATCCTCCATCCAGAATTATGCTTAGATCACAGCGAGCACGGCTGAATCATCCACGCTTCCAGCTCTATAACTGGCCCTCCCAAATTAGATCAATCTGGATTTGGCTAAATAATTTCAACAGTCCTCCTGCTTGGAAGCTGACGGAGCAGTGTTATACAGAGATTTCTATGGCAGGTGTTTCTTTTATTAAGAGGGTCACACTTTAAAAACAGGTACAGATAATCCTTCTCATAAATCCCATGTCCAGAGTTTGGACAGACACTCAGGTATGTCTGCAGTCTGGTCAACTGCCAATCACTCCGCTCAAGTGTTCAAAAACTGTTGAAAGGAGAAATTAAAGATGAAGAGAAAACAGGGGTGAGCTCAAACAAATCTCAGCAGCCCATTCATCTGTGCTTGATTCTAGCAGCTCAGGGAGACATCAGAGACATTAAGGATGATACACTAGAATTTACAGCCGTCAGATTCAGCTGTGGGTAACAGCACCAGGAAAGCGACAAAGAGGAGACGAAACCTACAGCACGTAGTGTGAGTAATAACCCCGTACCTGGCGATAGTGGAGGACTTCACAATGGAGCACTCCTGGCCGCATTTAACCCGAATACTGACAAAAGGCGCCATTAGAAATTTATGAGGCTGAAAAGCATAGGTGGGTGCTAGCGCAAAACTGAAACCGTAATGGAGCCCGTAAACACAGTCTGTGGGTTATGGACTCGGTGGCACCCTAACTCGACGGGGCGCCGGCCTACAGCAGGCCAGCGCGAGTGGACTTCAACTTTCAGTCCCTTCGCTCCATTTTAAGACCGGGCTGCTAGTTATGTGCATGTGGTAGCAATTTCGGGGCTGATAATCCCCCCCTCCCCTCCCCTCCCCTCCCCTCCCCCTCCCCCCGCCTCCTCCCCAGTCCCCCCCCGCCCTCCTCTGCCCCGCGGGTCTGCACAGAAGCCCCCTTCCCCGCACACCCCGAGCCAGCGGGCCGGCCGGCCCATAAAGCTGCCTGCTCCGGCACGGCCTGGCCCGTCGCCGCCGCATAAACCGCGGCAGTAAACAATTTTGTTTATAGCGAGAGCTCTGCGAGCGGCCAGGGGGGGGCATCCGGGAGGACAGACTGGCAACTGGTATGAATCACCGACAACCCAGCCGGGCCACTGCGATCAGGCACGCCAAGTGACAAGAAGCAGAGTCTCGGGGTCAGGGCACGTCAGGATGGCAGCAGGGCTGGTTAGTCAGACAGATGAAGGCAAGAGGAAAGTGTAATTTTTTAAGATTTTATTAAAATACGGTGTGGAGTTTACCATCAGAAGTTACCATCACAAACATGATTGTTTCTAATAAAAAAGTAAACAAAACAAAAATAAAGCTTAAGAGCCTAGTTACAGGAGAATTTTTTTTTTTGTTTTCTTTTTGTTTGTTTTTGCAGTCTGGTGAAAGAAAAAAAAAAAATCAATTCACAATGAGAGTGAGTGGAAAAAAAAAAACATGTTCACATGTTGTAAAAATACATTTCCCAATTTTAACATTACACACAGTCACTTTCAAACATTCATTCATTCCTTGTTAGATGGTTAGATGTCAGTGCCAAAATAAAGCAAAACAGAAAAGAAAAAGAAAAGTTCAGACCTGTGCACATGGGGGGGAAGGGGCGGAGGGGGGGGGGGGTACACAGAGAGGGGGAGGGGGGCGGTTTCTAAAAACGCAGGAGGCTGTTCTACATTCGGAGGGCGGAAAACTCGGGGACGGGGGACACGAGACAGAGGGCGACTGCTGGAGGATATGTGTGCATTTGAACCCTGAGAGAGAAAAAGTGACCGATTCTTAATTTTCTGCTTTTTTATCTTCTTTTTTTTTTTTTTCCTTTTTCTTTTTGACAGACCACACCAGTGTCCGCTATGCCTTTATCACCCCTCCCAGGCCCCGCCGGGGCTCTGGCAGCACCGTGAGACAGAGAGAGACAGAGAGAGAGAGAGGGAGAGAGAGACAGAGACAGATAGAGAGAGAGAGAGCCACTATTAGAGTGCCCGGGGCGGCGGTGGAGGTGGCGAGGGGGGGGTGGGGGGGGGGGGGTTGGGGCGGGGAGGGGGCATTCTCACACCCCAGAGTGAAATATCAGCTGTGGCTTTTGTGAGAATACACACTGTGCTTATCTTTAAGTCCACGCACATGCACACGACCAGACTGACTTGAAACCTTTAAAAAAAAAAAACAGAGGGAAGAGAGAGAGAGCGAGAGAGAGAGCGAGAGAGCGAGAGAGAGAAGAGAAGAAAAAAAGACATCTTGCACTTTACAGCACAGTACGAATTCACACTGGGTTTGTGTGTGTGAGCCAACGAGGGACCGACTGCGCTGAGGCTAAATGTGGTTCAGCGCGGGCTGGAGTACGAGGCGCTGCAGATTTAGGCCTGTCGGGGTGCGGGCGGGGGCGGGGGGGGCTTTTTCGCGGGGCGGCCTCCGCTAGCGGGGCCCGATCTTTCCCACTGGGTGTGTCTCCTGACTTCACCTGCTGTGGTCAACTGTATTAAGGCAGTGAGTGGTTCCATGGCGACTTTCTATAACAGCTACTTCGACGGGGGAGAGAATAAGTAAGGCCCAGAGGAGGTCGGCTGGAGAGGACGAGTGGGGTAAGACGAATTCATAGAAAACCAACAAAAAAAGAAAAGAAAAGAAAAAAGGAGGAGGAGGAGGAGGGGGGGGGAGGAGGGCGGGGCGGGGGAATCACCAGGAGAGGGGTCTTGTTTTCTCTGAAATGTTTCAGTACAACATGTAGAACACAGACAGCATATCCATTAAAATGAAAGCCTACCATAAAACAGAATGGTTTTCATAACAGTGCACTGCTGTACTGAAAAAAATATATATAATCATCATCAACAGCAAAAATTTAAGATTACTATTATGCTCATAATCCGAACTATGGGGGTTACTTTTTTTTTTTTTAAAAATATATACTCATCACATGACAGAGGAGCCTAGCATCTCAGGACACAGACATGCTCCATGTCTCTCATAGACTCTGGGGGGAGAAAAACTGTACATCACTGGAAACTGACCACGACAAAAATGGCAACTCGGGTTTAAAACACTCTGAGGGGGTCGGGGCGGGGGGCGGGGAGCAGTGGGAAACAGCAAGATGACACAAAGTCTTTAAGCCAATAGTATTTCCCCTAAAACATTACCTCACATGCACTATAGATAGAGCAGCCATGACGATGGAGGGGGCGATAAAAACAGAACAGCATCTACGACTACGGTACTAGTAAAAGAAAACTAGCAGACCACAGCGACCGACTTCTGATTTTTTCTTCTTTTTTTTTTTCTTCCTTAGTTTTTCCAATAGCCAGTGAGATGGAAGGAGGTCGAGACACATCAACTACAGTCTGAAAGTCTAAGAATGGGGGGGGGGGCGGGGAGCGTTGTGCTGAATTGCCACGATGAGGAAATCATAGGTAAAGGCAAAGAGATACGCATTGGTTTTTGAAGCCTGAGTATTCAGTGACCTATGGCGAACCTAAGAAGACTGATCGATTCGGTTTTCTGTTTTCATTTCATGGGGGCAATGAATCTTTTTTTCTTTTATTACCATTGTATCATTACTGCTACAATTTCACAACCCTTCTGGTAAAGAACAGTAAAGAAGTTATCTAAAAAATCTGTACAAAAAATAAAAGGGTATGCACGGTACATTCAATATCTGTTACTGAGGTACTAGAAAGGTGTTCCCTTGACACCAGGGCAACAGCGTTAAAGAGTTTACTTCTAGGGACTATTCCTTTGGAGAGACAATAGCTTCTTATCCTAACGGGCTGAGGGAACACACGCACACGCAGACAAACTCACACACACGCATGTACGCACACACACACGCAGACGCGCGCACACACACACACATACACGGCATGCAAGACCACTGTCCCGTTGCTCCTACAGGGAATCCAATCTCTACTGTCCCCTCACGCTTAAAGGAATTGGTGGATGCATACTGGTTTGCATGGGCAGATGCTTGGGTGGGCCATGACGGTGGGAGAGGAGTGGAGGGCGGGTGTGGGTGTGGGGTTGGGGGTGGTGGGGGTGGTGGTGGTGGTGGGGGGGGGGGGGGGTGCGGGGGTCGGGTGCAGTGAGATCTTATTCAGCAGTAAGGCGGTAGTCGATCCCTGGTCACCCCATCCTGTGTTCTGAGTGTTGGCAGTGTGTGGTCGGGTTCTTCCTCGCTAACAGCTAACTGTCCATCCTGAGGGGCCCGGATCGAGCGCCGCTCTGAGCCCGCGGCGGTCGGACGGCGCCCTCTGCTGGCCACGCCCCCGCGGTGCCGGTGTGGATGCGGTCTGGCTGCCTGTGTGTGTGTGTGTGTGTTATCTGTGTGCGCGAAGAGCTCGCGCTGGCGCAAGCCGGGACCTCGGGCCTGGGGTCTCTCCTCTGATAGGACACTCTAAGCTATCACGTCTAAACGATCCATGAGGGGGAGGGAAGCATGCGGAGATACAGGGACCGCTGTCCTTCAAACTAAGCATCTGGGCTCTGCAGTGTCTGGCTAAGATCCTCAGGCTCCCCCTCTGCCTAGCGGGCTGGCCTCGGGGCCAAGGGGAGCCAGGGGTCAAACTGGGCCAGGGTGGTGGTGGTGGTTGGAGTGGTGGTGATGGTGGGAAGGGGGGCAGCTGGATGCTTGGTAGGGAGGACAGGATGTACTGTTTGTGATTCTGTCTGCTTTACTTTTGTACACGTTTTCCCCCCGATGCAAGAGAAGGTGGGAGAGGGGGAGGAGAAGATAAGAGAAGAAGAAGAGAGCAGTAACATGAGCCATTAATGTACAAAAGAGGCCTGCAGCCTTTCTGCCTCGCTGCCTCTGACTGGTCAGAGGCGGCAGACCGGAGGGCCTCATGTCAAATGCTATTTTTTTTTTCCGTTTTTTTTTTTTCTTTTAAAACAAACATTAACACCTAGAGCCACAACAGATCAATGTTCCATTAAAACAACAGCCAACTAAGGATATAAACCAATCCAATCATTGAATCCTTGAGAACAGTTATTGCTGACGTTGTGGGGTGGGGGGTGGGGGTAACGGGTCGGGAGGGGAGAGTGGAGGAGTCGGGATGGGGCTGGGTGAGATGAGGACGTAGATGGAGGGATGTGTGGGTGAGGATGGGGCTAGCTGTGGATAAGTCACTCCTGGGCTGGTTATGTGATCTGAGGAACAAGACTGTGTAGATTCACATCAGGGCAAACTGGCGCTGACGATGTACTGGAGGGTCGGGCTGTGTCTGATGCTGGGTGGGGGTGGGGGTGGGGGGGGTGGAGGGGAGGGTGTGTGTGGGGCGTGGGTGGGGGGGGGGGCTGGGTTTCCAGAGGTGACGGAATGTGCTGGCGGCGGCGGGGGGGCTATTGGTCGGAGGGGATGTCTCTGTCGGCTTCGGCCTTGGGGGAGGGGGCGTGGGGGGGGTGGGAGACGGGGGCGATGCCGTGCGCCAGGGTTCCTGAAACGAGGCTCTCGACCCCTCCGCCAGCTCCCGGGAGAGCCCCCGCTGCGACATTGATCAGACCCGGGGGGAATCTGGAACGCACAGGCACAAGGACAGAGACGGTGAGAGGCACTGTGGAGCGCGTGTGTGCGTGTGCGTGTGTGTGTGTGCGCGCAGGGTGGGTGGGGTGACTCTCAGGATCCAGCCTCGTCCCCTCTGCCCTCACCTGTAAGTGGCTCCGTTCAGCTCCGGGTGGACAGTGGCGGCCTCCATGCTGGGCCACTGCGAGGCGGCCATCAGGTACTCTTTGTTGACGCAGTTCTTCAGGCTGTCGGGGATGCGCCCTAGAGCAGAGAGGAGCAGGGTGAGACGCTGGCTGTTCGCAGCATCCTGCGCGGTCCTGATCGGCAGCCGCCATGCCGGGCGCTCAGGCGGGGCGGTCGCGGCCGAGCCGAGCCGAGGTGCCGAGCATCGCTCTGCCGTCACCTCCGACACAGGAGCCAGACTCTCACTACACAACCGACCGGAGAGAGGTGCTCAGGACCAAAATCTGGGTGTGAGTCACTTTCAGTTTGCTAAATGAGTGCTGTGCATCCACGCCCTGCCGCACACAGCTGCACTGATTGCACTGCCCTGTATTGTAACGCACACGCTGTCCATTCTGGATACAGCAGCCAGCAGCAAGACGCAGTCCTCCCAGTCGTACCACTAAGTTGTCTGACTACTTGGCAACAATTTCAGCGCTAACCGCCTCAGTACAATCACAAGCACAAGAATACACAGCTACATTTTAGGATACTCGGGTAACTATATGGCATCTGCTTCTGGTGTCTGTTGCAAAACAGTTTCTAATCTATTACATCTTTTCTACTGGCTTCAGTGTCTCAAATGTTTCTCTCTCTCCTCATCTTTATTAAGCCAAGAACTAAACAGTGTACAGAACAAATGATTGTGGATTGTTTTTTGACTGAAATCAAAGAGAGCACGGATGAAGCATTCAGAACGAGAGCCGAGTCTCGCGTCGAGGGTGCGAGTCGTACCGGTGATGGCGCGGCGCACCTCCCTGGCAGCCTCCTCGCGAGCCTCCACCGAGGCCTGCTCGCTGTACCACGACGTGTGCGGGGTGCAGATCAGGTTGGGAGCGTCCTTCAGGGGGCCTGTCGAAAAACTGAGCGGCACAGGCGTCCGTTACAGACCGCCACGCACACGGGCACGGAGACAGAGACGGGCAGAGCGGGGCTCTGAGGGCGCGGGCACCCGGCTCACCTGAAAGGTTCCGTCTCGTGGACATCCAGGGCGGCTCCTCGTATCCGGCCCTCCTTCAGGGCCTGGGCCAGTGCTTTCTCGTCCACCAGGCCGCCTCTGGACGTGTTCACCAGGAAGGCTCCCTGACGCATCTGCAGCACAGTTCGCAGCGGTGGGACGCGATCAGTGTGCACTCCTTTCACTCATTTTCCACGCAGGAGACTCAGCTGTCTACGCCATATCAGAACACTAGGTTCCTTCACCGTTCCATACTAAATAAAGAAGGGACATATCCTACAGCAGCTCCTACTCCTACCCTAACATAATACCAATAACATGTGAGAAGATGTCACTCAGGGTCAAAAAAATATTCCATAAGGTCATTAAAAACAGATTGATGTCTGGTGGATCAAGCACTGGATCCTCATGTAACCAGTCAAAAGACACAAACACACTATGACACGTGCTACTCTTCTCAGTCCCGGCTAGATGCTTATCAGATCTCACTGGCCGGTACCTGATCTCTGCACGATGACAAGACCCGAGCCAACCTGAATCTAATCTAAGATAAACTCCTCGTGTCAGCACGTCTCCTTGGTTCCCAGTCTCTTTTTTTTTTAAATGACTTTCAAGGACATCAACAGCTGCTACAGTATGACGGACAGGACGGACACTAGGAGACAAGCTTTCTAACAGATGTGCACTCTTTGTAACCTGTCACTTTATCTCCTAAATGTGTAGAAATCGGAGGAAGCACATGCACAGCTCAAGTTTTTCCAGAATATCCTTCTCTTCTCATTTCCCAAACCGATCACTCATTCTCCAGATTTCCCATGACTCGTGGAACCTCGACCTCAACATTTATCCACTCATTTACCTACTGATACCAAAACTTCCTAATCAGGGGGCGTACACGGGACAACTCGCACACACGCTTTGCATATTCCCCGGCCGTGCACGCACCTGTTTGATGGTGAAGTCATTGATGAGGTGGTGGTTGTGCTCGTTGAGGCTGCAGTGCAGCGATACGCAGTCCGAGTGAATGAGCAGGTCCTGCAGGGTGGCCATGCGCTGCAGGCCCAGGGAGCGCTCCACGCCGTCGGGCAGGTAGGGGTCGTAGAAGATCACGCCGAAGCCGAAGGCCTTGGCCCGCAGCGCCACGGCCTGGCCCACGCGCCCTGGAGGAGGGGAAGGGAGAGAGAGACGGAGGTCCTGACGTCAGATGTGCGACCGCACAGCTCCGGTGCGAACCGCGCGGTCCGGGCCGTGCCCGACGCGGTGAGACCCTCGTGCCCCTCACCTAGGCCGATGATGCCCAGCGTCTCCCCCCGGATGCGGGCGGCACCGCCCGCCACCTCTCTGATCTGCTCCACGCTGGAGGCGCGGGTGCCCTCCCTGAGGGCCTGGTGCATCCAGGTGACTCGCCTGTACAGGTTGAGGATCAGACACAGCGAGGTGTCGGCCGTCTCCTCCACCGAGGCGGCCGGCACGTTGCACACGGCGATGCCTGCGGGATGGAGAGGAGAGAGGGGGGGGGGGGGGGGTCGTCAAGCACTGCCCGATCTGAGGCCATGCAGACGACGCAGCGGGGCACTCACCGAGCTCGGCGGCCGCTTTGATGTCGACGTTGTCGAAGCCCGAGCCGATCCGGACGATGACGCGCAGGCCTTTGAACTTTTCCAGGTCGTCTCTGGACAGAGTGATGGTGTGGTAGAGGAGGGCGGCCACGGCCTCGTTCAGCACCTGGAGAGGGGAGCGACACCGGCGGTGAGTGGGACAGAGGAGGAGGCGGCGTTTGAGAACGCGGCGGGCGGGGTCGGCTGTACCTTCTCGTGAATCTCTTGCGTGGACTGGGCGTCGCAGAAGGCCACCGTGGCCACATCTTTGAGGATGGGCATCTCCACAGTGCAGTCGCGGCCGTCCAGCAGGGCCACCAGGGGCCGCGGGTGCATGGGCCCGTTCAGGATGGGGGGTCGGATACCTGAGCGGAGACGTCACACATCCAATGAGCACTCCCTGCTGTTTGCGTCTCGCAGCGGGCATGGTGAAGCTACATATTACTCCACAGTGTGATATGAGTCATTATAGCCTCGCACTAAACACCCAGACACACACACACACACACACGTGGCTTAAGTTAACAGGGGCTAACTGCCACCCTCCTTAGACACTAATAACTCAGACATTTATGGCTTTCTTTTCCCAGCACAACCACCTCCAACCAACACCCTCGGGAAACGGCCGGGATGATGTGCTCGTGTTCGTACGGAGCATTCTAGTTACAAAAAGTGATGTGTAACTTAATCTGTGATGGGCGCGTGGACAGCATCCAGCATCCTGGCCTATTTGGTGCCGCTCCTACGAGCTCAGGCCGGGAACAAGCAACACAGGCAAACACGCCACGTCCAGGTTATGCATCGACTTGCCTCCTCGCAAGGGGGAAGACTGCATGGTATTGAATGAAGAACGGTAATTTTGATGAAGTGCTGAGTCTGGGAACTTGACCTGCCACTGTATGAGAGGAGCGCGTGTAGAGGGGAGAGGAGGGGAGGGGGGTGGGGTGATGGCGGCCTGGGGGAGGGGCGGAGAAAACTGCGGGGTCTCAGAGAGAGGAGGTGGAAGAGGAGGGGGGGGGGGGGGTTCAGGAGGGGGTCTGAGTCATGACCTAAATTCTCCTGTCTGGAAGAGTCCTTCCTTCCTTTATTTTGGTTCGCCTCTTTTCTCCTGACACATGCACACACCTTGCCCGGGACGCACTACGGCCCATGTGCACCGCGGCCATTCACAATAGTGCCGACAAAGGAAACGCTGTCTGTCAGGACAGAGATAAATGCAGAACTGTGCTTTAACAGAGAATTCACACTGATAGTTATATTTGAGAAAGCTATTCACACCACCACCCCCCCTCTCTCTCTCTTTCTTTCTCTCTCTCTCTCTGTCTGTGCGTGTGTGTCCCATTCAGCAGCTCTGAGTACACACTATCTTGTCCCTGCTGCATGACAGGTGTGTGTGTGCGTGTCTCCCACAGAGGGGGAGTGTGACTGGCTGAAACATTTACTTGGACAGAGGGCAGCAGGGAGGTAATGGTGAGACTGCAGAGGAGGGAAGGGAGCTGGTAGCCGAGGGTGGAAAACAAATATTTGTGGACACTTCCTCTGACGTCGGAACATTTCCTAATGCATGCATTACACACACGCACACGAGCATACACACACACACACACACACCGTCAAAGGCGAAAAGAAAACACGGGGCCGGGTGACGCGGCTGGATAAAACCGTACGATCTGCCGAGATTGAGAGACACCGCAGATGACTGAAGAATGCTAACAGGCCGGGCTGCTCCACGCCGAGAGCACAAAGAGACGCTGGCCGTGGAGAGAAAAACCCCGGCGATTGGTCACAAAGACCCCCAGTGAAAAAGTAGTTCTGGAAATATACAAGCAGGCCTACACACAGAGTAATTTGAGTCAAAGGACACTGGCATACCCGAGGCCTACTAAGCACAAGCATGGCCGCACACACAATACAATTCATTCAGTGATTCATTCATTCTCCCTCCCTCTCCCTTTCTTTCCCCTCTCTCTCTCCCTCCCTCCTCCTCCTCCTCCTCCTCCTCTCCCTCTGGCCGCAGTTGGAGGAGTAAGAGGTGAGGGGGGAGGGGCAGCCAGCGATGATAATGCAGCAAGCAGCAGTACTCCACCCAGACGCAGCTAGACACACACACACACACACACTCACGGTTATTCAGTTCCTTCTTAACGGCTGTAACAACGCCAGCAGGCTCTGAATGTAAAAAAGGAAAACTGCGCGCACACAGCTGCTCCCACGCCCAAACCTCAGATCTCTCCCACCACAAATTTCACAAACATGCCAAAATAGAAAACACATGAGCACCGGGCCTAACCTTGCATTATGAAGTCTGTGAGCCTGTCTTCCTCTCTCTCTCTCTCTCCCTCTCTCTGGCCTTGCTCTCCCTCTTTCGCTCTTTTTTTCTCCCTTCTCTCTCTCTCTCTCTCTCTTGCTCTCTCTGTCAGCTTGCTCTTGGCTGGCTTGATCCCAGCTGTCATCCACGCCCAGCCCCTCCCCCACGCACACCCTCCAATCAGAGGCCGCCTCATTCAGAGCCAGCCAACCAGCACTAACCTCATTAGCATAGCCCAGGCTGAGGCCGAGGGCAGTTTGGGCTGTTGTTGTTTTTTAAAGAGACAGCTGGCCCGTTTCCCTGTAGCTGCGGCCACGACCCTTCACCTTGTCCTCTCCCTCTCACCCGTCTCCAGAGACTCTCCCAGACTGTTCCCTCCATTTTAGCGCACCATTATGTCTGATCTTGCGTCGGCTGCCCAGCACCAAACAACGGCTTAAAATCCCATGTCCCTTCTAGAAGCTACTGTATCGCCCCCCCCCCCATAAAGTGCTTAACTAACATGGGGCGTAAAAGTAATTTTTGGCCTAGGTGGAAAAACAGTGCAAAGCATCTGTGTGCATTCCCTGAAGACTGAAATACAAGGAAAAAGAGCAGCCGCCTGCGTTCTCAAATGTCCTGAGAGGAGGTTAGAAATACAATGAGGGTCAGCAACATTTAACCCATATCAGTACACATCGCTATGTCAGTCAAACCAGTCAAGTAAGACAACCAAGATAAACTGGAAAGATATCTTCCAAAGTCACGGTCTCCCAGGGTGCCAGGACAATAGGATAGAAAGACACTACATATATTACATATTGAATGGATTCTAATACCTTATTTGTTGGTATTGATGTGTAACGCCAATAAATGATAACTTATATGGATATTAACTGATCATAGTGTAAAAGTGTATCTTATTTCAAAGATTTATAGATTTATTATATCGATATACAATTACGAATTGTTTTTACTCTTATTTTACTTCCTTTCGGGTACATTGCAAAACACTCCTCTGCCAGTGTTTGCACATGACAAATAACATTTTTGAAATAAGATGACTATATTTAAAATATATTAGGAATATATTACAATCTTCATCTGGTATCAAAAGAGGCAAATGTTCACTCGATGTTTATGATGTTATATCTGGTTCTGAATACCAGCCAGACGCAAAGTAGGTGGTAAAACATGAATAACAACAAATGTGTTTTTACAGACAATATGCGAGGTGTGTCTGAACCTATTATAGCTCCTACTATAATCCTCTGTTTGACAGTGCTGTACCTCACTCCTTTCTCACTCGAGGAACTCTTAAGGTTCTTATAGAGATGAAAAGAAAGACATACGTGACTTTTGTGTTGTGCAGAATGAATCATTTCTGTACCCGACAAATTACTAGCTGTTTTTGTCATCATCAGTTTGAAATTTGTGTGTTCAGTCTTTGAAATGTCTCTGTTGTGGGGCGAATAAAGGCGTGTTATCTTGTATTCAAAATCCGTTGGTATTTTTGTAAACTGGAGTTACATAGCAGCAGTCCCCTGCAACAACACAACACCAAGTAGAAAGCCAGTAAGCTCACCAATGGATGTTTTTATTTCTATGTGAATTTCTATGTTAAACCCGAATATGTCTAGCTTTGTACATTTCTCTCTTGAGAAAGAGACCTTTGTCTTCACAAGACTAGGTGTTTGAGTAAAGGGATTTGATCATTACGGACATATTCATTAGTAGATGGCAGCTTAATAACTGTGAAACATGGTCCAGTATAGAGATTATTAAGAGTAATTCAGACTAACTCACCCTCACAAATGCGGTCAAGTCTCTGCCGCTTGACCTGTTTGTGTTTGTCCATCAGAGCCATAGACCAAGCAGTCTGAACCTGGGTCAGAGGAGAACAGATCCAAGTGCTATGGAGCCCTTCAAAGGTTGTCCGCTCGGTTTCACCTGCACACACAGCCCGAAAGGTAATAAAATGATTAACAAAAACAGAAGCTTTGTTTCCATGTGCATCAGAATACACAGATTTGCATTTAGGGGTTGTAACACAACTGTGTAAATGCTAATCAGAATTTAGGAAGTTTTGTTTGATAAAACAAGGATATGGTGCCAAAAGAACACCTGCTCAACTTCAGAAAATCAGGAAAATACTGTAAAAATTGGCTGAAGTAGTGGCAGACAAACCTGGAGAGTAGTGTCTGTTGTGCCAGTCAGGTGGACACCTCTGTTTACACTGTAAACAAAAGAAAAGACATACAGATGTTAGTTTATGACACTCGGTCTTGCTTTTGTGGCTTTAGTAAAACAATAATCCCACACCATCAACATTTACAAGCTTTCCATACGCCACATAATCAAATATGACACTACGTGTCTGTTGTTTACATAAAACTCTAATAAACTGATGAAAATTATGAATTTCTGCAACTTAAAACACTTTAATGAAGCTTATTTCAGCTGCTAATTTTGTTATAGCGAACCTAATTTTAACATAGGCTTCTAATAACACTCACGGCGAGTTATGTCATTAATCCAATGTTAGTTAGAGATGAGAGCTTTCTTGTAAATTTAACTTTAATATTTAAATGCGGGAGCCCTCGTTGGGAGCAAGTTACCGTTAAGTAGTTAGCTAACTAGCTCGAAATGCTAACTAAACCGTTCTTCATGTACCGCGACTTAACAGTGTCAAACTTCTACACATTCAATGGGGATATTTAGGCCACTGGTGTGCTTATTTTACCAGAATTGGCAGTTTATGCTCAAGTTCTTTCATATCTCGTATGAACTTCTGAGGTTTTCTTACTCGGCAGCCTGCGCTACCTAGCACGGCGGCTAGCTGGCTAACCCAAACACAGACATCTGAAGCCCCGATGTGCCTCACATTTTAATGAAAACTGTAAAAACTTCGCTCCCCCTCGACCCCATTCCACACTTAGAGTCACCCAGAAGTCCCCCCATTGGTGATTTGTGTTGATTAAATACATGTGCAGAGCGGCGTTTAAGCGGCGTTTGCAGCGGCGCTAAGGTTAGCTTAGCTGGGTGCCGTTAACTAGCATGCCGAGTGTGGGGGAGAGACGAGCGGAGGGGGAGATTTGTTATCAGCACTGTCGCTACAATGTGAAATATCTGACCCACAAGCTCGAAAATCATTCATCCTGACTGAAAACGTCACTCCCGTATACCGATCGACCCCAGCGGGTCTACTTTGTAACCCAAAACGAGCGAATGTTGCAGAAAGAGCCAGTTATTTACCCCGGGTAAACTCTTGAAAGAGTGCTGAACAGTGTGCGTGGGTCGGTGGTGTTCCCTCTCTCCCGATCGCCATGAAATTAGACAAAAGAGGAAGTGGCTTGTTCGTAGGGGGGTCAGCGGCGGCTGCAGCAGCCCGTCTACGAAACTGCAGCAGTGGTCTGGAAGGAGCGCCCTCACCTTTCACGGCGGAACAGCGATCACACGCTGAGGAGGACCCGACAAGTCTGCGCCAGCTTCCTGATTGTAGGCAGACATACGCAAAAACTGCAAACTTTTCTCTGATCTTTAGCTGGAACCAAAGAGCTGAGCCCAAGTCACACTCCATGCTGCTGCTACTTCTGAGACAACCGTCAGATGTTAAGTTATAAGATAAGATAAGATAAGACAACTTAGGATAAGATAAGTACTTCATTGATATGACACTTAGTACAGTGTAGTGGATAGATAGATAGATAGATAGATAGATAGATAGATAGATAGATAGATAGATAGATAGATAGATAGATAGATAGATAGATAGATAGATAGATAGATAGATAGATAGATAGATAGAACAAGTGATAGGAAAATACGACCCCATACATTGGCAAAACAAAAAAAAAAAACGCTTTCCACGGAGGAAAATATCCATGGAGGAGAAAAAATAATCTTTGCAGCAGTGCGGATACAGAGCACATAGGAACTATATGTATATCGTTGCAAAAATGTGCAGAAAAGTGAGTGTAGTGTGGAAGTATTATGTAGAAACATAATACTGAGAAACAAGTGCATGTACATGGAGTAAATGCAATTTGCACATTTGCACTAATATCCTGATATCTTCACAGATCTGTTTTGCTACTTGCATGACATGATGACCCAGCCAAAGACATGATTTTTTTTTGTCTCAAAGAATGAATATTTTATCCAACCCCATATGTTCTCATTTTCTCTGAACTTGTCAGAAAGCACATGACCTATCTGCAATGCTCAGACTGGACAGTGTGGTTGCATGCGTCGCTTTTGCATCGGCCACTAGAGGTCGTAATAATCCAACTACATTGACTTCGAGGGTTCTCGTTTGACAAAATGCCTCGTGGCTACTTCGTATTGCTACTTGTGGATTCTGTGGAGATTCTCATTTGTCCGAGTCATTGTGATCCAAGGAACTGTAGAGTTGTAGACAGCTGGACTCGTTGTAGATTACTGAAGACATTTCATCCACAAAGCTTCTTCAGTGCTGACGGGTTGGTGGGGAAATCCAGGACTTTAACTAACTCTGTGAAGTCGTTGCCCATTGAGAGGACCAGGCTGTGGTCAAGGGCCACCTGAGGTCTGCTGTGAACTGTTGCTCTTTGTTGAGGCCAGGTGTGAAGGGTTTTGAAACTTCCTGGAAAATTATGCATTGTACTTTTGGGAAAAGGTGGTTTTGCAGGCTTCCATTCCTGTATCATCTGTCTTCACTGCCTGAAAATTTTATATATTTAATTTTGTCCACCATTTCAAGCGTTCGGTGAATGTGTTATCTGCCTCAGAAGATGAAATGTCGTTTCATTTATAGATTTTCTGGAACATTTTTCCCAAAAATCTAGCTGTTTTCTTACTTCAATCAGCCATGGAAAAGTCAGACTCCAGTATTTTTGCAAACCAGCAACATTGTATGTAAATCGGCCACTAGAGGTCACAATAATCCAACAATACAGTGTATTGATTCGTTCAGTACTCATTTGAAACGGGCATAATCAATAATCCAAGGAATTGTAGAGTTGTGTCAGCTGCACTTGTGTATTCTTGAAGACTTTTAACCTCTTGTGCTGAACTCAGCTTCACTTACTTAACACTCATGGTTTTGAGCAGTGGGCAGTGACCAAAAGAATTTGATCATGAATACATGAGGTTGACTTTCCTTTGCAGGCTGGTTGGATTCAGCCTAACAGCTAGCCATCGGAGCTCACAATGCAGCTACTGCACCAGATGAGTCCAAATTCTGAAAGGTTATATCCCGGGCCTCCCCGCCACCCACAGAGAAGTGACGCCTTTTAGAAGAGAGGATATCCTCAAGAGTCAAGACATCCCAGTTGCCACATCTCCTTGGGTAACAATGACCAGAGTGAATGAGAACCTCCACAGACGTCACAATAAATGTTTGAACAGAAGACATGAGACGTTTTGGAAAAAATAACATAATGTATTAAATTTTATTTGTACATAAATTGTGCAACAGGAATATTTCTATCTGAAAACACTTGAAAAATCATTTCTGAAAGGCCACCAAATCCACTCCAGCCTTTATCACGTACACTCAGAGTTGGCTTTGACGTGTGTCCTCACTCTAACCATTGTACAGTACAATACATTGTGCCCTACTGACTCCAGCTGCAGCATCTATTAAGTTGTTCAACTCACTAGTATAGTGCATGTGCCACCCGTTCAAAAAATATCTGCATTCTGCGCAAATGGAGACTGCAAAAAACGTCTGGCTGTGAAAAGAAGACCAGAGCACCAACAACTCTGTATTTTAAGCTTAAGGCATGGTCAGGTTACAGTATCATCCGTATTATTGTTGACATATTATAATGTTCAAGCAATGGACAAGACTCCAAAACAAAACCGAAGCTTTCCATTTTGTTAACAAGAAACCCTTCCCTTTGATGATGTAGTTTTTTTGAAAACAAGCTAAATCAACGACAAAGCTGCAATGAAAAGGTGTCTTAAGGGCCTTTAAGAGTCTGTGTGAAATCCTGGAATGTTTCCTGTTGTACCTACAGGAGTACATTTACACATCCATCAGTATTCTTTTCACGTTGGAGCTACTCAAATACTATTTTGATCTCATCATGTCCACCTCCCAGCAGCACCACAATCATTTCAGAAATTCAGAGACCAAAAGAGACTGCACTCGTGCCTGATGGGGCACTGAGGGTTAATTGAACCCGTTTTGGAGGATTATATTAACCTCAATCTGCCAAATTAAGGATTGAGGGTTCATTGAAGAGGATATGCAAAATTGTTGAGATGGCTTCCAATCATGAATGCAAATTAAGACTTGTATCAATATGAAATATTAGCCAAAACTGTGTGCAAGAAAACTAGCTTCTTTGCTCATGCACATATCCTTATTACATATTTAACTGATATTAGCTTCTAGTTGCTTGGCTCTTGATTATGAACTCTGGACATATACCTCAGGAGGCAGCGGGTTTCCAGGGCCTCTGCCAGAGGAGCGCACAAAGCCTATAGGTGTGCTTAATGTTGTAATGAATGCAGTAATCACACTGGGAGCACCAATGAGTGGTCAGTTCTCCTCTATAAGGTTCAAGTCTAGATCTGTGCAGTCTCTTTCGAAAACAATCTTTTGTCCACCATCTACAACAGTCCTTTTTCTCCTGTCGTCGTCCTCCTCGCCTTCTTCTTCACTTTCGCTCAGTGGTCCAATGCTGCCTCGTCCCAGGAACTCGGCAGGGGAGAAGGCTGAGCACTGCTCCACCTGGGAAGACCCCTGGACTAGGCAGCCACCCGTACCACACACCAGGTTGTTGTGATTACCGATCTGCAGAGGACAAAGAAACAAACAGTGTCTGTATCGTATTATCTCACATTTCTACTGTTTAACTTGTGGCGGGACACAATTTGAACCTAGTCTAATGCTGGGAGCCCATTATAGCAACAGAAATATCAGCTTCATAATGCACTGGATACACAATTAAAAAAAAAAAGGCATGGCAATAATGATGTCACTCTTAAGGATATTGTATGAAATCTCTTAACTTCTTCCACTATAAAGGCAAACTGGTACATTACTTTTGTTTTACTAAGCAACTGCAACAAGGGAAAGTGTTATTACATAAAACTCAGAGGTTATAATTGGAGTCTGCTCCAAAATCGCAGCACAGGAACATGACATTTGCCTATTGACTAATGGGAGAGGGATATGGATAGAATTTGGGGGCCCCACTGTTGACCCCAGCCTGGAATGATTTGAGAACGTCAGAGACCAAAATGGCTGACTGAGAATGGACCTCCTTGCTCACCTGTGTCATCTTGCTGAAATCCAGGCCTGGCCTGGGACAGGGCAGAACATCCGGGTCATGGCGCCTCTTCAAGCGAGGTTTGCGCATGTCACAAGGTTGGGAGTGGCATCGGGGCAGAGCAGGATGCAGGTCGCGCCTCGAGGAGGAGGGTGTGCTGCAGGCCGACGTGGGAGATGGAGACAGGGCTGGGTGCTCTACACCAGAGCAGCCGTAAGACAGAGCAGTAGTCGGGGTGGGCTGAGGGGCCAGAAGGACCATAGAGGCGTCCTGTATGTGCACGGGGGAGAGAGAGAAGCGCCGCTGCAGCACTGAGTGAGAAACCAGGGGGGCTGGAGAGGAGGAACAGGAGGATGGCGTAGCAAAGGAGGTAGAATAAGCTCCTTTCAGTTTGTCGCAAGAGTCCCAAGAGAAGCTCCATGGTAGTGGGGAATCAGAGGACAGTGCTAAGCTGAAGAATGTAGGGCTTGAGGATGAATGTAGGGAGGAGGCGGTGAAGGAGGAACTGGGACCACACAGTGGCAAAGAGCTGGCAGCAGAGCTTGAACTAGATGCCCTCCCACTTTGACAGCCACGTTTGACTGGGGTCCAGACCTTGGAAGCACTCGGATGCCAGGTGGAGCGGCACCGAGACAAATCTTCTGGAACAGAGAGGGACCGGCAGTGGCGTTTTGAGGGTGGTGGTGGGGGGGAGCTTTGAATGAAGGAAACCTCTGGTCTCAGGCTAGTTTCTCTTGTAAGGGATGGGGGCCATAGGGAGTCTGTTGCACAGGCTTTGGATGATGGGTTTGTAGCTGAGCTGGTGTCTGAAAATACGATAAGATAGACATGAGACACATTTCTGAACTAATAGCTCATAAATGGTGCACTTGTTTCAGTGAACTTGCCTTTTGTTGATCTACAAGCACTCCACGAGACAGTGGGACTGGAGCCCACTGCTGGCAATGACTGAAACAGAGGTATGATAACTTAAGTTCAAAGCACAAGCCACACAACTAAGTGAATCAAGGGGAAAAAGTAGCCGATTCAAGGACACGATTTGATTTTGTTTCCAACTCACCACATTCACATTGAACGAGAACGCCTTGTAATAAGGCTCCTCCAGGCTCTGCTTACTGAGCTGCTCTGTGATAAGCGTCACCATAATTGTGGCTACAATCCAGGGATAGACATGGAGATTATGAGGAGGATCTACTGAGGGCAGGCAGTGGAAATTTTATTAGTCAGAATCCTGGCATGTTTGTGGTGTCCCCTCCACACCTCAAGCTGCCAGACTGACCAGCTTCCTCACTATGCCACCATCTTTATGCCACCTAGAAGAAGAAGAAGGGAACCACGTGAATAACTCATCACACCTCCAACACCTCATCACACGTTACAAAGATAGCATTCAAGTGTATGCTCCCTAAAAATGGTGAGGACAAAAAAATGGAACTTCAGAAACTGAGAAGTTATATACAAACGGCACTTCCTAGAAATCTGAATAAAATAGATTAAACTAAATGCCGTGATACACGGGTTGGGGTCTGCTTGCTGCCTCCACCACATATGAAAGGCAGAAGTTCATGTTCACAAAGACAGGGAGAGCCCGCATGGACGAGGGGAGACCCAGAACAAAGAAACACTTCACATTCCTTCATGCACATGGTCATTCCTTATTGGGACTACACACACACACACACACTCACAGTGTAGTACATTTTCAAATATCACGACTAGCTTGTCCCACGAGAAACCCATGGGGGAGCAAACGTGTGGCAATGCAAGTCAGTGGGGTCCAATAAACACAAGTGACTAGAGTTGGGAGTGAATGGAAGGGGGAGGGAGAGATGACAAGGCGAGAGGATGGGGGAAGTGTGTGAAAAATGAATGGGGATAGGGGTTGGAAGCATGCCATGGTATCTTTGCAAAGGGGGGACAAAAGAACAGTGACCAGGTCTCAAGGGTTTATATTACCAAGGCAAAGCCAGAATGGTGTCTTGTACCCAGTAAAGTTCAATAACACACATTCATCTGAAGTTTTTCATTGTGCACAAAGTTACCTTTTAAGGTATAACAGCTTTATAAAAGGTCTATGACATTTATCTCTTAGGGCCAACAAACCTTGGTGTGGCAATGACCACCTAAAACTGAAACTAAAACAGAAAGATATGGAATAACCTCCCGCCAGTGCATTAAAAAGCAACATGGCCTGCACACTGCCCTTTCAAAGTGCAGCACACGACAGACTAAAGGGTATTAAATACAGATCATACCAGCACATCAGTACAAAATTATGCATCTTGATCTGAACTCAAAAGCATGGTGGCACTCAAGAGAGCAAGTCTGTGAAAAAGACATCATGCTTCAACACTTGCTGCTGGCAGTCAGATATGGCCTCCAGGGCCTTCCTCCTTGTGGCAAACATGGTGCTACGTTGCTAGCCTAGTCCACATGCCAGAAGACAAGCTACTTCACCGGCACAGGGGCACAGACAGAGCCTCGGGAGTTCAAAACCATGCACCCCACACAAAATAAACTCATTTTGCTCTGGAACAGCCTCGGAGAGGGCTGTCAGCCTGTCTCGATCTGATTTAAAACTTCAGCACTTTGCAATCCTG
Organism: Karalla daura; assembly: GCA_029224185.1. NCBI lineage: Eukaryota > Metazoa > Chordata > Actinopteri > Chaetodontiformes > Leiognathidae > Karalla > Karalla daura. The sequence continues at coordinate 17,473,977 of CM055195.1, forward strand.
CCAACAAACTTTGATGTCAACGAGATCTCAAATTAATAATGGCGATTACTCAAACCGATGCACCATTGTCATAAAACGCTATTGAAATTACTAGGTAGGTTATAATTAGGAATGTTTAACTCCCTACAACAACGGATATGGGTAATAAGGCAGTATTGCGCAGCTTGTTCTCATCTAAATCATATAAGATTTGTGATAAAGGCATCTAAAGGGACAACTGTCATTAGCAAGGTACGACCTACTAACACAGGGCTAGATTAACAGGCTAAATCGGATACTGACTTCAGCTTCAGCTGGTGAGCAGCGTATATAACATTAGTAAGCTGGCTCAGCAACACGATGCACCAAGTTGTTAGCCGGTCATGTTAGCTGTAGCTGGTAGGATAACTATCCTAGAGCACATTAGCTTGTTGTTTACTCCCGAATAAATGCGTGTCATCGTGTCTGGTTACAGCCAGGATTTGTTACATCACGTTTGAAACCGCTGTACAGGTTAGGGCTGGTCTCACGCTGTGCATCTAAATCAATGCAGCGTTAGCTTTACTTACGCAGCCTGTCTGAGAAGCTAACATGCTACAGCTGTGCTGATGTATTACCTGCATTCAGCCGTTCCTTAGCAACCGAAGCTGCACACAGTGCACCGGATAGAGGGCAGCTCAGCACAGTATATATAGTCTCTGGGCGATACCAATATAGAGGGGATTTTTGAGATGATATTGCAACACAAAGATCAGGTTAACGAAACGTAGCACTATTTATATAGTACATACAATCCTAAAATAAGAGTGAATAATGAATCTCAGCCGAATATTCGTTTTGGTAACATACAATACACTTCTTTCGGACCTGTCTCGTTGACTATCCAGCAGTTGGACCCTTCTGGATAAAGACGCAGCATAAAATCAGAACGTACCAGACAATGTCTCACAAACGCAACATGTGAACGCAAAATTATTTATTCTGGATATTGCATAATAGCAAAAGATCAATCTCATTCAAAGAGTCCAACCATTATTGTCATACAAACCATGAGGCTCCTTCATATTTTAAGGTATTGGAGCAGCTCGGGAGCATGGGGCTAACTGACGCATGCGCACGGGTGTCAAGACTTTGCAAAACAATTCCTTTAAACAGCAATCTTTCCATAATCACATTTCCAATCGGTCGTCGTCTCTGTGTTGGAAGATTAGACATATAGTGTTAAATCGAAGGAAATATGGCACTAGATAAACTCAGAAAAGAAGAGACGCTTGCAATGAGGAAGAGATTGATCGGGTATGAAACTGACTGGAGCTATGTAGTTTTTGCAACCGTAGCACAAAGTTGTACTTCATGTGTGTCACTGATACAGGTTAATTCATTTAATTCCAGGCAATCATGCAGACTGTTTTACTCAGACGATCCCGTGAAAATAGTCAGAGCGAGAGGACAGTATTTGTTCGATGAACATGGCGAGCGGTATCTGGACTGCATCAGTAATGTCCACCATGGTAAGACATTGATCATCAAGTGCATTGTATAATATGGAGTTACAATAGCAAGGCTGGAACAAAGTACAAGGTTCATGGACCAGGTTTATTCTCGTCATAGGTTGTGTGCACGCTTCCATATGGTGTTGTATGCTATCTATCTATCTATCTATCTATCTATCTATCTATCTATCTATCTATCTATCTATCTATCTATCTATCTATCTATCTATCTATCTATCTATCATCTGATAGACAGGCTGACAGGTCAAAAGATGCTAAAAATTAAATATGCATTTTCATTGAGAATATACATGAAAATATACATAAAATATGAAAGCAGGTGAAGTAGTAGTAGATCTGTACTTCAAATACATGTGTAAAAGATTGTCTTTTTTGTTAGTATGAAAAGAGGTAGCACCTGTGACTGTATAATGCAAAAACCAGTGTGTATGTACAGATTTAAAAAAGTAGCTTCTGCCCAAGACCACAACTATGAAACTATTAAATTGGGTTTTGAAATACTTTAGAATAGCTAAATGATGTCATGATAGAGGGTTAACAAACCATTAATCAGTTTTAAGATCAATGTACGACGATTCTGAGAGTCAGTGCACACAGATCCCATCACAACCACATTTACATCCAGAAACATGCATGACAGCAGCTGTTTACTCAAAACCTGCTATTCTAAATTTGTTCCAGCCAGTTTGCGCCTGGCACAGTCACTTCAAAGGTGTCACTCTCCGCTGCTGTGACGGTCTGATAAGCCCCTGCGGTCAAATGGCAACCAGCCGTTTCGTGCAAAAATATCAAATGGCATTCAAAATTATTCCTGGTGTGTCGTCGTGCTGATAGTGGCCGCTTTGACGCGAGGCGCATGCGCGTCTCCATTTCCTGCACGACGACGTCGGCGAGGCGTGTTTTATCAGGTTCCCACACTGTTGATATCTCTGATATCGCACCACCCACCCCGTAGGTGTTATTGGCACAGGACAAGGGCAAATTGGGACTGATTCGACCATTACCAGACTCGTTTCAGTCGCCTCTCCTCTCACTCGCACACAAAGACGGACTGTTCTTGGAGCACAGTGCGTCACGCTCCTGCCTCCTAGCGACAGGAAGCTTTAAAGGGGACCTAGTATGAAAAACTACTTGTACCGTGGCTTTGTTGAACCACTGCACGCTCTTCCAGAGACAAAACATGCACAAAGTTCCAAAACATCCTCCCATTCATGTATCAGTCTCAGCTACTGAAAGGGGCAGCCATAAATGGGTGAATCGAAACGGTGAGACTGGGACATAAAATGCAAGTGTGATGCAAAGTGCAGTGCCCCGAGCAGTAACGCATCTGTTTGTGTTCAGATATGAGAGTAAATGAAAGCACGCAACGGCGAGGCAGCAGCAAGGGAAAGTTTCCAGTGAAACGCGTAGGCCTATGCGCTCCTGGCTCTTCCTCAATGTCCAATTGTGGCTCAAATGTATTAGTCTAGATGTCTACACATTACCACTAAGTTTAGGCTGCTCTGTTGTCTGAAAGTATGCAAAGAGAACAGAGCCTGAGTGCGGTTGTCAGATACGCATGAAATAGATCAGCGCAGATGATTAATCCTTGCATAAAGTAATATTTCCACATCGAAAATGGGATTTTAAAAGGCCTTGGAAGATATTCTAAGGTACTCTTAGTGAAACAAAGTACCAGAAAGCAGTATTGAATACTACATTCAAGTATTGTAGGTCGAACTTTAATGCATTAGTAAAGTGCAGTGTGTTTTCTCCTACAGTGGGCCACTGTCACCCCAAAGTCACAAAGGCCGCAGCAGAGCAAATGGGCCTCCTGAACACAAATTCTCGGTTCCTGCATGACAATATAGTCCTGTACGCAGACCGCCTGGCCTCCACCCTGCCCCAGAAACTGTGTGTCTTCTACTTCGTTAACTCTGGGTAAATAAAGCCGTCTAATAGACCAGCAGCACCGCAGAACTGTATCCCTAAAGCACCTTTGACATACCAGTGGATTTGCCTCTGTTCTTTCCACAGCTCGGAGGCCAATGACCTTGCTCTGCGCTTGGCACATCAGTTCACCCAACATGAGGATGTCATCGTACTCGACCAGTACGTAGTCTCCTCTGATGCAACGCATTGGCCCTTCGGCACGACACTTGCTTATCAATTACAACAAACTCTTCTTTTATACTAGTGCATACCATGGGCATCTAATGTCGCTCATCGACATTAGCCCTTACAAGTTCCGGAAACTGGCAGGACAGAAAGAATGGGTTCATGTGGTGTGTAAATTTGCATGAGCATCATTACACAAACCCATGTGATCTTCTGCCCGTCTGAGAGAATGTGTTTTATCCTCACAGGCACCCTTACCAGACACATACAGAGGCATTTACAGAGAGGATCAGCCAAACCCAGGCCAAGCGTATGCAGACTCGGTGAAAGACCTCATAGAGGAGGTGCACAGGAAAGGTCGCAAGGTACCCTTTACTACAGTTGCCTCAATATATCTGATGTATTGTATGCCTCAATATAACCAGTAACACTCGGAATAAACATGCCAATCGCATAACACGCGTATAACAGATTACCTGTCATTCCCCACAGGTTTCTGCCTTCTTTGCAGAATCAATGCCAAGCGTTGGAGGGCAGATCATCTTGCCTCAAGGATACTCAACCAGAGTTGCGGAGTGAGTGACGATTTTGCTTCATGCTGCTTTTACTCACCCAAGCGGGTTAAAAAAAGGGTCATGTACAAAAAAAAAAAAAAAAAGGATGAACTTGTTCACCTCTGCCACTCCCTCCACAGACATGTGCATGCAGCGGGTGGAGTGTTTGTGGCAGACGAGGTGCAGACAGGCTTTGGACGCACGGGGGATCACTTTTGGGCTTTTCAGCAGCAAGGGGAGGATTTCTGCCCGGACATAGTGACCATGGGGAAGCCCATGGGCAACGGGCATCCCCTGGCCTGCGTGGCCACCACTGCAGAGATAGCAGGGGCTTTCACAGCCAACGGAGTGGAGTACTTCAATACGGTGACTACGCAGTAGCTCAACATAAACCAATGCTGCTTCAGTTTGGCATTAATCCATATGTGTATATATATATATGTGTGTGTTACTCTTTGATTCAACACAGTTTGGGGGGAACCCAGTGTCCTGTGCAATTGGTCTGACGGTCCTCGATGTGATAGAGGAGGAGGACCTCAGAGGAAACGCCACAAGGGTGGGAGCGCATCTCAAAGACTTGCTCACGAAGCTACAAACACGTCATCAAATCATCGGTGATGTGAGGTAAGAATGGAGTTTACATTCAGTGTGTCCGTGGCTGTCAGATCAACTTCTTCCTTTTCCTTTCTTCTCTGAACTAATTGTAAGGCTTCACTAATCAGTCATGTTTGACCAGATAATTTTCGTGTATGCGAAAGAATTCATGTTTTACTCAACCAATGGGCAATATTACATTTAGCTTGTTAGACAATTACTGTCAATTATTCAGACACAGCGACTTGCTCTAAATTGTATAAATGTACAGGACTATCTGTCCAGAAACTGAGACACATTGTGAGATGCATCCTACAGAAGTACTGAACATTTACCAGATTTGTTATTTGACGTTTGACTTGATCCACCCAGAAGAAGACACAGCCCATAAACCAGTGCTTGGATGTTTATATATTAATGCCTTTTGGCCATTTATATCAGACTGAACTCTCCAAAAATTCAACTTGCATGGAATCAAATCTCTGCCTCATCTGCTGCATTTGTAAAATGCAAAAATCAAAAATGTATTTTTCTTTTTGCTTTGACAGAGGTGCCGGTCTGTTTGTGGGCATCGAGCTGGTCACGGACAGGGAGACGAGGACTCCTGCCACAAAAACAGCTGCATTAGTGGTGAAGAGGTACTGGGTCCCTATGACCTGTTCTCCTTGTTCATGTATCCCTGCATTGTGCTGTGCTTTAATTTCATGTCCCCTCTGCTTTAGGTTAAAGGTGGAGGATAAAATCTGTGTCAGTACAGACGGCCCCTACGAAAGCGTCTTGAAATTCAAACCTCCCATGTGTTTTAGCATGGAGGACGCAGACCTGGTGGTAGCGTGCATCGACCGCATCCTCACAGGTTAGTGTGAACCCCCGCTGCGGCTCACAGCCATAATTAAGCACCCCGGTGCCCATCATGAGTTTCACGCATTCACACTGGAACAACCAATACGTTCTTACTTTCACAGACATTGAACTCAGTGGCCTTAAACTGGAAAAGGAAGACATCTAAGGTTGGTTAAACCTGTATAAAAACCTTTAATTGCATCAGACATTGTCAGATGGTCACATTCAGAACGTTCAGAGGTAGAAATATGAATGTCTAAACTCCAGGTTCCAGTTTTCAGACAAGTTTCATTCATTTCACTTGGCAGAACATGTTGCTGCCTTCCACTCAATTCTGACCACTGTGGGGACTGTTGTTGGTTAACGTAGCTGCCTCTTCATACATTTCTATGTCAGATTAAATCAAAGCACCGACCCAGCGTCAGTATTGGAGGGCGACTGCTCTTTGTATCTGCTTTGAGCTGTGCAACCTAGAGTGAAACACTGATTGTTTTTTTTTTTTTAAATAATTCCCTCCCAGGTGTAAGTGGGATGAGGCGCAAGCAGTCACCTCATTGACGCCCTGCCAATTGGGGGTTTACATCTTTAAAAACCAAGGAACCACCTGGGGGATGACCAATGTACAAGATGACGCTAATGTGACACTAATGATTTTTTTGTATTAAATAAATAAAGTTAGCGCTGTTAAATTCTGTCTTGTGTGTTCTTCGACAATAGTAACAATATGTAAAAGTAATAGCCCCAACTTACAACACTGATCAGCAACATGTTCTTAATACACATTACGGTGGAGATAAGCACTTACCAGACCACTATCTTTAACTCCTGGACACATTCACAAAAATGCTCAAGTATCGAGGTTTCACATCTAGTGGGGTGGGTAATTACACTCAGGCAGTTATCCTGCAGATAGTAGTGAGGCACTCTCCCACAGCTTCCCAAAGAGGCATCCGTAGAGACGTTTACATTACTTGTGACAAAACAAGCAAGCCATTTAACAGTACGAAACATTTAACATTAACTTTACAAATAATAACAAAAAGATCCATGTGTAATATAAACCAAAATTTTATTTCTACCAATTTGCCCAAGACACTAGAGGAGTGAGTTTCCAGTGAGAGAGGGAGTACCCTCGTACATTAACAGGCTTGCGTTCAGTTGAATAACACTAGTAAAGCAACTTAAAATTGCAAACATGATGGGGAAGGAATCTCCTTAAAAGCCAAAAGAAAAGAAAAAAAAAAAAGAGAGATGCTGGTTGTCTTCGTCTACTAGACCATCTGCAAACATTCATTTGACACGCTTACAATGAACCCTTTGATTAGTTTAAATCCCTTATTTAGCCTCACCCCACATCTGAAGCCATGCAACTCGCATCCAACACTCAGCACGGGAGAAAATAACTAAAGATCTAGAAACACCAAAAGGAAAAACAAAATGCAAAGTTGTTTTATTTGTGAGCTTTAAAAGCTCTTGCTCCTGCTTATCTGTAAATCCAGTAGACATGTAAAAATACAACCATACAATACATTAGATTCAAAAAGGTACCAAAAAGTACAGTAAAAATAACACTTCCATCACTGGAAATGTGAATGGACACAAAACAATATAAAATAAAAAGTGGAAAAGTGACATTTGCTTCCCCAGTTCCTCACTTGATCTGTACAAATGGAGCATGAGTCCAAATTTCTGCCAACTCCAAAGGAAAAGCCAGAGCCCATGTTCGCTGTGGTCAGACCATGGATCTCTTTTTCTTATTTACTTTAGACCTTAAGAGAAAAACACGGTGCTTAACGTTACTGAGAATAAACCAAAATGTGGCATGCAGTTACACATAGACAGACAGGTGCATGAATGAGTTTGACAGGTCAGTGAATGGACAGACACAGTTTGGGGGCAGGGGGAGGGGCACGATTGCTAGCTATTACACACCTAGCACCCAGGTGAAATGTGTAACGGTCCTTACTCCTGTTCAACCACCACCAACTCAACCCTTATTGATCAAGTAGTGTTTGTAGAGATGCATCTTAAGATGGGTTACAGGTGGAATGAATCCATCTCTCATGATCACAGATCCCACAACACGGCCTGCCCTAACCCCACCACAATGCTTGAATGGATTTAGAGTAGATGGACATCTTTGGGGTCAAAAAGGCACCAATGGTTACAGCTATGTTCTCATACTACCACGGATGATGCAAAAATGCATACCTGCACTACGTGTGATCAGTATGGCTTGTAGCTACTCTGGTGGCCTCCACGTCTTGGAGTTTTCCCATAGCTTGTATTGCCCTGGTCTGGAGGACAAGAGAAAAAGGGACTGAGTTCTTCTGTACAACAAGGAGGACCAAGAAAATAAAGTTTCTCTCATTCTGTTTCTTTCCCTGGGGGCACTTATCGCTTACTGTAATCGTAGCCACCCCCATAGCCGTAATAACCAGCAGAGTAGTCATAGTTGCCATATCCGCCATAGCCGCCATATCCGCCGTAGCCTTGCTGTCCATAGTTCTGGTTGTATCCCTGGTTCCAGTAGTTGTAACCTTGATTCCAGTTCTGGCCCTGGCCTAGAAACAACAGGTGAGGCCTTCGTCACAACTCTCCAGTGTACAGGACCCAAATGGTTATTCAGTGCAATTGTATTCTGCCATTACATATGAGCTGAAAGCAGATCTTGCTAGTACACACGCAAACAAAACAAAGACAACTTACCTGCGCGCCTGCCGCCGCGTCCATATCCACGGGCTCCGTACTGCTGCTGCTGGTAGACCTCTTTGGGCTGGGCTATTTTGATTTCACACTGAAACGGCACAAAAACACATTACATTGTAGCAAGGCACAACCATCACAAAATGTGTGGACCTAAGACAGCTGTGTGGACTGTCATTACCTTGCTTCCTCCGACACTGTGGTACTTCTTCTCCATCACCTTCTTGGCTGGCGCCTCTTCTTTGTATGTGATGAAAACAAAACCCCTCCTCTTTTCCGTCTTTGGATCTTGTGGAAGCTCAATGGTTTCGATCTGTGCGAGTTGACAAACTTGTAAGCCAACTGGTAACATAACCTACAGTGTCAGATTCCTTGAAGCACGCAGTTGACTATAATACCTCTCCAAAGGTCCCAAAGTACTCCTGAATGACTTCCTTTGAGGTGTCCGGGTTAAGGCCCCCAACGAAGATCTTCTTGACGGGATCCTTCTTCATGGCCATGGCCTTCTTGGGGTCAATCACCCTGCCGTCAAGCTTGTGCTCCTTTTGCTCCAGGACCTTAAAAGTGAGAAAAGGAAACGAGTGAGCATTTCCCTCCTGCTGCCGGTGTTCATGAAACGTGAATAAATATCCCCCATCTCTCACCTTCTCTACACTCGCTGCATCCTTGAAGAGAATGAACCCGAAGCCTCTTGATCTGCCCGTCTGCTGGTCCATCTTGATGGTGCAGTCTGTCACCTCACCGAACTTAGTGAAGTAATCCTTGAGATCCTTCTTGCTGGTGTCCCAGCTGAGCCCGCCAACAAACATTTTCCTGTGTGCAGAAATTACAAAAAAGGATATGATTAGCACCACATGGCAGCGATCAAACAGTGGCAATTCAATCCCACCTTGACAGTACAACTAACCTATTTTTGACCTATTCTAAAAAAAAAAAAAGAGGAATCTTGCTATATCTATGGGTCCAAACAAATGTGCTGTGACTGCATCTTTAAAGATCCTTAAACAGGATACTGGAAAAACTGTCCTCGATGCCAAACAGTGCACTAATGTGTGTGAATAGTTTAGGTTACTCTTAAAGGTCTAAAAGCTATGTCAGCAGTATATGAATATGGCGTCAAATGGGCGAATGTGACTTGTATTTTTAAAAGTGCTTTGAGCGGTCACGAAGCCCCAAAAGGCAATATATAGGCCCTGGTCCGTTCACCGTAACCACTGGCCAACTTTATGTATAGCTCAGGGGCGCCGGGGTGGTCGGCCAGGAGGGGGGAGCGAAAATGTACACGCTGTTCCCGAACATCTGTCGTGTGGACATAGGCCTCGACTGAAGCCTAGGCTGCGGCGCTGCGAGGCCATTTCCCCCACATCAACTCAATAAAGTGATAAATCGCTACAGTGCGACCACAGCAGGCACTGGCGATCCGGACTCTCTCTCTCATAAGCCAATACATGTCAGATCTGATCCCCGCTTGTTCAGACGCCCATCCCCCCCTCCTCCGCTCCGCATATGGCGCGAACAAAGGCCGGTTGAACAAAGAAACATGGCTAAGAGCTACCTCCGCGAGCCGGCTTCACCCACGGCCCCACACAGTGCACTTACCCCGCATCCTCTTCGCCTTTGCTGGCGTCGATCTGGCCTCCCTCGGTGCCGCCGTTCTGTGAGTTGCTGTCCCCCTCGGGCTGCTCGCCCTCGCCGCATTCATTCACGGCGCTCTCCCCGATCCCCTCCTCCTCCTCGGTGTGGTCGTTCCCGTTATAATCATCCTCGACTTCGTGGCCGTTTTCCGACGTCTCCATGTACTGCTGCTCTGTCTCAGACATGATTGACTGATAAACCTGCGATGGGACACGGGGGAGGTTTTAAAAATCGTGTCGAGGGGGGGGTTATATAATCCGTCATGTCGTACTCGCCATTTACACGGTGCCAATGCATGCATTTCCCACCATTTTGGCTGGCACGGCTACCTCCCATACATTCGTATAAAAGCCGAATTGATCACCGATTGACCGGCAGTAGAAAGCGTAAAACCGAAACCATCTGATGTGTAAAGAGCATTTCTGGTACGGAGAAAGATTAGGAAAAGGCAGCCGTGTGTATCGGACTGATAACGCGAGTCAGGACCGTGCAACTGGCAGTAGCCGTTATGTAATGCGTAGGCCGTGCTTAGCGGCACGGTAGGCCGCAGCTTTTAACACAATTACACACATTTCATCGACATTTGGCGAGGCAGAAAACGCAGCGAAAGCGACTACAGTGATAACTCGAGTACTTACGTGTAAACTCAATGAACTTAAACCAAGACTATTGAAGTAGGAAAACCTGCTTACTGGTCACACAACCGGAGAGCTCTCTTCAAGATGGATTCTCCCACACGACGACAACTCGTGGTTGGTTTTCTAGAACCGGCAGAAAAAAAACGACATTTCCGCAGCGACGCTTCTGATTGGACCGCCGCCGCGACCTCTGGTCACGTGAACCAATCAGAGGCCCGAAACGTTCATCTTCGCAGAAGATGTATACGCCCACTTCACAGGAAGGAGCTGAGCCGTTGATGCCTCAAAACGAGGAAGATTCTGTTCACAATTCACGGAAATATGACGTATTTAGGACCCGAAACGGTACTCAAGGGTTTAATAGACGAGTGTGGCGATTTACAATTTGATAAAAAGCAACGATCATGTACAGAATGCACAGCTACGATCATGTAATTCATCGGTCTACGTAAGGGGAATCATGTCACATCTGCGCCTACACATAAAAGTAGGATAAGGGATTGCAGCTCTCATTATGCCCCTTTTTCATGTGTCTACCCACTAAATGTTGTTGTTTATAATATCGACCGTCGGTTCAACGCTGGGCTCAAATTAAATAGGTTGACACGGGATTGTTCATGCTAGAATTAGACATTCAATCATCTTTGTGGTGATTAATGGCAGGTGCATTGCAGGGGTGTCCATGGAGGAGTACAGTCGCAGAAACTGGACTCTGGTATTTCTTGAAAATGTTTTTATCTCTTATCCTTTTCGATTTTGATTCCGGCTGGTGGGGAAGCCCGATGATTCCACAGAGGTTTAAGCCTGGTCTTCCCCACCAGCTATTAAGAAATGATAATGGCTGGATCGATAGATACATTAATCATACCCAGGATAAATTATCTCAGGGAAATAGAATTCCAAGCCTGCAACACAATAAATTAGAAAAAGCACACATCTTATAAAGGTAGCAAAACTCATCCATATGGACAGCAAGATACAAGTGATAAGTGCAAATCGCAGGTGATCAATATGCAAAGTAGCAGCAATTCTATCTATGTGTAGAGACCATTGTAGAGACCATTCTGCTGTGTAAATCAAGTTGCCACAATTTAAAACTTTCTTTTAAATTCTTTGGATTAAGATTACCTAGATGAACGAGAATGTCCACAGACATATTGCAGGGTCACACTGCAGTTTGTTGAGTTGTTGCTCTTGCCCTGTTGCTCTTCTAAATCCTGTAGATTGCACCTTGATGACATGTACGATTAAATCAACAAAATCAAAAACGATTTAGATGCTCATACGTCTACCTGTGGGTGTGCAAAGGCACCAAACATTTGCTATTTGTCAACCCCAAAGTGCATGTTTGATGTGTCCAAGAGCTTGAAGATGGAGAGGGAGGCCACTGCAGCACCATGGGAGTACAAATATGAAAAATCTGAGATGTTGTGTGTGCACAGGGGGCAGGGCATGATAATGCTCACTTGATCAACACAAAGGATTTGCACATTGTCAAGAGCATTCAAGTAATTGAAAACTGCAAATAAATGTTAATGCTGTGAGTGACTTAAACTTGATGCAAGCACAAATGCATAATATTGTAAAATGGCCTTAATAAAATGCTGTATTGTTTTATTTGATCAGTTCCAAGGTTATACATATTAGCTATACAGTCACTTGGCTAGACAGTCACTTTGAATTGCCCTTATAAAGCTAGGAAAAGCAGGTGGACTAGTATATATTTATTCTCTGACAAGCTCTCACAACTCTTCCTCATCCAATTAATTTGCTGGACACATGCTCAGATTTAGACTATTTACCTTTTTAGGTCATGTTTCGGGTAAATCAGGATGTAAACTGAATTTGAACTTGTTTTTCAAATAGCACAGCTTTAGCAGATTGTCAACAAAAGAGATAAATATTGTCATTTTATTTTGTTATTTTACAGAATGCAATCATCATCACTCATTTCACTGCTTTCATCCTATTGTTCAACAGTGTCATCTCCAAGTATTTTAGGCCTGTCTGGATCGTTGTCAGCCAGCCAGTCAGCAAGCCAGATCTGTTGAAATTAACAGTGACAGCTAATCAGATGACATGTTTCAGGGACTAGTGCTAAACACCACCTTATCTGATCTGAAGTTATTTATCTCTACAGCAACAAATAGTAAGCATCAAATACTTACACATGGATTTTGAGGCTTGCACTTGCAAAGTTCATTTAGTCCAAGCAGCAGAGTTGGGTATATGAACTTATTCAGGTACTCCTCAGTTTCATGAGCTTGTCTAATGGGGAAAGGCTCGATGGCAGCTATACAGAGAAAAAATGTGGAATGCATAATTGTAAAGCCTCTAAGTTACAATTTCAGCCAAACAGTGTACTGCATATATGTGTAGTACCTACTGTTTGGAAAGATGAACTTAATCTCCCTCTCAGCCTCATGGGATGACTCACTGCCATGGACTGCATTTTCCACATCAGAAGTGCCGTATTTTGCTCTAAGGCTGGGAAAACAATAGACCATCTTTATGTAGATATGTCTGAAATAGCTTGATACAAACTGACATCTTAACCTTGTTCTTTGGACTAATAAATAAATCACTATGACACACAATAGGATCACTCACGTTTACAGGAGGTGATGTGTTGTGTATATAGGAGCCAGAATCGAAGGCTTTAAATGTATGTGCAAAGTTCAGACACTAGTTTGACATGACAGACAAGTACAAGTATGAACAGTTGTGTATGAACAGAACTAATATTGATATAGAGGTGTTATCAGGTATCCAGATTGATATCCACCATTTTGTAATAGAAGATGATGGTCAATATTTCACAGGCATGATTTTCATCACCCCTGCAAGTCAGTGGTCCTGTCAAAATAAGCAGCCCTTTCAATGATTTCTCCTCATACCGAAACAATAACAAAACAAAGGTTGATTCCTTTTAAAATGCTGAACTATAACTCAACAGACTGACCTCTCGGGGTGAGTTTCTCTGGCCTTGAGGCTGTTAACGGGCCCTATGATGGACTTCCAATGAGCCACTGCATTGCTGCGGGCCAGGGTCAGGGCGATGGTAGGGCCAGAGCTCATGAGGGCAGTTACATTGGGAAAAAAGGGCTTTTCATACTCGTCTGCGTAGAAGTCACTGCACTGCTCGGGAGTGAATTGTACCGTCCGCCTCTGCAGCAGGAATGAGACATTGGACACATTTCCTAGATTTAATAATCAAAAGTCTTAATATTTGTTGTATATTGCTGCTTTTTGATTAAATAATAATCCTAGATGTCTTAAATTCGTGTTGCCATCATTTGCCAAGACGTTGTCATCGCCTCCTGGTGGACAGGGTATATAATGACAACACTGACATTCCCCGACTTGGCATATTTAGCTCGAAATGTCGGATTACGAAAACTCGTTAAAACTCCACGACACGAGACACCACTTTTTTGACACATTTACACAAACCTGTAGGATAACGAAGCCTGATTTGAGGATAATGTCCTCAATCTCCTCTGCTTTGTCGATGGCGTCTGGCTTGATGAGCGCCAGGGTTCTTTCCACATAAATCGGAATGCACGGAGTCTGGTCCATACCGTCCTATACGGAGCACAAATCTACCACATCAGCGGACTGTGATCAAATTACTGTATTTCGTGGACTGCAGCTTCACAACACAAGCGTTGCGGGCAACAATGAATTAACGTTTGTGTCGGGGTTGCTAGGATACCAACAAACTACGGCAAGCCGGGCAGCTCAACCCACGTTCCATTAACAGTCTAGGGGCAATATAGGGCCTCTGATAATCTGACTCAACAGGAATGTTTTTGGGTTGTAGGAGGAATTGTTAATTGTTGCACCTAGAGAAAAGAAACAGGCTAACATGCAAACTTTTTAAAAAACTGATTCAAACTGGTAACCTTGCAAACCCTTGACAGACAAAATGCACTCACACCAGCAAGTTAACATGAGGGGGCCGTTTCATTTCTTAACGTGTCAGATTTCAGTTAAGATCAAATACTGAGCACATGTGAAACAACTGAATCCTTTATTTTTAGCCCATATGTGAACATCTTCTATACTACCAACTGATAAACACCAAGGCAAATAAAGAACAAGGTTTGAACCTTTTAGTTTAATTCAAGATATCCCCTTAAACTACTGCATATATTTTCCATCACTTCCGCACCACATGGAGATCAAAGAATATGAGTGAGATTAAGAGGCAAAGGTGCAATAAACTGTAATAAACATCAGGCGATGGCATGTGTATTGAAACCAAGACGGCATACATGTTCTTTTCAAACAGTCTTTTATTCAAAGTTGCTGAGGACAAGCTCTTATCGAGTTCCAATGGTGACCTGCCACACTCTAATCAGGTTGTCGGTGTAGCCAGCAAACAGGGTCTGAAAAGAAAGGTGGATGAACATTTTATTTAGGGTTTGTTCCAATTCTCAAGACCAATACTTTGATGCGCAGGTTTCTAGTTCCCCTCATATTTGCAGGACTGTCACCATTAGACATCAGAGTTTAAAGTGAATGGGAATAATCACCAGGGAGTCTACACAAAGCACAGAATATATAACGACAAGTGCACGAGTGCCAACAGTGGATTACCTGTCCATCAGCAGACCATGCAAGGCAAGTGCACTGTGGGGGTTCAGCCTTGCTGTTTGTGCTGATCACTTCTTGTCTCAGCTCATCCACAATGATCTTGCCCTCCAGATCCTACAGAAAAGCAAAACCAGAAGCAGTGCAATCACTCACTGTTCAGAAGGAGCTAAACAGAAATGTAATAACTTGATTTAAGCTCAGAAACAGCCTCTTTATCATCAAAGAATACAGTTGGCATTGAAAGTTTTCGTCACTGCCTTTGCAATACAGCTGTAGTGCAACAATATTCTGATCATGGTGTTTACCCAGATCTTGATACTGGGGCCGGTGGCGGCACACAGCCAGTAACGGTTGGGGCTGAAGCACAGGGCGTTGATGGTGTCTCCACTGTCCAGGGTGTACAGGTGCTTGCCCTCGTTCAGGTCCCACAGCATGGCCTGGCCGTCCTGGGGGGAAGAGGGGAATAAAAAGCTTGACAATCTTGTCCCGAGAGAGAATGTTGGCTCATTCGCTAACTTGTTGTTGCAGAACGACATTTCAAGTGCAGGCAACGCTCAGAAACAGCCTCTTTGTCATCATTTTAATACAGATGCATCTGAAGTTTTCATCACTGGTGAGTCCTGCAAATGGCAAAATTTAACTCCTTTCATAGCAGGTGTGGATTTCTGACAAGTCATTTCACTATAGCTCAAGCACTGCTTACCTTTCCACCAGATGCACACAGAGATCCATCAGGAGAAACGGTCACTGTGTTCAGGAAACCAGTGTGGCCAATGTGGTTGGTCTTCAGCTTGCAGTTAGCAAGGTTCCAAACCTAGACGGACAAGAGAACTGCATTACACCTACGAGTGTAATGCCTATACAAAGCTATGCAAGTGGTTTTACTCCTAAAACATGGAAGTCCTCTGCTCTCGCATACATACCTTGACCATCTTGTCCCAGCCGCATGAGACAATGATGGGGTTGCTGCTGTTGGGGGAGAAGCGCACGCAAGACACCCACTCAGAGTGGCCCTCATCCTGCAATATGAGGAAGGACATGTAAATATACATTCTCAATGCATGTGTAATGCAAAGTATGTGTAGTTGTCTAGGAGTTTGAGCAATATAACCTTGAAAGTGGCTGAGCTTAACAAGACCTCTATTACTTCAATGTGCAGGCTTCTAGTTCCCCTCATATTTGCAGGACTGTCACCATTAGACATCAGAGTTTAAAAGTGAATGGGAATAATCACCGGGGATTTTACACCAAGCACAAAATACACAGACGAATAATAGAGCAAGTGTGCCCAGTATGGATTACCGGTCCACAACACACTACTACTACTGGTTCAGACTATGTAACCACTAAATGAACAGAATTTGAGGTGCTGGCATGTCTCGAATCTAGTTTCACCGACTTCCAACTAAACACCAGCTCATGTTAGTTGCTCACCTGGATGGTGTACTTGCAGACTCCGAGGGTGTTCCAGAGCTTGATGGTCTTGTCCCGGGAGCCAGAAACGATCTGGCGGTTATCGGCAGAGAAAGCCACGCTCAGGACATCCTTTGTGTGTCCAACAAACTGCCTGGTGGTTGCCCCACTGCAGAAAAGCCATTTAGACGTTTCAGATACATGTTTTAAGACACAAACAAAGCAAGAACGAGTATGGTAATGCTACAGCTTTAGTTACGTAAACTAAGAGAGCATTTGAAATGTTGTTGGCCTGTACTACCACATACAAGCCTTTTACTTATTTGTGTCACTGCACGTACACTATATATTGCACATCCTATATACCCTGGACTGATCTTGTGTCTTCTCTTGATTTGTGTCAGAGACCTTGGCTATTTTTCATGCAACTAGGCTGTGTTTGACCCGATCTTAAAGGAATCCTGCAGTTTGTGAACTTCCTGACCCAGTTGCAGTTTCCGATTCCTGCCTTGGCACTTACGTGGTGAGGTCCCACAGACGGAGAGTTCCGTCCCAGGCACCAGACAGGGCAAACTGTCCATCGGAGGAGATGACAACGTCACTGACAAAGTGAGAGTGTCCCTTCAGGGAGCGCTGGGGGATGCCATAGTTGGTCTCATCACGGGTCAGCTTCCACATGATGATGGACTTGTCTGCAGAGACATTCAAAGGTTTCACGTCACTCTAAGTCTCATTCATGCACAGTGCAGGCAGGTTTAGCATCAACACATGCTAATATTCTGATACCCTACAGGCAGATAATCACGCTTTCTTCTAGTTTACACGCCTCTATTGTAAACTGATAGTATGGGTGCCTCCTGTGTTGATACTCTATTCCACGTGTCACACAGGCTCGATCAGGACCCTAGTCTGAACTTGTGTGACGCCAGCTAGAGTTAGCTTACTTTGCTAACCGGCGTCAGAACAGTCGAGCTTACACGAAAGTGCATTCAACCAACACGCCTTGGCCACTGCTCTAGCATATTTAACCCTAACACTTGGTTACTGGCTCTGGTCCACGCAGCCGTGCAACTGGAGGACTGTTATCCTCGCCATATTGGCTGAGCCGGCCGGGGGAGCCTCACCTCGGGACGCCGACAGAATCATGTCGGGATATTGCGGCGTAGTGGCGATCTGGGTGACCCATCCGCTGTGGCCCTTCAGGGTCCCCCTCACTGTCATCTGCTCGGTCATTTTGGCGAAGTTCGGTGGTGCCTTTTGCAAGGATGGATTCGGATTTTTCACAGGTCCCGAAACACCTAGGTCCTCATCGCATCCAGGCACAGAGGAAAAGGAAGTACGGTCCCGGAACCAAAAACTATGAGGGGGTGAGCGGCCCGCAGAGCATTCTGGGAAGTGTATGCTCTACGTGATGGCGGACAAATGGCGGAAGCGCGTATGATACGAGCACGTCATTCAAATGCATTTAGGGTCCAGTTATTGTAGTTTTCCAAGACATTGTCATATTTAAATGATATTACATACAGCATGTGTTTTAGAGACCTCAAAATAACGAGTTACATCGGTATATGTAACATATTATCATTTACATGTTTTATTTTCTTGCTTTTAAGACAGCAAAAGTGTAGCTGATGTCTATCTCTACAGGCTGAAAGCAGGGAGTACACCATGGTCACCAATCCATCACAGGGTACACACACTGTTCACTATCTCAGTCTGTTGATATACGTTTTTGGACTGTGAGAAGAAAGTGAAGGAACTCATTTAGACATACATGGGGAGAATGTACAAGAAGATAGGTTTCCCTAAAAAAAGTATTGCATAGCCCTGTGCTTTGTATGCAGTAACCATGGTTTTGCTGTGGTACAATGGTTGTTCTGATTAATCTATAGAAATTGGTTAAGTCTAAACAATGAAATAAACAATATCTCTGCACATTGTAAAGCACACTTTGCAGAGAAGCAAATAGAGCGACTAAAATTCCTGTTAAAGTCCTAAGTTCAAGAATTTCTTTTTTTCAGATGCTAACTGCACATCACACTTTGGTTTCCTCCCACAGTCAAAAAACATGCATCGAAGTCAACTTGAGACTCTGAGAGTAAGAGTGAATGTTGTGCCTTACGATGGACTGTAAAACACATCCCGAGTGTATTCCACAACTTCGTCCTATGAAGATCGGAGACAGCGGACAGCAGTAACACTGTAAAGGACAGTAGTAAGTTGTAACAAGTGGTAAGATAGATGGATGACAGCTAATATAGCATCTGGCCCAAACCATGTCCCAATTTGTTGTGTTGTCACTGTGATTATGCTAGTTTTTGTTAGTCTACTTTATATTCAGTAGTTTAAGTCATTTTCTGTATTCCAATCAAATAATTCATACTTACAGTTCTCATAGGTTCCTACAGTTTTTTAGTTGTGATGTTGTGCAATGTCCCCCATTTTCAATGACATAAGATGTGGCATAAATTTAATTGTCACAGACACTGAACCACAAGTAAGAGTTAATTTGCTAAATCCTAAATATCTATAGTTGAAATGAAACAGACAGAAATGCTGTAAACAATTAAATAGATGTCTTTGTTCTGATGTTCACTTCCACATGGACTAACTGCAGACAGTTGTGTAACCCGTTGTTTACACGCAGAAACAATGAGCTCATTCAGCTGTAACAATGTGGACACATGAGAATAATTTGTGAAAATGTTTCTGCATTTGATTCTGCATTTTGGTGACTTGTGAGGTTATACTCCAATGTCTGTGCTTCTTCAAGCCAAATATGAGTCAGATGAGCCCAAAAGCAGAGCAAAACAAAACAAAAAAAGAACCACTGATTCTACTGGATGAGCAGTAATATTACTGCTTTGTTCGGTTGTTATACAGTGCTAATGTCAATATTGTGACATGCTTCCATGATTTGGGGTTTATCACAGTATCAGAAAGGCTCAGTCAACAACATAACTGTGACCAGGACTAACTTTAAACTGAGAGTGGATGTCAGGAGAAACCTGTTCACAAACCCAAAGTTACGCTCACTACATTGCCTAATTAGCCCCAGTAATTCAAACTGTGGGTAAGTTAAGATAGGATTGTTGAACCTTGTGTGTGCATGGATTTTGCATTTTCTCTTCATATGCCGGTGGGTTCTTCAGGTTCTACAATTTGCTGCCAATGTCCAAAAACATATAAGTTTAGGTTGAGTGGAGACCCAGGTATGAGAGTGATTGCTGCGTGTGTGTCCTGTAATGGACTAACGGCCTGCCCAGAGTGTATTCCCTGCCTTCACTCTACAGTATGTGTGCTGGTGACA
Source organism: Karalla daura (assembly GCA_029224185.1). Taxonomy (NCBI): domain Eukaryota; kingdom Metazoa; phylum Chordata; class Actinopteri; order Chaetodontiformes; family Leiognathidae; genus Karalla; species Karalla daura. The sequence goes on from CM055195.1 coordinate 17,493,859, forward strand.
CCAGGAGACCCCCTGTGTCACTAGTCCTGTGATGTTGCAGATGAATGAAAGTCTTTCAAATGATAATTATTTATAGGACAATAAACACACAAACTCTTGGAGCGTTTACTTCAGTCTACATGTTTAGTTGACCAGATTTCATGTTATACATTTTTTTAGACAAGTAATTACAAAAATAGCTTAATTCCTTTACAACCAAATACACAACCAAAGAAAACATTCTCAGAAAGTCAAGCTAATACTGTGAGATATGCTTTGCTAAAATACCAAACTGTATTTAGACATTGTGCCATTTAGTGACTCCATTAAGCCTTCAGCCTGAAACTGACAGAATCTGCAAAAGAAATAAACACATATAATGATGTTAAGTGGCAGATAACCATCAGGTTCCACTGAAGTAAAGCTAAGAACTGTGTGATATACAGTTATACCATTCAGCTTTCATCATAATTTCCTCAAAAAATAGCCATTTATTATGATTCTATGCATGAATCTTGGCAATACTATTTTAACGCATTGACATGCAAATCATCCTCACTTTTGATTTATAGAAAACATAAGCTTTGTAAATGACTGCTGCGGTACAGCTTTAATATGCAAGTTAAAGCTTTGAGTGGGACATCACATTACGTTTAACCCATAATCTGTGATATGGAAACATTTTTGTGGCAGGTTACTAATTCCATGTTGTAAAATGGTGCGCATAACATTTTTGTAACGCTGCAGACCTTCATCGTGTTTATGGAAACATCAGCTAAATTTTATATGAACTGATGGATTCAACAACTTGCAAAGGGGTATTGCCAATCTATGGTGTGTTTTCTGATTATACATAGCAGGTACTGAACCAACACAGTTAACCCTCTACAACACAAATCTTAACAAAATCTCTAAGAGAAACAGCAAATTCAGTTTACAAACATCACATATCAATTTGTGTTCATCAGCTTGATTTTAAGATTGTGTTTAAATTCCTCTTAAAATGCTTCAAACAACACTTATACTGACCTTATCGTAACACTGTGCTCATGAGTAAAAGTTGGAATAGGACATATTTAGTAGCCTGTACTGTGTGTGAATGGCGGCTGTAGGAATCAACCAACAAAGCATTCTGAGTGGTTGCTTCTCAGCTGTGTCTTGGGTTACATCTTACTATGCGTCCTGCCTTAAAAAGATAAATGCTGAATATCATTCATGTTGTATCAAAAGTGCAACTAATGGCTCTGTAGATGATACAGACCCACTAGTTTCCATTCATGACTGTGTGTGTGTGGGTTTACTTCTTTCAATGCAAACAGAGCACAACTCATAATTCCATGTAATCTCTCCTGTGTACAAGTGGCAAAAATAGCAAAAAACTTATATTCAACATTCAACAATAAAATGGGTGTGGATAAGTGTAGTTATTGAGTGAACTTGCACATGTGAATGCAGAGAAGAGCTTTGAATGGGTACATAAATGGTAATAAGCACCAAAGAAGTTATTCCATCTGAGAAAATAAAGTAGAACAAAGCTGAGACCGCACCAATAAGTCATGTGAGAGCATACCAACACAGTTTGGTGATAATTATAAGAAATCACACACACAAATGCAAAAAAAGTATGACTTTTAAACCACTGTGCTAAGGTGACCAATGAATAAAAATGACAAGTACCCAAGAAAAATGGTTCTGTATGCATTTGATTCAAATCCCATACTTAAGTCTGTTAGTCCTTCAGCCCACATGACGAATATTAATTCAACAAAATACATCAAACAAACAACACATTTAAGTCAGCAGCAAGAACTTATACTGTTGTCCAGAGAATTTGGCAACAATAATGAAACGTGTCTTCATCAGTGATTAAAAGGATTATGATCAGACAAAAAAAAACTTCAGTTAAACTGAGATTTCTTAAGGAAATAACTTGACTGGCAATCATTTGTGAAGGCATGTGAAACACTGGTGTTTAAACAAGAAACAGTTCCTTCACCTCTGACCTTTCGCTATCTGTATATCTATATATCTAACCATGGCAATGCACAGGAATGCAAAATGTAACTGGACAAAGATCGATAAGAGTGTAAAGAAATAAAAGAAAGCAACACACTGGTCACCATGACCAAAAGCTTTAGAAAAAAAAGTGGACTTGGTGATTTTTCTGAGCGGCTTGTACAAATGGAAAGATTATTAAAGACTACTTGCTTGATGCAAATGCTAATGATTTAACTGTAGTTTGAGGTTTCAATGAGGGACCACAAGTCAGACAATCAGTCAGGATGCTATACAACACTGTGCCTTGTAATGATCATGCATGTAATTAGTGAAAACCTTCAACAACGAGCCACACAAAAGATTGACACAACTTGTTCAACGTGTGCAGTAAATCCTTCCTTATGTGCCAGTGACGTCAGTGACTCCCAAAGAACTTTGACTGCTTATCCATCGATTGAGCAACACCACCGGCCACGTGTGTGTCCTTCCCTCTCAGGTGGATGTGAAGATGTGAAGATGTGGTGTCCTCTGTTGCCCCCTCCTGGAGGGTTTCCATCACGGAGGATCTGAGTGTTCAGTCCGACACTGTGGCATTACATGGCTCGCTCTGCTTCATAAAAGGCCAGTTTGACCCCTTGTGCTCTCTGCCTGTCTCTGTGTCCTATCTCCAGCAGGCCCCGCGCCCCCCCTTCAGGGCTGAGAGAGACGCTTGCGTTTGAGCTTCTGTCTTGCCATTTCCTCCTTTTAGGGAAAAAAAGGAGAGGAGAAGAGAGGACTGACTCACACTCCTCCGCCTGCCACAGCCAGGAGATCTGTCCATCTATCCGAGCATCTATCCCATCTACCCATCCATCCAGGCTGGGTGAGAGCGCACACACCGTCATGTCCATACAGCGTTCGGGATTACAATCAGGCAGTCAAGTCAGACTTGGTTAGTAAGGCAGCTAGACCAGTCAAGGCACTCCAACACTGTCATCTGGACTGTCCTTCAAGGTAAGAGTCCCATTGCCACTTCAGATTCTTCTCTTCCAAACCATAGAGGCATTCACAACAACACTGGAACTCTAGAGTTTAAAAACGTTTCCATAATACTGTAGATTCAAAAATGTCCTTGTTAAAAAAAATCTCAATATATTATATAAAAAGTTTTATGGAAAAAAAGGAAAAATGGGAATGGGTTTTTGGTGTAGTATTCACTTCCAATATATACCATATCAATATGTACAGATTCCATGCTGCTGGTTAGTCATCACTGCAAAAGAGGGACAGTAGGAAGCCATTATTAGAAACTCCAAACATGACCTGCAATCATCAAACAATGACTGACTTTGAGTACTCATGCATTTTAATTACAAGCTCACACACAATAATATACTTACAAAATGCCCCTGTATTAAATCAGAAGCAAGCAATTAATTTGATGCGGACAATGCACGAGTAACAGACTCATTTTCCGTTTTAATTCTAAACAGAGTTAGCTCTTAGCCATAACCTGCATGTGACGGCTTTGGAGACTGATCTGCTGTTTATTATTTATTAGTTAACATTATGCTTCAAAAATGTTAGCTCTCAGAGCGCTCACCTTGTGCCAGCAGCCTGGTATAGGCAGTCCATCATGTCCCTGTAGAGAGAGTGAAAGCAGTGGTAAGAAATGAGCCAGCCAGGGAATCTCATGTGATGGCCACACCCATCACAGCTCTGCTCCCTGATTTAAACATCACTGACAGGTGTTGTAATGTGAGCAAATGTTTCAAAATAGAGGCAAAGATGGAGTCGGAGCTAGGAAAATCCAAATCCAAGCCAATGAGAATAACACAAAACTTATACTTTTTTTTACTTTACTTTTACTTTTTTTTACTAACATGAAGGTGAGAGGTCTTCTCTGTATTTGAAAAGGACAAAATATTTTGTATGCATCTATTTATAGATTTTTACCTTTATGTGCCATAAAGATGCCATGTAACATAATCTGTTTCTGTCTTAATTTCTTATTTGATGGGTATGATTGGTAATGATCCTCTCAACTGACTTTTCATATTCATGAAAAAAAGTTGTGTGACTTTCTGTCCTTTCAAAAACTTAAGGTGAATAATGTCTTTAAACAGTAAACATTGAGCTAGTGAGGTAGTGGTAGTGACTGTAGGCAAGAACATAACAGAGATGAGGGCTTGCTTGAAGAGAAAAATTGCAGATGCTTTAATAGCTATGCAAGAGGAGGGGAGGAGGAAGAGGAAGAAGGCAGAGATACTGTACCACAGGACAGGGGGCCTCAGGGCCAGAAGGAGGAAGAGGTGGAGAAGGGGGAAGCCCTGCATCTTCAGAAAGACCTTTACTCTCATCACAACCCTGTCAGCAGGGGCCAGTTACGCATTCACAGGATTGAAGGAGAAACACAGAGAAAAAACATAGAAAATAGCAGAAACAGTGCTGATAGAAGAAGAAGAGAAATACGGGATATCTATAACGTACAAGTTATCTAATGTTTGTGTTTTAAGGGTTGGAGTTAGGGTAACAGTGCAGGAAGTGCTGGAAGTGGGTGAGTGTGTGCCAGTGTGTGTGGATGACCTACCACAGGACAAGGCTGGTCCAGGCCTGGAGGACCTTGCTCTCCCTTCTGGCCCTTGAGACCTCTCTTTCCCACTCCTCCCCTGTCGCCCTGGACACAAGGACGAAAACAGACTCAGACACAGACTCACAGCTGACCATGTATAATGATGCATAAACAGGAAATGTGTTTCACTGCAGGTAGTTAAATGTTTCTCCCACTAACCTTCTCTCCTCTTTCCCCTCGGTCCCCTTTATCTCCCATCAAACCTGGGAAACCCTGGACAGAGAGGCACAAACAGGTCAAGACAGGTCATCACTGGAAGTTCAGTGAATTTGAAAATGATGAAGAAACTCACATCTAGTCCAGGCTCCCCTGGTCTGCCCTGTAAACACACATTCACATACATCAATAATGATGGACATGTTATCCAATAGCTACACAGTCAAGGAAGGCAGAGATTTCAGGATGTGATCTGGTGCTTACTTTTTCTCCCTTGGCACCGGGAAGACCCACCAACCCTGCAGCACCAGGTGATCCGGGGGATCCATCTAATCCCTGCAGTTCAAGTACATTGTTGTCACTGTATCTTACTTTTCAGGCATTTATCCTGTTTTATTATGATGAGAATAGTTCAGTTTCACTTACTCTGGGTCCAGCAGCGCCGGCATCCCCCTTCTCTCCTTTTATCCCGTATCCAGGCTCACCCTGCATTGAAACACAGGAACACTGAGTACCAAACATGTTGTAGCCTCCTCCACCACTTACTACATACATGCTCTTGCGGTCTTACCTTGGGGCCTGGCATTCCGTGCAGCCCCTGCAAGACATTTTGTGTTAAAGCTTCTGGTGCAAAAAACAAACCTGAGTTGAATAGTTTCTACCTGTAAGGTTTGAGATGCAAGCACTCACCATGGATCCAGGAGACCCAGGAACCCCTGGAGGGCCAGGTGGACCAGGTGGCCCTGGCTGGGAAATCATCTGAACCTGATGACCATAGAAATAGCAAGCAAGTCATGCTGGGGCACAAAGCCTGTAACACCAATTTCATACCAGAGCTTTTCCACATGTTGGCAAATATCACTGCCGGACAAAGCATGTGAAGGAGCCATTGTGTTTTCCCTGCTGGTCCTTACTATTTATTAATTTGTCCAGAATTATGTTTGAAAATATAGATTTATCACAAATGTATGCTTTTCCTAAAAACTACCAGGCTCTGAAAATGTATTTCAGCCTTCATGTTGTGTGATGGATAGACAAATCAAACATTTTTCTGTCTAAAACTTGAGACATTCATGCACACAAACTGACTGCTACGGAGGGAAGAAAACGGAAGAAACTGGAATAATTCCTGGTGTGGTCCCTTGAGTTGTTGCCTGTGTGTGTGCGTGTGCGTGTATGAGTGCGTGTGTGTCTGTGCGTTACACCAACCAGGTTGTCATCAATTCTGCAGTCGCCTTTCTCTCCTTTCTGTCCGTCCATTCCCTGACACACAAAGAAAACATTGGGTTTCTGCCTGTTTATATGCTTGTTACTGTAGCAGTGATGCCTGTCATTGTCCCTGAGCCTGTCTGGTTACTTACAGCCGGTCCAGAGAGCCCCATCTCTCCCTTCTCGCCTCTCTCGCCAGGCGGTCCTGTCTCTCCCATGTCACCTTTAGGCCCCTGTAGGCAAAAAGTCCAGATGACACTGTCAGCAAAACAATAGAAAGAATTAAACGGCCTATTTACCATTATTTCAAGCTCTCCTCTACCATACCCTTTGTCCGTCCATTCCTGCTGGTCCAGGCAATCCCAGTTCACCCTGGAAGGAGACAAAGAGAGGACAATATTTAGCCAATGAAGGGTTTTAGGAGTAAATCCACCAACAGATGGCAGCACAATGAGAGGATGACATTGAGCATTACCTTTTCCCCGGTGTAGCCTGGCGGTCCAGGGGGTCCAGGTGGCCCAGGTGGACCCTGGACAAAGACACAATTTCAGTGAATGATACATGGTGCACTTACCAATTTTGCACCTACAAAGGCCCCCTGTTTGGCCACCTGGGGGCAGTGGAAACAAGCAGTAAACACAAGCCAACCTGAAAGGTAACAAGGTGGTCCCCTTGTTAGCAAGCTAATTTACACATTAGCATGTGAGATGTGTGAGATGATTTCTGTCCATCTAATGACAAGTTACCTAAAATGTACTTTCATTTTAGTTGTTCTCTCTTCAATGTATAGTTGGTAAACCTCATAACTTCTCACGATAAACCTTTTCACATGGCTCCATTGTTGTAAGAAATTATAGCTGCTTGAATCACATCCATCATTTTCAAACAGCTGCCTAAAAATAATTGTGTATATATATGGCTGTTTACTATGTTTATCGCAGTGGATGAAAAACTTTGAGCTCACAAGACTCCAACAAGGCTTGAACACGGGCCAACACACCATAATATAACAAGACAGATGGATTTCACAACACTAGGCTGACAGTAAACAAAGCTGAGGACCTCTTTCCTTTCACTCTATCCACTGATCACAACCGCCTTGAGGCAATTGTACCTTACAAAGATTGTAAAACAGCACTGGATGTGGTTTGTGCTACACAATAGCCGGCCATCATTTTCCATTTGATGCAGGGTGGCACAAGGGGAGGAGAAGCCAAACATTTGTGTGACTTTGTGCCTCTATGGCTGGATGAGGAAAAACACACCATATACATCTCCTTTACTGGTTGATGATTGACAGCCTCTTACAGTGGGTTCCTTAATCTCTGCATCCACAATGTTACACTTGTTCCTTCACCCTCTCAGCCATCTTGAAGTCATAAAAGAGGAACTCGTGTTACCTCCCTGAGGTGCACATGTTGAATCCTTCTCTTTTTTCTAATGTCTGACTTTTTGCCGGTCTCTCATCTCAGCCATGGAAACCAGCAGATGTTTACAAACATGTGTTTGATGTGAGATATTCCATCATTGGAAAAGTGAGGACCTCTCATGCAAATAATCACACTAAAAGTCATGAAATAAATGATAGTAATATGCAACAACAAACGAGACATGTTTCAGCATTTAAACCAAATTCCTCACCACCTCAGCTTTTGCCATAAATGAAGGCAAAACAGATTTTCACACAAACAAGTGATTGGATCTCAACACCAGCTGGGTGGCAAATGAATGCTTGAGCTGAGACATTGTGTGTGATTTGGTACCAACGTATTCACGCTGACAAGAGGCTCCTGATAAGATCTCTGCCACATGTTCTCACCGACTCATTTGTGCCTATTGTCACATGCAGAAGCATGCATCAGACCAGGACCAATGGGCACACACTGCTGCACACACTGGTGACTGTGAAGGACTCCCATCCTTTTCATGGCTTTCCCCATGAGCCCTCCCTAAGTTATGTGACGCAACCCAAACACATAGACAAAAAAGCTACAGCAGAATACAGCCATTTATCTTCAGAGGCACCGTGGATACATCGTATGAAAACACACTCACAACCATGCAACAAAGACTGTTGACTTTTCTGCATGATTTAGCATGTTTCAATAGGGATGCATGTTATCTGATAGAACAGCACAGCTGTACCATATTTGCTGGGGCTGTGTGTTTTTATCCCAAATGAATACACAAGAGGGCCTGGAAGACTGGTGAAGCGGGGACTTTCAGTGTGACTCTTTAGATGTGGGATCGATATCCAGTGCATCTGAAATGCGTTTGGAATCAGGTGTGATGTGGTGTGTGTGTGTGTGCCTGTTACATGTGTGAGAGTAAGTGTGTTACTGTAAGTGTTAGTTACTGGTCACTCCACCAAAACCATGCATCAACCGTAAATTACCGAAACACTGATGGTGTTGATGGCCTGTCAAGAAGAAACAGCAACATGTTCAGGAGGAAAGATTTTGTGAAGAAAATAGTCAAACATCTCTTATCGGGAACCAGGTCTGAGTTTCTTTCAAGTGATGGCTGATGTTTAATTTTATACTGAATGCTAATAAATCGATGTGTGGAAAACTTGACGCAGCCTCATAATCACTCACCTGGAAAGCATCTAAAAGCTTCCCGTTGAAGTCAATGATGTCTGAGGAGCCAGAGGCACCTTTTTCGCCAGGATAACCCTGTAGCAGGAACAGAAAAGAATAGGAGATACATATCTGGATAAAAACACAGAGCAATTGTTAAATACACTGAACAATACTGGTGAACACACATACCATGGGCCCCTGTGGTCCTTGTTCTCCGACTTCTCCTTTGTCTCCCTGTGTGAGTCATATTGTGCATATTACTGTCAGACTCTCTCAGATGATGATATCTTAATGTAGTACAGAAATGATGGTTAATAGGAAAAGTATGACTTATTGGTGTTTGTGTTGTGCACCTTGAATCCAGGGAGGCCATCCATGCCTCGCTCTCCTTTCTCTCCTGCTCCTGGCTCACCCTGTTTCAGAGCACAATTCAACAATCAATCATGAAAATACTGATATGATAAAGAAATCAGCAGGGAAGACATGATAACTTGGAAGTGAAACTCGTCCGCACCTTTTCACCCGGAAGACCCTGTATTCCTGGGTACCCTGGCTCACCGTCTTTTCCCTGTGGTTGATAAAGGGGAAAGCACAAACATGAGGTCACTTGTTACTTCTGTGACAGACAGAAAAATCCTACAAAACATCTGGGACAATGAAGCGCAGTACAGGTCAGTCATCTATTGATTATCTTACCGGCTTTCCAGGCAATCCATGAGACCCCTGAGGAGAGAAAAGCAATGATTAATTATCAAGCGAAAAGAAATAATCAAGACAGACGTATGATAGTGCTACATGATCCACAATGATGCTGAGTGTTGCTAATTCAGCTAGTTGTCTCAGACCAACTCTCACCTCAATGCCATCTCGACCTGGGAAACCCTGAGGACAAGAAAGGAGAAATGTCATCAGTTATCATGTTCGGTTCAGGCAAAACAAGACTTCATCGTCACAGAGTTTATGAGAAACCATGTATGCCACTAGATGTCAGTGTTCATCAAGGTATGACAAGCATGGAGTTGTATTTCTCTAGCACTTTCTGTAGGACTGGGTGACAAAAAAAGGGAAAAAAATACAGATATGATTTTTGTTTTGTCTTAGAGACTCTCATGAGTGTGAAAGTAGCTTGGGTCAGTCACTTTGAAACCTTTGCAGTCACCAGATTCAACCTGTGGAGGGATTTAGACCATGGTGTTGGGAGAGTGCTCTGCAAAGTCAACCAATAAAAGAAATCAACAATGGCAGACTTAACTAGGATACAGTCACATTGCTTTTGTTCTCTAATTTCTCACCCATCTGTGCATATGGGCTTAGCAAACAAATCGCTAAAGACATTACAACTTAACAACTGAGCCACATGTCAACAAACCAGTTGAGAACATAAGACCATGTAACACCAGTCCTCCAAAGCCCTCAGTTGTTACCTGTTGTTTCAAATGCAATTCAAAGGCTTCCTCGGCCACAAAACCTTCTAGATATACTATCAGTTTACAGTCCCAGTGGATCTCTTCAGTCATGAGGTGGAAATCTCCTCCATGTGCCTGCAGCACTTTCAAAGGCTGCTGTGATGGCATTCAGCTTTTATGTACCCAGAGTATGAAACAGTCTACAGACCCAGACCTGCTCCATCACTGATCTTCTTCAAAGCTATAAACTGTCCTTAACTCTCCTATCATGAGCGGACCACATTTTACAGTTTGCGCAAACCCATCTGTGTGAATGTATGTGCACATGTCAATACTTGAAAGCGCCCTACTTTGTTGGTTTCTGTGTAGAATTTGGTTCACTCCTGCACTATAAATAAAGTGAAATTAACGTTAAATTACATGTTTTAAATTGCTTGTATGCAACATGTATATCAGCATTAAGGTCCACTCTTGAACAGCATTGAGCAGTTAAAAATCTGAATCAAACTAAATCTTCACAAAGTCATTTTTTTCCCCCCATTGGGAACAGAAGACTGTGAGGCCCTGGCCAGGATCTGGTTGTATCCATCACTTTCTGGCACATGTCCATGGGTGATTTGGTGGACAAATGTATTGTGGCTGTTTGTGAGGACCAGGTGGACGCGTGCTCGCAGCGAGCTGAACATCTGCTATGAAGTCATCCATGGCAGAGACAGCTCGTTGGGAACTTGTGCAAGAGCCCTCCATCCCGCGCTCTCACATACAGATAAACACACATACTCCACTATCAAGTAGTTGTGTTTACTCGATCGCTCAGTGCACTGCAATAAATGCATGATATAAATTAGAGGTCCTTCTCCTTCACCCCCTGTCCTCATATTTTACAATAATGTTCAGAAGCTACTTAGACGCTTCCCAGCTGGTTTCCTTCCTCTCGCTCTCTGCCAGGCACATACAAGCTGTCACCCTGATCTCCTCTTCTGCTCCTCGCTCCTCTATTTCCATCCTTGTTTGCTCCAGCAGTCTTTAACCCCCTCCTCTCACCCCTCATACCTCCACCTCATCTTTTGATCTCTCCTCCACAGCAGCGGGAAACAAATCACCGTTGCCAATAATTTTTTTGTGGACGTCTTTTATCCTGACTGGAGAAAAGGATGGATGAAGACCAGTTCAGATGTCAGATGCACTTTCAATTATCAACGATACTAAATTTACTTGGAACAAAGAAATTAACTTGGAGCTTGGACAAGTCAAAACGAACCACATTCTTCCAGAATTATCTGCGCACACATCGACAACATGTGTACAAATGACAAGGGACACCCACGCTGGCAGCCTGGCTCACTTTCTCCTCCCCAGCTCGCTCAGACATCTGTCCACAACATGGAGCGTCTCTCTGTGCCATTCTGCCATGTTTTTGCTGATCTGGGTTTTGCGAGGCCTTTTAATCAACTTGCAAAGCACATTTGAAACTGACAAAGTTACAGGACGGTCCCTCCTCTCCGTCCCGTCTGTTTTTAGTCGCTTTCTGAGCAGTGTTGGCTTTCTCTCCTGTTGGTTCTGCGTAAGCTCCCAACTCACCCACATCGAAACCAACATTTTTCACTTGAATCCCTTTGCTGTCCAGTGCCAGTTGAGGGTAACTGAGCATTCATTCTTTAACTTAGATAAACAAAAAGGAATTACCTTCACAGCCCCTTTCTCTTCCATCCTGCAACCACAGCCCTAAGCGGCCACTGCGTATGAACTACACTCTGGGAAGCGTAAAGTTAATTTTGAGAAACATAAACCGCCTCAGGCAAAGAGCACAACTATTGTTTGGCCGCCAAACTGCCCATGAACTCGCCGCAGTGCCATATCTGTTTCAGGGGCGCGCAGCGACACAGTGGTGGTAGGAGGGTGGGAGAATGGGGGCGTGCTGGAGAACTTTGTGGCCGCTGTCTTACACAAAACAGATGAGGCCAGGAGTAGAGCTGCTATTCTGGGAGTTTTTAGGTAAGCCACAGCACACTGGCAAACCCGGAAGAATGAGAATATTGGTTTGCTGCAATTTACTGCATCGACCCTTTCCTCCCTAATACATGTGTAGAAATGCACATTCACACACAATCGCACACTCCGTCTCCCTCTCACAAACACACACACACACAGACACACGCAATTTGCAATCTGTTACACTCTGCGGTTGAACCCCACCAGGGCAATGCAACCGGAGTAACGGAGCCTCTGATGACTGAGGTGTTTAAAGTGAGAGAAATCTTTGTGGCGTCACCTTAGTTAAAGGAGGAGTGAAAGGGGGAGATTATGGAGGAGGAGGAGAACAGCAGTGAGATGTGTGTGTGTGTGTGTGCTGGTGCATTGTTTGGTGCCACGGACATATGTACATGTACACATATGAATAGATGTACATTTGGCACTTGGACGCATGCACAAAAGCTCTTACCGGCTCTCCGGCAGGGCCACGTGGCCCATCCTTTCCTGTGTTCCCAGGAGGTCCTCGAGGACCCGGGGGACCCGGGGGACCAGGAGGACCAGCGGGTCCAGCCTGGCCTTGGTCTCCCTGTTAGAGAGGAGGGAACACACAAAAAAAATAATACAGGAATGATCAAGAATGAGAAAATAAACACATGACCAAGCAACACATGCTGATTTTAGCAGATAACAGTCTCGGAGTCAGCTATGTAGCTCTGAGCCTGAAAAGACCAAAACCTTGTTGCATAACCTAAATATTCCAAGGATGGGTTTTGATCATTAACCAAACATTTGGTTAGATAATACATGTAAAATCCATTTCCAACAAAAGACGGCAATATTTGCATGTTTGGATTGACACAAATCCAACTTCAGTTCCAGTTTTAGTCTTCGCAAATTCTCCGATGCCAATCGGCAACTTTGCTGATATGGATTTTTTAATTTGAGATGAATGGATATGTAGATTTGTTAATAAGTTACAAAGACAAATACACTGATATGAGACTTAATGGGAACAGCAACGTTGCCCAAAAAATGAGCTAAAGTGAGGTGTCGATATCGTATCAGTTTTAGTGTTCACTTATGTTGTTCCTTTCACGTACAAGTAGCTGATTGTTAATACATAGATACTGATCGGACTATGGCCGAAATAAACAACCTCTCCATTGCCGTTAGGTCAACTTTTCCTTAGTCCCTGCTCATACAGAGTGAGGGGAAAGAAAATAACAGGTGGTCTACGAGTGTAATTGACGAATAGCAGCAGTCCTCCAGTGAACTCGATGGGCATTTCGCGACAGTGAAACACACCCATGCGCACAAACAGGCGCCCAGGCATGAGAACTTGTTAATGGAGTACAAGGTGCTCACAATGAAGGAATTGTTTCTGCTCCGTTAATGCATCACAAAACAAAAACAGAACTGTCATCACCTATTGACGTTCCTTTTATCGCCAGATTTACATCTAACTGGGAACATGTCTCTCACTGATGACTTCCACACCCGCTCTGACGCAGCCAGAGTGAGGGCTCTCTCCATAGTCTCATGGTGACACTTCCACTGCACCCTCTCATCTCCACAGACATGTGGAACATTATGGTTTGCTTTATTGCGGCAAACAACATGGTACAGCAAGCTCTTTCATGGAAATATGACCAGGACCTCCAAATAAAAGAGAGAGACATTATTTCCTTGAACTGATAATTATTATGTCTCTATTAAACTCTGCCTTGAACTAAACCGTGACCAACAAAGCTCAAGCACACCGCCTCAAGCCTCCCTGAGACTAATGTGGTTCAACTTTCAAGATTTTTCCTAATGTCTTGTGGATGCTTTTGAAGTTTTACCCAAACGATTCCACCTGAAAATTTGTTTAAATCCAGCTAAACAAACCAGCACACAAGAAAATTAGTAAAAATAGCAAACACAATGTCAATTCAGTGCAACACAGCCAAGACAAGTAAGGAGAAGAGAAAAAACAGAGATGCATGCAGGACGGACGAGAAAGTTTGGTTAAAGTGTTAAAAAGCACACATGCCTTAGCTGCCGTCTACCTTCAGAAAGCGTCTCTGAAAGCTGTTGGTCTGCTCTCCATGGAGAAAGCCATGGTCGTACCGGGGGAAGACCATCTGAGATGCAAGAGGTGCAACAATGACAAATAGTGGCAGGGGCAGAAGAAAAGAAAAGGGTGTGAGGGAAACAAGAGAGGAAAGGAGAGGAGCTGTGTTGGAAGGATCGTACAAAGGTATGAGAAAAGGGCTGAAACCATAAATCTACTGTTAAGTGAGGAGAGTCCAACAAAGGTGGACACAACTGCTGTGAGGAAAACAGAGGATTAGAGTCCAGCAGCCTGTGAAGCTGTAGGGAAGAGAGAAAGCTGCGGAGGTGACAGAGGAGCAGCCTGACAGGGACAGGTGGCTGCCAAGGGCTGAGGAGGAGATCGCTTGGAGGGACAAACCTTGACGGTGAGAATCTGATTACTGTGTAGACCTGCGTATGTGCTGTAGTTAGGAGGACCCTGAGGGGAGGAATTGACAGAGGGAACGGTGAGCACACGGATGTGGTTGAAACAGAACAAAACAACATCATCTGCAAAGAGTGAGACACATGTTCCATTTTCTGCTCCATCTGCCATTTCAGAAACTACACTCCGGATCTTTCATTGAGACATACTTAATTGTGTGTGTGTGTGTTCCACATAAAGTCCTCCCAAACGTCCCTCTGTGACCAAAGCAAACAGAGGTGGCTTGGCTCTTTCCAGCTGACAGACAGCGACTGTGATGATTGTCTGTCGAGCTGAAAGGAGCAGAGTTTTCTCTGCCGCCAGAGAGCTCGGGGCGGTGTGCCGCTCCTCTGGTTGAATTCCCCCCAAAAACACAGGGCAGGGCAGGATGGAGAGGAGATTGAGAGAGGAGGGAGGAAGAGCATGGGGGTGCTTAAGGTGGAAGGAGAGAGAGGAGAGGGAAGATGCAGGCCTGCTCATCAGGTTTGTGTTAACGGACTGCGGTGAACGCTGAATTGCTGAGGCTTTTCAGGCGCCGCAGATTCCTCCTCCTCCTCCTCCCCCTTCTCCTCCTCCTCCCTTTTTAGCTGTACGCTGCTCTCTCCCACTGTCACATTCAGTCATTCACATGGTTCCCACCATGGCCACCACACAGACATATGCTTCTTAAACATGTCATCAGAGAAAAGGTTGTTTCACAGTGGGTTTCCCCCTCTGCCATGTTCTCATCGGACCCTCGGCTGATACTAAGACAAACAGCCATTCAACCTCAGAAGCCCTTTAACCATGGCCGGCTGTCACTGCTCCTGGGGAGGCAACGGGAGGATTTGGTTGCAGACATAACTCTGTTCACTGTGCTTCTTTCAACACCGTAACAATGTGAAGATTGAACGTCTTTCAAGAAAAGTTGATCTTAAAATAGAGGCATCGCTAGATACTTTTTTATCTATAGGTCCTAAGACATTTGATTGTTTTTCTTTCACCAGCCCTGTTATCCTGTGTTTGTATTCTGATTGTGGACCAGATTCAGCCTGACAAAGACACTGACACTGATGGATTGACAGGAAGTCACAGGTTGACAGAGATTCATGGCCACTTCCTGTTTTTACTTGCACTGTATTCTCTTAACCCTTCGTTAGGGTTCAGAGGTGAATCACCGTGCCACGTGGGGATCGAGACAAGGCGATGACTGAGCTTAAGCACTGACGGTCTGCTCAGCCTCGGTGCTGCTGGAGCGCTTTTCCCCTCGCAGCTGTTAAAGGAACGATGCTTTAAAAACTTAAAGAGTTTTTCACTTGCGACCTATCTAGCCATATCTATGAAAACGTGTGTCAGAGCCAAACCTCATTCACAACTACTGTAGTTTGAGGAGTTTTAGGGCTTGTTTTGAACCAAGCGCGTGTCTCTTAGCGATACTCAGAGGTTTTTTCGAGTGCAGACTTATCCAAGTACATCCAAGCTCCAGAGGCTCAGTCCAAGTGTAATATTTACCATTTGGAAGAACAGCATAAATCTGATTGCCAAAAAGATTTAATTCTTGCAAAACTATTACCTCAAAATCTTTGGGGAGAAGCTGGGAAATCAAACGGCGTATGCCCTGATAGGCATCAGGAATTCTTGTAATGCTTCTGAGCTGCATCATAAATTTTGTTCCGCCTGGCAGTCCTGTCAAATTTACACTCCATTTGTGCTCTGCTATAAAACAATAGCCATTCAGTCTCATTCCAATACTCCTACACGTATTGTTATGCCAATATTGTCAGACAGACTTTTACAGTAGAGGATTTATGCATCCACATCTATTTCTAATTATTCTCCCAAACCTTTCATATGTTGGATGTTTGCTCAAGAATGTTGGCAATAATAAGGACAAGCAGCAAGTGGCTACAAAAGGGGTTTTATGTGTTTTAATAGACATATTTTGTGAGTATTTTGAAAGTCTAAGTGGCTAGCAGTTATGAGCCTCCTAAGACAGGCCATTGCCAGTGTGGAAATTGCTGTTTTTGTCTGTTGTACATGCTGCAGTTAAGGATCTACACAATGTGGCCAGCAAATCAGCGAGCATGAGTCATTATTTAGAAAGGCTATTAGCCGATTTTAACGAACAACTACACAGAATTTTGTTGGGCCGCATCAATGAATGATTCATAAGCTTTAAGTGGCCCCTGTGATTCATGTGAATCGTCTCAGTGCGTTGTTCCGTTCCAATATATTTTACTTTATTGCAAAAAACATTAGCAGAATAAATCACATTCTGGATCACGACGGTGAGAGGGAAATTTAATTTCACAATAAACTAATCAAATGAACTTCTTAATTTGTTAATGGGTCGGTTCCGTGACCTTTAAAAAATCTAGGTCACAAGTTTTTCCAGATTGTATTTTGTCAGAGCAGGCTTCGATGCTGTCACACTCTGCTAGAAGGAACTCGAGAACTGGGAACTGGAAACTTTTGTTGTGTTTAGAAAGCATTTGATAAATGGTACTGAGAGAGACGAACAAACTAATCAGTTCATCATATCAGCTCTGTGGGATGTTTGTACAGTTTAGGGGAAATGGATCTACAGATGAAAACATGAACAGTGGTTTGGATGTTGGGCTTTCAACACCAAAACAGAACATGGGTGATTTCAGTAGCTCATCATGTTGCATGTGAAGACATGGGAGCTTGACCTAGTATTACTGTGTGTGCTAAACATAACAAAACTAGAAAATCGGTCAGGATCACGGGGTACATGACTTCTTCAAAGAATCTGAGCTGCTCACCATGCCGAGCACAGGGGGGTTATTTTGCAACCACAGTGAATAAAATGGAAGATAATTATATAGATCCCATGGTGAGTGGAATAATATCACATGAAAAGACAACAGTGACAACATGGACCAGATGCAGAGCTAGGTTACTGCGCAATATTAAAAAAACACTGTTTGGTTGGGACTAGATGGCAGCTTTGGCGCAGTGCCCCAACCATCGGGTTTTGATGGTGAGGTTTAAGTATTTCCATCGTTCTTTAATATCATCGTGTTTCATCCCCGGCTTTGGAGATGCGGGCAACTCAAACCTCATCACAGGAGCCGGACTGCGTTGTTGGTGCAGTTGCTGGGGAAGCTGTGCAGGATAAACACACTTCTCTTTTGAATTATTAAAAGACTTGCCCTGAGTGTTGAAAGTCGTGTGGACAGGGCAAAAGCTTGTGATCACACAAATGTTTTCACATTTGCTCGCCCCATGTTTGATAACATGGAAATGATGAGTAGTCCTTTTAGATGGAGGAAAAACTCAAAAGAAAGACAATGCACCTCTTTGATTTCCAATTTGTAGTGCTCTGCCTTGTCTGGCTTTGAATGTCCGATCTGCATGACCCTTGTTTTAGGACAAGCTCCTCCTGCTCACAGTGCACATGCTTATGAGAGATGTGACTGCACGCACAGGTGCAGATTGTGAAAGAACTATCTGCACTGTTGGGTGTAGTTTCAGTTTTACTGAATCACTCTGAATGTTCTTTGGACCATTCTGATAAATTACATAAATCTGATTATAACCAGTTGAGATACTTGAGTAAATGACCAAACCATTGAAAATGCACTGTTGTGAGTAAAAGCCATGTTTTTAAAACGTACGCATGAAAATTAGATTAGCTCGATTCCTCTAACTCAATATGACAGATGTTTTTCGAGGACCTGTTGTTTAAAGTTTCTGTCCAGTCTAAATAAAATGTAAAAGGAAAAATTCATTTCTCAAAATAAGTGTGTGGAGAGCAACAGTGCCTCTTGACCTTAAACAGGAATGAAAATTAAAAAAAAGGAAACGCAAAAGAAGAAAAGCCAACAGAATCAATTTTAACTTGCAAAGCTCTGCAGGGGGACAAAACACAATCAGAGGAAAGGTCCGTTTAGCCAGGTCAACTGTGGTGGGGGAAAAAAGTTTCTAAAATGCACAGATAACATTAAAAAAAGACATTGTTTCACTTTCTCAGGCGAAGAGCAACGACTTACCCTTGGCCCAGTGTCTCCCTGGTCACCCTGAGAGAGAAAAAACAGGAAAATAATAATAATTGTCAGCAGTTTTTACCTCAGTATAGACACATAGAAGACATTGGCAGGCAACAAAGCAGCAGCGATGACAGACAGGTTTAAAAACTCAGACTAGTGTGTGTGTGTATGTGTGTGCGAATGAAGCGACTCAAAGGTTATGTTTCCGGAGGGCGGCTCAGGATGCTCGACTGGTTTCATGGGCCGCAACGCGAGTCGTGTGACAGGGGCCTGGCGTGGTGCTAAAAGTCTGAATGCACACTCTCAGGATTGTTGGTGCCATCTTGAGATTTTGGAGCTCCTGTTCAAACACATGATCACATGACGGGAGCCAGTTTTCCAACGCTCGCTCTGAACTCGAGTGAACTCGACTCACTGCTGTGGCACCGATCCCACAGTTGTGCTCATCTGAGCATCTTACGGAGTTTAAACTAAAATAAAATATAAAAAGGGAAGCACATATAGTCAGTCATGGTGCGTACGCACGGGACCACATGCGTGATCCTCCTCTGCCAGCCCTTACTACTACGGTTGCTTCCATCCCGGCCTCGGCAGAGGTTCACAGAGCGGGAAGACATCTGGCTATCATCGAGCTCTGTGGAAGGGCCTGTAAACCTGTTTAGTGCCTTGACGTGGGAATGTGGGGAGACATATGAGCTCCTACATAACTACATATAATCTATGGCTCGTTTGATGGGTGCTCAAAAGCAAAGAAAAAAAAAAGGGGGGTGTACGTGGGAGGGCGATGGAGAGAACACCTGCGAGGTGGTGTGAGACTGTGTGTGTGTGTTGCGTTTGTGTCTTTCTAAAGATGCCTGCTTGAAAACGAACGTGAGAAATATATCTGCTCAGTGCACTGACTCATCTAGCAGTGCTGCTGAAATCCATGCTGAAACATACCTTTTCTCCCTTGGGCCCGGCCAGTCCCTGGAGGAGGAAGGAGATAATCGGAGTCAGTCAGATAAATCGGTTATCACGCATGCAACACAAATCACAGGGCCAATATGTCTTCAGCTGCCTGTGCTAGGGAGCAGTCAATCAGAGATTAAGGCGAGGCGTGAGCACCACTTAATGCAGCCGTGACACTGAGACCGCTTCATCACTGCATTTCACAATAAGAGCACCACATGAAACAGGTGAGAAAACCCTTCAAGGGAAGTGTGTTCCTGTGTTTTTCACTTATTTCTGCTCTGACAACACTGTGTGACCGTGTGTCGATGTTGAGCTGACGTCTGCCAGTTGGTGTGGTGCTGTGCCCTGCTCCATCGCTCTGCCTGCCTCCCGCCACAGACCGCAGACGGGCTAACAAGGCCGTCTGAGAGTGGGGACAGAGAGACAGGCCGGGAGCACTGTGTGGAGACCTGCCACCGAGCGCTCTGATCTCCGTCTCCAGCGCCCCGTCTCGCCAAGACCGACCGCAGTGGCGAGATGTCACCCATCGCGGCCCAGCCACTCCGCATCATTAACTCTCTAACGTCTCTATTCCGCTCACGCACCCCAGGCAGCGCTCCACACACTCGTTTCCTCGTTCTGCCTCTATTTAGTTCCCCTGTCTCTAAATCAGCCGCAAGACCTGCCTGGAAGCCCCCCCTTCCTCTCCTTGCATCCTCTCGGCCTGGGAGACATTTTCTCCGGACTGGAGCTATAATTGTGCTCAGGAGTGCGGGGCCGAGGGAGGTCTAGTGCGGAGGATAAGAGGTGTGTTAATGCGACGGGTCACATGATGACAGGCGGCAGCTTATCCCTGCTCACTTCAAGGTAAGGAGAGAAGAGGTTGATTTCAAGTGACCACACACCGTCTCTGCTGCTGCTCCTCGTGGATTCAATATGTTTATTATAATGTCCTCGACCTCACATGAGACAGCCCCCTCTATGGCCATCACTACTCCACTTTATTCCTTTATTCTTGGCAGCGGTTGGGGGACTCTGGGGCCTGTGTCACACCTGCTGAGTTTTACTGCAGACCCTCACTGATGGGGAGAGTCCTCTTAAAGGACGGGGCCCAGCTTGAGATTGCCTTTTGCAGGAAACAACATCTTTACGGTGTTTGGAGAGGAGCTACTCAAACAGCTCTCATTATACTGTGAGGGGTTTACATTTCAGTAGATGACTCGTCCTTCTTATTGGCAGCGTGAGCAAGGAGAAGGGCCCCGGAGGTGGAGGGGGAGGTGGTGGGTTAGAGGGTCCGATAATGACTTTTTAAAGAGCCTCTGTAGAGGTTATAAACTCTATTCTCTCTCTCTCTCTCACTTTCTCCACTGGTGTGTAACCCATTCGCTCTGCTTCACCCACTTCCACACCTGTGTGTGTGTGTGTGTGTGTGTGTGTGTGTGTGTGTGTGTGTGTGTGTGTGTGTGTGTGTGTGTGTGTGTGTGTGTGTGTGAGAAGAGAGATGGATGAGACTCAGAGGTGAAGAGCAGAGGGGATGTCAGCACTCGGTTCAGTTGAGCCATGACTCCCCTGTGGTTGTGAGCCCTGGGAGAAGTTAAGCGGTGGAACAAGAAACAAGATGGCTACCATGGACTCCTGACTTGCCTTAGATGTTCCCCAAGGAACGGTAAAAATGATTGATGATAGCTGGCATAACATTACCCGCCTCGCAGGCCAAATGCCCACCTGGATGCACAGTATCTCTGGCTATAAATTGACTCGGTGTAGTTAATATGTGTTAATAAAAAACCCAGACAACAGGTGTGTGGCGTTGTACCTGGCTTCCCTTGAGACCTGGTAATCCCTGAGAGGAGAAAAGAGAGTAATAATTAAACATCTGCCCGTCACTGCATCACTTTAAACCTTTTCTACCTAACTAATAATGGGAATACTTACGGGTTTCCCATCCAAACCAAGCGGACCCTTTAAGAAGACAGAAACACACACACACACACACACACAAAACATTGTGAAGACAGAGGAGCACATTGTTAGCATTATCAAAGCCACAGTAACACAGATCCATTAAAAGAATAGCTTGACATTTTTGGAAAGGCTTATTTGCTTTGGTGCCAAAATACCAGTGAGGAAACTAATGCGACCACTCATTAGGCTGTGGACAAATTTTAAACCACAAATCATCTTAGTTTAGCTGCTCATATCACCAACTTAAGAGGCGATGATTGACAAATTCTGTTTACCTTCAGATAGGGCAGCTAAAAGATAAGATAAGGCCTGAGCACTATATTTATCTCTGCATGTGGGCCTATTTCTCAGTGAGAAAGCAAATAAGGCTGCTCCCAAATTTGTTAAACTGTCCCTTTAATAAGCAGCTTCAATAACCACTGGAACTGAAAATGGAGAACATGATTAAAACACCAGGAACCCATCGTTTGTTTTGAATCCACAAGTAAAACTATCTTCCTCCTTCAAAATACTATAAAACTTATTTATTAGAATCCCACAGTGTTAGTGTGGGCTAGTCTCTCAATCTCTCAGGAAACAATGCAACTGATCTGAGCTCAGGAAAAAGTAAAGTGGACTTGGCCAGACAAGCTTATAAAGAGAGGACAGTAAAAAGTATAAATGACAGACAAAAAGCTGCAATTATTGGAAAGTCCAGGATGAAAAGGGTTTTAGATCCTATGAATATCCTGCCCCATGCAACTGTGTCTATGTGAGAGTTAGTGCGCACACATATAGTGAGGCTCAGATATTCGGGCAATTCCAGGTGGCTGTAGTTTATAATTATTTTAGGATTTAGAGTGTGGTGTTCAACAGGATAGACTGTGGGCAGATGTGGCCCAGCTGGATCAGTCTTCCACGTAGCCCCACACCGACCATAACTCTATGTGTTTGTGGTGATGAGATAGTCCAAAAGGCAGTGTTATGTTCCTATCCAACATCACCCAAGTGCTGAAACAGCAGTTGAAGTTGTCCACTTTGTTTACCTCAATAAAAACAGTGGAGCAGTCATTGAACCTCCTCTGCAAAGCGGCGTTAGTTCAAAGGCAGGATCCTTTAGATCCCCACTTAAACAAAAAGGAAGCGTTGGCTCTTGGATCAAACTTTCCAAAAAACACTCAAATGTGATGTATGTGCTAAAGGCTAATGTTGACTTCCTCCTTAACGACCGGACTCGACGTTAAGTTAACAGTTTTTACAGCGTCCCTTGAGTCGCGAGTTGCTAAACCCTCCACAGTCCCGGTGGCTCCACAGACTGGAAACCATTAGGAGGGACGCTCCTCTCTGGCTTTGGATGACTGACATAAGTTGGGCTTTTCTCTTCATCTCTGGGCTTTACCAGGCCCGTGGGTGCAATCCGGCCTGAGGTCCTGTTGAGAAAACCCAACACAGTGTCATCGCTGCCTGCTTTGATTGATGGACAGCAGAGACAGCAGGACACGGGGAGGACAAGTCGCCGGACTGAGGGAATGGTAGCAGCAGAGTTGCTCTCATTAATAGTTTATGTGATCATTCGCTGCCCCTCTTCAGTCTCGTAATCTGACGGCATGGCTATAAAGTCTTTTCAGAAACCCAAGTGGTCAGACGGTATAAAAGAGATTTATAAAAAGTCAGCCTTTGAGGCTCCCCGTGTCTTTGATTCGAGGCAGTAGGTGGCTGAGACCGGGGTGGAACAAATGACTGAGACCAATCGGATGGCAATAATTTCACCACCACTGACTCAAGTTGAGTGGACTGTGAACGGTGTAATGTTCAGCACTTCCTTTCCCTACATGCTACACACGGCGTAGCACAAGCAGCCGTTTCACCGCTCTATTAAACGCAGCTCGCTGTGTTTATCATGTCATGCATACAAGAGTGAGAATTTGAGCAAAATGTGTTTTCTCTCACGTCTGTATCCATGTCTCTTGAACTCTGCTATATGTGTGTATATGTGAGTATGTGTGTGTGGGTGTGTGTGCAGTGATATCTCTGCATCTGGCAGCGTTTACCAGAGCTCGGCTCCTCTAAGACTCGTCAGGATGAGAAGACGAGGTGTACATGGTGAGGTCATCGGCTGCTGCAGAGCCCGAGCCGGGGCAAAAACAGACTGATTTATGGCTGCTAACAAGCCACACAGTGGCCTGTGAACTGTGGGGACGATTACTGCGTGTGCCTCTTCCTCCGTGTGTGTATGTAACTAGGAGAAGGCAGAAAAGGCCGGTTTATTCTCAGCGATAAAACCCTGTATCTAATATCTGGGAGCTGACAGTTTGCTTATATTAGATACTGTAGCCTTTATGTCCATGCTGACTGAACTGATGTCCAATATAGAATAAAATAAGAGCCGGAGCCCCTGGAGCTACTTTGAGGAACAATTCAACCAGCCGTATAGCATTTCCAGGAAGCTCTCTATGACTGACAAGACAAGCGCTTTAAAATATACAGAGGTCAGAGGGTACTTTTAATGGAACGGGGAAATGGTTTATGTGAATGAGAAGAGTCAGGGACGCGGGAGCCAGAGAAAAATTGGATTTTGATGTGTGGCTCTTGATATGTTCCCGCGCTGTGCTGTGCTGTGTATAGCTGCATTGTTGTACTACACCTCAACTGTGGTATGAACCTACAGTGCACATCAGTCTGAAGGCAAAAAAAAAAAAAAAAAAAGC
Source organism: Karalla daura (assembly GCA_029224185.1). Taxonomy (NCBI): domain Eukaryota; kingdom Metazoa; phylum Chordata; class Actinopteri; order Chaetodontiformes; family Leiognathidae; genus Karalla; species Karalla daura. Next base: position 17,517,845 of record CM055195.1, read on the forward strand.
TGGAACGCGTATAAAAACAGAGAAGACAAAAAAAGCCACTACTAAAAACTCTTCATCTTGTACCACAAATGGATCAAAACCACAGGATAAAAAAGACGGGGGATAGAGAGAGAAAAAAAAATTAATGTTGAGAAAAAGTGAGAAAATAGGCCTGAAATTCCCACCGAAACCTCAAGTGCATGTGGGGGGGAGGACAAAATAATGCCTGTGTGTGGATTCCTCATCGGCAGTGCCCCCTTGTCCTGCAGCGTCCCCCGGCAGATAAAAAAAGAGAGAAAAGCTCCGACTCAGCATTCCCACCAATTAGATGGCTTTTAAACACATTTCTGGAAAATAACATGGCCTGTAGGAGGGCATACGCTAGTGTCTGTGTTTGTGTGTGTGTATGCATGTGCTTATCTCGATCCCAATGAAACGAGCAAGGGGTGTCTTTGCTGCCTTTATTGTACTCCCTATGGTGCAGACTGGCAATTATCCCATAGGGTGTAATTGTTGAGGATGCGGCGTGAAAACTTGGTGTCTGCACATCAGAGCAGACATCTCCCGACTAGAGGCACACATGGCACAGCGCCGCGCCGCACGCTTCAGACACTGCGAGCTTAATTACGTGAGGGGCAAAGCGAGCGAGAGCCCTGCTTTCCAGACTGCTCGTGCATCCTCTCACGTCATTATCTTTTCCTCCCTCGCAGTGGTCCGCCGCCCTCCCCGGCATATTTTAGTCTCTCCTCGGGCCTCGGGTTTCGCGTTGCCGCGGGGACAGACCTCCGCTCGGGGGCTACATGGACACAATTTGTGATACATGACGTGACATTTCTTAAAAGAAAATATTGTCTTGCCCCGGCCCAAGGAGCACAATAAAGCATACCAGAGTCGCTGTGTGTTTGGGACAGAAAATTACTGACATGTTTTTGGGTGACTGTCTGGCTTTAATCTAGTGCTCTGAGGCCTGGGAGGCTCTAACAATGGAGGCCTCGGCCTGTTTCTGCTGAGCGAGGGCCGCGGCCTGTCGCAGGCTGGCACTTTGCTATAAACACGCTGGCAGCCGGGCACGCTGGTGACTCGGCACATGAATAATCAACTGGTGCCTGTGGGTGCGTGTTTACCGCTCGGCTCGGGTCTGTCAGTCGGACTGATTTTGATTGTTTGACAGCGGGAAGGCTCTCTTCTGAAACTTAAGCCGCGCGCCTGTGATTTATGAGAGGAAGGAGTGACAGGGGTTACATGAGGAGAGAAAACATTCATCAGCACGCACAGGCCCACACTCACACTTATGCTGGCGTTATGCTTCAGATGCACACCGAACGCACGTCTTTAACACTGTTTATCGCATCAGCGATGCATGACTGAGAGTGGGCTGCGGCATGAAAGCGAGACGCGTGTGTAGCATGTGAACACTTACCATACTGGTTAAGTGGTGGAAGTGGACACAACTTGGAACGCTCATGCAAAAAAGTGTTAGTGAGAGTACGCATACAAAAAAAAGACCCATTTCAGAATGATGTTCTAGTGGATCATAACAAATACGGTAATCATAGTTGAGAATATTATTGGATTCTGTGGGGATTCGCATTCATCCAGGGCATTGTTATTGAAACTTGTGGACTTGTATATTGATGCTTCTTCACTTCTGACACATTAAACACACATCTGGTGAAGATGTTTCTTTTTAATACCAAGTTGTTGGGAACACACAGAGGCTTTTTGGATAGTGCTGTCACCTCATAGCGGAAGGGTCCCCGGTCCTCCTGAACCCCAGTTGGACCGAGAGCCTCTCTGTGTGGAGTTAACATGTTCCCTCTCGTGTGCGTGCAGGGTTTCTCCCCACGCTAAAAACATGCAAGTTTAGGTTGAGTGGAGACTCCAAACTGCCCCTAGGCGTGAGTGAGAGGTGTGTGGCCTGTGCTGGAAATAGGTGCCAGCAAGACACTGTTAAAGTACTGGGACTACTACATGATCATACATAGAGATTATGACCTCCTTATGATCTCCTTCACTGGAAGCAGACACCTGTGATAAACAGGTGGGACAATGTAAATATGCTAAATAAATGTGTAAAAGTACATTATTGAACCTGTGAATTGTTAAGAGTAGTGCTTGAATAAACACACTTGCTTTCCACATGTGCAACTACTACATTCATACATTGTTGAATTATGTGTTCATGTGCACCCAAAGCTGCTGAGGGTTTAGATCTTAAATTGGACTTAAGGAGAGTAAAAGAGGGCAGAAAAAAGTGCTGGGAAAAGATGTGGATGTTTGTTTTAACAATGGAAAAGTAAAGGAAGAAAATTTGTTGGCACCGCTCACTGGCAGCAGTTATCACCGCAGCGCTCTCCGGAAAACTGACTTGACTCATTTGTGCTGATGTGCCCTCCTCAATATGAGCGCTGCATGTGCGAGATATTACTGGTGTGAAAACATATAACACACACACACAGCGCGACCACTTCCACAGTTCTGGGCTTTGTTACATAGATCTATATAAACTGTGGGGTAGTTGGATAGACTTCACACACATCTCCACATATGGAGGCAGACACAAACACTTCTACCCAGCAGGAAGAAGGAGCTTTTTCAGCATCGGTGTTTAGAACTTGATCATCCTCGTAGCCTAAATTATGAATAATGTGCAGTCCATGTTGATTACCACTGTGATTAATCTGCACTTATTTCACTGTCATCAAACCTGTACACATGCATCGCAGCAGGAAACACTGCCTCCTGCCCTTACCAAACGCCAGAGCCCGCTCCGCCCCGGCAGTATTATCGTTTCATCTGTGTTTTGATACGTGTTGATTGTGCTGTGTTGACTGGACTGGGAAGCATTACCCAGATTATGCAGCTTGAAAGACCTTTGATACATCATCTCATTAGGCAGCTGTGTTAAAGTAAATCATAAAAACACAACAAAGTGCCACAACTTTGAGATACTCTGAGTGAAGTCGGTGACAAAGATGAACGGGGTCACAGGCAAACAAACACACACTGCTCTGCCTGCTCGCTCCACCTGTGTGTAATTAGCAGCAGGCATTTCCCGTCAGGACGGCTGCGCAGTGCCAGGCAGACTGGGAGTGAGCCCCATGCGTAAAGATTCCCAGTGAGACTGCGCTCAGAGGAACACCGATTCTGTCGGGCCCTGTTTGTTTATTTAGATTCAATGCAAGTTTCATGTGTAAAGTGTCTTGAGATAACACAGCTATGAACTGCCGCTTTAAATGAGGTTGAACCGAATTGAACACAGCTGAGCGGAGCAGGCGGATGCTGTGTCCAGGCTGCTGTGGATCACAGTTGCAAGCGGAGAGCGTGTTCACACGGGCCCGCCGCACGCGGGACTGTTTAATGTGCGACTACGCGCCATGCAGGACATCAAGTGCTGGAGCTCTCACACGGCCAGGGTGTGTGTCTGTATTAGATGAAGACAATTAGGCGATGGCTGAACCACAAATCAGCAACAGAGCCGTGAGCCGTATTTATCCCGGCAGCTGTGCACAGGCTCAGAGGCCTGGGCGGCCACAAGAGGCCGCTGTACCTCTGGATAAGACCCGACCCGACTCTCCTCCACTGTGAGATCACGCTGGTCTGCTTCGCATTCAGTAGCTCTGGATGTACGCTGTTGCATGATTCAAACAGGAGTAAACCAGGGTGAAACCTGGAGGCTATGGTTTGAGGTTTTCACACTCACGTGGCTCAGGCTCACTGATTATATCTGTTTGTTGCTCCTCATGTTTACCCATTTTCACAGGTGCACTAAATAAGCCCCTGTTTTCTGCAGTCAGTCAGTTGTGGTGTTGAGAAGGCCTTCAGGAAATAAACTGTCCTCCTGCCTCACCACCTGAGGCAGCCAGTGTCTGTTTTGTGTTTAGATTCAGCTATCTCTGCATTCGAGTCAGGTCTGATTCATGGGGCAGGATACGTCACGGGTGAAGAGCAAATGCACCAAGTTTGCATTGAGCAGCAAAAGAACAGGCATCATGGATAAGGAGTGAAGGTTAGAGTAAAAGCAGTTTCATCAGAAGTCCAGGAAACAGGAGGGGGGAACAAAAGCACAGAAACAGCCGAGACTCAAGAGGAAACAAAGATTTGATTGGGTGAATGAAAGAGTGACAAGATAAATAACAAATCAAATTTACCGGGTATCCATCCCGTCCAGGTTTGCCCTGGTGAGGTTAGAGATTAAAGCATGAAGCATTGAAGTTAGAACAGACACCAACAGCTGCACACAACACGCTGCATGTACATCAACTCATCACAATGTGGCACAAACTAAAGCTAAGGGAAGCGAGCACTGATTCAAAGTCCAGGTTTAATTAGCATGTGCAGAGAATTTGGTTTGCCACCAAGCTGAATTACTCGACGCGGGAGTAACTGTGCTGTGACTCTGTAGGGACTGCACTACGCCACACCTTCCTTTGGACTTTATGGGCCAGAGGCTGGACTTTGGGTGCGCTCAGGAAAAGAAATTAAGCATCGTTTCATGCACACTTAGTGTAAACCAGCTGCTCCGACAGTTTTGCCCAATAAAACCCTTCTTTGGATTTTAAAAATTTCACGCTCTCCTGTTCCGTTATTTCCGGAAAAACGTTATGGTGTGTTTCAAGCATTTGCCCCTCTGTGCCACATGTGAGCAAAGAAGTATAATTAAAGGAAAGGAGATGAATAAAATCAGACATGGGTCACTCTTTGCCACAATTCATTTAAAAGCAGCAGCACTGTCCGGCAGTTAGTATGTGACTTTGGGTATTTGTGTGTTTTTCCTGGTGTGAACACAGGTATGTGTGTGTGAGTGTGTGTTATTGTCAGCAGGAGTTATAGTCCCATAGAGGAGAGTAACATACTGCTAATAAGTCAACATTTCCTTTCTTCCACCGTGACACACACACACATGCACACTTGGTGGTCCATTTATTGCTGTGTTCTGCGGATGCATGTGTGTGAATGAGTTTGTGACAGTTGTGCGTCTGTGTTAATCTTTTATTGCTGCTGGAGAAAGACTCTCGGCAGTGTAGGACAAAGGATGTGTTCATGTGTGTGTATGTATATACACATATATATGCCTATATGTGTGTGTGTGTGTGTGTATGTGTGTTTCATGTTTAACGTCAAAGGAAAGTCAAGTGGCAGCTCTGTCCTCAATACTGTTGACTTCAATACTACCTGGATGAGATGACATTGTACTTACAGGAGGTCCTGCAACACACAAAAAAAGGAGAAATCAGGAATTAGAAAACGCTATCTGTACATCTTCACTGATGTGAGGCACAACATGTGTGAGCTGGAACAACCTCTGGTTTGCACAGCAATCAGTTCTTCGGAACATTGGTGCGTAACAACAAAAAAAAGTGCACATGCAATGTGGTTTGTTGGAAGATGACTGTAATTAAGCACCTAGATATGGTACAGAACAAGCTCATTAGTGCTGCTGCCAATGGAGCTTGTGGTGGAGCCGTTATGATAAACAGACTTCTGGATAATGGGTTATGTTTTGCATTAGGACTTGAAGTCATGTCAAGACTTTGTCTCCAGAGAAGATTTTGGCGTAAGAGGTGGAGGACAATCGGGCAAGCGGGAGATCGGCTTGGCTGGCAAACAGTGGAAGTACATGTATGAATATAATAGAAGATGTCTGAGATCACTCCGGGGCACTCTTTCAGATCTGATTGAATCGCTCTGATGTCGAGCGTCAGCAGCAAAGTGCACTCTGCTTTTGATACTTCGGCCTAACCAAAAACAACAGTAATGATCAAAGGACTCTGCTCTTGTTCTCAACAGAATATATTTATGGAAAAAAAACAAGAAAAAAAAAACTTCCCTTAAAAGTCCAATACTGAGGGCACTAATAACCCCGCAAACCTCAACAAAGCAGATGTGTCATCTTTTTACAGTGATATAAGTTATGCTAATGGCATGACTTTGAATGCATCTGATCTAAATGTAAAACCAATCACGAGGCTGATACGTACTTGTAAACACAATCAGGGAAGCGCTCTATTCTGAGCTTTGGCACAAGGCTTCTCATCAACATGGATGCAACACTAAACATCTACATAAACTCCTGATTGAAAACAGACTTCCCTCTAGAGAGAACTGGAATAATGGTGGTGCTCAGTTACGATTCGACCATGCAAAAAAACAAAAAAAGTCCTGCTGACAGAATGCGAGCTTTGACGTCCGCTGTTTGACTCAAGGGAATGAGCTTTTTTTGGGGACAAGACGAGTCACAACGGGGTGGCTGGGTTAAGAGGGCGTGGGGAAAGATGAAGAGAGAGGTGTTGGGGTTTATGAGGCATGAAGGCCAAGTCAATCAAGTTTAGCTGTGTCTAGACGTCCTGCCAGACAGTTAGGTAAACAACAGCACGCTGGCAGCAGAGCCATAGAACAGGTGTGTGTGTGTGTGTGTGTGTGTGTGTGTGTGTGTGTGTGTGTGTGTGGAGACCAGTGAGAAAGAAAAGAGACAAATAACGAGGGTGAAAGATGAACAGAAAAGAAAAGGAAAACGGGTCAAAGACTGAACAGAAAAAGAAGGTCGTGAGAAGTGAAGGCGACGTTCGCTTTCTCAGGTTTGGGCTTTTTGTCCGTTGTTTCCGCTCTCTGGTCAGTTTCTCTGACTGGAAAGAGAAACAACCTCCTCTGGTCTTGTAAATAGCTGTTCTCGCTGAGAGGATGGCGCAACAGCCCCTCCGTGCCACCTACCCCCGCGCTGCAACCCGGGCTGTAACACGAGGACACAAAAGTAAACAAGAAGACATAAACAGGGCCGTGTCGCCCGGCCTCAGACACAGACCATCCTGTGACAAACAGCCAGCAGCCACGAGTGTCTCCGCCCGGGCGAAGCCTCAGCAGCAGGCCTTCCCGTAATGACGATAATACCAGCCTGATGAGAAACACGGCCATTTACCGGCCCGGCCGATCGCAGATGGTGCCGGAGAGCTCGGAGGGATTTCCCTGATCCGTGCTGATCAAGAGCTGCCCGGATTGTGCAGACAAGTCTGGTGGCCGTCTATATTTTTCTTATTGTCAACATATCCCACGGAAAGGCCCAAACGCGGCCGCCATTGTTGTCCAACGACTATTAAAAAGGAATCAGCGGAGCCACATCGTTGCACTGGGTCAGGCCCACAGACACCGTCATGTTGCCATAAATAATCACAAACCAATAATCAGACCAGGGAAATACATTTTTAACTCACTGTTCATGTAAGGTTTGCTAAAAATGACAGCGCCCTGCCTTTTGAAAATAGAACTATATATTTGTGCCGGGTATTTAGAGATTTATGTCTTCAGCAGGAGTCGATGGGCTTTGCGCCACAGGCTGTCTGGGCGAGTCGGAGAGTTTAGAGGGAATGACGAATGCGCTGGGTTTGCAGTCCTCCATAGCCGGGACTGTAGGATTCATACGGTGAACGTTTTGTCAATTAAAAGCAAGATCCAAAAAAGTTGATTGCGAAAATCTGTTTGGTAAATAAACGCTACTGGCGATTTGTCAGAGCAACGCGACTCATCGGCTAAATATGCACAACAATGAATACCATCCACGCTGGCGGTTTTCCCATCTGACACATATCCTGCAGGTTCTGATAAAATCGTCTCACGGCTTGTAATTCGGTGAGGTCAACACATTATAAAAGGGCTGTTCAAGACGAACATGACTCAAACGTGTAGTAACATCCGCTGCGTCTGTCACGACGGCGTCTGCCGTAACGAGAGCTGTGTCTCGGCACTGTTTGGGTTCTTCGATGAGTGTTTTGCGGTCTGCGAGGGGGAGGGGGGGAGAAAAAAAAGCACCACAATAATGGCGGGCAGCGATGTTGGCAAGGGAGAGTCTCATTAGGCCCGAACTGCAGCAGCTGCTACCGCTCAGCCAGAGCCACTGACATCTGGGCAAAGTTAACGCAACCACATGGCCAAGGTTAACGCTGTGTCGGCGCAAATAGCGACGAGCTGGGAGGAGGGCCGAGCGCCGCCCGTCATCCGAGCGGCCAGGATCACGGGTCAGCGCGCTGACCGGCTCTCCAACCCACGGCCAGGACGAGGGGAGGAAGGAGAAGGAGGAGGAGGAGGAGGAGGAGGAGGAGGGAGTGTGAGAGCGAGAGTGTGTTCCAGGAAAGGAGAGAGAGGAGAGATCAACAAACAGAGCAGGTGGTGGGCGTCACTTACCGGGTTCCCCTCTTCTTCCCATCCTTCCTCGCTTGCCTGGAGGCCCTGTGAAAACACACAGACAGAGCAGTAAATCCCCCGAACCAGCACTGCGGGGACGAGCGGGCCCGGCGTCGCCGGCTGTTTGACCGCTGGTGGCGGCGTGTTGTGCCTGGCGTTAAAACGTGTGTGAGCTGGGCCCCGGGGCGCGACGAGGAGGTGATACGGACGCTAGAAACGACAACTGAGCCAGTAGGGAGATCCTGACACAAGCACGTCCAGTGATTTTATTGCGCTGCAGTACGGGGGTGAATTTCAGGCCGGTCGGAGCCGTTTCCTCCGTCCCCCGGCGCTGCGGCGCTGCAGCCGGCTGAGAGAAGCTGCCAGCACAGTGAGAATTAGCAGGAGGGTCGTAGGGAAAGCGGCAGATGAGGCTGCTGGTGAGAGGAGGCCTCACGCTGCTGCACGACCATGAATCACATCCCCACCACGGCGGATCTGCGTCACTGTCTGCCTGGTGAATTAAGAGAGGTGTTGTTTCAAGACATGATGCAACTGGCAAGAGGAAAAATAAAGGAACAGGTTCCTGGTCTGGGTCATAGCATCTCACTGAAATGGCTTCTTGAGGACTGGGGTGCCCATTTTGTAGCGGTTGTGTGTCCAGGAGCGGGAAGCTGAATCTTTGAACAACCTCATCGTAATCGTTTCCTGAAAAATCCTACATGTTGTCTGTTGTAACAATTGTGGTTAAAATGATAGGAACAAGGAAGCATAAATTTTATTGTCACTTTTATGCTGCTCGTCTGAGTATGGTGGTTCTGATCCTTTAAGTTCCCGTCTTCCACATGGATAATCCGCTAGTGAAAATGAGACTTAGGGCTTTAGCCGCAGCCTTTTCAGAATGCCATAATTTATGTAGCCGCGGATTTGAAACCATTTTACAGCCGGAGTTTTCAAACAACTTGGAGCTAATGATACAAGCCACAGCTGGCAAAATCTACATCTGTGAGGGAGACTTGAGAGGCCTGCTGTGTCCAGAGATCCTTTCTTTCGAAAAAGGAGAATACGTTTCACAACCTGTCACTGCGATCGCTGCAAACCGAGACGATACCAGAGAGCTTTTACGGAGCTAAACTCTCTGCTTGTTTCTCTGTGGCCTGAAATCTTTCCTCAGGTAACACCTTACTTTGTTTCGTTCAATTTCTTTCCTTGCGCCCATCCTCCTACACTCAGTCCTGCCCTGGTAATGAAATAGGAACCATACTGTGTGCTGTTCCTGATGCTAAGTGGTTGTGGCTGCAGACATGTTTTCTCTATTGTCATTATTGGGGTTATTGTAGTGGCCTAATCACTTCCTGACTCTGCCAAGCTTTTCAAAGTGAGCTCAATCATGCTCCTCCACCTCCTCCTCATGTCCACCTCTCCCACTTTCATCCTGCGCTCCCTCTTTAAGGGAACAGCAATGGGCTATTAATTACTTTGGAATTGGAGGATTTAAGAAATAGCTCGGGAAGAGTTTACCGTCACATGTGCTCGAGTTGAAGACTGGCCCAGTCTTTGGTGAACCGCTGAACCAGAATTTTAAATCTACTGTTTCTTCGTCTTTATCTGATTCATTGTGCCATTTGTAGTTGCCGCCAGATCCGCCTGGCAACGGCAAGAAACCATTTAAAAAGCTACAAAGGGGAATGAATGCAGCTGTGCACTTACAGACTCTCATTTAAAATTTATGTCCGAACAATTTTAATAATTTAACACCTCTACACCTTCAGGAACCTCAGACACAGATGCCAGAAAACACACACACACACACACACTGCTAGCCACAGCATTTATATTAATAGTCTCCATATTCCAAAATGGGCTCTACTTCCCCTGCCCCCAGCCCCTCGCCGCCTGAAGCAGCGGGAAGCTTCTCCTGCTCGGGGCCGAGGCCCCTGAGGAGAGAGTCGTAGCATTTCCCCAGTGGTGGAGAGAGGGACCAGAAGGTGGAAACGAAGGGAGTGTGCAAGGAATGGAGAAAGGAGAAGAGGACACGTTGCGTTTAATAACAAGAGGAGGATGAAAGAGAGCAGAGACAAAAAAAAAAACATGAGGGAAGTTGAGGTAGAAATGGATGGATGGATGAATGGGTTCACAGTCCTGTTAAAATCCTTGTACAACATCGGCTATTTGAAGTGCCCCCTCGGCTGCAGATATACATTATGTGATGTGGGTCACCGGGGACCATGCCTGCTCTACCTTTATTTGGGACATAAAACGCAGTCGCTGCCGTGTCGACAGGCCGGTGGGCGAGCGCTGTAGGAGCGGGCGTCAGCGTGACTGAAACGTGGGTGTGTGATTGGTCCTGAGTGGCAGAGGCCAGGGTGTGCGGAGGTGGGAGATGGCAAGCTGAGCTAAGACCGGAGTAACCGGGGGGAAATTAATGGGAAAAACAGAAGCAATGGAGAGCACTGTGTGTGTGTGTGTGTGTGTGTGTGTAAAATCTCAGATTCCTTTTTCAGGAGAGAGCAGTGAGCACACGAGGTCCAGACAAACAAGCACTTGTAAATATACAGACATAACCTAGGCGTCAGTCTTGACTTCCTGAGGCATGATAGTATATCAGGCTCAAAAATGTCGCTCACACACACACACACACACACACACACACACACACACACACACACACACACACACACTAAAATAGCAACAGTGTGTAGATTACGAGTAGTAAGGGATAGTCTGGGGGATTGGGTTTCCCTTGGTGTGTGAAGCAAATGGACTGTATCATAATTTGATTTATTGTTCATCTCCCTTCCTTCTCACTCGAGGTCAGAGGTTATCGACTTCAAACAGAAGGTACATAGCTCAACGACAAAACATTTTTCCAGAGCCACCGGCCGTCTCGTACAATGCAAAGCAGATGGGAAGATGCCGATGGAGTGCACTGTACTCCATCAGTAGGGGGTGGGGGGGGGGTGGAAAAAGATGCAGCATGGCGTAAAGATGGGAGGACAAGTGCAGAACGAGGAGGTCGTCCTTCACTGCTGCAGGTGCTGAAAAAAAAAGAGAAAAAAAACCTGAAATAGAAAGATGGCCCCCTCCAAATATCAGCCTGTGGAATGAAAACCCACATCCTGCGCATAGATCTCTCCAAGGGACGTGCAAACTGCGCTGGACACATGAGACACAGTCTCGGCTGTCCTGAATATGAATATGAGTGTGTAAAGTGTTCCCTGGGAACAGCATGATAATAGACACTCACACACCCCTGCGCACACAATGAACTGCGTTTGAACTGTGCGAACATGTTCGCCCGAAGCACTGTATCTCCAGCTAACCCTAGACTTCTTCTCTATATGTGGGGGCCGGAAAGCATGCGGTGCAAAATTTGACTGGGAGCCAGCTAGAAGCCCTATGAGTGTGTGTGCGTGTGTGTGTGTGTGTGTGACTGAGACACATGAACCTCTGTATGGAGTCGGCAAACATGTGCATTTAGTCTTTACATGGGATACTTAAGGAGGTGACTGGAGAATGTCCCACACTCGTATCTGAATAAATGTATATAATCTCTCATGCTCAAAGACACACACAGGTTCAAATGGAGACCGACCGCACAAGCTGTGACAAATTATTCCTTCTTCTCCTTTAAAAACATTTAGGGAAACACTTCTCCAGCCATCCCTAATAGCAAATGCATCTCAGTGCGCTCCGTCCATCTTCACCACCTTTGCTTTCCACTCAATAACACACACACACACATAGACACACATCCTACCGTCCTCCATCTGCTCTGTCTGTTTCTCATAGCCATGGCTCAGCTTGATTTAGCTACTGTGACATTTCTCACAAACAAAGTGCTTCAAGGGAACAAAGCTCAGGACTGGAGGAGTGACCCCCCCCCTGCTCTCCTGCTCTTCTTTTAGGCCCCATTTTGTTTAACCCAACAACTGGGAGCAATAAAAAGCCAAATGAAAATAGCAGAATGTGATACTCCATAGGCACAACCGCATGACTTACATCCATCCATTCCCTCGTCTCTCCATCCATCCATCCCCAACCCCCCCCCTACACCTCCAGCTCCTCCGTTACACGCATACAATGCTCCCTCTTCGACAGGGGCAAATTTAATTTAGAGGAAGCGAGAGGTGGGGTGGGGGTGTGGACAGGAAGGGTGAAAGTGCTGAAGGTTAACTTCTTGCTTCCACATTAGCTGGAGGCAATGCTGTCTCCTCTCACTTCTCTTTCCCACTAAAGAAGGGATTTAGCAGCAGATTTATCTCAAATTCCCCTTATTTTAGGTCATAAAAACAAGATTTGTCCACAGTTGCAGTTTTATGCATATACTGATGCAACAGACATCGGGTTTCAACATTTGTTTGAAATAACATGGTGAGCTGTTTAGCTGCTTGACAAAGCTTGAATATATTTGCACATTATGAGACGTCCGAGTCAATTGCTATCATTGAAAGTGTTTACTGATCCGGGATCAGATTGTGAGTGTCCCCTTCTCCCGGTCTCAGGCGCGTCTGCTGTGCACAAACTGGCCGCAGCTGTTAAGCCTCCTCGTCTGAAGCGAAACCATTTCTTCCCCTAACTGTCTCCTGATCTGTCAGCGTCTGCCCGTGTTTGTCCAGCTTTCGTTCCAACGAGATGGGGGACACATGCTGAGATGTAAACAGCAACAGAAAGAGAAAAGGACAACGGATGTGATTCACATGCCGGTGATTCATTCTCCAGCTGCCCGCCGTCTCCACTGCCCTGGGTCAGGCTGGGTTCAGTCACTCACACCGTGGAGTCTCTTACCTGGGAGCAAACCTCAGCCCATGAAGCCTTTTTAAGGCTGTATAAAGTGAGTCAGTATGTCGAATATTAGCGCTTTTCTGTAACAATTTCTCATTTGACAACAAATTCTACAAATATTTTGCACAATACAGAAAGAAAGACTCCATCCAAAACGCTAAAACAACAGGTCCGTATAGGATTCTGTGATTTTTGACATTAGCATTTGAAATTAATCTCACATCCTCTCGTGTCTTTCTGCAAAGAGCAACAGATGGTTTAATTTTCATAATTTCAAAATTATATAGTGCTGAACAACAGGCAGTGATCTGTTGCAACACAGTTCAAAAATCTCTATTTCTTGGGAAACAACAAGCTTTAAAACGCTATTATTGTTCAGGTTTGGATACTTTGGAAAGTTCCACACATGAACACGCGGTCTCTCAGTTTCTTCTGGGCTCCAGACAGACACAGTGCCTCACTTTCCTCTTCTGAAACACATCTTCAATTCAGAGTCATTCGTGACAACTTCAAACCAAACACTGCGGTCGAGTTTCGCAAAACTGACAAATAAAATGCGATGAACGATGCAAGACGAACGCAAGTTCAACGAATGGTCCTCAGAGCTCATAAACTGAGGACGCCGGGTATCACATACGGGATAATGTATCAAACTGAAGAGGTCACTCAGATTTGTTTCCTGAATATTTCCCATCATCAACACACACCGACCCAAACTGCTGCGAGAGTGCACGCTGTAAACTCCGCACGACACATCTCGGCCATAAAACGTGGTTGGAGACTGAAGCTATAGGGTAAACAGCCCTCGCGCAGGACTCATCTGTGATTGGGAAATAAGAAGGCCAGAGAGTCGACCTTCCTGTTTTACATCCAGCGCCGAGTGTTGCGTGCAAAGTGGATTTATTGGCGTGTGAGTGAGCATGCATGCGAGGGCCGTCCTGACCATGTGTGTTTGTATGCGTGCGTTGTGCGAGGTTGCAGATGCCTATTTCATGGATCGCGATCAATGTATAGTTTTCTGGACACGCTCTGTCAGGGCCGACTGCCGCTGCTGTAAACCCTACACAGCCCGAGGCTTGTTTAGCTGCTTAGGCCTGCCGCATCACTCTCTCAGTCCTAACGAGCGCTGAATAGGAAAAGCTCATCACGGCTGAAGTTATTTGGGTTTCTGTAATGTCTGGCAGATCATTTCTGCGGTTTGGGGCGACAGCCTTTGCACTTGTGGAGATTGTGCGTGATGTATTTATACTCGCTGGCGGGCCGAGCGCAAATTTTGGCGGCACATGTTGCGTCGAGCGTGCGATCGCGACGCAGGTGTTTTGCGTTGAGGGGCGGGCGGGTGCTGAAAAGCCGCATAGGAAGTCATCACATGTCACGGCTAATAAGAGGAAATGGAGGAGACGGGGCCGCCTCCTCGTAGCGGGAGATAGGAGCAGTCAAAACAATGAAATGAGAGCAGATGCCAAGAAAAGTGGACAAAAGCTTTGATTTTAGGTGAAGACAAGCTCAGAATGGGGCTGAATGGTGTGACTGAAGAGGACTGTGCCTCTCTAGGCAAAGCGCAGGATAGCAAAACCTCAACATCACCCAAAATTATACATTAAAGGCTGAAAATGTGAAATATTTGAAATAAATCACAACACTAGCGCAAGAGTCTCAAAGTCACCAAATGTTACAGTTTTTTTTGTGTTTGTGTGTGTGTGAGCGTGTTGTTTGGGCTTTGTTCTGCACATGTTAATACAAGTGTGTCTGGGAGTCTGCGCTCCCTCTTTGCGTGACGATGCCTTGAACGAGTCTCCCCCGGATAAACAAACCCCGCTCGGCTGCAAGTGAATCACACGCGCGCACGTTCACACGCGCATGTGTGTTTGTTGACGCTGGACATGTCGGGGTGCTTGGGAGAGGCCTGGTGTTTCGGCAACAGTCATACAGGCTCCTGGGTGGGAACGTAACCACAGACGCTGGAATTTGGGTATTCCAGAGGACTTTGAGCGTACAAACACGCTCGCACGCAAATGAGCGATCCCCAACTCCACAACGGCTCCAGTCTGGATATGGAAATACCTGCGTGTTTTCAATACTACCCCCTCTAAGAAACTGCTGAGCCATGTGCGATTGGGGTCACACTGATTATCGATAAACCTCCTGTGACCGATCGGCAGCCTCAGATGTGGGAACCAGTGAGTCCCATAGCGAAAGGCCGGGGACAGCGTCCACCGAGAGCGATGTGGAAGCGAGGACGGCGGCTCTGTTTGTAGATCAGATCAGGCTGGGGCCAACACTGGTGCAGGAACTTCTCAGAAGCCTTGGAGGTGTTAAAGCCGGTCCTCTGGGAGAATAAACATGAGGGTTAACACGTACTGGCACACAGGTGGGGCAGGGATTAAGAAAATACATGGGTCAGCCCAAGGAGCATGGCCAATGTGTGCGTTGAGTATCCACAGAGCCGGACTTCCTTTGACACGCGATTAAAGTATCAGGCCCCTCAGCGCGCCCAGCGTCAGCAGCATCAGCGGGTAGCAGCGGTAATTTGACGAGGATATTGTGAAGTGTCGGTTTCGTCCAGTGCCAGTCAATGTTGAATGGTGGTCTGCAACAGGATAAGATGCCCTTTTATCTTCGTAGCCGTCATTCATTCATAAAATGTGGTTCCAGTTTGGCGCTCTGGAACACGTTAGAGCAAGACCGGAGAGCCGGGCACGGAGGGAGCGGGGCTGGGTCTTTGAGTGTAAAGGAATAAAGAAAGAAATGCACTAATCACCATGACTTTTAAAAGGAAACTGCAGCGTATGTGTGTGTGTGTGTGTGTGTACGCGGCGGTAACAGAAGACAATGTGCGCGCCATGGCTGGGCTGGGGAAACATGGTGCGAATGTTCAACGTGTGGATTTATTCCAGCTACCTCGAAGCGGAGAATACCATCTCTTACTTCAAAAAGCCAGACTGCGGCCCTGCCTTTGATTTCTGCCAGTCGAAATCAAATTCAAATCTCCGCCATTAATTTTCTCTTTTTTACCTTCACACAGGTGTCTCACCCCTCGTGCTCCTGGTTCTGGATTCTTTTCTCCTCTTCTCTGGCTCGTGAACCAGACAACCTAATCACAGCATGCTGCCGGAGCCAAGCTGAGAGCTAACGCCGCTGGCTGACGGCCGGCGGCGGGCAAAACATGGTGCGGGTGGTCAAGAGTCCGATGACACAGTCGGGGAGCAGAGCCGCAAAAAGCAGAGCTTATTATTACCCACAACGAACCACCTCCGCAGCTGCGTACTCAGCTTGTAATGACATTACAATGACATGACAATACGATATCCTCTCAGAGCAGCGCACCTAAAATAGATGTGAGGCCCAGATTCCGAGCCTTCGTCTCTGTTTGCTTTTTCTGCGGCTGAAATTTACATCTTGGGCGTAAGACCCACGGTGGACGCATGGAACATCTCAAGCTGCTCCGGGGCTTAAACGCACTCCGGGATGAAAGAGCCATGACTCTGTCACTCAGCCCGCTGTCATAGCAGCCGCAGCAGATTGATCTTCCTCACCGGCACCTCCATCACGTCTGCTCTGCTGCCGCATACCTGGCCTGATCCACCCCGCTGTACGCCGGTAGCCTGCTGCGTCTGGTACTAATCACGCCTCAGCTCCCGGCCGTCCTGCCAACACTTTCTGGCTCGAGCGAGGACGCAGCAATGCCTCGCGCTGCACGCGGCTCGGGAGTCCGTGGCTCAGAAACAACTCCAATGCGGATTTTGTGGATTCGGGCCAGTCGCTATCCACGGCAGCACAATTCAAGTTGAGGGTCGGCGTTAAATAGCTGTGACGTTCTCTATAACAAATGTTGCATAAATTTACATTTTTCAGTAATTAAATACAGGTCCTGGAATGGAGCTAATTCTTTGAATGGTTTGGCAAGAAAGTATCCATGCTGGAAAATATTCCCATGCTTCCCTTAGACCTTTTACGTCCCATTCGTTGAAGCGAAAACGAGGAAAAAGTGATCGAATATATCTTCAATCTCAGATCCTGGCTCATTGCAAACTATAAGTGGACACACATCGTATGCTGCAGAGATCTTTGAGATTTTAGAGCAAGCATCACACGAGACCCTCAGTAATGGATGGATGTACGCACTCAATAATGTGGCTTTGTTGCCACATTCACTTAGAGGAGTGAGGTCAACAACAACAACAGATAATATTGTCCGTCTGGTTGAGTTATGACACAAATAAGAATCCACAAAAAGTGAAGGTATTTTGAAAAGTTCATTGTTGTAATTTCTGTAATTCTGTAATCATTTCTGTACATGTCATGATAACAATGATCCCTTGTTTCATCTTTTTAAATTGAATGCAGGGCCTTTCTTTACAGAGTTTGTATGTTTGCTCCATTTCTTGTCTTTGGATTTTCTCCAGGTACTCTGGTTTTCTTCCACAGTCCAAAAAGCATGCAAGTTTAAGTCGACTGGAGACTCTAATAGTGAGTATGTCCTGCGATGGGCTGGAGACCTGTCCAGGGTCTGTTCCCTGCCTTCAGCCAGTGTGAGCTGGGATTAGCTCCAGAAGACCCCCATGACCCCATTAAGCAGGATAAGGAAACAGATGGATGGATGGATGGATGGATGGAACAAACAGGCAGAATATAAAATTTTGGCTCAAACTCAGATTGACCACATCAACATATCGGCTGCAGCGTGTCGGGGCATGAACTCTGGGTCTCACTTACATCAGTGGTGCTGCCTGTGTGTTATAGTCATAAACTATCACTGGGATTTCATAGCAGGCGTTATCAGCTGCTCCTTTTAAAGACGATCATCTGTTTATTTCAAAGATCTACTCATGCAGGTGTGTGAGGGAGGATATAGTTTCGTAGCGCCTCCAGTGTCCCTCTCTGTGCTGTGATGTTACTGATGTAACATTACCCATGTCCCCTTTCAATGCTGCGTGATTCCGGGGACGGTACAGTATCTGTGTGTGTCTCTATGTGTGTGTGTGTGTGTGTGAAGTGGCTCTTGTGGCAGGTGCAGACTTGCCCCAGTGTGAACTTTATGGGAGGGAGTCACGCGTCACTTTATCCCATTGGTGGCTTCCATATTTGGGCCAATCGACTGCTCAGGTTCCCGGAGTCAGAGCATGGCTGGGATGGCTGTCGAGCCTTTAACACAGTCGGTGATAGACTGGGATCAGTCTGATGTTACAGCCTGTTGTGAGTTTACATTCGTACCACTCTTGTACCCGCAGTATATAACGTCAACTTCAATAAATATCTGTCATGGTACCGGAGTTCTGCATTTCTCTGAGCAGATGATCCCTCTTGAGAAACCTCTGCTGTACAGAGTTGTGTCTGAGGGCATTTACAGTTGTGTGTGTGTGTGTGTGTGTGTGTGTGTGTGTGTGTGTGTGTGTGTGTGTGTGTGTCTCAAACTGTTTGTGTCTGACAGCAGCTGCGGCTGAGATAGATGGCTGACACAGCTGATGTGTCTGATAGGCTTCCAGTGCAGTAATGAAAGTTAAACACAGCTGGGAGCACATGACAGAGGCATGTGCCGTTCATTTGCCGTCGGCCAATCGCGTCCCCGTATCAGCGCTCGCACTCCGTTGACCTCGCTGGTGGGTCAAGGTGGAGCACGTAGGCAGGAGATAGTGGACCACAGCTGCAGAGGGAGCGCCTTGCTCCAGCCGTCACTCAGGGGCGCTCACTCGACACCCGCTCGTCTAACGTCTCGCCCGCTCACGTCACCGCTATTCGCTCCATACGCGTGTTTATTATTCGATGTGGCGGGATCTATTCTTCGCACCCAGTACGAACGCCGAGCAGCCTCCAGCTCTCCTGCTGGAGCCCGGCTGCTGCCAAGTCACCTCAGCTGCCGCTGGCCCGACATCCAAACTTCCTCATTCTTCACGTCTGCCAAGAATAAGCCAGCAACGGGGCAAGGAGCAGGAAAGGACAATTCTGCTGAGCACTTAACGAGCTCAACCTGGAAACGGTCGCAATCAAACACTTATCTAGCACTTTCCCAGTCAATTTTATGTACACTGTATAGTGTATGAGTGCTTATATGCTCAACAGTCCTGTTTTGTATTAGCATGAAAACCCTTCACAGCAAGTCGGTGATTTCCAAACTTTCCAAACATATTCAACAAGAAGCACTGTCTTACAACCCTTCTCATGGAATTAAGACTAGGGAAGGAGGCGCAGACCCATCCCCGGCCCAGCCCAAGCTCTTTGGACCGGAGGTTTGGAGCCGCCCTGACGTGCGGCACTGGAGCAGCTTCAGGTTTCAGCGCTCGCCTGCCAGGCCGAGTGGAAGAAAAGCGCTTGTGGTCGTGACGCCCCTCTGACCGGCAGACAGGTTCTTGGAGCGAGCTGCAGTCCCAGTTCAACGGGTGTAAAGTGATACATAAGCACAAGAAATACATTTTGTGGTGACTTCAAAGGTGATTTAGGGACCTTCCTATCTACTCCAAGTGGTAGCGCTTACAAAATGTTTCATATTTTAATGCATCATTGCTGTCTCATAAATCAGTCAGAGGAGGTTTATGGTAAAACTAACTATCTGGGGTTTTGCAACAATGGAGGCTTTGTCTCCATGCACCTGACTGTAGCTAAGCCAATAAGGACCTTAAACTAAACCAGAGTACGGTCAAATGTCTCTCATAGCACACTTCTCCCCTCTCGAACCTCTGTTAAAGCCATTTCTGAAAGCACGCTCGTCACAGATCCATTGTTGTAGAAAATCAGCGTGGAACAAGTGACCCGGTGTTGCCGATTACAAACTCAGCCTGTTTCAATCAGCGTAAGGACGAGACTCGGGTTTTGTCGGGAAGCGCTAACAGGACCTAATTATCTGCTCTGGCTGAGTGAGATTACAGCAGAGGAGGAGCAGGTCAAACCTAAAGCACCTGTTTATGACAGACGAGTGCAGATGAATACCAGGGATTTACGCTCGTATGCACGCTAAGGAAAAGTGCGAGTGACAGCGATTCCCAGGCACACGACCATAGCCCATATGACTAATACTAAAGCAATATTGGACTTTGTGTTTATGTGTTTATGACAAGGATTCTCTTTTTGCACAGGTCAGTATTAATAAATTGTAATGTGCTTATAAGAGAACCTTGAATAACCTCAAATAGAAAGAGTATATATCTGTGAACCAGAATTGTCAACTATTTTCACTGAAAAGTGCCTTAAACCAAGGTTTGGTTTCATGGGACCATGTTAAACTATTTTGCACATCTTTGACACATAACATTAGCAGTTTTAAGAAACACAAGAAAATCTAATTCTTAATAGGTTCTAATTAGATGTAATTCTTAGATTTACTTTTCCGTCTTAAAAGTTAGCAAATTATGAAGAAAGGCGGTAAATGGGTATCAATTCCAGATGTTCACTGTTGGCAGGTCCACGCTTAATGGGCTTAAACCAGTGGGAAACACAACCCTTTCATCAAATCTTATTTAAGTCCAAAAATATAAACATTAAGAGCCCATCACGTAGTGAGAACCTCTGAAATAAAAAAGACAGAGAGACGGGAGGACAGCCCAGCAGAAACATGCACTACAGCTTTACGTAAGCCTAAACAGATAAAACCCTGAGCTGATGTAAAGACTCTTTACTACTGGTTTGGATTTCACAACCAAACCACACCACATAAGATAAAAGCACTCAGTGCAAAGTGACAGCAGAAGGGAGGGCGATAATGAATGAAGAAGGCAAGGAAGAGAGGGAGAGCAACACTATGACCCTGAGAAACATCGCCTTCTTTTTTCTCTCTTGGCCTCCCATCCTCTCATCCATCCACGTCGGCCTATTTCAGGCCTCTCATTGCTCCTGATAGATATTAATGATACAGAGCAACACGATCCCACTCTGCTCTTTCATCCGCGTTACAGAGCTTGTTTCTTTACTGATCAATGTCCCGTGTCCTCCATCTTAATCAGACTTTATATAGTTTACCCCAGAGGCCAGATGGGGAGCGTATACACTCTTTCCCCACACGCATGCATGTCAGCCAGGCCTCGTTCCCAGCTTTATCTATTACCTGGACATGAGCACATATGACCTGGCGTGGGCCGCCTGGTATTCGGTGTGTGCCACCGCTCTCTGTGTGAGTGCGTATGCGACGGTTGAGGCGTGTAACAAAGTCAGCATGTAACCTCCAGCCTCCGGGTTGGTGGAGCTCGTAAATCTGCCACTGTACTCCAACACGGGCCACCTCTGACCCTCACACATACCCATTCACATTTTCCTGAGCGGGCTCGCCGGCCCCAGCCCTCGTCCTAGTCAGGATAGACAAGGGATGGACTCTGACAGTGAAATGAACATGCAAACACGTCGGGAGTCTGCAGATGGCTGCCGGGTCAGCCCAGATCTCTCTATGGTGGTGTAACTCTATATTCTGCCTTCACCGTCTGTCTCACCACACCTCTCTGTGCGTGACCTCCGGGTTAAGAGCTGCTGTTAGTGTGAGCGGGATCCTCATGTCGCTGTCACGTCTTCACGCCTGGATCTCGACTTCCGTCTTCCTCTCACTTTCACTCATGCACATCACGGCCTCGGCCCTCCTCCTCCTCCTCCTCCTCAACTTTTCTCTCCTATCTCATGTGTGAGACAGACCACAGTTGTCACTTGGTATTCTCCACCCTCGTAAACGCCGCTTGTCAGGGTGTCACCTTTCAACCCACCCCCCACCCTCCAACACCAACCTCACCCCTCCACATACGGTACATACCCACAACCAGCTCGACAGACTTACCCCAACCCCCCCGGATGATTCCCCTCCCCCACCTCCACCTCTTTTGAGGAGGCAAGAAAGCTGACGAGCTCGTTTTGACGCACTGGCATCAAAGCTCAATGCGAAATTTAACCCGAGAAATCAAAAGTCAAATAACTCCTATGGACAGAGACCGCAGAGGAGGGAAACAAGCATACATCCAAAGAGTACCAAAATCCTCCCCTTGTGTCCAGGCCACCAAGACTAAACAAATCCAGCGGGCCTTTCGGCCTCGTGCAGACTGCGTCTGTTTGTGTTGGTGCCACAAGACATCACAGCAAACACGCCCATGGGAAACTGGAGCCTGTGTATTATGATGGGAATGGATACCACAAACGAAGTCAACTTCCTTTCCCTTTGGGCTTCTTTATAACAGCGTAAGATGACAGATATCAAAATATTATGCTGCGCTTTTATGAGTCTTTAACAGTGTTTGGATATGGGGTGGTGCATATAAAAAGGGAAGCCTGAGGGGAGGTGGGCTGACTTTAATGAGAAATACACTTGGACCGAAAGCACTGTCAATAGATGCAACATTTTACACACACACACGCACACACACGCACACACACAGCAGCTGTTGTTGTTTTAATTCCTCCACTTTCAGAGCTGACAGATCGGCTGCATGGTTGTTCTGCCATGTAGCCAGACATCATTGTAGAAATAAACACTGGGAACATGCTTAGAATAATTCACCAATACATAAATATTCCAGGGTAGGAAACGCGATTACTTCCAGGTGCCACGACAGATTCCACCGCCGTTCGACTGCGTTAATGCTAACTACCCCCGACCCCACGCTTCATGTGTCGTTTTAACCATAATGAACAGTTTCCGTCAGCTCCTCCAACAGCAGTTGAAAGTGACGTGAAGACTGTGGTGAACACTGAAAATGTTCTCCTGGTTTCCTCTGAAGACTGTTTCCCGCTCTGTAGCAGGACCCCCCCGGGCACGGAAAACACAGAGCTTTTTATGCTAGAAGCAGGCGCTGCCATGGGGGGCAAACGACTCAAAGCGCAAAGCTGGGACCTGATGACAATAAACGGTTGATCGTGACGATATCGATCAGCGATCGAGCTGGGTGGAGGTAATTACCAAACAGCATGTTATTGTGTTTGCATGGGTGTAGCTGTCTGTACTCTGCGTGTTTGCACGCGGTTACCATGCCAACATGTAATTTGGCACGCGACCTGGACAAAGAGGCCTCACAAACAAACACTACCACCCTTCCTCTACATACACACACAAACGCCCAATCATGGACTTAACGATTCAGCCCTGAAGCATCGCGTGTTTTTTTTTTCTCTCTCCCGTTTCTCGTCATTTTTCTTGTTCCCTGCGGTCGGAAATGTCTTGTTTCCGTAATGGCTTCCAGTAAAGATCCAAGAGTCCCCAGCGAACACGCAGCCGTCCTCGAGGGGAGCCTCCTCCGCGCTTCCAATTAAACCTTGCATTCACAGCGAATGTAATCAAGAAGGTGCTGCGAAGCCTCATACTCTCTCCAGAGCTGCAGAGCCGATCTGGGATGAAACACTTGTGGAGTCGCAGCCTGAGCGGGTTTGCAGCAGAGCAGAACGCTCGACCTCTCTACATCACATTACTGCGTGGACATATGAAATCCGTTAGGGTCAAATTTGCCAGTTTTAGGAAATGTGACTTTAATGTAAGCCATCAAATGTGTGTTTAATGTGCAGCTACTTGTCTTGTGAGTCCTCTCAGCAGGATCTCGCTGCCATGTTCCACTGCGAGGAGGAAATCGACCACAGATCAAATGAACATTGGGTGTGTGTGTGTGTGTGGTTGTGGTCGTCTTCCAGCACACTATCCAGCTTGTGTGAATATTTCCTATGGCTGAAGTCTGTGGCTCCGGAGGCTGGGCCAGTTCTCATTAAGCGGATGTCCTGCTGGGGGAGCTCCGCTCTGGCCTTCACCTCTCTGGAGCCCTGGGTAATCACCGAGGACCCCCACCCAAGGGCATGAGCCAGTCCACGGCACCACCACACAGTCAGCCAGTCATCATCTGGCGTTACGTCCCACCTCTGGGACACACCGGCACTGTGTTGGCATTATAATGAATGGGTATTTAATGGCACTGAACGCAGAAAGACATTAGGTAATGTAGGGATTATTAGGGTGGGTTATTAGCAGCCATCCATGGGGCTATGGTTCAGTGGGACCTGCCCAGCTGTTAGGAAACACACGCACAGTGTGTTTAGGACACACTATATGAGGCTAAATGGATGGACTATGGAGGGGATCCATGTTAGGAGAAAGAAAGGGAGTTCCCATAATTTTCCACTTTTGTAACTGCCACACTTGCAAAAAAAAAAGGAAAAAAAAGTGTGCCTGGAAATTTGGACTGCAAAAGCAAGGAAATGATTTAGCTTTTGTGCCGGAGGTCTTTCTATTCATCATCGAGCCTGTTAATTTGTCAACAAGTCATTTGTTTTATGCTTCGAGGATTTTCACCAAAAAAGCTTCGTCCTGGGGAACAAATCCGAGTTGCCGTAACTGTTCCCGTTTCGCATTCTTTCGTGGACAAGGAGCCTCCTCCACGTTTCCCAGAAGAGTCTCGCTTTGAACGGTACGCTCGAGTCGCACCTGCCTCTTGGGGCGCTGACACTTTGCCCCCTTGTTGATGGATTCCCTCATTACGGCCCCGCAGGCTTCGCAGGCACGCAGTTGCACTCAAGGCCAGTGTCACACGGCGCAGCTGCACACTCAGCCAGGTGCTCGCTATAGCACGCAGGATGTACGTATGTACTGTATCTCGTAGCCGATGCACAGTAAACACTTCCCGGTGCAAGTTGAGGCAAATATTACAGTGTGGCGTGTAGACCGCTTCATACACAAGACCTGCTCTAAATGTTTACATGTCATTAATATAGCACAGAAACACAGTCTAATCGGCTGTTGCTGCTGTTTTCCGGTTGTTAGGCCGGCGTGTCTCTCATTGCATACATCAATAAAACCAGTGTAAATATAAATGCAGACTTTTTCAGTGTTGAAATAATATGTCATGTTCCCTGATGTCAGAATCAAATGAAGTACAACGAGGACATTTAAAAAGATCTAATAAACCTCTTCTAAAAGCAGAAAGTTCCTGGAAGTTGTTTTTTCTTTTGTACTTCAAAGGTTACAATCATGTGTACACTCTCATGCTAACATGGTGCTCTGGTTAATTTATTTCTGCCTTTGTCTCCTTTCTTCTTGCAGGTCTGGCAGCTTTCGCACAGAGGTCCCGGGCAGTTGCAGGCACTCACACTGGCTGTTTACCCTGAATTCACCCTGCGTGGCTGTTTACTAAGTGCAGAGGCGGGTGCTACTTCTTGTTTTCCAGATCGCCTCCACTCACGTCCATGCTTTGTACCAGTCCCACCGCTTCTTTCATCTGTGGAGTCCAGATCCTCTCAGCTCATTTCACCGCAACTGCAACAAAAGCCACTTTGAAGAGCTTCCAGCGTCCCGGGGTACGTGCACCATGACTCACCACAACGACACGAGTACCTGCAACAAGTCTGCGAGCTGCTTGTCATGCACCCGAGCTTTCGCAGGGCATATTCCCCACCATCATGCAGGAGCCCGAATCTCCCGGTTTGTGGAAGCACAGTCATGATGAAAAAGACGGAGGTGTGCGAGTCGTGCAACCAATCCACGGAGAAGAAGAAGGCGTGTGTGGAAAAGCTCAAAAGTCTACGTTTCAGGTCGTTTCAGACTACGAGGTTCCCTCTGCTGCAGTACACAGGCTATCAAGTTGTCTAAACTTCCAATTTCTTTGATGTTTGTTTGAGCGAAGCTGCAGCTTGGGCCACTGTGCACCAGTCCCTGAAGGGAGTTTGGGGGACCATATGTGTGTTGTGATGTGTTTAATGTAAGCGTCAGTAATCCATCTGACACCAGCGCAGTGCACGGCCACGGGGAGCGCTCATTCCCCCTTTATTCAATAATGTTCTGAAGTTACTGATGCCATAAACACGGGGCTGAACAGGGGCAGCCGTTGATTCGATAACGAGCGTGTTTGCCATATGTAGACATCTGTGAGGGCTTTCATTTTCACGGTGGTGCAAAACAGCATTTATGTCACAGGCAACGTCACCTTTTTCCACTTAAGGCCGTGTTCGATAGGCATCTCTGTTACAGCGCTGTGAGGATAAATACTGTACGTGTTTCTTCCTGTCTTTCTTTACATTTCTTCCCTCTCTCTTGGCATGAGATACACATGGCTGTAATTCTGACCATGCAGAAAAAAGAAACCCTCGAGAAACAGGGCAAACTGGGCTCTTATTGAGGTCTTCAAACTGCCCCAAGTCTAAACAAATTCAATTGTGCAAAGCAGGCCCTGCTATCAGGGAGTACATGATGATAAATGACAACATAATGTAGAGAGGGAAACCACAGCACTTTAAGTATACTGTTAAGAAATTGCTGAGAATTCACTTGCAACTGCCATTTCTCTTTCCTCACGAAGTACATGTGGCTGCAGGGATGATTACAGTACAACATACAGTGTGACCCGGCAGCCTCCGCTGATTTGCTGCCTCCTCTGCATTTTGGGGATTTTTTAAAAATCTGTCTGTGTGTTTATCCAATGCCACAATAAGCTTAAAAATCTGATTGTAACCAATCAGGGTCTATTTTCTTCCTCTTGACTTTCCATCACCCTCAGATTTTCGGAGCTGCGGTTATCATCAAGAGATCTTATTGACTTCATTTTCTGACAGTAACGTTTGCGGCCCCTGGTCTGAATGGATTTGTTTCAAGGAACAAAAAAAGCTTTAATTTTATCAGAATGAGATCATAAACTCACGTCAAGCTCAAACTGTATCACAACCCTGGTTTCAAGTCAGCCGGACATTTTATCAAACATTCATCAATACAAAAGACTTTTTTATAGTATTATGCAAAACATTATCGTACATATTTTAAATTTTACCACTATTTTTAAGATTCATTCATCCATGCATAATCTTATTCACTCCGTGCCTAAACTGTGTGCCTGGTGTCTATCTCCAGTGGAGATAGACGACATTAACTTAGCAAATTTTTGTAAATATGTTCTCATTTTAACTTTGATGCCTGCAGCATGTCTGAAACACGCAGGGACAGGAGCAAGAACGGATGGAGGAAGCCGTTACACAACTCAAAGCACCTGTTTGATCCATTGGTAACAACTGAGGCATTCTGGAAGTGATCAATCGCTCACAAGCAAGGACGGTGTTAAGTTCTCCATTTTGTCAAACACATGACAGTATGAAAGACCTGGAGCTCCTTGTTTATGCTATACACGGTGAAGCAGACCCATATTTTCTCTGGAACTGGTTTGCACCTCAAATTCGCTCCATTAAGTCCAGGAAACGTGATGGATGTCCTCGCCGCATCTCTGTGCTGCATGTGCGTGAGCTGTCTGGCGTTGGGCGGGGGCCAGACCTTGAATGAAGAAGAGCAGGGATAGATAACGGCGCTGCCAAATGGCCTCTGTCATGAGGCTGAGAGACGGAGAGGAAGGAGCGCCGCGGCGCATGTTCATCCCTCCCTCTTGGCGCTCATCCCTCTCCTCCCTCTCCCCTGGCGGAGGGCGGTCAGGATGTGGAGCGTGAGAGTGTTGACAGAAGGAGATACGGCCCGGACCAAAATTCACGGACACAACTTGACACCGCGCAAAAGGGTTCAAGGGACGAGCGCAGAGTTCACATAAATTAGTCCGAGCGCGCTCCTGTTGGCCTTGGACAGGTCAAGGATGGCTGAGGAGCATCATGGGTAACCGCGGCCCTGTCTAAAAGCAGCTTCTTTACTGCTCTCCGGGGGCACTGGAGAGAGAGGAAGGTCGTCTCGTGTCGGGCCGTGCATGCCGTGAAATATAGACTGATGCTAATTTGAAGTCTGAGATTTATTTGTTTGTGGTCTTCCGGGGGGAGCAGCACTGGTGTTTACAAAGGTTTATGGAAGTGTTTAAAACCTGCATCAGATGTTACAAACACCCAGACACATGTGGAGAGAGTTGCTTCAACAAGTGAGTGGGCAAAGAGTGTCCTCACTAAAAGCTCATGTTTGATTACACTGCGCAAATGATCAGCCCGCTCTTACAGCTTCTGTGTGTTTGAGACATTGCCTGTACATAAAAGAAGAAAGGAAGAAAAACAAAAACGTTTTTAGACGTACAAGCCAACTTACATGTTGACCTTTTACAGGTCACCTGTCAAGTGTAGAAAGGAGGCGATGGAAAGTTAATAAATTGCAGGGACTTTTTTTGGGACTTTTTCAACTTTGCAAGGTAATCATGCAGTGAAATATTAGCTGAATAACTGAATGCCACACACATGAAAATAACATCTGTAATGTGGACACTACTGTTTAAATACAACTACTGTGTTTATGTATTCATGTTTCATATTTTCTGACGTGCTAAGAGGGAATTTGGAGCATTACCAGCAGCTCATTTCAATGGCCTGCCCATTTTTAGTGTCTGGACCTGGAAGCATGTTTTACGTCTAAACTTTCTCTTTGGTGAAATGCAGGAGTTGTCATCTTTTCATGTCAGGAAACACACTCGTGGTTAATATAAAATCCCACCAACATCAAAATAATTCTGCTTCCAAGACTTTCTGCTGCAAGAAAAAAAGAAAGACAAGTAAAAGAAAAAAAGAAAGACATATTTGACTGCGCTAACTGCAACAGCCCACGTGTCCCCACAGGACGCTCCGGAGCGGCTAAGAAACGGTCCTGGAGGTGAGACTGCTTCGTCAACAGGTAAAACATCGGCCCGGGTCTTTCAGGTCGTTCACAAACATCTGTCTATGTTTAGAGAAAATCAGTTAAGTCTTATAGGAGCTGCTTATCGGGATGCGGCAAGTGAAGCGTTAACAAAATTTAGACTACCCACGTTTCCCAGAGGTTACTGGGGGCACATCTGCATGCTCGCCTTCACACACACACACACACACACACACACACACACACACGCACACACACAGCGGACTCCTTTCTCACTGTAACTGTAACTCCTCTGCAGCAGGACGGCCGTCGTCCTCTGTGTCCGGCCAGTGAATGGCTGCAGAGTTGAAAGGGGGTCGCAGCGCTGGCTCTCATTAGTTTGTTTGCTTTCTATAAGCTGGGGTGGAGGAAGCTCCCCTGCCACGGCTCAGTGTCAACAGGCCACCCCTCACCGCCTCGGCCACAAGGTCTCCAGCGGTCACACGCACACACAGTCACGGGTCACACATGCGTGTAGCGTACGGGAACACGCGGACCGCACAGAGGGGAAGGTGTGAAACGCGTGTTGGAGACACAAGCTGAAACGCGGGCCCGAGACGTGCACACAGACGGTAAACAAACACGCGTTCCCATGAT
This sequence comes from Karalla daura, assembly GCA_029224185.1. Taxonomy (NCBI): domain Eukaryota; kingdom Metazoa; phylum Chordata; class Actinopteri; order Chaetodontiformes; family Leiognathidae; genus Karalla; species Karalla daura. Next base: position 17,546,877 of record CM055195.1, read on the forward strand.
GGTCTGCATCAGCGCAGAGCAAATATACAGCGAGGGAGGCCGACGACAGCAACAAACAAGACAAATGGAGACCAAGCGTCAGGCCCCGGCTCCCCCAGTACCCTTCATCCGGCGAGGTTAAAACCCTGGCTAATGTTGGAATCTGGTGAAACACGCCACAGCACAGCCACAAATAGCTCCTAATAGAACTTCCCATTATCCGCACCACTGGAATGTGCAGCTAATGCACAGAGACCAAAGCCAGGCCCAGTTAACATACCTGTGGTAGCCGCATGGTTAAAAGCCGTGGGGAGCGTCTATGTGTGTTTTCTGTTGCAATTAGCAGAGGATGGGAATGAGGGATGACAGGATTAGGTAAGAGAGATGATATGGATACAACGGATCGGCTAAAATGACTTGAACTGCAGTTACTGTAAGCCAGCATTTAGTCCACTTTTCTACTCCATTACTGCGTTTGTCGGTCCAGAAGGTCCTTCCAAATGCAGAGCAGTCAAGCATCCTGCGAACTGGACTCCCCTTTCCCTTAAAAACCCCTAAGTTTATCATCGGAGAACCATTTGCAAAGTCTGTGTCCATCTCAACTACTTCACCAGACGCTCTAAATCACAAATCAGCCAAATTAACACATTTCAAGAGACAACGAAAATCACTTAAGAGTCTGTTGAGAGGTAGATTACAGATGCTGACTTGCCTCTATTGCGAAAGCGAGAATGAATGGTGTGTATGTGCACACCATTCACACACTCCTGGCCAGTCCATGGTGTTCAGTATTCCCTGCCTCGGTCCCACGTGAGCTGGAGTTGGCTCCATCAGACCCCGGCTACACTACACTTGTTAGGAGTAAAGCAGATTGAGAAAGCGGATGGATAAATTACACTAAACAAACACCAGCCCTGACTCATTTGCAGAATTTCACACTGAAGCGTGTAACTGAAGCATGTGACATGAGATAGATTGATTGGGATTGTCGTGCTGTGACATGTACACTATGCATGGCATTGGCTGCTTTTCATTTTGTTAAAACACGGTCACCACAGTGAAAATATGCAAAGATGGTGACAAATCTGTTGCCAATTTCCATCCCCTTTTTACCCAATACAGATTATTAACTACATCTCAGTGGAATGCAATTATGTGTTAACTGCAGCCTAAAATGTGACCCCGCAGTTTAAACAAAAGTCGATTCATATATCATTAAGTGATCATTACCAGCACGGAGTGTAATTAATACACGGGCTCATCAGTGTGTAGCTGACTGCACAGACAGCTGTCCTTGAAGTGCTCTGGCACTCATTTCACTCTTGCTCCTTTCCAAATAATTCTCACTGCAGCTGCAGAATAAATAAGCATAACGCGTGTGAGCGCAGGACACTCTCATCCACTTCGTTCTGGCTGAGGGGAACAGCACTTAATGTAATTCAGAAGTAATTCCCTCGCAGTTATGGGGTTATTTCCCAAACTTTTACCGCTGTTGTAATGTCTACAGTTTTCACTGGAATGCTCCCTCTTTGCCTCAGGCCTGGTTTGATCCGCAGGACCTCCATCTCCATCACACTGTAGTGGTGCCGTGCCGTGCCGGACTGCGCTAAGCGGGGAGGAGGGGGCGTTTAGTGTTACAGTCTATTTGTCACAGGTCAGTGCTTTGTCCCAGGTTAATTATGACCCACGGTACAGTCTGAGCGATGCAGAGGGAACCTCACATAAGTAGCAGGCCGGTCTGGACATGGTTAACCACGGTCCCGCGCTGAAGATCGTATGAACGACGTCCACCCGACTGAGATAATATTATTCTACCTGAGAGGAGAGCCGTGAGGCAGGAATGCATGAGTGTGCGGTGGTGGTGGTGGTGGTGGTGGTGGTGGCAGAGCAGAGCTAACACATGGAGTGGGATGGAGAGGCAGGGAGACAAAAAGCAGATTACGGCCAAAGAGAGACACACAGCCTGTCACAGCGAGGGAGGTCTAATGGCAATATTCTGTCTGCGGGAATAAAGAATGGCCTCCATTCAGCCGTCCCGCTCCCAGGGCCCCATCCGCTGAGGAGAGCCAGTGATAGCGATGACATGACGTCAGCGGCGTCCTCTGAAGCCGCTGCACAGAGGCAGACGCTAACGCAGACATCGGGCGTTGGAGATTGAGATTTGAGATTGAGCGATTATGTGCGTCTGTTGGAGGTCTCTAAAGTCCGTGGCCGAGAGGTGAACACTTGGCCATTCATGCTGCACCGGCCCTGTGAACCTAAGCACGGCACGGCATAACAAAAACAGTTGAGCACGCGGTGGAGCGGCTAAGCCTGCGTTAGCAAGATGCTAAACCAACAGTGGCGACAGTCCTGACCTTTCTCCCACCTTTTGTTCTGTGTAAAAGTCCCCCGCCAGCACATTTTTAGCCAGTGCTATGCGTAATAAGCGGTGCCATGTGGTAAGACTGGTAAATAACATTCAGCTCTACGGTTATCAACAAACAAAAGAAGTCCCATCCATAATAGGTCACAGGCAGCCTCTGGATGCGGTTGTTTATTGATGCTTTTTATTATTTTTTTCCATCGACGTGATCACCCACTTCTTCCCTGTCCCACATCCTCATCGGTCGCCCTCACGGCCCAGCTCCTCCCTTTGCTTATTGTGCCCCATTGTGATTTTTCCCAGGCCTTGTCCTCCCTCCTCTGCCCCCCTGTTTATTTGCAATGCCTCTGAGATTAGCGTGAGTAGAAGCTGGCCACTGATCGCTGCTGGTCTGCAGCTGACATGCAGGACAGGCCGCTCAGGTCTGCAGTGCCCCACACCTGGTATGCAGGGAGCTGAAAATGAGTCGATCTGTATATTTGGAAAGGGTTTTCCTACACATACTCGGCCTAACTCTGTTTACCCAAGGTACTGTATATAGAGGTAAAGACCTTTTCCACCTGCATAAACCTCCAAAAGGTGGCCTGGATTATTGTAAGGGGTGAAGGTGAGCTGTTGTTCTCACCCCCTGTTCTTTCCCTTGACCTCTCTTACATCTTTACCACCTGCATTTCTAGCCAGATCAGTCCTGCCTTTTGGCTAGGCCTCAGGAGTTCAAAAATGTGGGTCACAGATCTGAAGGCCCAGACACCCATATTAGAGCCCATTCTCTCTGACCGTCACATAAACTCTCTCCTCTCTGTGACTCTCACAAAAACAAAGATGTTGAAGCTCATATTTCATTGAGAAAATGGCTACTAGTCATCATGGTAACAAGCAGTGACATGGTAAAATAGCAGAACGGTTAATCATTCATGTCTTCATCAATTAGGGAGATGAAGAAAAACCCATAACATCATACGTAAGTAAATCAGGATAAACCTAAAATGACAATGATCTGAGATTACATGGCTTATTTAATGACTTTTAAACTCATAAGAGTCTAACCTGAGAGTTAATCGGTCTCATGGGAGTAGGAGAGGCCACAAAAAAAAGACCAGAGACACTGTTCTGACAGCGCGGAGGAGAGCACATGTGTTTGGATGGAGAGGAATTAGATGATGTAAGTGTTTAGGGAAAATCGACAGTTTTGAGAAATCAAAGCACCGTCAGATGTGTTTGGAGAACACAGGTCTGGCAAACTGGGTAAACAGACTGCCGGAGCACGCAACGCCGCAAAGCCGCCCATGGCAATACGGAGGTGGAAGAAAATGCAAGATGTATAGAATAATTGATAGATTTTAGTAAGCTGGACTATGTATTTCACTTATGCCAAAATGTATCATAAAATTATTTGAGGATTATTTCAGGAAAAACCAAAAACACAACCATTATACTTTTTCTATGATTTTTAGGGGCATTTATAGGCATTAAATCACAGTCTGAGATAATGATTTCCTTGGAAAGTACAAGTCAAAATCTGTGCATTATGACGTGTCTGAATTAGCCTGAGTTACGACTCTGAGAAGCAGGATTTTAACAGCAAACTGCGTCACTTGGTGGCAAGGGGCTGGATGGCTGCTTCCAGGAAACTCTGAAGAGGGAGGCCAAACCTCACTTTTAACTGTCCTGGTCCTTTCCCTGTCACAATAACATTTTCTCTCATGTTCTGTCCTCTCCTCCTCGACTTTGGCCCGAACAAAGAAAAAGAAATCTCAGGTCCAGATCGTGCACCTTGTGAGCGTCGGTCCCGCAGGATACTTTGGACTCGGATGAAGAAAGTGGAAGAGCTGTGGCTTTTCATGGCCTGCAGGGGAAAACGTTCCTTTGATGGGGAATATCAGTTTTAATTCTCTCCAGTGAATTAGAGCTGGACCTCGCAGGCCTCAGGCACACTGCTGGGAAAACTCAGGAGGCGATTGCAGACGTCTCAGTGGTGTCAGATTAGCTCTCATGCCGGCATGCGGCCAAAGTCCCCGGCACTGCAGTACATTATCTTTAGTACCTCTTCTGGGACTGCTTTCTGGAGATGCTGACCATGACCATCTGCACCATTGAGTCCTAACTACTGTCCTCCAACTCTTTCATGTTTGATAAGAGCAAATCACGGAGGGAAAAGTAAAGATAAGAGCGGGAAGGAGAGGAAGCTTGAGGGACGTTTCCTCTTCGAGGCAACAATTTGACATGGTAATGTTTTTTTTCCTTGCGAGGTCTGTTGGCTGACCTTCATTAAATAAGTGAGTATAACAGCTGTTCGACATTGATTTCCCTCTAAAAAAAATGAAATATCAGATACAGGGTTTCCTCATCTTTAAACCATGTGTAGAAGCTATAGGCCAGTTTGCGAGGCTGCTTTCCAGTAATGGGTCTGTTGTTCTTGGACTGGAGGACATTGTGCTTTTTTTTCCCTCTCCTCTGTTCTCCATAAAACAAAAGGGTATGTGGCAAACAGATGAGAGAAAAAACTACTGGGAGATACTGTCAGTGATGTAAACAAGAAAACTGAGCAGAGACGATTATGTTCTCGACACTGTCACTGGAGTGAATATCACTCATGACTCAAAGAGGGAAATTCAAGAAGTGCTTGGAAAGCAAGACAAAGGGCGCGCTGAGATATTAACATTGTCTCAAGCTGTTATAAACATTGTCCTTGTGCAGATCCTCTTCTTTCCGGACTCATCAGAAAAGCTGCAAAGTGAGACTGTCCTGAGGTGCTTTGCAGCCAATCAGCCGCCTTGACAGATGGTGGAACAATGACATGCCTGGCTGAGTGCATCACCTCGAACCACATGTCTCCAGTTATTGTCTGTCCTGAAGGAAGAACCTGCCGCCCCGAATCCGACCCTGGACGCCCGCCACAGACACCTCCAGGACATGAGAGTTTGTCCCAATGCCAGACACGGATGAATTATATTAGTTACAAACAATTCACGAGGATCCTCACCTTCTTTCATCTGTCGTCCATGGGATAATGTCCCACACTGCTCAGAGGAGTTTTTTCTCTTCATCATTCGGAGAGGTTCTCAGGGAGTAGTTCATTAACTGATTACAGCAGGAAATAATCAGCTGCAGTTTAGACAGTCAGTCAATCGTTTCAGTTATTTATTGACATTTTCTGGTTCCAGCTTATCACTTGAGAATATGGAGTTTCTCTGTTTACCATCACTGTTTTTGTAATATCTTTGGGTTTCTGACTCCCACACTTTACCCTGGTCTATGCGGACTCGCACTTGGTGTTTCTAACGTTAATCAAATAATCAACGCACTTATCACAAATGTAAATAATTCTCATTTGCAGGCCCCGGACAAACATCAAAGTTTGTGTGTGTTTGTTCAACTGATAAAAGTTCAAACAATTTTTCCATTTACATTATTAAAAGAACATAGTGAGAAGTTGGACCTGCCACAAGCCAAACAACAAAGGCATGAGTATTATATTGGAAAACTACACATTTCATACATTTATAGTAAACTTATTTGCAAATGTCTTTCTTACTTATGATTTACTTCACATTTCCATTTATACTTAATCGTCTAGTTAGGGTGAGGTTTTACATTTGCTACATATACTGGAGTCAGGTCACTTTCATTTGATTTCAAAGTCCAAATTTCATGTAACGCTCACCTCCAACCTGTGGGCGCTCTTATTTTGACAAAGTCTAAATCTCAAAATCTGCAGAACGAAAGCAAGTGGCTGCTGGATTTATCTGGATGTTTAATTTCCCCTATCAGTCTGGTGAGCGCTCAGGTCTTGAAAACAAACCCAAGTAAATTATTTGAAGAAACAACAAAATGTAAGATCGAGTGGCATAGAGTGAGAAAACACGCTGCAGTGTATCCCAGCCGCCACAGAAGTCGGACCGTTGTGTGAGCGATGCTGAATGAGTCAAGCTTAGAGCAGTAAAATCAACCAGAACAATGCGCTAAAAGACGAATGTCAAACGGCAACAAACAGACGGTTGACAAAAAGCAAACAAAGCAAGTTGACAATCCCTGCGAATATTTGAGGCCAGTGGTCCTGACCAAAGGTCTCGAGACACAGGGGTAAACTGAAAATAGATAAACACAAGCGTTCATATTTCAGCAGAAACAACATTTAAGTCATAAAAAACTCTCTTAATTCCAAGGTTTATGGTTCTGGCTTTGATCTGGTTCGGTTTAATGGCATTAAGACTTCCCTGGTGAACAGTGTGGCTAGCGTTACTGCCCTGCGGTTGCTGCGGAGGCTCCTCTTGTACGAGAAAACAGCACAACAAACAGCTGAGCGGACCGAACCATGGTTCATAACGAAGAGCAACTTCTGGAGGACGCTTTGTCTTCTCCAGGCGTCCCCTGAGAGGCGGACAGAGAGGTGACTAACATCAATCTTCTCTCCTCCATGTGACACACAAGCACGGCTCGATCACTGACCAAAGCGACTGCAGACGTATGGCTCAGCTTTCGTGGCGCCCTTACTCAAACACACACAAAGAAACACACACACACACAAAAAAGGCATATAGGGATGCGCAGCTTCTCTTTGGAAACAAAGAGATCACAAGCTTGTTTTGACAGATCAGTCAGCAGCGCTATTGAATGAAGCCCGGTTGTGGCTTGAGCCATCAGGACCGGTTTACTAACAGGACTTCCTGCTCTTCTCTCTGTCACAGATTTATTCACGTCATCATCACCACCACTACCACAACCAGCATCATCGTCGTCATCATCAACCCTCCAAGAACACACAGTTAACAACAAACAGCAGGTCGACTGCCCCCCACCACCCCCGCTCTCTCCCTTTGATGGGCCGCTCTGTCATTGATGGTTCGTCCCCAGGCCTGGCTCCTCTTCCCCCCCTGCAGCAACTATGTAATTCAGTTAGGGAGAATGTAGCCAGCAGAGCGGCCCGGGAGGAGGAGTACCGGAGAACGGAGGAGAGGGTTTTTCCTGTGGGGTCAGAGGTGTGGGAATGGTCTGGGAATGTCCGGTCAGGGTCAGAGCGTCGGCACAGATGGGCAGAGAAAACAGCCCCCTCTCGGGGCAACCGCTGCGTCCGGTTAGCGGCTCGAGGAGACACAGTCGGTGCCAGAGGTTAACACAGCCAGGGCCGAGGGGTCAGGAGGCCACGTGACCTCACCTGCCCTTCTCTTTAGTTTCAGCCAGTGGAACAAACCTGTTCCAATGCCTGAGGACGGACAGACGCAAAACATGCCATGTCGGCCTGGAGGAGGGTCCCTGCTGCGCTACACGTGTGCACTGGTGCAGGGGTGATTGCACTTTGACAAGGAGCTGTGGCCTGGGGAGGCCAACCAGAGGGGCGTTGCTGTGTGTGTGTTCTTTGGGTCCAGGATCTCTTTTCATGCATAAACACTTTCAGCCACTGTAGCAGCGCCACTGGAGGTACGGTTGGAGTCAGTCTCTTGGCCGGGACGCAGACTGTTGTGTGGACGATTGCCACGGAATTTGGCACAAATATTTACGGTCCCCAGAGGATGAATCCTACTGACTTTGACACCGCTTTGATTTGTTCCTCTGGTGCCATTCTGAGGTTGACGTTTGTGGTTCAGAGTGAAATATCTTGACAAGGATTGGATTGACTACCATGACATCTGCTTCAGATATTCAGAGACCCTAAAGGATAAATTCTTGTGCGTTTAAAGATTCTCTGACTTTTTTCTCTAACACCACCAGCAAGTAATAAAATTGGAAAAGAAATACCTCAGCATCTACGTAACGGATTGGCACCAACAATTTTCGCTGCTCAAGATGATTTTAACTCATTTCAATGACTTTAGTGACCCCCGGTTTTTGAAATGAAAAGGTCTTGATAACTGATGTGACTGAAATTCATCACATCAACAACAGTCTGTCTTAAATAAAAAGTTTGCCAACTGTTTGATTTAATAAGATTTATAGGCCTAAGTAGTACCGTGCTTGTTTAAACTCAAACTGAGACTGGCTATAGGTGCTCCATCCAGTGCCGGGTGGTTTTGTGTGCACGCAAAGATAATGATGATCTGTTTATGCACATTATTTATGTATGCAGCTTCATCCGAGGGAAGTTCTCAGAAAGGAGGAGGACAAGTGAGGCTGGATTTGTTAACAAGGAATTCCCATCTCGTGCAACCAAATGATCCTCTTTCCACATTTTGATGGTGTTCAGATGGCGAGCTTGTCTCTCTTTGGACATTTGACCTGCACAGGCCCCTGTGTGGAGCAGGTAGACGAAGAGAGAGATGTGGGATTGAAAACGGAGTAAACACTTTTCTGGATTAAGAACTGAAGTGTTTCCTCGTGTAAACACGGTTGGAGGTATTCATCACTGTGTGTATCTACAGTGTATACTGTATGTGTGTGCCTGGCTGATCAGTCCATGAAGTCCAGATGTGTCAAATCCAACAACTCCCAAGAAACAGATCTTTGATGTGAACCACGCATCGCAGCCCGTGCGTGTGTCCATCCATCTCCTCCCGTTCTCACCGGCCTGCCGGAGTCGCGAGTGGCCGTGCCTGTGTCGGTTCAGGGCACCGGGGATAAATAGAAAAATAAACAGCTGGCCAGCTGTCAGCCAGACAATCAAACTGCAGCCAGCAGCAGATCCCTTTCATCACAAGTGCGCAGGACGCGCTCTCACGGGAGATCGCCAGAGACGGAGAGGAAAGGGAAAACACAGAGGTCCGAGTGGAGAGAGAAATTGTATTTCTCATTGCGAGGAGAGTGGCGATATTAGATGAAAGCGTGAGGGTAATGCGTGTTGATGGATTTATTTACTAAACTGTGGAAACACCTCCCATTCTGTGCACTGGGGTGCTGGAGACGTCAACAGCTCTTGGCCTTTATCTCGAGACGTGACTGCTTGGAAGTGACAAGCTTATGAAAGCTAGGGTTATGACTTTCCATTTTTAAATCTGTCTTTGCGGCTCGCTGAGGCTCCACTGTGAACACTTGTTTCTCTTTCTGAAGACTCTTTGTGAGCTGGTAGCGAAAGGTCCATCCGCTCTGACAGGTCCTGAAGTGCTCATAAAGCGCTGGCAGGAGTTTGTGCTGTGTTTCGTGATTAAACCAGAGTTTACGCACAGAGTAAGAGTCTTGAATATTACACCACGCATTCATACATTTATGAAGAGCGGCCACATAAAGGTCACATACGTGCCTACCAGTCTCACTCAGATGTATGCACGCAGCAGAGATGTGTCTGATACTGACATGACGTCTCATGCATTGCTCATTGTTAAATATTCTGTTTTGTCTTGTGCAACCTGACAGCTAGTTTTAATTTGGAACCCATAATAAAAACCTGTTCAGCTGTTGGCCACAAAGCTTTTTATGTGGCCTCCACAACAAGGAGGACAAAGATGAATAATTTAATGTGGAATTCCTCTGTTGGTTTGCCAGTTTGGAGAAGGGAAAACTGAGCAGCGCAGACAGTTTCTGCAGCAAAGGCTTTAACGAAATAATTAAAGATTTGTTAAAAGTCTGTGAGAGAGAATACAGAAAGAAAAAAGCAAACAGCACAGCGGACGATTATCGGGAGTGGAAACTGAGAAACCACAAACTTCCTGACCTCCACTCATCAGCTCCCGGTTCTGTGCAGAGTGGTACATTTTTAAGAGTAACAGAAAAGCTCTGAGACAGACCGAAGATATATCGGCTCCCTCGAGACAGATTTATCATCATTTAAACCAAATCTTCCTCCTAAAGTCGGGCCAAGCTCTGTGGGAATTAGTCAGGCTCAGGGAAATGAAACCAGTGACGCCTGCAGACGGTTTTCATCACACAAAACAAAGATTAACAGTATCCACATCATACGCTAATCATTAAGTGTCCCCGTCTTTTGTCCGGCAGTGGATCCAGACAGAGTGCTGGAAACAATGGTGTTTAGGAAAGAGAGAGTTTACACCTCTCAGCTTTGACACACTTCCAAAGTGGGTTAGATACTATTGGTCTGCATCTGCTGACCAGGAACTACTTTTCTCATCGTTGTCCCGTATTCAAATTAATTAAATAAAAACAAATCGGACACATTTGTTGCACGCGGTCTGTGGCCAATATATACTCACCTTTGATCACGAAAAACACAAAGAAGAAATGTTTACCTCGTTTGTTTGACTGACTGCTTTTTTTTTTTTGTTTGTGTTTATCTTATTGAAGTCATAAGGCGCTGAGGTCTGCAGCCAATCACAGCCCAGAGCACGGCCTCCCTTGGCTCTGCAGCGAACCGAGAAATGAGTCCCCAGGAAAAGCTAAGAGACCTGACTCATCCGAGTAACATCATCATTTACAGTGGAAACACATGACAGGCAATTATAGCTCCCTCCACAGGAGGAAGTGGACACCAGGGGGGAATCCTTTCAGTGTGACACCACCTCACCTCCACATGATATTTACAGGTTGAAAGCAACCAGTGGGGGTCAACTCTTATGCCATCCGCATATGTGCAACACTTTTATTGCACTTTTAGGTTAATTCTTGATTACTTAGTCAGTCTAGGGCTATGGGATCGGTTTAACCGGGCTTGACAGGAGCTCAGATCGGGTGTCCGTGTCTCTCTGCGGGGAGGAGGCCGGGTCGAGCTGACCTGTAGCCCGGGCAGCAACCCCCTGACACAGGGATCAAACTGTGGCACATGCTCCTTCATCAGCCTCCAGCCCGCAGGCAGGACAACACACAGTTATCACTGACACAGCTACACAGGTTAGGGCAAGGGAGAGCTACTGAGATACTGGTCGTTAGGCCTGGATATGCACAATGAGGACAGCAAGAAAAAGGAAACAAAAGGCCAGCATTCATTTCGGATATTGAAAAAGCAATAAAAGAGTCCTCAAAACATGAAACTGGAAAACAGAATAAGGATCCGGCATAAAAAAACTGAGAAACCAAGGGACCAAGAGCGACGTGACCAGAACTAACCACACCTAAAATAAACACATAGACAAACACCACACAGAGCACACTAAGGACAGCTGGGGGACACAAGAGGGAAAGGAGCTGATTAGTGGAGAGACACTTAGAACATGGGGGGGAAATTAGGCTAACACAAGACAGGTGTGCATGGGGTAAATGGAAAATCTGGAAAAAAGACAAGAAGTCATATGAAGACACCTGAACAGGAACCAACCAAAACCAAACAGGAAGCCATAAGAAAAGTCCCAGATGATAATTACCATCGTGAGAACCTGCGGAGGTCCTCCTGAGGCAACAGCACTATTCACTGGGCTCACACTGGCAACCGAACCTAACCTAACCTATCAAAATAGAGCAACAGTACCGTAAACAACTGATTTTAACCTAGGCTGAGGCCTAAAGTATGAGGAACCTCGCTCCATCCTTGTTTGGGAATGCCTTTCCAGGGCGCTCCCTTCCTACCAGCAACCATCCTCTCACCTGCTCCCAGTCACTGTGTTTACCTGTGGACTGATCCAGACAACTGTTTCTGATCGCTCCCCGACCGGCCCAGCCTCTTGTTGTGCCTGTCTCAACTTATTTGTGACGAAGGGAAACCAAAGCAGGAACTGGCCATGAAATGAAAGATAAAAAAACACACCGTCCTTGCCCCGGCTCTCAATTACACGTATGAATGATTCATCGATCATCTCGCTCTGTCTTTTGGACTCGGGGCTGGATGTGACGCAGCGTGCGAGCGCGCCGCAGAGCCAAACACGATCTCGCTCGGCAGCCGCTCGTCTCTGCTCGCCATCTGCATCACCTGCACCGGGAGATTAAAACCGAGCGCCGCGTCACTGGAAGCAATGCATCGATTAGCGCGGCAGGTCCCGGCGGGGCCCATGACGAGCTCGTTTCCATTCATTATTGCCTCATTGTTTCGTCAAACTCGGCGAGGGAGAGTATGAAAACGTGGTGAGTGATAAGGAGATGCTCCGCATGTGTCCTGCACGGCTCGTCTGGAAAACAGAACCATCTGGACCAGGACGCACTCACCTAACCCCGCTCCCTGCTTAGCAGCGCTACAAAGAAAGAGGAGAGCATTACATTTTTTTTTTTTTGTCTTTTTAAAGCGCAGTATTATCTGCGCCGCGACAGTTGCCAGGGCCGGCAACACGAAGCACATTTCTCCTCTTTTGAAAAGACATCTGTTGGTTTTATTTTTCCATTTTAGCTCTGACGTGACGAACACTTTGCTGCATATTTACAATAAAAAAAAAAAACGTTATAAACTTAATAGCTGTGCTGGAGTAATTGCTCAAAGCTCCTACGGTGAAACAAAAGGGGAATGCGGGAAGTGACGTGAAGCTGGGGAGCCGGAGAGCGGGCGAGTGGGCGGCAACACCCGCCCCGCTGGCTCCGGCCTCTCTGGCCGACAGCGAGCGGCTCATTAATGCGGAGCTGGCGCTGCTCTGGCCAACACTGAGCAGACCCGCCGACGTGCTCGCCCCGCCGCCTCTCTGCACCCGCTCGCTCCAAACGTTTGGCATTCCTGCATCTCCTTTCCCCTCAGTGACCCGCGCGCTTTCCCTTTTTTTTTTTACCTGCATTTTCCATCCCCCCGTCTCTTTCATCCCCGTCTGTCTTTGTTTGTTCTCTTTCCCGCCCTCGTCTCATCCAGCTCTGCTTTTCAACTCTCCACCGGCATCCTTCCACGCCGGCACTTCATTTCATATGGCGGGTCTGACGCACAGCTGCTCCGCACATTAATATCGCATCCCTCAGTGACAAACAACGGCACGCACGCAGAACAACTTTAAACTCGATACGCGCCACTGAGACAAGTTGCCTAATCAGATGGCAGCATCCAGCACGTCCGACACACTTCTTCTCGGGATGAGGGGGCCTCTTCCACGCTCATAGAGGCCTCGCTGATATAACGCGAGTGCATGTGTGTAAAATATTGGCTGCGTGTGTACATGCGCCAATATCGGTGTTTAAGGAAAGCCTGAGTTACTGTACACATAACTGGAAACAAATTAGGCTGTAAGTAAGGGTAATAAGCAGTAATGGGCCATCTGTCCCGGCTAAATAAAGGCGATACATCACCGTCCGACCCCGTCTCCAGCCAGGACCACTGCTTTCTTTGTAGTTCCTGGAAGTAATATGTCATCAAGTGTACCTTTGGTGTTAGGCGAAGGAGTACCGAGGACTCTCAATCTACCGGCGAGCGCTGAAGACACGCATGTAGCGCATGTTACGGCGCAGCTGGTTTTAATTCACAGCCAACGTAATCAATTCAGAAAGCAGATTTTCTCCAAAAGGCAAATATTGACACACATTCGGGCGCGCCGTTGTCAAATCCAACTTAAAGTGGAGTGAAAATGAACGCGGCCTCGCAGATTTATGCCTCACATGGAGGCGTTCTGTACATTCTGTACACACTCGCAGCACAAATATGAGAGCGCTGCTCCCCGTACAAGCCTCCCCGGCCCGTTACTAATTCTAAACATACTGTACATGCACACGCGCAGACACACGTTATTGTCTTCATATCCCTTTGCGACCAGCTGGGACAGCGTTTGAGTTTGATATTTATCTGAAACTTTTCCCATCGCCCGAGGAGACAAACTCTTACAACAGGGCTGAAATCTGTTACCACATCATCGTACCATCTGATATAACATGAGGCTGCTCCACACGGGCCATGCATGCTATTGACATTGGACGCTGTGTCCAACCCCCCCCACCCTCCTCGATATAGCTTTTGATTTTACAGAATTCATTATACGATGATTTAATGCAGCTGAGAGAGAAATTCGGGACAGGATATTGTATGAATAAATATGACGGGGGGAGGAACCTGATGACATGGAGAGAAACAGGTTTTAATGAGGCTCCGTTCCCAGAGTGAGACCTGTTAGGGTAATGGGCTGAGATTTACCGAACCCCGGGGTAGAAACGGGGCTTTGAGTCTGCCCAGCGAGTCCATCAGAGAGCAGGCTGGGCCTCCACCCTGCAGATACACACTGTACCGTGCACCACATCCATCAGCGCTGAGGTCTGTGTCTGAGCCAGAGGATCGCAGACCTCTCTCCACCAGTCTGATTTAAACACTGTTACACCTGATGCTCCTCTTTCCTTTATTTTTTCTTACTTGTAAGCCCGTGTTGACTTTTCCCCTCTATCTTATTGGATTTCTCCATTCACTATAGCTATGGTTCCTTTGTGTTAACATTTTCAGGAAACTTCCCCAAAGCAGACGGGACAGAATGCAAGCAGATATTGTTATTGTCTGAGCCGAGCACAAGCCGACACGTCTGCGAGCTTGCACGCTCCCAACGACCGGCCTGATATATCCAGCAGATGCTGTAAAACTGTCTTCACTGTATACACAATGAAAGGCATATCCATCCATCCATTATCTTAGTCAATTTTTTGGACTGTGGGAGCAAACTGGAGAAATCCCAGTCCTGGACATGGACGTGCAAACTCCCTCGGACCGACTGGGAATCAAACCAGAGACCTTTACGCTGAGGTTGCACCAAACCACCATCTAATCTCCATTTAAAAGTTACACTAAATGTAGTCAATAAATGAGTGCAGATTAACTGTCCGTGACTCCTCATTAGAGATGATTTTTTTACAAAATGTTGCTCTTGTTTCCTGTGTTCTGCGTGAACACCTCAGACTCTATTCCCCTCATCCATTCGCTATCTTCTCGTCGTCATCCACAAACCGTACGTGAGACCACGGATGAAAGCTCCCTTTATTCCCCTTCTTCATCTCCTCCCTCGCCACCTCTGTCCCTTTCTCCCTCCGCCTCTCTCCGCCCGCAGGTTTGGGATAATGAGCGCAGGGGTCGGGTCCCTTTTTAACCTCTTCACCCGGCGTCTCGGCGGGGAGCCGATCCTTGCTGACACGACACCCCGAGTGCAGCGGCAGCGGGGAAAGCCCAGAGAGAGCGAGGCCGCTCTCCGCAGAGCTCGGGATTCCTCGCGTTCAGTGATAGAAAGAACATATGGCCGCGAGCGGCCGCTGAGCCATGCATCAGCGTGAAGTCACCTAGGTTAATTGTCCCTTCCGATGTTTTTCTTTGTCTGTGCGCTGTATAAACACACTAGTAATTACACTGTATGGACGGTATTTTGTTTCACAGTCGGCGCAGTCACCTTTGCGCGTCTCCACACTTTATTAATCGGGACCATTCGCCTGCCTCAGCCAACTTGGCCGCAAAGGCGACGCAGGCAGAGATCGAAAGAGTGAGAGGGTGATCAAACACAAAGTACAAGAAAATATGTGTGTACCGCTGGATCAGATGGAGCCTTAATGTGCAGCCTGAGTAATTAGAGACACAGCTTTGCAACCGAGCTTGCAAATTAAAATAAATAGTGGATGATTTTTGAGACGGGAATGGCTTACAAAGAAAAGGGGAAACGTTTATGAATTCACACAGCAGTTAAAGCAATCAGCAGCGCGTTAACAGAGATCCAGAGAGCTCATCATGAGCTTCCCCGCTCGCTGCCGCACTTGATTTACACATCACGTCTGCGCTGGCGCAGGCCGCGATGGTTGGATACGTTTTGATGTAATGTAGCTAACTATCGTCTGATAGTTGGACATCGCCGGCTCAGAGTTATAAATTGTACTTTACGAGGAGGGTTGGCCGAGGGTGGTGCGAGCAATTAAACACAGATGGAGCAGATTGAACCTTGCTCAAATATGAGCGTGCTTCGGCATGAAATACTTTTGGATTGAAAATTACAGTAAAAATGATGCGCGTGTGTGTGTGTCAGAGTATGTTATACTAAAGCGAGGCTGCGTGTGCTGTCTCTGCTGGGAATGTCAACAAAAGAACGTGTTAGATTAAAAGTGTTGGGCACAACCTGTTCTTTGTAATATTATCTACACACATTCACTGTTTATGTGTGGCCGGGGTCCATGTTGGACCGAGATTTTCTTCTTAATTTCTCCCCATTTCGGTTTTTTAAACATTTGAGCGAATGTGTTACAGGATGTGACATTTGTGAAGCGATGTTGTGATTTGGCAGCGTTGGGGAGTAGTAGCTTCACAGCGCTACAGAGAGTCTCTGTGTTGTGCGAAAGTGGAATGATTTGCAGCTTTAATCTTTCATAAATATATTATATAATATGCTTTTTTTAATAAAACATTAGAATTAGCAAACCTCAGAAGCTGTACATGTACATTTTGAAATCACAAACCCTCAAGAGGTGTCCATTACTCAAAAGCCCGCAAACAACTTTTTGAAAGATTGATTAAAAGAAGGATAAATCATTCCCAGAAACCGCTAGGCTTCTGCAGGCCCAGGTTTGACGTTATGGTGAGTATTTAAATTGCAGGACTGTGTGTGTTTGACTCTCTTAAAATAAACTACAGTGTTCTGTGTTCATTACAGTGAAAGAGCTTGTCAGTGAGTATGACTTTAAAGGCCTGTGGCACAGAGGCATAAACCTGATCAAGCTCTGGCCACACAGAGAGTCCTCGTTGGCAAAATCAATTAATTCCCTGTGTGGGATTTGTTGACAATAAAAAGATATAGAATATCAATAGTGACGGTAATAACGATAATAGTGGAGGAAATCAATTTACGCATGCACATTATTCAATTGAGAGTTTACTTTAATCTCGAGCTAAACCCACTGTAGCCAGTCTGAAAAAAGGTTGATTGAAGTTGGAGAGTTTGTTTTTCCGCTCCACCCCCCGTGGTTGTGTTTACCTCCGTGTCACGACTTAATTAAATCACCAGGGAGTATAACTGTTTACAGTATAAAGAAAATGATAAGATAAATGAAGGACAGACTGCGGCCTGTGAATTATCCTGTCAAGCCATGGCCATGCCATCAGCCTCAGGATCGATGTATCCATTATACGCAGCTCATGGGATTTTCACACCATGTTGCTAACAAAGCCGATGAACAGCCGATTTACATCTGAGAAAGAAAAAAACAAAACACTGACAAATGGCAGAGCTCACAGCATGATGAAAAAAACAGCATGAAGCAGGCTTTAGCATAACGTAACCCGCACTTGAGAGCTTGTTTATGCAGATAGGACTGCGTTACTTCAACAATATTGAGGCTTGCACCCAAGCCAAACCCTTAGCCCTAATTTGTCATTGAATAAAAATGTATAGCAGATTTGGACTATTTTCTTGACACATTTTGAGAGCAATAATGATTTGAAGGGAAAACACCGAAAGATTAAAGAGGGAGTTCTCAAGGCTGTGGATGTGTGTTTTAATCAACACACAGGGTTATAACTCTTCATTGCATCCATGTGTTTACACTTCAGACAACCATCGTGCTCTAATCACAAACTCAACCTCACTCATCACAGGTCAGACCAGCCTCACCCCGCCTCACCCCGACCTAACAAAGAGGGGAAAGTGGGGGTTGGTCGAGGAGTCAGACTTCTCCAACACATATGTAACACATAGTTTTCTGTGATCAGAGACAGAGACTAATATATCTTGTCCTTCAAGCTGACTATCAACAGAACTGTCTCGCAGGGCGCTGAGTACATGTTTAGTCTATTTAAGACGGTTCTGAGTTATAGATGTGAGCGTGAGCTGAAAGCAGAACGGGGCTAGAAACTTCAGATGGATGAGAATTAATGACGTGTCCTGACCTCCTTGGGAAAATGGGAGCCACGATGATGGAGGTGTTGTGCTCAGCAACATCGATGTCTACCGCGAGAGCAACGATGGTTTCAGGCACCGCCGGCGACTCCAGCCAACCTGGAAAAGCTTGAGCCAAACGCTCATTGTTTAGAGCTGCTGCAGGCGTGTTTTCACTGACAACCACAATGTGGGTTTGCGGTCACACCGGGTCCATATGAAACCTGGACTATGTTTGGCAGAGAAATCACACACACACACACACACACCATGAATCTCACTTTTATACTCACATTTTGACTCCTACCCCTTTGCAAAACACACGCACCGGCCGTGGACACATGTGAGCCCGGGCTTGTTTGTGCAGAGCATTCCAGCGTGACGCTCTCGCCCGCACATTAAAGGCACCCCCCCCCCCCCCAGCAGGCCAAGCTGTGCCCCCCCCCCAGCACGCATCCGCTGGGCCAGGGGAAGGGGGTCCTATTTGCTTTATCGCGTTTGTTTTGATTCTACAGTCAGTATCCAATGGCGGCGGCGGGTGCTGAGCTGGGAGTTTGTTGTTGTACTGTATGCATGTCCTTTTGAAGTGGCGCTCGACCAGGCTCGCCTCCGCCGAGAGACGGCGTCATCGCACTTTGTGCCGCGTCGCCCCCGACGCGGGCCTCAACACTCGCTGGCTCTCACCTGGACCATCAGCTGTCTGAAAGTGTCACGAGACGTCTCGTGATCCTGACCTGATTAGGCAACAGAACGGGCTGTGGCAACAGGGTGATACATGTATTAATGGACTACCGTGGTGCACGGTGATGTGGCCTAGCAGCAAGAAGCTGTCTACTTTGACCAGCCGGCCTTTCTGTGTGGAGTCTGTATGTTCTCCTCATGTCTGCGTGGGTTTTCTCTGGTTACACCGGCTTCCTGCCACAGTTTAAAAACATGCATGTTCAGGTCGGTTGGAGACTCTGAACTGCCCCGAGGAGTGAGTGAGAAATGTAATAAAGTGTGTGTGTCCTGCAATGGACTGGAGTCCTATCTGTGAGACAGTTGCCTGAGATGGTGGATGGACCACTGTTGCTTTTCTGTCAGTGAAATAGCTTTATTTTCATCTCCGCCTGTCTCTGTCTTTCCAGCATTCTCACAACCTCCAGAATTCAGTGAGTGTGAACAATGTGAAACAATACAGCGTCCAGTTTGTTTTGTTTGGATGGTCTTCAATGTGCGTCTCGGCTACTGTAAATATGGAACAGAGCCGGCCTGTGCTTGCCATATATCGACTTAAAACAGCTTTAAACAGCCTACAGCAAAGTCCTGGAGACTTCATCCTGAGCTGTTGCCCGCTTGCCTCTCACATTTCTGTTTGCAACGTTTTGTCAAATAAGGTGTGGATAGCTTGTGGTCAGCGGTGCTGTTTACACATATTGTGACTCGTCGAGACGTCTTTATCTGATTTTTACTTCCAGACAGCCAGACTCAGGGAAAATTCAGACGCTCGTGATCAGATTCGTGCCAAAAGCAGCGGTGGCACAGTCTGCGCAATTATCCGTGTGCTGCGACTGTCTCGGCGTGTCATGGAGATAAAGCCCCGACATGGATGAGTTATTTCAGGGCAGACAGTGTGCTCCCCCTGAACCCCCCCCCTGCAGACGCCCTGAACTCTTGACGGCACCAGCTTCAACCACAGGATCCTTCTCCTGCCTCGCATCTAAGAGGTAGTCGAAGGAGAAAGTTGGTCCCCTGTCACTTGTGTCTCCCTGCTGGAATGTATACAGCAGCCAGGCCGACCAAGCGCTCATCAGGAAATGCTTAGAGATGAGTTAACATGTGCTCACAAACATGTTTTTCCCCCATGTGCCTCACAGGCCGTCACCGAGCCCGGCTCGAACGTCTACGCCACTGTTCTATAAGACCTTAAAAGAAAAAAACAAACTCGGCTCGTACTTATTCTGGCTGCTGTATACTCGGAGGAGGGAGGGGCTGAGGGCAGAGGGAGGAAGGTGTATTTTTAGATGGGGGTGAATAACTGTCGAGTCACCGTGTGAGCAAGCCTGACGAGAACACAAAATAGAAAACATACAGAAAAGTGCTGAAGGAGTCTAATACATCGCAGGAG
The DNA here is from genome assembly GCA_029224185.1 of Karalla daura. Lineage (NCBI taxonomy): Eukaryota > Metazoa > Chordata > Actinopteri > Chaetodontiformes > Leiognathidae > Karalla > Karalla daura. The sequence continues at coordinate 17,566,867 of CM055195.1, forward strand.
CAAAAAGGGGTTTTTAGCCACAGAAATCACTTCCACATGTCTGACTCAGAGGAGCCAAAACAAGACTGTGATTAATGATATTTATTGGCACACGCTCAGTGTGTACATATATGCATACATACATATATGTACATATATGTATATGTATGTATGTGTATATAAAGAGAGAGAAAATGAGAGAGTGTATTTGCCCACCGTCGACCCGACACATGGAGGTGGTTCCTTCTCGTGTGCTGGGTGCAGTGGTTTTACATATCAGTGAGAGGCAGTGATTGGAAAATTGGGAGTGTGAAAGGTGGGGAGAGGTGTAAAGAGGTAAAAGGTGCGGGGAAAAACTCAAGGCACATACCTGACATGATGGAGGGGAGGGCCGTGGACCACAGGAGACATCATCATCATCATCATCACCAGGACGTGAGGAAAGGAGAAAAGACAAGAAGGAGCGGAGAAGAACAATTAGATGGATTTCAGCAGTTTGCATGTGGGTGTGAGTGTGCATAAATGATGCATGAGACTTCAGCGTGTGGATTTGTGTGTGTGTGTGTGTGTGATAGATATTGAGCCCTCAGCAACATACAGCACCCAGCTGTCTACCAAAGTCCCGGCTCTCCAATCAAAATAAACCTCCTGCAAACCACAAGGTACACACACACATTCATACTCCTACATTTTCAAACATCCCTTTTCACATTATGCACTCCCCTGCAACCGAACCGCACCTCCATCTCCATCTTCGCAGCGGCGTGCCAAACCCCCAGCCCTCCACCGAACAGCGACCAGTGCCTCAACCACAAGCCTGGGACTGTGCTGCACGCAGAGCACACATGGCAACCAGCATCCCTGCCCACCAATCATAATCCTAATCATAATTATTAGAGCCTTTATTTATATAGCACAATAGCCCTGAATTATATAGAGGCAAACAAAATTACACACTTCACAGGAGGACAGACAAAAAACAGATGCATGACCGGAAAAATGAGCAATCTAAGGAAAGAGGATACAGTGTCCATAAATATGAACCAAATGAACGCGGACATCAATTAAAGTCAGATGAATCTTGACGCAGTCTCAGGCCTTGACAGGCACTTGCTTTAGTTTTAGGTTTGGACCAGTTAGGACCTGCCAAAAGCCCAGGTTTGTTGCAGCATCTGAAGCTGCTGGAGATCGGATTAGTTCCACATATTGCCAGCATCACTCTTCAAATGTCACACACAATCAAAGACACGTACACACTGGCACCCTGGGGTCTGAGATCGGGACATTATGTCTCGAGCTGATCGAGAAATGAAGGACACTGGTTTCAGCCCAGAGGTTGAGCGGAAAAAAAGAAACATTTTAGATCTTACAAGATGCTTATAAGTTACCAAGGTGGCGTCATTTCAAAGGGTGTGGACACTAGGGGGAGCCTTCCTGCAGCCCAGCAGGTGTGAAGCTGCTTCATGTGCCAGCCTGTCATCCACTGAGAAAAGATCTGACACTGACATGAAAGTAACTGTGTCTAAATCCGCTCTGTTGTTTTGCCGGAACATTCCTCCACCTCACAAACAACACTCCAGATTACTTTACTTTGCTCCATTCATTACGGGCCATTGGCATTTTAATGGCCACTTCAACCAAACTCTGGGCTCTGACTGATTTATAAGTAACAGAAGAAGAAAGTTATTCTTTGGTGAAGAGGCTCTTTCTCACGGCGACTGGCTTGGTTAAAGTGGAATTTCCAGACAGACGCGGCTGAGAAGACAACGCAGTGGTCTCAACGTCTCCACCTGCAAATAATAACAACGTGGCCGTAAACATCACTTTACATTTCCAAACAGCCTGAGATGATTGGCCCGGACTTCCCTCTTGCTGCTTCTCCAGCTCCTCTCTCTATTTTTCTCCTCCTTGTCTTTCCTCATTCATCTGCGCATCCACTAAAGAAGCCCCCTTTCATCCCTCATGTTTGCTTTGGCTCGCCGTACAAGCCGTCCACCTTCATCTCTCCCCCTGTCTTACCCCTAATGTTCCTGTCTGTCTCGCTTCTGAATGAACAGCGGCAGCGCTGCAAAAAGGGCCTCTGCCAGTCATCTCAGTTAGATTACCACGGTGCGGCCCATCAAAGTCGACATCTTCGCAGCACCGTTTCAGGATCTGGATCAGCAAGGATCAGCTGAGATCTGCATTCCCATTTGAACTTCAGAAAAGTCATTTAAGGGCTCAGAGCCTGAAGCTTCAGCTTCAAGGAGCACATATAGGATTTTCCAGGATTGGAAAAGCTGTGTGTCTTAAAACAACCTGACCAGAGCATCCAACAGCAGATGTGTCATCTTAATAAAATAGCTGCTCGTTGGAGCAGACTGATCCGGGACAACAGACACCTTGTGTGCAGCTGAGGCCAGGCCACATGCTGGAGACACGTGAAGATGGCAACAGCGAGAGGCGGCCATCGACTGTCCAATAATGACTATTGACTGTTTTCTGAGACTTTGTTGCGGTGATAAACAACATGTTTAATCTTTGATTTCAACATCTGGCACACTGATCGGACTTTATAGGCCTATCCCATGATCCAATGAAAGCTCTAAATCTCATCATCCCCCTGTGTCCAACATAACCCCAATGCAAGTCCTACATTCGACATGGCTGTATACTTTATATGCCCGCAGTCTGGAGACCCGATCACACACGCACAATCACACCCACACATAAAAGAAATCAAGGCCACTGAAATATAACAACCCAATGTCTCCAGAAACGACCAGGCAGAGTTGGAATGGCGAAGCCGCGATTGATGCGCCTTTTATGTGGACATTTACGGAGTTCTAAAACTGGCAGAGAGCGCAGAGAGATGGAGGCGATAGAGCTGAGATGGATGACATGATGAAAAGGAGGCAGACGCATCGCGCCAGAACAGCGCGTACGCATGTGAGCGGAGAGGTCCGAATATCGTCCAAGGAAAATGTTCAAATGAGACGTGATGGGCGGGAGTTGAGGTTTTAATTCGTTAAAGACCATTAAACAGTACGTCTAATGTAAAACGCCACTCTTACGGTGGAATCTGTGGCCAAATATTATTCTCCTTTTTCAGTGGATCTCCATAAAGCTTTATTGAGGGCAGTATGGCTCCTCTGAATCTGGATTAAATGTTCCTGTGTAAGTTTTCTGCATCATCTGCCACAATGAGCTGACACACAGTCATCTGGGTTGTGATTGGAGCTCAGTGCTGATCCAGTCTTACCCTTCCACGTCTGGCGAATGTTTGGCATCTCCACATAACGAATGCCTCGCATGATCCATCAATCAACTCACTGAATCAATTACTTGACTTAATGTTTAGTCTGGTCAGGACATGTTCAGTTTAAAACCAGCTGATAACAGCAGGACAGCTTGGTGTTTTTGGTTTTTGTCCTCTCTCAGTATTTGTCTTCTGGTCTCTCTCCCTCTCTCCCTCTTGCCCGAAAGCATGTTGTTCTCATTAGAGCTGCTTTATGGAGAGGCTCTGGAGAACCTGGCTACAATACACTACACACACACACACAAAGCACACACCCTCTCCATCCATCAGAACTGTAACTGAAGATGCCTGTTCCTCTGCAAGTTCTCCTCTGTTCTGACGTCCATCTTGGTCGAGTCAGGAGGGAGGGTTGAGGTTGGGTGGACAGGAGGGGGTCAAACTTGTTCTAATGCGATTTATAAATTATTGTTTTGGTGTAGTGGGATAAATCATTTTGTTGGACTCGGACGCAGTTTTGGTGGATAACGGATGAGCTGCATAGGGGAGGAGATGAAAAGCGATATGCTGTACGGCAGCCTGCTGGTGGAGGTGGTCCTGCAGCGACAGCAGGCCTGCACACTCCATCCACAGTAACTCATAACGATTATTAAATCCCATAAAGTAAATGAAAACATTCTCCAGGGCCCTTTGACTGTCATATCCGATATGCAAGGCATGTGTGTGTTATGTATATTTACAGTGATATAACTTAGATGGATCTGCTCGTTCCTCGGTCCTGAGTATAAATTAAATTCCACTTTTCTTGAATGTCAGTTTTTTCTTGTGGCTTTTTTAGCATCTTGCCTCTGCTTTTTTTTCTTCACGCTTCTCCGTGTGCTGTTTTCCTCTTTTGAGGATTGCACAACCTCGATTGCCCTAACAAGAGTGTCCTCAACCCTGACGAGAAAATATCCAAACTGCAGCTGCAAGCTTTTTATGGGGTGGCAAGATGAAATGACGGGTTCTTCTCTCTCTTTATCTCTTTACCTTCACTCTCACACACTCACTCACACATGAACACACTGAGGGATTGAACAATAGGGATTGGCCTAAACCCCATAGAGATCTTTATCACCTCTCTTCCCTCTCCCCGGAGGGCTAAAACAACACGGATCAACATGTGGCCCGTTTTTATTCTGCAGCGTCCAGCCTCTCTGCACAACAGGGGGGGTCTAACGCTGAGCAGATCACACAGATACCACGCCATTACCTCACTGATGGCATCTCCGCACCAGCCAATCAGAGCCAGAGGGGAGAAAGAAGCCTCTCTGCCAATGGGAGCGTGCTTTTGCGTCCTGCAGCGCCTGCAGTCTATTAAAATACAAACTTGTCTCATAAATCTCTATCTGCCTTTCCTGTCCACTGTCAGCTCTGTACAAATTGGTGAACCTGCGATGCCTAACTCGGTGTTTGTAACTTAATTATACAGTAAGCCGGACGCTTGTGTGTGTGTGTGTGTGGGTGGGGGGGGGTGGGGGGGGGGGGGGGGGGGTTGACCGGAGAAGACGTGTGGAGTGGAAGGCCCTGGTTTTATTACGCAGCCTGCAAGAGGTTTAAGCTGCAGATGAAGAGCGGCCGTTTCTCTCTCGCTGTCAAACGCCTTCGCCCATGCTTTCATTCCTGAATCACCTCATTCTGCCCATCTCCTGCCTCTCATATTTCCTACGTTGTCTCCTTCTGTCCCCCCTCCCCCTCCTCCGGTGCAGCCTGGATGCATCGACGCGTGTTCCCATACGCCTCTAGCTGAGAGTCAGCTGTCGCTCTTGTGACAGAGTGACGGGCCGGGTCACACATCTGGCAGCCCCTGGCAGTGAGGTCCCCCTGCCCAGCCTCCTGCCCCCTCGACGGAGCCCACTGGATCGAGATCTTTCGCCGGCTTTTACGCCTCCTGAAACAACAAAACCGATACAGAACCAAAACACAGAAGGGAGGTCTGTCTTTCATCTCGGAGCCGAGCAGAGGTTACGCATGCGCTTGCTCAACGGCTTTTCAGCACCACGCTGCAACACAGCATTTATCAATTATCAGTAAATCGGCGATAAATATAATGATCTACCCCGTAATCTCTGACCGTCCTCTGTTGGAAAAACAACCCTTATTCAATACGCAACTGATCAGGATGGTTACGTTCCCACATGCGCTCTCCCCTCTCTTGCCATCCGCTCTGTGCAGTTTGTAGGTCACCCAGTTACTGGGTCTGAATGAAAGGGCTGTTTGGAAAACAGTTCGGCCGCCTGCCGTGACAAAGCTAAGTCCTAAAACTAACGGAGCCCATTGAGCGAGCGGAAGGCCGCTAATCTCCCTATACACACACCCCGCAGTCCAAACCAGCAGACTGGAAGCACCGAGTGCCACATAGTGCAGCTTCAACACAGACCCTCAGCAGGTCGACCTCCATCACTGCGTGCTTGAACTGTGCTGTAATAGGAACCAAAAGTGTAACAACTGATTGATTCTGGACTGGTATTAGTTTGATTGTCTTACATGCTAACTGCATGTATGATTTGCCATATCACACGAAAAACAATCTTACAGTTACTACATTTCATTTGTGCTGGCTAGATTCAGGGCCCGCAAGTGTTTTGTTGCAATGGTTGAAATCTCATATGGCATCTAATTACTTCAATCGAATCTCCAGAGAAAGATTTTGCGAGTATGAAATGAACCCATGTGGCTTCGATTACAGCGCTTTAGACTCTCCAGTGTGTACGTGTATGTGTATGTGTGTGTATATATGTGTGTGTGTGTGTGTGTGAGAGAGAGAGAGAGAGGGAGTGAGTTTCTGTTTCTTTGAGTGTAAAACAAAAACGTGTGCGTCCTCCACTGGGGCTGCAGGCCATCAGCATTTCTGCATACAAGAGAGGGACGTGACCAGTGCCCTGAAAAAGTGGACAAGCCTCAGCCCGGTGAGGTGATGAAGTGATGGAAATTAGAGAAACATCAAAGAAACTGAAATTACGAAAACAACTGAAACAGTGGGGGGGAACCTGAAATAGGATGACGATGAAAACGTTGGAAAAGCTTGACTATAGAGTATTAGAGATCCTCTCAGAGCCAGGATCTCCTGGGTTTTGAATCCTAGTTGGACCAAAGGTCTTTCTGTGTACAATTTGCATGTTTTGTGGGCTTTCTCACCCTGGTTTCCTCCCACAGTCCAAAAACATGCATGTTTAGGTTGGCTGCAAACTTCAAATTGCGCTTAGGTGTGAGTGAGAGAGTAGGTGGTGTGTGTGTGTCCCATAATGGACTGGAGACCTGTCCAGGGTTTATCCTCATGCGTACACCCATGGTGAGCTGGAGTTAGACTCCAGTAGACCCCCTGATCCCGTTAATACTTTCACAGGCATGAGGAGGCACCTGATTGGCTACTTTCCTCCATGTGAACAGCCCGCGCTCAACTCCGAAAGCATCAACAAGAGACGGTGACCAAAAGGAGGGATAGAGGTCAAGAATGCAAGAGGAGAGAGATTTTAGCTGGTGAGTCATGGGAAATTGTGGATGGAGTCCCGACAGTGAAGTGCAGCCTCCTTCATCTCAACAGCTGAGTCTTTTAAGGCCAGATAAAATGTTTGCCTCAGACTCCAGTGCGCTGTCATCCACTCATCCCAGCTCGCTGGTCCGTCGGCGCGCCGACCACCAATTTATCTTCACGGAGCTATTGGAGAACATGTTGGATCGGGCTTGGGTAAACAAGAGTGTGCAAATATTGGGGAAATAAATGCTCAAACATGTCGCCACTTGTACGAGAAAAGGAGGCCTCTAATTTTGAGCGATGTTGCAGAAAGGGCCTGAGAGCCGCAGAGCATCTGCCTGCTGAGACAAGACAGATGTTCCACATCAGAGGGAGAAACGTGATGTGTATCTGATACTCTCTATTTATGGATATACGTGATATATATGACAGATTTGGGCATGTCAGTGTACGAAAGGTATATGGGTAGATAACTGTGGAGAACAAAAGCACTTATTACACTTGCTGGGACTGAAGGGTTAGGGTTAGCTGTCCCTCTCATGAAAGTCAGCTGGATAGAGGAAAACCAGTCACTGCACAGGAACCACTTTGCAGCGACCTTTGCTTCACCTTCAAGTCTTTCCTATTTCTCCTAAAACTTATCTTCACTAACCTTTTAGGGCTTAGCATAAAGTGGGGATGTCTGCTTTGAAGCCAGAACGGACCGTTAGCACACCACAAAGGTATTCTGCTGAGGGACGACCAAGTCGGACTACGACTGCAGTTTATCGAACCGTTTCTCATGGTGACAGATGGCAAACAAATCACAGAGGCCAACGTCATTTATGCCCCCTGGCGCAGATTCGGTTCCTTTCAGATGCAACTTATTGTTCATTCAATTAGTGTATTTAAATTGTGTGTAAGCAAATAAATCTTCAAAGTGCACTTTGTAATTGATGTGACATGTTGCCATATTCCTTCTCTCAGGCCCCAAACTCCTCATACCTCATCTTGTGCTCGCTTGTTGGTTGTGGAAATGGTTTGTGTGTGGTCAGTGTTTCCTTTGACTTTTGGCGGCACAATGCCAATATTTTCATCTGCTTCAGGCATTGTACCTACAGTAGTCAAGTAAAAAAAAAAAAAAACGAAAAAAATAAAAACGCCTTGATTTTCTTTCCCAGAACACGCTGGAAAAAAGACTGCAGTCACAAATCACCCTCAGTGGCCCACGGGGGAAAGTTCTTGCAGTTTTGAAGGCTAAAGTAAATGATCCTGAATGCGGATGGGAAAACTGGACTCCAAATTTGTAGTAGCAGGTTTTGATTGATTTGAAGGTTAGGCTCTTGTGGAAATTTCAAGAGCGTCCTAAAAACCTTTTTTTGACCGTGACGAATACGCAAAACATGAAGGCGGATCTCCCACCCTTGTCTAAACAGCCCTCAGCTCCTCACAACCGTGTGAGTCATCTTTGCCTCCAGACGCTTGGCACGAGATCAAGCGGTGCACGGTGAGGAGAGGGACTCCCTATAAAAGGCCAATAAAACATTCCTTTACTCTTTCATTCATAATGACACATCGGGCTGATTGATAGCCGTCATTGGGCTCAGGGTGAACTCTCTCTCCGCAGGCGGAGGGAGGAGGAGAGCTCGGGGGAAGCTTTGGTGTTTGACCGGCTTTCAGGTGTGCGAGATGATGCCAGGAGAGCGGCTTCAGCCGCACAGCGGGCTCTCCCCGCCTTGTAATAACAAAACGCTGGCCATCTGGGGGTGGACAATCGAGCGGGTATTCCTCGGCGTGTCCGTGTGCACCCTGGATGCACCGGCCGAGAGAAATCAGCCTCGCCCCTGGTCTGCAGCCCCGCGCTGCCACCCTGTCTTCAAACCCTCGGGCTCCATCAGGTTCCCAGGGGCCCAATCAAAGCCTAACGTCTCCCACCGACCTCCTAACCCCGGCTGTAAGCGCTCTGATTAAGACCTCATCAACACAATGTGGCCCTCGCAGCTGTACGCTTGTGCACACAAGCCCGGCTTTGTCCACCTTGAACACACATGCTCACACGGACGCACACGCAAGGCTGAACACTGCTCCCCCCGCCCCCACTGATGCAGACACAGAGTTATTGGGGAGCTAGCGACTTGGTGACCTTTGACCTCGGTGACTGGCTTCTTAATCTCCCTCCCTACGACCCCTGGGCTCGCTGTGAGTGTGCGTGGGCAGAGCAGCGAGGTGTGAGAAGCAGGAAATGAGCGTCCAGATAAGAATAAACCCAGATTCATATCCATTCAGCTAGACAGCATGAGTTAGCACTGTGTGTGTGGGTCTGTGTGTGTGTGTGTGCGCGTTTGTGTTTGTAGGACATCTAACTTCAGATCAAGTGAACAGGGATAAAATGGCAGGGGGCAGGAAGAATCTAAGACCCTGGTTTTGTAACAAGGGGATGTTCCTTGAAAGTGCAGCTTAACCCTTTGAGAGCCTCCAAACACCCGTAAGACCCTCGGGCTCAGCCTGGCTTTGTCTCCTTCAGTGGAGTCCTCACTGTAAGGCACTGGGCTGGTTAATGACCTCCTCACTATCGGAGCTTTTTGATACCGACCGAGACTGGGAAGCCGGCAGCTCGGATTCATCCCCAGAGCCCAGAGTAATTATTTCTAAAATCTTTTAAGAAACCGGCTGTTTGCAAAGGAATTCCTGTGGAGGGTCAGAATGTGATGCATGACAAAACAAATGCTCAGAAACAGCAAACATGACTCCTCGAGTCAAGCCCCGTTCCAGCTCAGAAGTGTTATCTTGCGCTTGTATTGATAAGAGCCGAGCGCGGGTCACATGTGCGCGGGTGAAAGTCACGGCGAGGGCTGGGGCTGTGGGAGTGGGCCGAGGGTCAGCGCCACGCTCCAACTAAAACAAAAAGCCTCTCGTCCGAGCGCCCTGCCAGCTATTCAACCCAAAGTATTCATAAATTTACATCCCATTTCGGCTTGTGACTGAGACGCGGAGTCTCACAAGAAGGATTTGCAGACTCAGATGTCGGGCAGGCACACATACCGGCATGCACGAAGCAACACACTGGTGCAAAAGAACGCCCTCGATTTCGGAGAGAGTCACAGAACCAGAGAAAGGAAAACAATGGAGGGCTTGGACTTGATCCCAGACTGTTGCTGGGGTTCACAGTGGGAGATGCTGCTATAGTTTTATTAACAGGCATCCTGTCTGAACCTCATCAGGCGGGTCAGCAAACAGACCTCGGCACAGCCGTCAGCTGCACGGCGCTGAGCCCCAGAGAGCTGCTCGCGCCGTTTCACAGGCTGCACAGGATCGTCACGCGGAGGCAGATCTGATTTCAGCTTATACATGCATGCCATTTCACAGGGAGACTTTGAGCGAGGTTCATAAATTCTTCAACCTTCACAAGTTAACTCCCAAATGTGGAAAACTCTCGTGCTGCAGTTCCCCCGCATGGTATGGTGCAACTCGACTTGCTTGGAGCTGCTCTTCCTCGTTTTTCCAATGTCAGACCTCTGATATGTGGTACCACTGGTTAACTGTGATGTGAAAACACTGCACACCACAGATATGTGAAAGAGAATCATCACTAAAACCTTGATTTGCACAATGTGGACATCCTGCACACCGACCATAAATTGCAGACTTTTATTTTTTGGTTCAAATATTTGCCCAACCTAGTTTTTTTAAACTCAGAAACATCTACAATGCGGTCGGGCTGCAATATGCAGTTGCAGAAAGCAGATTCTCCATTGTTCCCTTGTTTACGGCATGCGTCTGTGTCACGTCTAAGATGCGGCTGCTGTAACGATCAGCTGACAGTCCACCAAACAAAAACAGAAAAGTGCCCGGACACTGAGACAAAAAAAGTCGAGTTGAGCTGTAGCGTCACTGGAACCAGGCAAGAGAAGAAGCAACCGTTGGAACAAAAACTGGAGAAGCCAAAAACCGCAGCTGAATAAAATACAAAATTGAGGAAAAATAAATCCAAAGCAAATGTGGACGGAAGGCTGTCTAGTTTTCTGAGAAATATTTATAGCTTTGCTATTTTGATGAAAGGGCCACACGGGCAGCAGTGCCCCGCTCCATTATTAGTCCACTCTGACGTCATGAACACTTTAGCTCCACCTGGCTTTTTATGTAGCATGGCATTACGCGACCCTATGACGTTATCTCATCACAACAACTCAGAGCCCCCCAGTAGGAAGACATTCATCGCACATGTATGTCCTGCTGTTAGCATGGAGCATCAAAAGAAAGTCTCCTCTCAAACAGGAAGTAGTTTATAGACCTTCAGCATAGAGGATCTTTATTGAAGTGGCTGGAGCGAGGGGTTTCAGGGTTTGATCTATGATGAGACGAATGTCTGTAACAATACAGGAAAAAATATAATCTGTCTGCTTCTTGTTTCAGCACCAGGCATTAAATACGATTGATTAGCCCATAATCACTGAGGGTGATGATTGCCCGAAGGCTCCCTGCACAGGAAGTGAAGATTTAAGACAGGAAAGTGAAAGAGGAGTATTCTTCCTAGGCTCAAAAGCTACCACATTAATGGCCCTGAGCGAGACGGTCGCAGCTGCAGCCGAGGAAGCACACAGTGGTGGTGAGAACAACAAGCCCGCGTACAGGGACAGCCAGTCTCTGTGGCTTTGTGTGTATTAGACCATCAAATCACATATATTTCATACAGCTGGTAGCTATTGTTCCAGGATGAGTTTTCAAAAGTGTCCCGGGTTGTAGCCGCACGCCGATGATGTAATCCTGTCAAAGTAATGAAAACAAAGTACCGATCGACGCGGATCACAAAAGACTTCATGTTTTTGCAAGTTCATTTCAAAATGTTAAAAAAACAAACAAACAATAAAAGTCTGGAAATCAGTAAATCGATTTAACTGTGTGCTTGTTCCTCAAAATCAACAGCATGCTTTGAAAGGCAGAGAATATCAAATCACACGGGATTACGTGTTCATCCTCTATTTCATACTGGATTTCATTCCAGTTTTATGCTCCTCGGAGCTCCTTCTCAGCGGTTAAACACATCAGCCTGCACACGGGCAGCAAACCTTCCCTCCATGTCCCCACCTGCACTATATTTCCATAAACTCTAAGGTACTGCACGTAGCCACACGGTGACTGGAATAACGGTTGACTCACGAGAGCGTTCCTCAGAAAACTCATCGACTGTTTGTATATGAGTGTAAGCAATAGAGCCCATAGGAAATCATATGTGTGTGCCTGTGTGTGTGTGTGTGTGTTAGGTAAGACTGTATAATGCAAATCTGCCACTAAAAACAGAGGAGACACAAACATTTATAATATCCCATGTGTTTGAATTAGGATGAACAGGATCTGTACACAGTTTAAAGATATCGCTCTGGTCGCAGCATCATTCCCACAACCACAGTGTACGCTGGGAAGACCACAGAAGAAGTCTAAGTGTTGCCAGAAGTCTTTCTTTGCCAATCGGGTCCGCGAGTCTGCGAGCCGGGGGCGTTTGATTCGGTGGTCGGGTAAATAATGGCTCTGTGGCGAAGCTGGCCAAGTTTAAGGCTTTGTGATCAATCACGCTACTGGTGCTATCAGTGCAGACCCTGGGCAAATGTGACAAACTGCTACAGTAATGCCAGACCTTTGACCCACCAGCTTCCAGTGCACATACTCCCATGGGGGGTCTGGAGCCTCACTCGCATCCCTCAGACAAACCGGGGCTGAAGAGATTTAGAAAAGTACCACTGCAAGTATATCCTCTCTTTTTTTCTTGACTGCGCCTCAGCCGAATGCACAGGGATAATATGCTGATGGCTGCTATAGTTTGGCATCGAATCAAAGAGAAGGAAAGAGAGAGAGAGAGAGAGAGAGAGAGAGAGAGAGTAAACGCACCGAGGGATAATCACCTCGACAAAGTGCACGTCGACAGATGCAACAGGCCAATTTGTCGAACACCTCATTGCTGTGCACACAGATTTGGACATTGTGCTGGAAAAATAAAATAACAATAAAAAAGCTACATCTGTTCATGATCAGGCATCGTAAACAGGGAGGAGCACTGCCCAACGGTGAGAGACGCCAACACACCGGTGTGTTGGAGCTGCACATTATGGCTCTACTGCAGGAGATCTCTCTGTTAAAAAAAAAAACTTCATGTGATGCCGAATCCTTCAGTACTGATTAGATTATAAATATTTTCTTGCAGTGTTGAAATTGATTTAATTGTGATTACATTTTAAAAAGGCCACTTTTGATTACATCTCATGATGTAAATGGAAAGTGATGAATTTCAGAAACTGATGGCCCTTTTTTCAAAGAAAAATGGATTTTTCATAAATATTTCTAAATAACGAAAGATGTAGTGTTTTGAAATCTGCACTCAAAAAAATCAAATGATAGCAGAACTGGGACAAATTGATTCGTTTTTCTCCATGAGAGAAGATTTATTGGCAACAAATGTAATAACTGACAGAGCAGTTTAACAATCAGACATTCACCGTTTCTAAGTCCTCCGATACAAAGAGTTGCTTCTTTTCTCTTTCTTATATAACCGAACATCTTTGGATTTTCGATCGATTTCCCAGTCTACGTTCACATGTGAATCACACACAGAATCAACCTGATATGCAATAGAACTTCACTCTGGACGTGACCACAAGTTTCTCATTTGGGACGATCTGCCCTCAACATATCCAGGCTCATGTGTTTCAAACAAAGGTTGACGAAAGCCAGAGCCAATCTCTGACCCTCGGCCCGATGATGTGTTTCCACTTCTTCCTGATGAGGGGGCAAGATTCCCTTTCAAATTGTCCGCAGATATGTTTAAGCTAATTTAAAAGAAAAGACAACAATAATAAAACTTTAACTGGGAATTCCTGGCGACTGGAATGTCACTGATGGAGATAAAGCATTAAATACTAAAAAAGAGGGAGGAGAAATGCAACTGAGGCATTTGGTTTCAATAACAGCATAAAAATCTGTTTGAAGTGACACACATGAGCCCCCCTCAGCTCATTACCTGACCCAGAAACACACACCAACACGCGCGGCCTCACTCGGAAACAGAAAGCAGCGTGTTCCTACCAAAATCCTATCGGGCGCAGACATCTCCGTGGCCCCCAAAACACATCTCGTCTGACACAATAACCGCGGCTGCACAATTTCATATGCAAGCAGAATGTGTCTTTGAAAGTCTGCCAGTGTGGGGAAGGTGAGCCCGCGCTAATGGACGACTAGCCCAGGACTGCGGACTGGTGGGTAGCGGCTGGTCAGGGTTATAAGACTATGAGTCAGATTCATTACCGTGCAGCACTGCGGCTTGGGTTCAGATTGCCTAACAAATAAAGCTGCATTGGACTGGGCCTTGTGTCTAACTCAAGTGAGCAGATAAGAGCATTTTCTAAAAATGTCCAACTGCTCCTCTGAGTCGGCCTCAACTCATCACCTGCGTCCATCTAAGAAACACTGGTTACACGCGTGATAGCATCTCAATAAATCGGCACATTTGGACTGCATCATGATTCTCACGCTATGCGTAGTGCATGGGAACTGTCCTTAGGCCGACATCTGTGATAAGAAAACATCAAATACATCAGCTAAATCAAAGGATCGGTAAAAAGATAACTGAACCGCTATCGGGACAAGGACTTTACCCTCGAGTAGAAACACGCTCTGACCTGACTCCCTCTCCTCGCCCTGCAAATAATTACCACACTTCTCTCTCTGCCATCTTTATGCAAATAGGCCTTATCTCCAAAGCCCATTTCCTGCCTCACAGGAAATGCTCGTCTGCACAGAGATTTGATTTTTATTACACGGAGGAGCCAGGCAGGGCAGGAGGCGATTATCTCAACATGCCGCGAGAGAGGGAGACACACCAGCATCTGACGATGTGACTCGCAGACTGTGAAAGCTTTTACGTTGCCTCGTTTTGCGCCGCTTCCTGAGTTTAACTCGACTCAGATCGTATCTCCTCGAAAGCAACACTTTTATAACGCTCTTTAAAAATCTCATTACCGCAGCCAGAATAGTCAGTGAGGGCCGACGGGGCGCTGTTTCGGGGTGGGGGCGCCCACTGTGAGAGCATGCACCCACCTCCGAGGATTGCCCCCCCCGGGGCTTCAGCTGCAGGGTCACCCCGCAGCTGAGCTCCGGCCCTCTGATCTCCTGCAAATAGGTGCTCGGGCTAAAAGCCCTGCACAATCAGTCATGAGCACAAACATGCATCCAGACATCCCTCTCATCTCAGGCCTCACTTTCCCTCTCTCTCTCTGACACACACACACACACACACACACACACACACACACACACACACACACACACACACACACACACACACACACACACACACACACACACACACACACACACACACACACACACAGCTTATACATACAACTCCTAATTAGTCACACCTGACATCTGCTCCAGTTCCAAACTGAGAGCACATTAAGAGGAGCTCAGAGCATAACGGAGAAGCGTATATGACACAAATACGGTATAAATAATACGAGCTAACGACCCTGTAGTTTGAATTTCACGGTAAATAAATATCTTAACCAAGTATGTGCATCAATCTGTAACGTAATGTAGATTTTCTGCCTCGAGCTCCATGAAAGATTAATGGGGAGCACGTCAGCCGCTTCACACAGGCACTCAGAAAACAAACCTCTTAATTGCCCGGGTCGGACAGCTCTCCTCTTTGATTATTATACTTTGAGCGGCGTGTTTGAGCTCAGAGTGCTTCATTAGCGTGGGAGGGCTCGTTTAGACGAGTCACTTACCCTCACACACTCACAAACACGGCAGAGCGCCGGTTCCCAGGCGCTCCCTCACAACGTGACACCGACCGCGTCTCTTATTGCTCCGCATCGCCATCTGTGTTGTGGTACCTCGAGGAGCAGGATCCCCTCTCTCTTCATCTTCCTCACGGCTGACCTCTGACATGCCCTCTGACCCCGCTGAGCCTCTCCAGGGTTGTTCCCTGCGGACCCCGACCACGCTGGCCCTGCTCCATCACTTATCACCCACCAGGAAGCCGCTGCCTCGTCCCACACCGAGCAGGGCGGCCCGCCCGCCCGCCCGCCCCGGCCTCTCCCTCTGGGGAGGCTGAAAGCGGAGCGGAGAGGTGGAGGAGAAGAGGAAGATGTCAAAAGTTCCACTCGGTGTGAGATGCATCTATCAGCGCCGGGGGGCTGTCGTCGTGCTGTCTGCCTGGGGCTTGTCCAGAGTGTGGGAGCTGAGTGTCCTCGCAGGATGATACAAAAGGATAAAAGCAGAACTCTGGGGCTTAAGACACCTTCAGTGAGATTTCTGTGTTCTTAAAAAACACATACCAAAAAAAAAAAAAAGAAAATCGTGGTGTGGTTTGGCAAACAATCTAATTTCAGTGAGTAAATGTTGTTCCTGGCTCGACTACTGACTTGGTTGACGTGGATCAACATGAGAGCTGCACTGCTGATAACTGGCTGTAAACAAGAAAACAAACAGACAAACAAGCTAACAAACACAAACCAGGACCTGCAGCCTGAAGGTTTACTTTGAGCATTTGAAGACTTAGGAATGACACTAAAATATATCTATCATGTACTGAGCCAAATTAGAATACATGGTATGAGAAAATGCAGGATAAATGCATACCAATGGACTTATCATTAGCTCCTTCAGCTGAGCTACATTTTAGCTCTACCTGTCAGGCTAAACTAAAGGCTGTCATACTAAGACTAAGGTTGAGCTTTCTTTACAACAGTTTTGCATTTGGGGAAAATGATGTCTATATTTAGCCTCTATTGACTCTGACAAACAAGTTCATAGTCGGCCCAGCGAAAACATTTACTTGTAATCAGATGCTTCACCAATGAGACCCTTGACCTATCGGCATAGGACAAGAGTGGTCAGTCGATGTAAGAAATGGCCCGAGAAGCCTCCTGGCTCCAACAGCTGTCAGCCAGAGCCCAACTGCACCTTCAGTGTAAACGACCCTCACTGGAGCCTCTCTTCACTAATGTGCTTATGTAAGAGAGATCTAAAGTGGCTCCATCTCAGCCTGTCTGAGAGGAACAACACGGGTGTTGCCATCGCCGCTCTCACGCTCCTCTAACGAGTCTCTTGAAGGAGCGACATCTGGAACAATTGGTGGGGAGTGGGGTGGGTGGGGGGGTGTCCCTCCGTCTGTCAAACAAGCTTGAATGATATCTGTAGATGACTTCAACGCTGCTCGCAGAGAGGAGCGTTTTGCAACTCACAGCCTCCATTTCTCAATCCGGCCTCTTGTCGCTCGGTTGTTTCTTGCGGCGCTGGTGTTTGTGTGTGGGGCCATTTGTGTGGCCGAGCGGAGGAGTGATGTTTCCATTCCTGGTATTGAACTTTCTCTCAGGGACTCGGCCCAAAGGTCATCGGAGTTCTACCAGCCCAACATCACGGACCAATTATAACTCCGCACACATGGCCACAGAGGCAGGCGTGCGGATGGAGAGGACGCAGGGAAAGAATGACACTAGCTCTGAGGTTAAAGACTCTGTTCACAATAATATAACCACCAAATACCTTATAAGCATTTGTACTTACATCCCTCTGTTTATGTCAGGCAAATCTAATAACAGAGGTCCTGAAAACGACACTGCAGGGATCCAACCTCAACCCTTCTGCACACACACTTCTTCTCATATATGCACACCTTGTTCTGTGGCAGCTGCCTCGGGCCTGGTGGGAGGTCAAGTTATTGAGAAGATGATAAGACCTGGCAGCCGTCTGTCCTCACACCATAATACTGCTGTTTCCTCACCCCAGTTTGTGTATGTGTGTTTGACTGCTGAGAGTGGACCTCCAGCCTGGGACACATTCCTCCACCCAAGCTTAAAGCTCAAGATGGTGGAGCCTCCAGGGAGGGATGATGGGGAGCAGGGGGGCGAGGGGTTCAAGGTCCCGGAGGACCTCCCGATAATGGGACATGTGCAGCAGGTGAAGATGGAGGAAGGGGGACGGAGGACAGAGATGGGGTGGGGTTGAGAGGAGAAGAGGGGAGGAAGCGCTATGGGAATGACGGGGGTACGGGGTTGAGAGCGCAGACGTCCAAAGAGCAGAGGGCAGGAGGGGAGGACTGGTGCCGGGGGAGAAAGAGGGTGGAGGGGCGGCACAGAGGGGCAAGGGCGGCGCACTTCAGACAGCATGGAGGAGGGAGCGGGGCAGAGGGCGCGTACTCCTACCAACTCTTCAAACACATTCCACTGCATGCAGAGATGTACAAATCTGAGTCCATGGAAACTATGGGGAAACATTACAAAAAAAAATCAGCTGGAGGGGCCTAAACGTGCTGAATCGATTCAGGAGAATATGAGGACTCTATGAATGAGTTGGGAACAGTTTCATGGGATATTAGTTAAGTACATACACATGGATGAATAATAAATCACTGAAGGCTTTACACAAGGTACACAGAAGCGAGATTCCGGTCCCCCAGCGTGGGAAGATCCTCTGAGGCGACTGAGATGTCGTACACACTCCGTGTCCATTAATCACCTATTAAAAGCACAGAGGGACACGTTTTCCTGTTCGCCCAATGGGAAGTCCATTTGATGTCCCATCTGGAGGAGAGGGATTGTTTACACACAAACATCTGCTTATCCAGCAAAACGTACACAAATCGACCCTGGCAGCCACAGCACCCGCCACACAGCACTTAAACGTTCATAATACAGCGAGAAGTAAACTCCTATAGCCAGCCACGCAGCCAGACTTGGGTCCTCTTCAATGAATGTCTTCTGAATCCTCTCTATTAGATCCTGTTAAATTGTAAACATATGGCAAAGACAACCGGACACACACGCTCGACTACAGCATGCAAACACACACGAGCAGGACAACAAACACGGAGAGAGTGAGAGCTTGTGAGCGGCCGTCTGTTTGCGTGTGGCGCACAGACGGTTTCATGCTCCGCTGTACCTGAGGGTGCGTGTGTGTGTGTGTGTGTGTGCGTGTGTGTACATCTGTTCTTATACTTCATGTGTCCGTAGATAAACATGTTTTTTCAGGCTCTGCTGGAGCTGGCAGAGCTGGAACTAATGACACATCTAATCACAGTGATAGGCATCAGGGAGCGACTGCACGCCAAACACACTCTGCACACTTTGCTGCACCGTGCCACACCACAGGGAGAGCGTGAACATGGCAGTATACAAATCAGAGCCCTGTGCATGTCAGTTAAGTTACGGGCGGGAAAGAAATCTACACAACAATTTAAGTCCCACAAATCCCATACCATTTGAATCATGCACATGAGTCCTTTTGTGCCTGCTTTAAAAAGTATTTGTCCAATAGGGGTCATAAACACATAGTTTATTTGCTTGACAAAAGGCAGCATAGCTTCTTAAACAGCTGGGTCTCGTAATATTAAGCCAATATGTCAATAAGGCATTTATTACTGAATAGTTTTATCTGTGTATGAATATTGTTGGCTGATGTTTTTATGGTTTTTGAACAGAGATGCAGCTCTAGGACACAGATAATAGTAATAATAATCTATAATACATATCAGTCTGTGGCTACACAGAAAAAGAAAACTTGGTAGGATCTCTTCATTGTTGGTCCTAGCCTTTATTGGGGTTATATTGCGAGAGCTAGAAATTGAAATATCACTACCTTTCTGAAGGTTTGCTATTGTGCTGAAACACACGTGTGTCCCCTTTTTATATGCAAATAATGACAAAACCTATTAATATCATGTATTTGAGGGTTAAGTTTGAGGCGACCCTCTTCTCCCATTCCCCCTTATCTGATGGACCGTAACCGCTCTCTACAGTAAGCTGAGTCCAAACAGCCGTCACGGGCCCGACTTTCACAGGGAGACAGTTGAGACTGTCAGGAGCAATAGGCAATACAGTGGGGAGGATTCCTGAGGCTTCTGAGTGGAATTTGGAAAAGAGGGGGAAGTGTTGACACAGGACTTTATAACGTTTCAGGGAACAAACCACACTCGCTGGTAATTCAATGGAGTTTTTTTCCGCCGGCTATGTGTCGAAACAATGACAGTGGAAACATGGTCCAGCCAGCATGGCGATTATTTGGAGAGTCCATTCTTTTAGATTTTAACCAGCAATTTGGGTGACACAATTAATCTGCATTCACGCTTGTCCACTTGCGGTCTTTGTTATTGTGTCGTTATTCTGTTTTGAGAAGTCACCGAGACAGAAGTGTGGGGCTCTGAACTCTGCAAGCCACCTCAATGGTCAGTGTGTGTGTGTGTGTGTGTGTGTGTGTGTGTGTGTGTGTGTGTGTGTGTGTGTGTGTGTGTGTGTGTGTGTGTGTGTGTGTGTGTGTGCGTGTGGGTAAAGTGAAGCAAACCTCCCTGAGGGAAGCTTAGTATTTAGAGCCACTTTGCAGGCAGCCGACGTCGGCCACACACAGACTCGGGCCACATTCCTCCTAACCAGGACAATTATTCCCATAATGGGGAAGTTTAAGTTTATTAGCAGTTGTGCAGTTTGCAGCACAGTGCACGGCCAACAACAATGACAGTGACATTAAGCTGCCCGAGAGGTTATCCAACTCTAAATGCTCCACGGCCCTGCCCCGTGTAACACAACCAGCTCGGCACTTTTTCAGATGAGCGGTTTGACAAGAATAGCTTGTGTGTATCGTGTGTGTGTGTGTGTGTGTGTGTGTGTGTGTGTGTGTGCGCTCACACATAATGCATGCATATTCAAGCCGACGGCCACATTAAGAAAAGGCTTTTGTGTTGCAGGAGAACAACGGTAAACCTAAAATATGCCAAGCTCCTTCCGCCGGGCTTTTGTTTTAAGGCCCATGCTGTTGTCTGGCTGTCTGCCTGACTGTTTATCCATTTGTCTGAAAACAGCAGGCCCCGTTTTCACAAGGTGACTGTGTCCTTCCCATCTTACCCCCTGTGATGTGTTTTCCTGTGGACAGAAGGATTAACATACCTCCCTCCATATGATGGAGGTGAGACAGTTCCGGCCGGTGGGCCGATGCCATGATCCATCTCCAGTGCCAGCGTGGTCGGTGTTATGTTTTTAGGGAGGGGACGCTGGGAATGCGTCTAACTCTGGTTCACAGTCAACCTGACACCAGGCTACACCGGACCAGCGGGACGACAACGGGCCAAAGCATTCCTCTCCCCCCCAAACATGGGCTTCGCTGCTCTGCTGCAAGACACTCCGGAGCTTTGGTGTTCCCACAAGTGATCTATGTGTCACGGCAAACATTCACTCCTCTGTGGCCTTCGCTTCGCTTAGCAGAGGAAAATCTGCTTTTTCTGGGTTGTCTGTTTAATAAATTGGGGGGCGTCCACTTAGCAGGGGCGGCCGATCTATCAGGAAGCCTTACCCCCAACGGCTCCGATAAGAGCATGACGGATGCTAAACACAAGGCTGGATTCTCCATGCCAGGGACAGAAGCAGCAGATAGACTTATCACCAAGAGGAATGACCGCAACACGGCTCCCCGAAGAGACCAATGCAAACACGGTAGCTTTCCACACGTGGGCTGCTTTGAAGCTTGTTTTTCCACTGGTAGACCGTAAAGGTTAGCAAAACACGACGGAAGAGACCCCCGAAAAATGTCAACAAAATAAATATTTCACTTAATTAGCCCCAAAACATCTGTTCTCCATTCCGTACCGCAAATTCGGTGTCCAAACCTGATTTTGATTTCCTGAGATATTTTTTAATTAGACGGCTCACGGACAAAACAGCCAAATATAGAGCGAGGATTTTAATGAAAACTAGATATAGTTCCGCGTTAAACCCCGAGCACAAGAGGTTACATGCCTTTTAAATGAAACAAGCTCCATATAATGAGAGTCTGTTTGCAACAGCAGGCATGGAAAATGTATTAGTGCATTTAGCTCGGCTGTTAGTAGGTACGGAGCATCGTTACAGGGTCACTGTGTTTACACCAGAGACCTTATAAACTCTTCAAGGCCACTTGATCGCTTCTGACGTCTCTCACTTCTCTTTCACTCTTTCTCTCCCTCACACACACACACACACATACACACAAACACAGGTCATTTTGAAAGGGCATCCAGCATTCCCAGCATTCCCGATGGTGCCTGGCATCCTGGCCTCTGTCAGTGAAGACTTGCCAGATCTCTGCACCACACGCACACACACTTACAATTACCCACAACATGACCAGCCACTAACCACCGGTTGATGCCTTGCTCAAAGCCAGAACACCACCACCAGTCAGATGTCACGCGATGGGACCCCTTCTCACTGTCCTCCCTCCGCCGCTTCTCATTGGGCCTGATTAGCCGAGAGCCACTCGAGGTGCCTCTTACGTTGTCTGCAGTGTCTTTGTGTTTACATCAAGTGTGTTACTACAGCAGAGGTGGAATAAGAAGTTGCCAGGCCACAAAGAGAAAGTACCATAATTACTAAAGTTGATGGATATGCACCAAAAGATAACTGGTGCCTCTCAGCCAGTGCTGCTTCAACTGTTCTGAGTGACTGGAGACGTCCGCTCCTAAAACCTAAGTCTGGCCTGCAAATAACTATCATTAAATTATTATTATCTATATTTGAACAATGACAACGTAATGACTGCGTGACTTCTGTAGATTGTTTTGTTTGACAGCCAGTCAGAGAAATGAGACGATTTTCATTTTTAAAAAACTGAGAAGCTGAAAGAAAGATGTTTGGCCTTTTAGCATGTCAATCAACTAACTGATTTAAGACTGTATCTCTTCAGCTCTCATCTTTCTCCATAACCGCAGACTCCTTTGCTTCCTGAAACAAATACGTTTTAAGGAAACCCCTGCGTGCCCGCAACGGTTTAACTGTGGACTAAACAAGGCCACAAAGCAGCAGGAGCCTCACTTTCTGTGTAAGACGGACAGGGAAGTGATTATCGTATGCTCAGCTCTGAGGTATATTTTTCTTATTCTGGTTTGGCAGCAGAAGCCCTCATTAACATAAGTCAAATATACCATATATGGACGTGAGCAAACACTGGGTAAATTACATTCCCCCAGCCATGTGTTGGCTCGGCTGCAAAATATTTCCTCACATGAAATTAAGAGGATAAGTTCAAAATTGAATTTGACCGAGGTCTTTAAAAAGCACCAGACAAGTGTGCACTGATATAGGATCCTTTAACTTTGAGCGCACATCTCCCCCCCCCACACACACACACATACACACAGAGCAGGAAGGCCGACCGGTGAAGTGTTGAGTTGCGATCTGCCCCTGCCGCTTCTTTACTCCGGGGCAACTGTTTCCTGTCTCTTCCCGTCTTCATCTGCCCCTCCCGAGCGCCGCAGCGATGGCATCCATCCTCCACACCTGTCGGGGGTTACGACCTGTTGATTCCTGCCAGGATCGGCCTGCTCCTCCTCACCCTCCGGTCCAGGTGCCTTCACTTCACACCTCGGCCTGTCTATCACTCTCATCTATCTATACATCCCCCCTGCTCCGTCCATCGACGTGTCTATTACCAGCTATCTGTCTGTCAGCCGAGGTGATGATCCCTCTACTCATCTCCGCTCTCTGGGCTCGATCGCCGGGACACACACGTCCCATAAGCCCTTGCTGGCCACCACGCTTGCGCCTGCTGTCAGACAATAAACTGTGACACTGAGAGGTTAATGAAAGCCTAAATTTAACACTGCTTCTCTGATCCCTCGAGCCGGTGACTTGATTAAAAACCATCAGGGGAATTGGAGAGTGCTATTTAGTGCGCTAACAGACTAACGCATGCATCTCTGGTGACATGTGTGGGCTATAATGAGGCGAGGGAGCGCCCACGTTCCGGGAGAGCGGATAATCTGGGGGCAATGGACTGATATCCGTGGAGGAAATGAGTGGAAAAAAGAGACAGGCCCTAAGACCTTAAAGTCAGCCCGGGTCAGGCGATGGTAAGTGAGTGGAAAAGAACAAGTTCTGCTCTGTAAATAGCAGACCTGGATTGAGTTGTCTACAAATCATTTGTAGCATTCGGGTTAAAGTCGCTTGGGGCCTCCACCGTTTGTGGTTCTCCACAAAGGACAATACGGTTTCACTCAACAGTGCCACACATATTGAACCAAACAGAAGAAAAATGCCATATGGTCATTTAGCATCACTTTTTTGTTGACTTTGGCCGGACATCGGTTTTCCTTTCACCCTTGAACCATCATATCAGAAGACCCCAAATTATTTCCAAATCCTCTTTGGCCGAGGTCTTTAGATAGACTGGGAGGGAAGACGATAGACATCGTTGGTCATGGGAAGGACGGAAAGAAAAGAAAATAATGGTGATGATGGGTTGGAAGATATGGAGAGTAAGCAAGAATGAGGGGTTAAGAGGGTGAGAAAAAGAACGAGAGAAGGAGAGCAGATAAGAGGGAGAAAAACTGGAAGGGGGAGTGGAAAGAAAGATCAGCTCAGGTCAACCGATGGTTAACGGCGAGCTCGGGATCATGTTCTACAGTGGTCTGAGAGTTTTACTGTCCCTCTTTAATAGCCCCATCTCTCGGCAAATAGCTTTGACATCTGTATTCCCACTCAGAGAAGAGACTAAACAGAACAAAGGATCGATTAGAAATGAAAAGCATAAAAACACAAAGTGAACAGACAGTAAAAGAGAGGTCCCAATTCAACTAACGACAATCCCAGCCGCCGGAGGCTGGTCTGCAGGTGTGTGCGGTGTGAAACAATGCGCTGGCAGCCTCATTACGGCGCTGTACTGTTACAGTCCACGGTGGAAACATCTTGACTGAATCACAGTCAGAAAAGAGCGGGGCGCCAATCAAACGACAACCCGAGATCTCGCCAATTGAAAGTGACAGTGGTGGTTTTGGCCGAGTCCTGCTCTGCCTAACGCAGTCAAACAAAGGGTTCGAGAAACCAACAAGAGCTGCGGTCGCAGCAGGGCCTTAAAATGGGATTACGTTTAAGATCAATGTAACCATCAATATAATGGAAGGAAAACCTGTCAACATTTGATGATTGAACATGGTTCGAGCACTTTCTTTAAAAAACGGGAGAGGCCACGGGGTGAAAACATACAATGACGTTGTTTGGTGGAATGCTTATGCAAAACAACTGTAGGCTTAATGTAGAAACCATTCTACATTCATCCGCTGTTTTGTGTTTTCCTTTCTGTCAGAATGAACAAACATCAACTTCTTGATAATGGAAGGGTAAAACTGCCAGAATCATTGAGATTCCTCCTCCGAGGACTGTGAATGTTTATCCGTCCATCATCTCTTCCACTTTGTACCAAACGGTGTTGCAGGGGTCTGCTGGTGCTTATCTCCAGCACACAGAGGGCCAAGGCAGGGATACCTATAGGCAATTTAGAGTCTCCAATTGGCCTAAACATGCAATATTTTTAGACTGTGGGAGGAAACTGGAGAGCCTGGAGAAAACCCACGCACACACAATGAGAGCCCAGTCCACCCAGAAAGGCCCTCGGTCCAACCAGGATTCAAACCTTTGTGCTACTGTGTCGCCTGACCCTAAACGTATGCATCGATATTTCATCTTGAACAACCAGCACTGCTGAAGCCTCAAGTCTAGTGCGGCCGTAAAATTAACCACCAGTGAGGGGCCCATTATTACCACCCAAGTCTGCTTCGCCTGGTGTGCAGCAGAGTGTAGGTAAAGAATCTGTATATACCTCTGTTGATGAACGCATATGATTGTTATTTCCTTCAGACATTCAAAAGGATCTTGTAAATGTCTCCCCGGCTTGCTCGGCGGAGCGGAGCTGTTGTTCATTACAATAGCCAGATGCAGGCTCCTTTGGCCAGCGCGTATGTTACTGATGCTTTACTGGAGCTGTCTGCAGTGTTTGAGCGCGAGTCCATATAGGCAAAGGTAGCGCCGAGGCCCGCACACATGGGCCGCACTTGCAGAAATCCTCTAATCTGAGACAGGATCGTCAGAGTACCTCAAGTGCGCGCGGACGTCTGTGTATGCCAGAATGTGTCAAACAAACGTGAGTGAAAAATACGGCTTTACGCACGCTAAAGAGGCTTTTTATTCACTTAAAAGAAGAGCCCTGTTTAGCCTGTCTGCACACCCCCCTCCCACCCCCCAGCCCCATCCCTCTCAGTGTTACCGCCGCACCACACCACACAGCACAAATGTGACACCGCAGTACACAAGACTAAAGAGCCCAATACCGCACGCACAATCACAACCAGCAGGAGAGAGGGGCATGGTGTGGGTCTCGGGGGGTTTTCGAGCGGGTCTGGTTCTCCACACTCGACGTCGATCCTATAGGGTATTCAAACTATGTGGAGAGCCAAGCTGTGTAGGATGGAAAAAAAAGAGGGATAAAGGATGGCTGGAATGAGGAGAAAGAGGACAGACAACAATAGAGTCATTCTGCCGACTCTCAGGGGAGAAGAGGAGAGATGGGATCAGGAGCGACGCCGTTCTTTTTCCGCTTTTCCCTGTTCCTCTCTACGCCTCCTACGCCTGATTGGTGGATGTGAGGGTGTGCGTAAGTGCGGGACATGCTGACTCCGGCATGACAGTCATACTACAGTCCCAGTCTTCATGGGTTAGTTCGGCCCTATTCAAAATCTGTGTGTGTGTGTGTGTGTGTGTGTGTGTGTGTGTGTGTGTGTGTGTGTGTGTGTGTGTGTGTGTGTGACATACACATCCATGCGTATGCGCTGTGCTGCATTGTGTTTACGTACATGCCTTTGTATACATTCATAAATCTGTTTACACGAGGCACTGTGTTCAAAACATATTTGTTTGCTCTACGCAGGTCAGATGTCCTCCTCGGGGTTGTTCTGCTTCATGCAGCGTGGATCTCAAAGACTCCTGCCTAACTCGATTCAGCTCCTCCTGCAACTCCACCATCACAGTCGAGTCTGGTGTCAGCGCCTGGGGTCAGATACTGGTCCGAGGGGCCAGGCACACTATGCGTGTGTGTGTGTGTGTGAGGCTAAGTGACTGATGATTGACAGTTGGCAGACCTGTAAACAGAGCGACAGACGGAAAGACTGACAAGTAGACAGACGGACAGCTCCGGGAGCATTAAAGCCGGGTCATTTGATCTGGTTTTTGTGACGGGACGTTTGACCCCCTGAGCGGACGGATCAGGCCTGTCGTGGAAACCTCAACGCCCCACCACCAACCCCAACCCCCTCCGGTCCTCCTGCTGCTCCCCCCTCTGTTACCCCCTACCCCTTCAAGAGCCCCGACCCACATTCTTTCTGTATTGATGTTTGTGGTGTATCCTTGTTTTTATTCTCACCATTGACCCTAAACAGCTGAGCCAATGTGCAGGGAAGTCAAACTGCAAAACCAGGTTTCTATTGAGTCCTAAAACAAATGTGGTTGGGTGAACTACGTGGTAAAGTCCATGAATTTTACCATCTGTGATCTACTTTTCAAGGTGCACATGTCCATACATGACATAGCTTCACAAGGAGTATGTTACTTTATGATTTCATGTTAATATTAAAGGTTTTGTAGTTTTGACATTTCACTTTTGAACACTTTCAAAAAGTTCATTCTAATTTAATCCCGAACAAACAGGATTTGAAAACCAGGATTGAAATGCATGTCTTTTAATAAGCTTAATATATTCATCAGAATATAAAAAAAGACCAATAGTCTGTGTAATTATTTACCAACTCCCACAAGTTAATATTACTCAGGGAATAAATGCTATTTTAAAGGCATGAACAATAAAGAACGTCATCAATCACTGATACCAGTTGTGTGTTATTCTCAGAGTTCAAACATTTGCAGAAATGTCTCAGTATAGCGCCTGTTCAGCCCGTCCATCCTCCACCTCCCCCTTCTTTCCTGGTGTGAGAGCCGTGCCAAGGAGCTGATGGAGGTCCAAAGCCCAGGGGGAGGAGGGGAGGGGTCTGGGGGTCCGGGTAAGGCAGGAGGGGTATGAGCATGTGTCCTATTTAGTGTGTCCTGTTTTGTAGACACTAAATGAGACTTGTTAAAGGTTTTAAAAGTTACTGCCGGAGAGATGATAGGGCTCCACTCTTGCTTAAAGGTCAATAGGTCGTGAGGTTATGGTCTGAGGATTATGAGTGGACAGAGGAGGCTGAACAAACAACAGCGATGATGCTTGTGTGGCCCGTAGCACACATCTAATTCCAAACCTGAGATCCAGTTTCCCTGGTTTGGATTGGTGGATCCCTAAACCCTGGGTTGTAATAATATCTAAAGATAATATCTCACTTCTACAGCGTGTGACCTGTCTCAACAGTCTGTCATCAGCTCGGACTATTTACAGATACGGGTCCGCTTAAAGTGACGGGAGGGACCAACGCTGGGGCTGAAATAAAAGTGAGCTGGCAACAACAGCTGCCTTTGTGTCACCACACACTGAGCTAAATATACATGACAATCATTCCAAGACATGACGGACTGCGAGGGTGTCGGATTTCTCCCCCTTTTCCTCCCTTTCATCCTCCTCATCTTCCTCACACATTTTAATTTCGATGTAAAAGCGAGAGAAAAAAAAAGCGAGAAATTCAGTGACTCCTGAGGAAGGACACTACCTGCAATGGCTTCACTCAACAATATTAAATCGAATCACAAAAGATAACAAGCACAGCTGCCTTGCACTGCTTTTGCTTTGTCTTGGCCCCATTAGAGCAGGCGGACAGAATGAACGTTAATAGGCGCGAAGGGTGCACACGCCCCGTCAGAGAGGCCTTACTTTGAAATGTTAGGTCTACTGTCATGTCTAGGACATGACCCAGGGGAAAACTTGAAAGCCAATCGGCCGGTTTAGAGAGGCTAGTATTAATGAACATGGTCAAAGAGCACGGGAGAAACAGGGGAAAGACACAGCATTACATGCTGAAGGCTGACCCCACTTTACTGAGGTCCTGCTGAGAGGAGGAGGAGTGGGCGGGGGGGCACCAACAGGAGGCAGTAAAGTCGGGAGCAGGAGGGGAGACACCATACAGAAAGACACAAGCGCTGTAGGGAAACTGTTTGAGAAATAAGAAATAATGGACGCGGCGAGAGGGCGAGTGGAGAGTGAGGACGAGCTGGGGCAGGGAGGAAGAGCGCGGAGGTAAAACCGGGGGACAGAGGAGAGCGAGAGTGAGGGCAGCGAGGGGTTTTGGAGGAATGTGAGAGAGGGCGGAGGAAAGGGTCAGCGCAGGAAGGCTTCCAGCTGCGCTCCCTCCACTCTGATCTTATCTGGCCTGTTTGCTTGGGGTACACACAGCGCTTCCACACCCCTCCCACCCTGCGATCTCCTGCAGTCAGCCCCCCCTCGTCCATGTTATACCTCCAACAGGGAAAAAAATAAAAAAAATCGCAGCGCAACACCTTGGATCTCGCCCGTGTTGTCCGCAAAGGCATGAGCACATAGAGATACATGTGAGCTGGCACACGCAGACACAAACAGACGCTTCGACAAGCAAGGAGCAGAAGTCCTGGACAGGAAAGATAAACATCTTGCTACTTACGCTCCATTTACTCGTGTCTGTCTTCCAGGGAGAGGAGGAAACAGACACATAAAGCCGATGTGAAAACAGAGAGTTTAAAAGTTCAGACGCAATTAGACAAAATCAAATCACCTGATCTGCACGGCAAATTAATTGAGGTACCAGGCAAATTGTCAAGTCTGCCCGATGTGATCAAAATCTGCCGCACAGATATCAAACAGGCGTCCTGCAACAGGAAAGATGCCTCCTAGACATGTGCTTGTTAAAATTGGCTCCGACGGATTCTGGTTTCCTGAGAGTATGTTGTCCTGAAGTTAAGTCTGCACTATTGGAAAGCTATAAACAGGAAGGGGTTTCACAGGATTTTCAGTGAATTACTGGAGTTAGGCTCTTCAGGGAAAGAGGCTGGCACTGAAAGACAGACTGTTAACAAGACATTAACGCAAGCAGTAAATATGAGACAGGATTTCTCTCATTTTCCAGGGTGAAAGATCTTCTCACAAAGAAGACTGGGCGGTAAAAGAAAAGAAAGTGTGTTTGGCCGTGAGTTCATATGAGCGCTTTCTGCGGAGCAAAGTGGATTAGGATAAGTTTACAGGCAATCAGCAGCAACAGATCAGAGCTCAAGACTTCATCACAGATGTCTAATATTGTGCGGCGCGGCAGCCTGTGCTCACAAAAGTGTTCATTTCATGTGCTTCAGACACGGAGCCAGAGCAAAGGACCGGTGCACGGATCACTCAGCACCTCGGATAAAAACGCTACCTGAAAATAGAC
The DNA here is from genome assembly GCA_029224185.1 of Karalla daura. Classification (NCBI taxonomy): domain Eukaryota; kingdom Metazoa; phylum Chordata; class Actinopteri; order Chaetodontiformes; family Leiognathidae; genus Karalla; species Karalla daura. The sequence goes on from CM055195.1 coordinate 17,596,735, forward strand.
GGATCGTTAAAAAAAAAACAAAACAAAGTTGGTCTGTCCACCAGCCAGAAATCAGACCTCCCATCTGGACGCCCCTGATAAACACGCCAATTGAATCAGCTGTATTTTTCCCCAGCCTGCGTGCTGGCTTTGTTGCTTGCTACATGATAGCCCGAGCCAATTCTCTCAATTAAAACTACATTAGAGAAGTACTTTGCACGGGCCGTTTGGCTGTTACTCTCAACAACATGTTTTATGATGAGCAGCTTGATTTGGGTCAAGTCTCCTTATTGGCCCGCTGTGTGTCATAAATGAGTTCCCCATTTAAGGGCCAATTTGGGCAGTTATAGCTGTGTATACATACTTTTTTGGTTTAATCCGTCCTTTAAACAGCCAAACTCTTTGTTTGGTACGTAAAAGGAATCATATGGGGCTGGAGGCAGAGAAACAAGCGATGGATGCCAAGATAGTGTTGCAATAATAGCGTATTAAGACAAGACCTAGTGCAATTTAAAATGACAGAAAGACACCAGAATGAATCATTAGATCCCCTATGTACACTTGAGATTTAATATTATTGCGTTTCCATTCATCAGGATCACATTGTGGACATCCGCCGCTCTGACTCCTGCTGGCGTCCTGCTCTCCCTACTCTCTGTACTCATCTCCGCCTCTGTCCTTGTTCCAGATCACACAATCAGAACCACATGGACGTGAGAAAGGACTCCAAGTAAATAAACAAGACCAAAGACGGCCTTGCCCGGTTCCAAAAGAGCATCCCTGCGCAGCTGAAACAGTGACAGCCGCACAAAAGCCTGTGAATGCTTCTAAATACGTCTGGCTGTGTGTGTGTGTGTGTGTGTATGTAAGCATTTCTTTTTCTTGCCCTCATGACAACCACAGCTGCCCTTCGTCTTATGTGTGTCAAGGCTGCAGCTCCTGGACTGTGATAACCATCTCATGGCAAAGTGAAAATACACACGCACACACATGCATAGGTGAAGACAACCATGAGAGTGGGTTTACACACTCTCATGGTTGACTCTTCTGCAATGTAAGGATGCAACTGTCCAGAAAGACCAGATGTAGACAAGGACAGGCCCGAAAAGAAGGCCTGCGAAATAAAAAAATGGAGAAAAAGAATTTGATCGCAGTCGGGGAGAAAATGAAGGAATGGGAGAAGAGAGATGGCGGACCTGATAGATTGTCCACATGTTCAACCCAGATATTCCATGTGTAACCAGAGCTGACTGGACATCTGTGAGATACTCTCCTGGCTCCAAAAATACACGCAGGGCTCGTTTTATTATGATTTTTGAGTGAAACACCAAGTATGCAGATAAGACGTCCCCGCGGAGGCTGGCAGTGGAGACGGGCCGCTGGATGGTATGCAGAAAACACAGGAACACACACAGACACACACACACAACGAGTATCAACACACGCACGCGAGGTGAGCGAACCTGCGGGCCCCCAACCAGGCACCATCCCCCGCCCACACACACACATTCTGCAACCAGAATGCACAAAGGTTCGCTCCCTATGTAAAAAACAGATGGAACGCTGATAAAAAAAAAAGTTTTTAACATGTGCATTATATTTCGCGATTTCTGCGTTCCCCCCCTCACCCCCAGCCTCCCCCATCTGTGCCTCCATCTGGCCCCGGCACTTAGCGAGCGTGCGGTGGCAGCAGCGACACAAAACCAGTGTTTCCATTTAATGGCGGCAAGTCACGGTGTGTGTCCACCACCGTGCTCTCATTAACACTTATTTAAACGGCCATTATCACAGTGTCACAGCACCGCCGGCCACAGACGTGATGGTAAACACACACACTTACATGCACACACACGCAATCACCGGCACACGTGACGATGGAGGGCGCGCATAAGTTTATAGCTGCACAGATTTATGCACAATCTCGGGGTCTGGTTACACACGGGCTAATTTTAGGGCTATGCGTTCAGATATCCAGGCTGCTGGGAAACGGCTGCATGCAAAATCCTCGAATCAGACCCCGAAAAACCTCAGGGAGTGTAACGACCCGTTCACGGCTTTGGCAACCAGGCAGATATCTTAACGGCAGCCCACTGCGGTCCGATGCCGAGCCGGGGACGTGTTACACGCGGCTGCGAACATGCAGAGAGGGGGGGGCGGGGGGGGGGGGGCGACGGCGCGTCTCGGATGGTTGACTCCTGCCACGTGAGGTTTTCGAGCGTCCGCATTGTTTAGACTCCTTCGGAGCTGACCAAAGACCCCTGACGATTCACGATGATTCCGTCTTTTTTTCTTTTTTTTTTTATTAAAAACACAAATATGTAATTATTTGGTTTACTCCTTCAGATTTCTCATTCCGTGGCAGCTTGTAAGTTATGAGGCCTGCGGTCCACTCAAACATTTATTGCCGAAGCAAAACAGAGGCCACTGGTAATGTGTCACCATAAGGGTATAACAAATGACTATTTTTGTGGTCAATTAATCTGTCGCTTTTTCTCTTGAGTGATTTAGTGGTTGTTTAGTCTATAAAAAAGAGCTTGTTCCACCCTTCCATCCAGTCCATATACACACCATTCACTCTCGCACTCACACCAAGGGGAAAATTGGAGTCAAATAAGCATCAAATAAATTCTAAATTAGTGAGTTGAGTATATACAACTGTACTAGATCACTTAATTGGGACAATGGGCTCTAATCCACAAAAAATGCATAATTCATTGTTCAGTTACAAATTTCTCTTTTTTTCTTTTTGAATGTTGTCATACTTTGGTTTCCAGACACCTCAAAGAAAATCAGATTAAGAGGTGAGAGAAAATATTGAAATTGGAGGAGCTGCTGTTGGCTGATTTGACTTATTTTACTCGACCACCTGCCCTGAAGAGCATCGTTATAAAGGTCTGACATTGACTTGTTGGACAGACACACCTGAGGAAGAGCCCACTTGAACAAGACAACGTCTCTCTGCGTCACCTCCCCATCTGTTTACGGTTTGCCTGATAGCCATCTCCATCCTCCCTGCTCTGGGTTTAACGTATACACACGGTGGCCGGGCTGAGCCACCCCTCCAGTCATAAATACAGACTGGGGCGCAGAGCAGGAAGCAGGAGCAGAGAGGCTTCCTGTAGCCTGTAAAGAAACTACAACAAAAAAAGTCGGGACGCACTGGGAGAAGACAGAGGGATGAGCAGACACAGAGCCGTCTGCAAAGGTCACTCAGAGAAAAAAAACAGGTCTGACACAAGTAAATACCCCCACCACTCCAGCCCCAGCCCCTCACCCATAAGAGCTGGTGTTAAGTTGTAGAGGGCTGTCTCTAAAAATGCCCCTCGCCTCCCTGTTATGACAACATAACATGCACCAGTGATGCTGAGGGTCCGTTCAAAGGCTTCAGGCCCGGTTTTACGAGCCCAGTTCTCATTAAAGAGGTGCTGGGAGAGTGACGAGCCCGTCCGGGGGCTTTTACACTGAGCAGGAGCTTGTTCAGCACAGCGAGACCATCTGGAATCGCCGATTGCCCCGATTCACACCTCCGACACCCCCGTACCCCTCCTCCCCCTCTTCCTATAGCTCCTCGAGGAGAGACGACCTTCATCCCTCGCTCCGCCCCGGGTCTGGGAGGGAGAGGCGATAACCTCTGCTCCAGGTCTGCCTGCCTGTTTGTCTGGGTTCCCGGCCAGAGATCCAATCTGTCCAATAAATCCAGGTGTGTTCGCGTGAGCCCCGTCCTGCAGCTGGATTCCGCCTCGCCGCATTCCTGATGGATTAACTGGGCCGTGAAAGGGAAGAGACATGGACGCTGGCCTCGTATTCCTGCGGATACTTAACTGTCTTAACGGGCGATGGGATTGCGCTGCTAAAGCCTGTTTACGGGCGTGGAGGAGCGGACGCTGGTCGGAGCGGGTGGACGGGTTCAGTGCTGCACAGCAGCAGCAGCGACAGGGATCGCTTGACCTCGCAGCGCTGTCAGCCTGCCAGGGGCCACGCAGCGGTGTTAAAGAGATTCCTGCTCCCCGCCATTAAAGGGCTATTCACCTTGTCACCTGCCACTTGTGATAATTAAAGAAAACATCATAATAGTTTCCACATTCGGCGCCGTGCGTCTGCCCGGCGCTGCTCAGCCGGCCAGCCCTGGCTGGGGAATTAAAAACGGCAACTCCGAAAACGTTCCCTCCGAGTGTTTTCATACGGAGATATGGAGGTAGCTGTGAAATCTATTACGGCCTTATCATGCTTCATTCTGTTACGGTTATTTTGAGTGACATTTATCACAATTTATGTCTTCAGAAATATTAGTTATTGGCCATTTGTTCCTTAATGTGAAGCATTCATACTTATTCATACTTCATTTATCTTTTCATTGGCAGGAGGATATGGGAAGGCTCACATCTTCATATTTCTCCTGTTGCCCTGAGAGTGACTGTGTAGCTGCGTAGCTCTGTTGTCTCTGAACACAAACATACAGAAGAAAGAGCTGTGAAAACGATAACCAGGCTCCCAGAGATAATCTGATGAGTCCACCGACTCTCTCGCTCCAGAGACACTGATCGCTCTTAAATCAATCCAAGGCTGTAGAGATGAATTACGTGCTTGTGGTTTGACGCACAACTCGTTGCTTTTGATGCAAACCGGTTTGCTGAAAACAACCCGTGTTTGGAAATGCCGCACATCAGACAAAGCATTATTGTGTGAAAGGCAGCAAATCAGATGTTCCTCTTCATCACGTTTCACTTTGATGCCATGTGTTTGTTTGTTTGATTGATGTCTCATTTTGGGCCACACCTCCTCGTTGTGCCTTATTAAATATGGGTGCGGTTGCATTTAATTAACTCCAACAGAGCAACAAAAATAGTCCGATAGCAACTTGCCGCGCTGTGGCTCAACGCTTCACGCCGCCTGGAGGGAGATGAGAAAAAGCAACCCTGTAAACAGCACCAGCTCGCTCCTCCGACTTCCCCCCGCCTGCCTGGAAAAAGACAGTGATATAAATACAAACAGGCCCGCGCGGAGCCTGTTGCTCAATCGCAGGGTCTGTTTTTGGAAATGAATATGTCCTTCGCTCGCCAAGAGGTGACAGCCTACAATCTGATGCTTAAATATGAACTCGGAGATTTGAAACCGGGCGAAATAGCTCGCAGTCTGCGTTTCCCCCGCGTTACTCGTGATTGCGTGGCCGATCCGCCGTGATGTCAGCAGACCGCCGCGTCCGGCCGCGTTTCCCCGTGAGTCAGCACGCCGGGACGGGCCGGCGTGCTCAGACAGCTCCTCTGGGCTGCGCCGCCTGGCACCCGGCCCTTTTGCTCCTCTGCACTCTCCTGAGGTCCTTGCGGGCCTTTGTGGGCTGCCGAGCGGCCGGCCTGTGTCCAGCTGTTTATTTTTCAAAAGGAAGAATGTCGGCCCCGCTGTTACACGCTGCGATTTCACAGAGCTAACTTTAATAAGAAGGCTGATGAGAGACAGAGAGGGGACGGGTCTGCATGTGCTGGATGCGGTTTGTGTGTGGGTGCTCTGTGTGTGTGTGTGTGTGTGCAAGCCGATGGTCAAGAGGAGCTCCCTGTACACACACACACACAAATGTGAAAAACACACCTGGAGCCAGTTGCACCAGCTGTTTTTCAAGTTCAAACTCCGACGATTGACGAGTGATTTAAGCAGAGCTCCACACATGAATAAATTAACTCGGGTCACATCGCTCAAACTGCCCATTTTATCTTACACACTCTTCCTCCTTGTTAAAACACGGCCTAGGTTCCCAGCAAGTCTCCAGCAGAGACGAGGAGCAGGCTGTGGAGGTCTGGGACGATGTCTCTACCGCCATACTTCACCAGAGTAGTGACAGCAGCAAGAGAAATGATCCAATCCGCGCTTTCCACAGGTCAGACTCGACTTTCCGATCGAATGATGATCTCATTTACTTTTAGCTGTTTTCTTTTCTTCAGTAAAGCCTTTCACTTTGAAGGCACAGCCGCCTCCAAACAAAACATTTCCAACTATCGCCGTTCCCCCTCGCCTCTACAAATAAATTCAGCGCACTCCGGTCTTCCAAGATCATCCTCCAAATGAGAACAAGACGTCAGGCCCTCGTTTTCATTCGAGAGACTCTCACAGTGACCAGTGGGAGGAACAGACACATCAACCGGGGGGGGATAAAAGCAACCTGAGGACATGCGGCCTGCGCAGCTGTGCGCTGGAGCTGCCGTCCATATGAGTGTGTCTTCTGTACGTTGTGATATAGAGCTCAATAGAAAGCAGGCTGCAAAGGCAGAGGGGGCACGGGCAGGAGGGGGGGGTGAGGCGATTTCCTTCCTGACAAGTTATAACCACCAATCATAGACAGTACAATAAGCAGATGGAGCTTTCTCCGGTCTGGAAAGTGAAGCCGATGGGGAAGTACCTTAAACCTGCATTTGTTCTAATGGTCGATGTTGGCTTGCGCGAAAACGGTCTCATTTCCCCATTTGATTTGCCTTTTAGCTGGGTAAACTGGTTCCAAAAGAGTTTATGATCTCATTTGCTAGTTTCAAATCATATTCAATTCAACATGAGGATCATTCTGGCAGTTGTGTGGCCACACACACAAAAAAACTTGAGGCTTTGGCCAGGTTCTCAGTGAGATCCAATCAGGTTAGAGGCATAGCTACATGCATCACCCCCAGCCCCAGCCCCTCACCCGAACACAGTCTCCTATGTCTCAGTAACCCATGGTCTCATCACACAGACTCTATCCACCATTGGCGGCTCCTGAAAGTTTTGGCAGGGGAGGCAGTTTTTCCCGTAATGTCCAAGGTGACTGATAATAGGGTTAATCACAGAATGACCTGATTCGAGATATCCTGGTTCTTTCTCACCTCATCATTGTGTCGTCAAACTGCGAGCTTGTATCTGTACTCCAGTGGCTCAAAATACACAATAGGGGCAGCATTTGAAGCACAACTTTAGCCTGATTGGAAAATGATATCCAGATTCATATCCAATGACCTAAATGTATGGAGCCAGATAGAAAAAGATCCTTCTCTCTCGCTGTTTGGCAGTGCTTCTCATAAATGGTTCCTATGAACGGACCGCCACTGCTATCCACTATTCATCATACAGTCGATGTCATGACTAAAGCCCTCTATCCATCTATTAGCTTGTAGATAGTGACAATGATTGGAAATACAGTGAAACTACATCTCAGTAGCTGGGGAAATTAACAGCTATGTGTGAGGATTTACTCCTGACTGCAACTTTCTCTGGAGGAGAAACAGACTTCACACTGCAGTAAACATCCAGCACACTCTGGGGAACATGTGTGCAGCTGAGTGCATGCACTGTATGTTTGTGCATCAGGACGTGTATGTTTCCCTGTTTGCTTTGAGAGCTTTGTCTTTTCCCCTGTAGCAAAGTGGAGGAGGGCACAAGCATTTTCTGCCACAGGCTACATAGCCGACTGTCTCCAGCATGGATTCAAAGCAACACAGCCAGTCGATGCGAGCCAGACATTAAAACATGCGGCTACGGACTTTATAACAAACAAGCACTGGCGCAAACGCACACAGAAACACACAAGGTAAAAGGAAGCAAATGCTCTGCATACACACACACACACACACACACACACACACACACACACACACACACACACACACACACACTCTGGCCAGTTATGTGCCGTTCTCCAGCATATTAAACGAATACTTAGAAAAGACTGCCTACAGCCCAGAGCTGTAGCGGAACAAATCTCAAACAAGACCACTTATGAAAACAAATTTCCTGCCTTTATTATTTCAAAAATGGTCATTAATGGACGCTCTACGGCCCGCGTTTTCTTCCTGTGGCTGTAAGATTGCACAGGTAGCTGCGAGCTTCCTGTCTGATTTATTGTGGCTTTAAAAACAAAATGCTGCCCTGGGGGGCTGTGGCCCCATCCAGATTTAATCCCCCCCCCTCTTCCCTCCCTTCCCTCCTCTCCCTCCTCCACCCTCCACAGACCAGAGCGGAGCAGGGAGAGAGCGTGAGGCCTCTCCTCTGCCTCCCGGGTGAGAGGTTGATCCCCAGACAGGCCGCTTAACACCAGCAGACAGCTGATGGGCTACACGCAACATGCTACACTGTACTCCATCCGCCTGTGAGACATTACACAGCTGCACACAATAGACGTCTACACAACACACACAAATAGCAGCACATGTGAACGCATGTTCCGATACTTCTTTTTTTGCTGGTAAAAGTACATGTAAAGTGTGCCCAGGAGCCCCGCTGAGAGCATGCTCTCTCAGTTACATAAATACACACATGCATGGGGGGGCCTGGTTCCCGCACGGTGTGTTAATGAGCTCTTATCTGATGGAAATCGATCTGAGTGAACAGCCAGAGGTCTGACCTCCCGGCCTCGTACCCACCACCACCGAAGACAAACCCGAGTCTGATTTAAGAGACAATCATGTGAGGATGCGCAACAATCAGACCGCGTATCCTAAAATCACTTAACTATTTAATCAGATAGAAAAATACAAACCGAAATTCCTGAGTGCTACAGGTTACGCTCCTAAGTTATTCATGTCATGGTGAGATGAAGAAAAGCAGCAAATCCTCACACCTGAAGGCCATAAAGTATGTGTTTTTACCGATAAGGGACTCGAATGGTTTATTGGTATGATTATTCATCTAATAATGTCTCAGCATTTCATTACGACTGAAAGAAACCTCAGTTGAAGCAGCATGGGTTCCGTCGGTGTCTAGTAAAAAAATTTAATTGTCCTGAAATGATTTCTTCACTCGAGGCGTTTCACCGGCGAAGGTCGTGCGAACGCCTTCAAAAAAAAATCCCCTGGAAAGTGCGATTTTCAGGGTTTGGGTGCATAGTTTCAGCTCCCCCCTCCCCCTTATTAATAGATGTCTCTTCATGGCATTTCATTTCAGACCAGGAAAAAGCGAGTGCCGTAGAGCTGGCATCGGACATGTTAAGCAACCCTTATGTGCAAATTGCGGGGATGACAGCCTCACCCCACCCCCCCCTCCTCCCCTTGCAGGACATATTGAGGCCGTCACATGGTTCTAATTAGCCAAGCCAAAGGTGTTGTGTTCATGTGCAAGTAATGAATGCATGTGTGTGTGTATGTTTGTGTGTGGGAGTGGGGACTGTGTGCGTGTGTGTGTGTGTTGTAGGAATGGGCGGGTGTTAATTGCAAACACCTGAAGCTTGTAAGCAGAGTGGGACTCTGCGTCGCAGTTTGCCCGGGCCTTAACGACCGCTTGGCCGCGTCGCGTCTGCGAGCATAAAAGTGTCATAACGCCGCCTCTGCTGAGGCGAAACCAGAGATAAGCATCCCTCCAGTCAAAGCCCGCGCGGAAATATTATTCATAGATGGTGTCTGGGTGACTGAACCCGAGGCTCCGGCCTGTAGAAAACCTTCATTTCTCACCAAAGGTAAAAAAAAATGTCAGTCACTTCCAAGTGTCAGTGACAAACATCATCGTTTCCAGTGCTGCTGCACAAGTGCTGCCCCCTGTTGGGCCCCCGGCCTTCATGCAGGCTGAAAGGTGAGCACCCTGATGCTGAGGGCATAGCTCTAATGGCAGAGATGCCCCTCATGCTGGGCGGCTGTGTGGCTCTCTCTCTCTCTCTCACACACATACACACACACACACACAAATATCTTGGCCTGTGATCCTGGTGGTGAGAGATTCAAGTTTCAGGTGGGAAGAGTCGGTGCTAAAGGGAGAGGAGGGTCTCCTCTTACAGTGTCGTGTTGAGAGAGGGGCCTCTGTCGGCCCCTCAAAGGCTCCGGGACAGAAGCTCGGACTCACACACACACACACACACACACACACACACACACACACCCACCACACACACACACACACCACACAGACACATGGGACCACGATGCCGGCATGCAGACACCCTCTCACAAGGACACAGATGGGGCGCACACACGCAGGCGCAGCACGGCTCGGATCGATGTGTGTAAAACACTTGACATCAGTCGCACGCTGTGTGCTAACGGACTCCTCCACACGGCCACCTCATGCAGCTCCTCTCGAGCACAAGGCACCTGGAGAAATGTTCCAGGCTCAAAAGTTTATCAGCTGAGAAACCCCAATTTAGATATAAACACTTTTTTATGGGGAAATGTTAACAAGTCTGCGTTGAGCAATCTAATTGTTGTGACATGAAAGAACAAAAAGATGAATGTCCGCAGGCATTCCTGAGCATGAAAGCCACAATGAACTAAATAGCCCTTTGTTTCACTAAAAAACAAAAGAGCATATTTAAAGAGCAGGAACGGGAAAGGGAATAGTTGTGGGGGTATTTAACTTTGGTGCCAAAACCGCTTGATTGCTCAGCAGTTTGGCAAAATTGACAGGAAAATGGGATGCAACACCTACAATAATACACTCTAATAGAGAAATTTAAACAAACAAGAGTCCAGAAAGAGCTGTGCACCTCTGATTGCAGCTCCACTGAGATGTGCTGGAAGTGGAGCCATACAGTAAACAGTAGCAGCGGCTCTCCTGAATCCACCGCAGCCAACAAGTGCAGGCAGCAGTTTCACTGACCAGCCGGCCAGAGCCGGGGAGCTATCTTGGCCCGGCCGGCTTCAGACAGGAAAAACAGAATGTGTTGAAATTGGGCCAGAAATTCCACTTGTGAACGCTTTCACCTGTTCCTGTCGTGGCGAAGCTATTCACACCCAGAGACAAAGAGAGGGGGAGGCGAGGAGAAGAGCCAGGGAGGGAAAATTCTCCCGATGTGTGCAGACCTCAAACTTCTTCATACAAATATTTAAGACAGGAACAATGCGTGCAGGAAAATCCTCCTGTCTCCAGTAACAATGGTCGAAATTCCGTGTGCATTGCAATTTTGCTCAAAACTGGAATACCCTGAATGCCAGCCTCAATCAAAGCCACACACAGTCTGCGTCTGAATGCCCCGGCCTCCCTCTGCACAGGTGAGGCAAAATAAATCCACAGCTGAGACCAGTGGGGATGTTTTCGCCCCGGCCGTAAGTGCTTACGTGTCCCATCAAACGCAACTACAGAAAAGCCACCTTTCTTGAATTCCGAGACCTAACAGGGCGAGGACTGGGGTCGGGTAACACGATGCGGATCACACACTGTTCTCCGCCCGTGGAACGATCACAAGCCCTGTAATCAACACCGCGGGCCAAACGTGGCACATCTTGGCACGCGGCTGCTCTGACTATTAAAGTGAGCATCCCCCACCGGCAGCAGGCATCGGGGGGCTCGGGCTGGACGTCCACAGCCCCACAGGTCTGCTGAGTGAGCCCCCGGCCTGGGCTGGAGGGCCACAGCCACACACACACTCACTCACTCACTCACACACACACACAGTGTGAAAGATCAGGGGAGCCGCCAAAAGCATCATATGCAGACAGACGTATAAGGTTTCACAAGCAGTCAGTCAGTCAGAGCCAGGTTGTGACAGTGAGCGGACTGGTTTTAGTGACCTGTTTGTATGTTTGGGTGAGTGGGACTGGGAGAGGTACCTGGGGGACAGGAGCACTCTGGGTTGACATCCCTCGCCGTACGCAGCTTGGGCATCAACGATGCTGCTTTCTGCAGCAACACACACACACACACACACACACACACACACACACATAAAGGGAAAATATCAGAATCATGCAGGGAAAAAAACGTCAAGAGAGTGGAATCAGATCAAAATAAATCCAAATGGCCACCACAGACAATAATGAGCCCATAATCCCGCCATTACCTACAGCTGCAGAATGAAAGGACTTTCCTCAATTTCTTTTCCATGTGATAAAATTATAGGTTGTGTCTATCATCAGTGGTTATGTCACCCTGTAAAAAGCTTTAACTGCAAACTAATTGGCCAGCTGCGTGCATGGCTGATCCCTAAGGTCATGCTTTAAAAATGGATGATTCTAAGGGGAGAGGGTGGGGGCAATTAGGGCACAATTACCAAACAAAGTGCCAACTTAGTGTTTGTGAACCGCTCTGCCCCAAAGGAGGATGTGAGAGGATCACAAAAACTCTATCTCTATGTCCAGCTGAACAGCTTAGTCTGAATACACCGCACACTTGCTGTACCTCTTCCAGCAGCCTCCCTACGGGGCTGCTCAGCTCCGGGATCAGGCTCCCATCCTCGGTGAGCAGAGCCCGGTGAGGAGGCTGGAACACCTTGTTCATCTCCATCTCCAGTCGCTGCTCCAGCCGCTGGGTCCGGACGCTCATCAGGAGGCACACGGTGACGGAGCTCAGACACAGGAGCAGGCACAGGGCCCCGGGCAGACCCGAGACCCACTTCTGCGCCCCGGACCTGGAGCCCGCACACTGGCACACCGGCTTCATCTCCCCGGCGGAGGCGCTGCCCGCGTCCATGCTGCAAAATCCCGCTCGGAGGAGTTTCTGAAGAGGCACCGTGGGCGCTGAGAGAGAGCACGCTGCGCGAACACTCTGCGGTGAATGAGTCCTGCGGAACAAGAGGCAGCCGAGGAGCGCACCGGGGGGGACGCCAGCGGCGGCGCAGATGAGAGATCAGATAGGGGAGAGGCACCAGCTCAGCGCGTCCTCCTGGCTCTTTGTCCTGTCCTGTCCTGTCCTGTGGGGGGAAGTATCCTACATGGATGTGCTATTGCAACTAGCGGCAGGTCCAATTGTTTGCCTCCCTAAAAGTTGCGCCTCGGACTGGTTTAGATGCGCCCGCCCTGCGCACCACGTGGGAGGCTGCGGACTGACAGCTGGGAGGCTGCGCCAGCGCCGGGCGTGCGCCAGGGGACGTGTGTGTGTGTGTGCGCCACATCTGAGGAGACTCTGATCGGAATGATACCTGGGCGTGACCGGGCACAGGTGCAAGCGACACACAACAACGACAGGGCACCTCAGGTCAGACTTTGCACCACATTTTGCGCGCAGGAGGTTCAATGTATAATGAATCAGTTAAAAAATGAGAATCTCATGCAAAGTAGAATAAAAGTTGCGCATGTTTAAAAAACACTGACTTTATCCTCTCTCCTTCTACTGCAGTCTCATCTGAACACTACACCTGTATTAGTGCTTAGGACACACCCAAACTGAGTGATGAGTTCAGTCTATCATCGCTTGGTAGTCTGCAGAATGCAGCACTATTTATTGAGGAATACATCCACGCTTAAGGACAGTTACATATTAGCAGAAGAAAATGGAGGACCTGCGTTCAAGTGCTAGCAGCAGGAGTTGGGCGAATAATCGGTGTGCAGTCCGACAAATGTACACTAAGGTCTGAGTTGGATGATTCTGTCTCCTTCAGTCTCCTGGTGACTGCATGTTGTTTGACTCAGTGACAGACTTAGACTGAGTTACTGCACTCAATGTGTCATTTCTAGTGAATAAAAACTGAAACTGAACTAAAGCTGCATGTTTTAGTTCAGTTTTACATTCATGAAGGTCGACGTCTGAGATGTGGAACAATCTTAGGATAGGTCAGTGTACGCGGAGCTTCTGCATGAAGCTCTTTACTGCCACCTGGCGGATTAACACCGCCATAGCACCTGTTGAATCACCAACAACACACAGAGGATGTCTAATCACGTTTATTGGGAAAATGCACATGATAAAAATGAACAAAACAATATCTTAACAACTATGTACATGGCTTTGCTGCCTGCAAAAAGGTCTTTTTTTCCACCCAACAGAGCTAATAAATAACTGGGACGACTGAGGCAAAAATCAACTCGGCTGACAAAGCATCGAAGCACATGGACAAACGGGCTGCATGGAGGAGAAACAAAACTGCCATAGAGTGTATGGAAGCTATGAATCCAATCACAACAGTAATAAATAGAGCGTCTCTTTCTTTAATCATCATTGGAATCGTGCGACTCGGACACAAACGCAACAGACGGGGTGAGGCGGCGGCGGCGGGGCGGGGCAGTGGACTGATACAGTCGGCTTATAAAGAAGAGCTCTCCTGGAGAGACGGGACGTGGAGGAGGCACCGGGGGACAGCTCAGTCAGTCATCCTGCTGACCCTGCTGCTGCTGCTTCACCTGGTGCTGCTGATGCTACGCTTCCTGCTGCTGCTCTGCCTCCTCCTCCTGCTACTGCTGCTGCTACTCTCCTGCTTGCTGCTGCTGCTCTCCTGCTTGCTGCTACTACTCTCCTGCTTGCTGCTACTCTCCTGCTTGCTGCTACTACTCTCCTGCTTGCTGCTGCTACTCTCCTGCTTGCTGCTGCTACTCTCCTGCTTGCTGCTGCTGCTCTCCTGCTTGCTGCTACTACTCTCCTGCTTGCTGCTGCTCTCCTGCTTGCTGCTGCTGCTCTCCTGCTTGCTGCTGCTACTCTCCTGCTTGCTGCTGCTGCTGGTGCTGACGGTGGTGGCGTCCTTGCTGCTGCTGTTTTTGCTGCTGCTGTTTTTGCTGCCGCTGTTTTTGCTGCCGCTGCCTCGTCTGCTGCTGGCTTCACGTTTGCTGCTGCTGCGGCGGCTGCGGCCGCTGCTGCCGCCGCCGTCATCGTCGTCGCTGTCCTTGTTGAAGCAGGAGAAGAAGGGATGCCTCAGGGCCTGCTCCAGGCTGAGCCGCTTGGCTGGGTCGTACTCCATCATCTTCTGGATCAGGTCGAACAGCTGCTCGTGGTCCTCGCCCTTCGATGTCATGTAATTCTGGTGGGGGGGGGGGGAAACCAACAGTGCAAGTTTGAACTACCACTATATCCGGTTATGACAACAGTGGACCAAAGACTAACCCTGATCTAGCTTAACATGAAGGGAGTCATTCAGTTAGAGGGACAGACTCTGTAAAATATGTAAAATCCATTACAGGATAAACAACATGCAATATTGTTCATATATCTAGATAGAGAATTGCTAGGAAAATCATTATGTCTCGCTCTAAAAGGTATTTTAAATCAATCCAAAACATGCTCGCAGTGATGTACAAGTTCTTCACTTGCAGCTATTCTTGAATGATATCTAGCAGCAGCCTCCAGAGTGTGGCTCTCACCTTCAGGGGTTTGCAGTGTTTCCTCACATATCTCCCAGAAGAGCTGTGGGCGTCCCAGTCGAGCCTGCACCGGTAAACATAGCGCTGCTTCCTGCACAACACACAGTAATGGCGACACGATGAGATCTGAGATCACTCACTTCACTCCCTCTGAGGCTGATGGTGGGGAGGGGGGGGGGGTACTTACTTTGTTTTCTGTAGGAGGTTTGAGGGGATGGGACCCAGGACTCTCTCCATCATAGCAAGGTGCTCCTTACTGTCATGGGTCTGAGGGAGGAAACACTGTGAGCCATCTGGTAACAGATCATGGTGAATGCTATGAGTGCTGAGGCTCACCTGGAACAGAGTGGACCCGAGGTAGTACTCGATGAGAATGCAGCCCACGCTCCAGACGTCGCAGGAGTGGTCCCAGCCGAGGTCTGAAAGAGACCACGTTGCCTAGATCAATCACAGCCGGACGATTCACTCAGAGCTGTGGAGGTTCAGAGCGTCACGTACCTAGAATGACCTCGGGGGCCCTGTAGTGGCGCGTGGACACCACAGACGTGTGGTGCTCGTGTTCATACGTGGCGTTACCGAAGTCCACGATCTTCACGTCGGGGTTCTTCAACGTGCGCTCGTCCCGTTTCTGAGGAGACGGCAGACGTGTCAGGTCAGGCAGCCCGGACACTAGAAACACTGTGGGGGGGGGGGGTCTGGGTCAGTGCTGAGGAGTCTTACCATGGCGGGGTTGTAGACCATGTCGTAGTTGGAGTCGATGAAGAGAATGTTCTCAGGCTTCAGGTCTGTGTGGGTCAGCTTGTTCTTGTGCAGAACTGGGAAACCAAACAAACACGTCAACGTGTGTTTACAGTGAGAACACACGGCGTTTTCTGCGTTGGCACGTGTCCCGTACTCACATCGCACAGCCCGGACAATCTGGTACGCCATGTGCCTGATGTGATCGACGGGGAAAGGCTGGAAGTTGTTTTCTTTGAGGAAGTCGTAGGTGCTGAGGCCCAGCAGCTCAAAGGCAATGCATATGTGGCCGTGGTAGTCGAACCAGTCCAACATGTGCACACAAGCACTGGGGGGAGGGAAGATGTAGTAGATGCACATGAGCCTTCTCTAGTGCCACATTCTGAACCTACTGTTATACCCATGCACTGAGCCACAAAACACCGTTCACATTCTCCTTGTTTACAAAGCACTGCATGGTCCTGCACTATCGTATAACTCAGACCTCAAGGGTTCATATAACCTACTAGTATGCAGACCTACAGGTGGTTCCAAGACTCTAATCATAAATGTGAAGCCTTCAGTGATTGGTCCAAAACACAGATGATATCCAGAACTTTCTGCACAGTCCTGCCTTATGCCTTCTACTCCTAGCCTGCCTTCTCTGTAAGAACTGGGCAGGTGTGTTGATTTCTAAAGGGACACTGTGTTTGTAATCATCTCAATAAAAAAAACAGTGTGGTGCAAAGCAGCAGTAATGTGAGGTGCCTTGTGACTCCGTCAATGTTTACTTACAATTTGCTGTCGGAGTCGAGGGACTTCAACTGTCCAAGGACCTCTACCTCAGACATCGCTGCCTCACGGTAGCGGTCTATGTTTTTAATGATCTTCAGAGCCACTCGAGCTCCGTCACTGGAGACACACACAGCAGGAAAACGGGTTCTTGAAGCTGCGCCAATCACTGGAACCTTGGGCACATTTGTGGATTCATACTTACTTAGAATGATCAATGCATTCGACGACCTTCCCAAAGGCACCCTCTCCTAGAGTACACACAATCTCATCTACAGGAGATAGAGAGCTTAAGTTAGACACGCGACACTGGAGAGAGGAAACAGTGCCCTCTGGCTGCTTCACTGCCTCATGTTACATTGATCTATCTGTTTAGCTACACTACTGTAACAGGTTTCTGAACACAACTCAATAGCTACAGAAATTACTGTATCAAGCAATATCTAACCAAAAGAACAACATTAAGTCTACTAGCCCAAATATGTCAGCCTATATATTAATGTTTGAAGATAAAAACCACAGATCAAAGAGAGTGAGAGAGACAAAAGTGTGAACAGAAGAAAAAAAAGGTATATATTCTATACATCTCGCTCTCAGCATGTCTCCACTGTGATAGATGAGGTGACCCTCGTCATCATCCTCAACACTCCTGGATCTTTTCCTTCTCCTGCGGTGATGGCTCCTCCTCTGCACCGGGACCGCCGCAAGCCCGCCATCACATCAATAACCCATCAGTCAGTCAGCCAGCACCAGGCCACCACAATGCGACACCGTCATTCATTCAACCAGGCCAAGGGGGGAGGTGTGGGGGTGGATTGATTCGGCCCGTTCAGTAACACCGCCAGGCGAATGGACGGAGCAGCAAATTCAAATTCAGCCCCGTCAGAGAAATTGGGCGCCAGCCACCACATAGTGTGTGTTACAGAAGAAAAACATGGCAACAAGATGTTCAGATGAGAAACTTTCTCAGTAGTACAGGAAAAATAACTGATTGATTACAGTTGCTTTACATGTGTGGATGCTTCTAACGCTGTCTAAAAATCATACAGTTCTTTACTAGCAATGTCCCATTACTGCCCCATAAAATTTCAACACACATATCTATCAATCTATATATATATATATATATATATTGGGTCCACTTTGCTGTTATATCACCCCAGTGCCCCCCCTCCCCAGCTAATGACTGGAACTAGTGCTCACTAGTGAGGAATAAAGAAGTGCTACAGCAAAACACAGAGAGATCGGTGTAGAGCATTGGCTGAACACCGGACGATAATGACCCATTCCATCTGATGGTACTGACAGGAGAGAGGAAGGGGGGAGGGAGAGGGAGGGCGGGCGTACCGAGGGGGACCTGTGGCGGGAGTGGCTGCGCCGGCGCCTCCGGTCTCGGTGCCTGCGGCTGCTGCGCCTGCTGCGCCCCGACGACTTGCTGTAGTGGTGCCAGTCCGGGTCGCGCTCCTTGCAGGCGTCGTCGCGGCCGTACGCGTCGCACGCCATGTCCAGGCTGCGCGGGTCCCGGTACTCCAGCCTCTGGTTCAGGCTGCGGCTCTCCAGGTACTGCCTGCGGACACACACACGCGCACACACACAGGACAGAGCACAGATGAGAACACAGGTCAGGTCGCCGGCAGCCCCCTTGTGCGTGTGATCGAACTGGAAGACGACCGCTGTATATAATGGCCCTAAACGCCCGACACTCTATCCGCCCCGGGCCTTTTATGTAACATTTGTAATTAGCATCATACTGATTTACAGCCAAACACAAGGCAAGCCTGTTCAATGAGATGCTGCACTCCCAAAAGCATTTTCTCGACAGATTATCGCTCCGCTTTTAGAAGCGCGCAAGCACCGGTGATACAAAACGCGTTTGGGTGATCTTTAGTATTTCTGCAGCCATCTCCTTGAAGGACCAAAACGTCTTCCTTTACAACTGGTGCACCCTGGCCGCGAGCCACGCTGGCAGAGTTTTAAGTGTGAAAGTTGTGGAGGGCTTTTCGGCGCAACCTGATGGTGCATAATATGATCCGTGATTCTACACACGTACGCCTTCATGTGCCAGGAGCAAACACCTGCGGGACGCCAGTTCGGCCTTAAATCAAACGCAGAAATCTACAAGAACGCGTGGATCTGGGGAACTTTCTGTTGGTTTGTTGACGGTGTTTCTAAACACTGACAGCTCGAACCACCGAGCTGGTCCACGTTCACGTTTAAAAAAGACTGAAACCCCCTGGAGCCCGAGCACCCTGGGGGTGTCAGCTGTCCTCCAGCCTCTCAAGTCTGCCCCTCTACAGAATTAAAATTAGAGCAGACCTGGAAACATCTAGTGGAAGCCAATGGGCCACCACACATGCCAACAAAGAGCTAGCACTCATAAACAGCACCAGAGGACAATAAAATGATTATTATCATTATTATATTATATTTATGGAGATCAACATCTCTACTTAATAAGAGAACTGGGCGGGTAAATGTAAACAGATTGGAAGCTAAATCCCACACACAGACTTCACAAAAGAAAACCAGTCAGTCCACTTGTGTGCAGCATGATATATGAAAAACACTCCCACCTGACATTAGTATCGTGTTTTTGTGTAATCAGAGAGCATTGGCTAATTTCTGCAATAGAGCACGATAAATAAGCTGCAAAAGCACCAGGCATCGATACTTCACAGCACGTTGCACCACAATCAGGCAAAGAACCGTATGACCTCGCTAGAAAGAGAGGTTACAGGAATCCAGTTTCAAGTATCGCCCGGTGAGATATCTACTGTACGTGCAAAGCAAGCCTGATGTACATGTGCAAACATGTCGATCTACACACAGTGAAAGTTCGTGGAGGCGGACTGTCAGTGCAAACACACCCCTCATAGGTCTTGTGATGGCGGTGAGTCCTCCGGGACTTGTTTTCCCTCTCGCTGCTGTGCGAGTCTCGCTTCCTGCGCTTGCAGCTCTCCATTCTCTCCTCCCAGCTGTTCACTTCAATCCAGACACAGGGGGAGCGCATCCGCTTAGTCTGGCGCATCTACAAAACACAGGGACAGAGAAGGAAATTCATCACTCGTTCAATTTGTCAACTGCAAACACGACTGGTACTGGGAAGCAGGTGTACTGGAGGGTTGTTCAATCGAAATGCAAGCGGTTTTGGGCGTAAAACTACAGCTGGATTATAAACAATAATTAAAATCTTATAACTGCTGCAAAAACAATAATTAGACGTATTGCAAAGATTTGTACATAATTTGTTGTCTTTTTTAAATACATTTATTTTGATAATTAAACCGATGGCTAATTTGTTCTCCGTCTGTATGAATTGCTATATTTACTTAATATGTATAACTAGCAATACTTCCGGTTGTTTAAACTACAATAAACTATTGGCCAGCTTGTGCGTTGAGATCGCCAGCCTGTCAATCATGTACTAGAATGTCAAGGCCATTTGACAGTTTAATAGCAAACCTAGAAAGAAAGGTCTAGATTAACGCGACAAGGGCTTATCTGTCAGAGCGAGTCAAAACATCGGTTTGGCTTCCCGAGCTTCATCGACGTATCCACGAGGATTACGTCATGTATGCTGAGCAGGCCTTAAATGTTCAGATATTAGTTACCAGATTTACCAAATTACTGTAGTTTAACATAATTTATAACACCACAAGCGATTTTAGAGGTGAAGAACACTGCGGAATAAATAGTATAAAAAATACGATTTCTCAAGGCCCATCGAGCGTCAGGCAAGCTAACAGCGTTAGCCCCCAGCAATGACAACATTGTAGATTAAACCAGCTATCCAGTATTAACACTACACCTAAACATAATATTAAAATGACTGATTAGCTGGCTATAGTATATGCAGGTGCCGACTCCCGCCACTTTTCACCAGCTTTCCAGACTTCCGCAGCTAGCCGCCGCGGCTTGAGGCAGACAAACATCCGCCATGTTGGACAGGCGTCGAGCCTCGAGGAGCTCGTTTGTTCCCGTTAGCGAACACAGTCGGACGCAGACGGCAAAGTCGCGGTTAGTTCTGAGTTACACAGTTACAAAGTCAACTCTTACCCTTCCTCCTTGACAAATCTGGCACGAAAATCGGTTGATTGCGTAAAAAAGGTGTATACAAAGACGAACTGCCTCCAAGTCTCCGTCTCTAAAGATGGCGTTCCTCTCGGAAACCTGCTTGAACCGTCCCAAATTCCATGACGCAACATACGGAGCTCCACCTACTCATTAATATGGTGTTTTTTGCCCTCAGTTTATCCTTCAAGGTACAACCACACACCTTGCATCTTTTTTACACTATAATCTATAATGGATATACACCACCAACATAAATTTCTAACGCAAAGTTAATATAAGAGAATGAAATAGAATATAATCGGTTGTAAAGCGTTTATTGTCATCTTTCAGTAACAAGAAGCATATCTTTTGATGGACTAACCTAATGTGTGCTGTCGTTTAGTACTGCTAGCTTGCTAACGTGCTTGTTGTCTCTACCAGTCACCAAAGCAAATTCCTGTTCCAAGTTCCAAACTACCGGACAGTAAATCGGATTCAGGTTCACCAGCCACGGGACTCTGCCTAGCAGTCAAACTACAGGGCAAAGGATGCCCAACTTCACGTTGGATTGTGGGTAGACATGTCAGCGCCCTGTGTGCATCTCCGGGTCCACAGTGCCTGAATAATACAGCGGGATAATCTACACAGAGGCGCAGGGTGGGTGTAGATGCAGAGTGTGAGGATGTCGGAGGAGTGGGAGAGCGGCAGGGGCCGAGCCCTCAGCAGGGAAGTGATCGCTGAGATGCTGTTAAGCAACTTCGAGAAGCTGCCTGACATTGACCAGAAGCTCTTCAAGTATGGACCCCTGTACCTGGCGGCCAACGCGGGGATGGCGGGACTGATCTCCAACAGTTTGTTCCGCAGAGTGCTGCACATCCGGCAGGCGGTCTTCGCCTCGGCCCTGCCCATGGCCGCCATGCCCTTCATCACCACCTTCGTGGCCTACAGCGCGGCCGTGTCTCAGCCGCTGCTCTCCGGGGACCTCAACTGCCCCTCCTGCGCCTCCCTGCGGGGGGCGCTGGTGGCCGTGCTGGGAGGTGGGGTGTACCCCATCCTGATGGCCCTACCTATCAACTTAGGCCTGGCCACCAGGTACAGCACAGCACCCATGCCGGAGAAGGGCAACATGCTGAGGTACTGGATGGATCTGTCCCAGCCCGTCCTGAGGAAGATGAGGGCCGCGGTGCTGCTCCAGGCCTTCTTCGGCCTCTACATGGGCTCCAGGCACTTTGACAGCTACACCAAACTGGCCCACATCACCTTCAGCTCAAGCAGAGAGGAGATTACAGACTGAAATGCTGAACTTATATATGAACTTGTGCTTTTTTGTTGTCTTTGTGCGTCTGAGACGTTTTCCCATGGAATAAATTGAAATGTGAGCTACCTTTCAAGGATATTTGGTGTTTTAACATTAAAGGGGACCTACACTGGGCCACATGGCACCCTGTATTTAGTGCCATTACCCTACACCAAGGCGGAGAACGATTCTCTATTCAACTAGGCAAGATCACCTTTAGCTCAGTTGCAGATATTGGCTGCTTTTCAGGCACCCCGAAGATCATGATCTTGCATTGTGCAGCTGTTTAATGACAAAGTCATTTCATTTGATTGGATTTGATTAAAAAGTAAAAATCAGTATCATGTATTCTTATCAATAGTTGTCAACATGTGCTATAATCCCAATCAGGAAATGCTCTTGAAAAGGTGGATCTGAAAAATGTTACTGCTGTTCGCTTGCCGTAGCATCCTAATTTCATCAATTCTTTACTATGATGTATTTATAGTTGAACATATTTGGAGTTTTGGAAATCTGATGATTCATCTCATGTAGACAGAATATGTTTGGGAGGAAAACATTTTAAAGATGGTGTTGAGTTTCTAATTTATTGATGATCAGGCCTGTACTTACCAGTATTTACAGCCACTAATGAGAATGACGACTTGCCAAAGGGATATTGATGAGGTGTCGGGTCTCATTAAGGTGAGACTCTTAACGTTCGCATGATGCCGGTCGATTGCAGCGTTTTGATGGAGGCGCGTCATAAAGAAATCAACTGCAGGCGATTAACGAAGCATGGTTGACTTTTATTAAAGGCTTTTAAGGAACCAGTCACAAACTTATTTTGCCGAGATGTTGGAGCCAGCAGCGCGTCTGCTCGCCCTCACTAACCATGAAAAACGCTGGCCAAACCTCCGCTCCTCGAGGTGCGTTTCATGTGCCTCAGCCAAAGATGGACCTGGCAGTGCAGGGCGGGCATTGAAAAGAGCAGAACCGATGGTGGGTGGGAGATTGTCATTGATGAGACGCGTTCAACACAGGCAATGTTTTATTAAACCATGTCTTCACCTCGACTGGCAAGTTTGACTTCACATCTCTGGCTCTATGGTCCTAACTCATGAGGGGAATGTGTGTGTTACAGGGAAAGCGGGCTCATTGATGACGAATGAGGGGGGAGAATTAAAGGATGTTTGTTACTGGGAGGGAAAGGTGCTTCTTAAGAGAAAACACTGACATCAATCGGTTATAGCAAACTGAATAGAATCATCAAAAAAAAAGATTTCCTTATAATTACATAGTTCCCGTTCCCGTCCCCACAGCCCTCCTCGGCTCCCCTCTTCCACCCTCTAAAATGGCTCCCGAATCACAACAGAACAGCCAAAAAAACAAAGCTCAGTGACAATCCCACAGAACAATAAACAACACATTTCAAGTCAGAGGAGCCTGAATTGTCATGACAAGCAGTGATTCATATGGCACAAGTTTCCCTCTTTACTTTAGAGAAAGACAAAAGTCTCTTGATTCGTCATTGTCCTTCCACAAAACGCAACAGCGCGACTACAAGGTTTTGCTGCTGCGCTAGTAATTTTTTCAAGGTGGATACGCTTAATGCCCCTTTAAAAACACCCCTCGTAGCATGCCGTCGGACTTCATATTCAGTAAAGGAAAGTTACGATAAAAACTATACATCTGTCAGCACAGAGATCTCCATAAATATATCAGACAACTGAACGTCAGTCAGAGAAAACTTCCTGAAGAGCAGAAAGATGAGGGGTAAATGTCACCTGTACACAATGTACACCTGGCCTCATAACCGTTAAGCGATACTGTAGTTGTTTTGCATTAATGGCACAATACATTTAAAAGGAGTAAACACTTCTGAAAAGGTTTGTATTCCCCCGTCCCACGTTTCCCCTTCAAAATAAAATACAATAAATAAACAGAAAACACGAGAAAGAGATGAAAGATCGGACGGGCGTCTCCAGTCGTTCTCATGCAAAACGAGACAGGACGGTGACCATCTGACCGGACGTGAACATCCAAATCACAAAGACACACACACGCACACACACGCAGACACACGCACACACACACGAGGTGAGATGAACCGGTGAAATGCTCCTCTGTGCTCCTAGACACACACGGCTGTGATTCCTTCACTTAGACCTATAAAAATGTGACAGCTGATTCAGGCTAGCCAGCGCCCTTCACATCATCGAAAGTTTCATTACAGTACATTACGAGTAAAGGGGGAAATCAAGTTAAATACAGACACAGGGCTTTGGACCAGAGGGGGAGGAAAAATAGAGAGAGAGAGAGAGCGAGAGAGAGAAAGAGAGAACAGAGGAGAGAAGAGGAGCAAATACAAAAACAGCGATAGAATCAGTAGGAATTTCATTTAAGAAAGTGGTTTTCCCTGTAACTGTACTCTCTATAGTAGTAAACATATCTTCACAGAGTAAACACACATGGAGGGAAGGGGGGAGGAGAGGCTGTGTTGCTCTCCCACACGCTGTAACCTCATCACAGATTAATATGCTGCGAAGGCGTTTTGCTCCCGTTTCCGTAGCTTAACATTTTCAATTCAGTTTGTTCCCCAGATGTTTGTTTTTCTTCTTCTTTTTTTTATTTCCCACTCTTCTTGATGAATCCCGTTCATCATGTTTTTTTGTTTTTTTAACCTCATCATTTCTCGATAGAAAAACACCTAAGTACCAGCTAGGCTCCTTCACAGTTCATTTTAGTGCAATGAGAACACGCGCTCCCTCGCTGGTGGGAGGGCTAGCTGCCATCAGAGCCTCATGTCTTCCCCAAAATGTTAGACCTGGTGACAGAGAAGGCATGGTCAGGACTCATATCCACGTACAGGCGACGATATCTTGGATTTCAGGGGTTTTTCACCCTTACCTGAGTGCTTTCCATCTGTCCTTCTCGACCTGGTTCTCAGGACTCTCGCTCTCATAGGACGCGAGGTAGAGCCCTGGAGAGGTAGAGTGAAGTGGTTACATGAAGCAGAAGAGGAGTAGAGCAAGCAAGAAGTGAGAACGGCGGGTCCTCACCGTCCTCGCTGAAAATGGGAGCATTGTGGAGGTAGTGTAGGATGGCCCCATCCTCCTCAAACGGACACTCCACCTGTTTCCAGGTCATGAACTCCCCCACCTGCCGCGCCAGCTCCACAAATTTCTGCAAAGCAAAATTCACGCTGAGTCCACAGCTTCCAGGAGGAGGAGGAGGAAGAGGAGGGGCGGTGGACTCACCTCGAAGTTGACGTGACCGTTGGGCAGTCGGTTGGCGCATCCTTCGTTCAGGAAGTAAATGTCTTTGATCAGCAGACTGAAGAAGGGGATCACAATCTGAGGAGACAGAGCAGAGGCAGAGGAGACTGTGTGAGTGTGTGTGTGTGTGTGTGTGGAGACGATGTGGAGAGATGTGTGGAGACGTGGCGCAGAGCTCTACCTTTTCCCTGTTGCTGTTGGCTGTCCGGGAGCGATGGGCCGCCCCCCTCAACGCTGTCCTGTAGTTGTAAAAGTTCCCCGTAGGATCCATCTGATGCTGGCAACACAAATGGGGACAAACAGCATAAAGTTCAGAGCTCTCCTCCTCCTCCTCCTCCTCCTCAGGCAGCGAGTCAGGCCACTGTTTACCTCGAGGATGAAGAACTTGGCCGTCTTGGCTTTGCCCCAGGTCTTCTTCAGCCGGGACACCGGACTCATGTTCATACCAGCTGGGAAGGGGGGGAAATGGATTTGAGCTGTTAGAAACAGGAAGATCTATTAGCGATGGTGCTCTCAGAGGTCTCGCGGTCAGACTCACAGATGATGGCCATCAGGGAGTTGAAGTTGCCAATGTTGAAGCACTCCCTGGCAACGTCGATGAAGAACTCGATCACCTGGGCCCTCTGCTTCTTCTTTGCCGGCTGCAAAGAACAAGGCTGAGTGACTCCAGTGGTCATGCAGTGACAACCATTGAACTTTAGGGGGCAGCGATGCTCCGCAACAAACTCCTCCGCCTGCTGCCGTTTGATTTTAAGAATGAAATACTATTGTTTTTAACAAGCTTTTGCTGACATTACCATCTAAAACATGTGAGGCATACAGACAAACCTAATGATATGATATACAACCAAAGCCACGACTATTACTACTACTAACAGTAATAATACAAAATGTGACCCTATATGCACAACATATGGACTCCACATATGTTGCATGTTTTTAATCATAGAAATTAAGAACACTGGTCTAGCCAGTGTCGGAGCTCTTGTCATCGGCTCGTCATCAGATTAGAAAAGATAATCACGTAACCCGTGCCACTGTACCTGAGCAGATTTTGTGTGCTGTGTGTTTTCTAGAATAATGATGGAGCCAGTGAGCACCTGGTATCAGCATTTGCCACTCACCATGCAGATCTCAGTGGCCACCAGGTAACACAGTCTGTTGAACCAGCGGACATAAGCCTCCAGGTTGGTGGTTTTCTTCTTCTGGTCACTGAAGCACGGCTGTGGAAAGGACACGCACACGCACACACACGCATGAACACACACACACAAGTGCGTGTCTGCGGCGCTACTACAGGGAATTCATCTGATCCTCATTAGCTTCCTATTCGCAAATTGACCCCCCCACTCACACCCACCCGTACAAGACGAGTGTGAGCTGAGAGCGGGAAATACCACAATCAATGAGAGCATGCGAGGAAGAGGAGGGAAGAGGACGGAGGGAGAGGAGGTGAGCGAGGGAGAAGGAAAACAAAGAGACTAGAAAGCGGAGCGGCGGCGAGGAAAGAGAGAGGGAAGGCATTCAACATTTATACAGAGGGGGCAGAGGGGACAGCTCGCCATATTACAGCACTGTGCTGCATGTGACCCGAGTGGCCTGCTGACCTTTACATGGCCCTGCCTGGTCAGCCATTAAAACCCAAACAGTCAGACTCTTTGTTCTTTATTGCTGTGACAGCTTCTCAAAAAGCAAAAAAAAAACAAAAAAGAAAAATAGCAAAACTGCTGCGGTTTGACCCGAGGAAGCGGTATGCTTTCTCAGTGATGTGTGATGTGACACAAAGAGAGATCGTAGGATTCATGCCCGAGTACAGTGCAGGGAATAAAGTAAAACAAACAAACAAAAGAAAAAAAACACTGACGCACGGAGACAATGTGTTGATTTAAGGTACCTGGGTTCCATCCAGCGGGTCTTTCTGAACAAAGGCCTGGACAAACTCCTCTGGTCCAATATGACTTAAATGTTCCTGGAAGACACACACACACACACACACACACACACACACACACAGATGGGGGAAGTGGCATTAATAATTCTTTCATTTCAGTAATGGAAGACAATCAATAAGGGGAAGTAATGACTCATTGACGTGACTCGCTGGAATCATATTTCCTCAAAGTGACACGAGCGACAATGTTCCCTTCTATTAAAAGACAACTGTGCGCTCGCGTATGTGTGCAAATCAAAATGACTCATTAGACCCATCCCAACACGGGACCTCGTCCAAAACAACAACAACGTTGCCTCACGGACACACACACACACGTACACACACACACGTAATGACAGGAAGCACATTCAAAGCTCATCTAAATCTTTTTAATCAGAACCAGCATGCTGCTAGAGCCTAGATTAGAAACACTCCTGTATGTATACACTGTACACGCCTGCCTTCCTCCCGCCCTCCATCTCTCTCTCTTTCTCTCTTTGTGTGTGTGTGCGTGTGTAAGTGTGCACCAGAGTGTGAAGCTGTCAGGTCACATATATCCACAGAGGTTTTATCCCTTTTGTTTGAAGCCCCGGGTGCATCACTGACTTCTGGGGTGATGTCACCACTCAGACAAGGGTACACGCGTACTCTGGCACACACACGCACACACACACACACAGAAAGAAAACCACCCCCAGATCCACGTGCCCACATCAAGACACACATGACTAGGCTGAGGGCGCCGTGCGTGCAGTGTGAAGGGTGGTGCAGAGATTCTTTGTCTGTGTGTTTGTGTCACCGCATCACTCACTCCTTTCGCTGCGTCGGAGTCCAGAGTCACAATTAAAGTCAGCGCGGGGCGAGCCTCCAAATGCCACGCAGCGTTAAGTGATTCTGTCTAGCCCCTGTCCCCTCTTTGTTCGTCCACCATCACAGAAGCCTCCCCACCCTCTCCTCCATCTCCTCCCCTGACGCGCGCTCCTCCACTACCGCCCCCCTCCGCCATCCTCTCCGCTCCTCTTCGTCCATCCTCGTTATCATCCGACGATGACCTCTGTCTAACCCACGCTCCTGCCTTTTCCCTCCCCTCCTCACCTCCTCCCCTCCTCCCCTCCCCTCTCCTCACCAGCTCCACGTGGGTGAGCTGCTGTGCCAGAGTGTACGGGTCGTTGCAGATGGAGAGCATGTCCTTCTGGATGGGCGGAGGCTTGGTTTTGAAGGCCACCAGCTTGTCAGAGATGGAGGAGGCGTTGAGGGAGACCTTGAGGATGCTCTCTTCCCCCTGGCTCATCAGGGCCAGCCTCTGGCTGAGCTTCTGCAGCACCTGGTTCAGAGTTTTCCAGTACGCCTGCAGAGAGGAGGAGGAGGGTGGAGGAGAGGAGAGGAGAGGACAGCAGAGGAACCGTCAATAACCACTTTAATGAATAATTTATCAATGCTTCATAGATCAGTAATGGGCATAAATCAAAAGAGGTTTGGGTTGCCAGGTTGTGCGCGTGTATGTCAGCACTTTACTCTCTGCCAAAGCTTGCTTATTCTTTTCTGCCCAGCTCTTTATTTCAGAATTTATGAGCAATTTAATTATAATTAAGTAGCCCACGAGAGTGCAATTATTCATCTTGGTCGGCCGTTAATAAATAGTTATTGGCATGGATCCTCAGTAGTATTCTAATCTCGTATTGATCATTAATTAAATAACTACCCAACAATCCCCCAACATTGCCCTTGGACGTAGCTGCAGTAATAGATCACGCTGCACAGACAGATCATTTATATCACAATGTGCTTGTGCAATAACCTATACATACCTTACTACTTTCAAGGTCATGCAAGTCTGCTTAAACTTCCCACACAACCTGTAACTCCCTTCATACAGGCCTGTCCATGCACCGACTGCAGAGGTGAGTGCTCTTACTTAACCTTCTACAGCTCTCCCCTGCTTTTCAGAGGCACTTTATATCCATGATGTGACCTTAAAGATGAACGTTTCATCTAAGATGTTCAGACTTGTAAATGTGATTAGGATGTGCGGAGGGAAGCGTCTTCCTGCATATATGTAGTTTAATGCATCAGCACCTCAGGAAATACAGGAAGGTAATATACGCAGGGTGAGGAATTAACTCTATGTCGCTATAATATTTGCACATTTTGTCAAATAAAAGCAGAGGACGTCGACACAAATTTCCATTACATTAAGGTTCAAACACTTCTCCTTTATTTATTTGACCGAGTACATTGCATTTGACACCATGCAATAGTGTTAGTCAGGCTTTAATGAGCCCAATAATTCATGATGCTTTTCTATCTCTCTCCATGTGCTGCATACGGTGTTGAGGAATGTGTGTTTCTGTGCCCCTCCCTCCACATGACGAGTCACTGAGGCCATCGGGTCAGTCTGTCTCACAAATGACCCAGAGCCACGGCTCACGCACACACACACACACCTACACACCCATATTGTAGACAGCGAGCTGTAAATAGCAGCACATTCATCACCACCTGCCCTCCTTCCTCTCTTCCTGCTCCTCACCTCCCTCCATTTTTTCCCCAGCCTGCTAGTCTGACTCCATCGCCCTCCTCCTCCTTCTCCTCTTCCTCCACCTCCCCTCTGCTCTCTGTGCCCCTGCATCCCCCACCGCCTCTTTTTCTCCATCCATCTCCCTCCCTCGATTTTTCCCTCGAGGCTGCAGATAGAGCCACTCCTTCGACGTCCTTCCTTCCTCTCCTCTCCTCTCCTCTCCTCTCCTCTCCTCTCCTCTCCTCTCCTCTCCTCTCCTCTCCTCTCCTCTCCTCTCCTCTCCTCTCCTCTCCTCTCCTCTCCTCTCCTCTCCTTTCCTCTCCTCCCCTCCCCTCCCCTCTTCTAATGTCGGATTGTGTAACACAGAGCTGTGGCAGCTCACCCTACACTGACACACTGACTCCTTCCATCACCCCGCTACAGTGCTAGTGATAATTGAATTTTGTTCCCCATCAGAGCATTTTCTCTCTGCAGCTCCAGCTTATAAAGGCTATTATGGCAACAACTACGCTCTAGATCAAAATCGGGACGCTCAAATCCCATGACCAATTATTATCCTGCAGAAACTGATAACTGACTTCAAGATCAGTGACTCTTTTTTTTTTACTGCGACCTGATTCTACAGATCTAGAACCTTCCAGAAATAAAACAAAGGATTTGGGTTTCATCCTTGGCGCACCTCATCACACGGGGCTATCCTGTGGATGATGTCCTTCAGGTGCCCCACCATCTTCTCATCCCTGAAGTCCGTCGGGAACGTCTCCGTCCACTCTGTCAGCAGCTGCAGGATCTTGGGGCCGAATTTGCGCACTTTTGCCTGAGGAAGCAGAAGAGGTTGAGGGCTTTCCACATCTCTGCCTCCATCAGCGAAGGGAATCGCTGGCACGGAGTCAGCAGTGTGGCAAAATGCACACACGTGGCTCAGGACCGATGTGTTTCTGTTCACTGGCCACTGAGTTAGGCATCTGTGTGTGTGTGTGTGCGTGTGTGTGTGTGTGTGGCGCAGTGCTCACCGTATCGAGCGGGCTCTGGTCCAGCTGCTGCTGTTTGATGCACAGCTCACACACCCTGGCCAGCAGCTCCGGGGGAGGGATGAACAGACGAGCACTCAGCAGGAAGGTAAACACATAGGCTTTCTGTCAGAGGACAGACGGAGACATTGGTTAAGACAGCGCTGCCGCATCGATACAAAAACAGCACGGCCTCCTGTAATTAAAGGAAGCAGCGCTGCACTTTGGGCCCTGATAATCTAATTGACAGCGCCGTCACCGGCACTATTAAGTGAGTTTCTGACGGAGTTTGTGACGAAGAGCAGAACAGAGCGCCCGTTCACCTCGGGGTAGTAGTCGGCAGTGGGCACCAGGTTCTGGATGAGGGTGTCCAGAGAGGCGGAGGTGATGGCCGGCCCGTCGGCCAGGCCGGCCCCGGGCTCCGGGCCCTCCTGCGGAGCCTCCTCCTCCTCCCCAGGCTCAGCACAGGCCAGATGGGGGCTGAAGCCACTGGGAGTGGTGAACATGGTGCCTGAGCACACAGTCTGGGGCATTCCTGTCTGAAACACAAAAAGACAAAAAGAGGACGGTCGGTCAGCACGACATAGGCAGAATGAGGAAGAGTGATGAGACGAATTTGGTTTTTATGACATGGAAACTCATGCTGGTTGCTGGTAAGAGGAAATGGACTCGGAGCAAAGTTTTGCTACGGCGGTTCCACTTCTTGCAACGCTGAAACGGGATATATTTAAAACTCTCATTGCAACAGATCTGATTCACAAATCTCTTCTGTATCATCTGCCGTTCTCTCTCATCCGACACGGCAAACCACCCATTCTGTCACACTGATGACCTGCTGCTGTGGATGAGGAGGAGGTGGTGGTGGGGGAGCGGGGCAGTATACCCCCTCATCCAACAGCTGCCCCCGTCCCCCCAATCTCCCGCCCTGACGAGACAGATGAGAGCATGAGAATGTGGGTCACCCAGTCGCCGTGGAGACCGCCGCTCGCACGCTGCCTGACAGCGACAGCGTGGCCTGCATCTCCGCCCCTGTGCGTCTCTCCCTTTAAGAATGCTTTGGGTTACACTTTTTAAAAATTCAACACGCTCCCTTCCCTCAATGGGCCGACGCCGCTGCAGCTGTCGAGCGGGGCACTCACTGTACGGTACGCTAGAGTAGAGACACTAACGAAACAGAGGGCGTTCATCATCCCGTATGGTGGTGCTTCAACCCCTCCTCCTCCCACCTGCCGACTGCAGGGGCCCGCACCACTCATCATTACCCAGGATTCCTGCAGTCTCTGGGCGCCTGCGGGCAAGTTCAGCGGCACAAAGCCTCTCCGCCTGCAGGGGTTACATGAGAGGCGGCGAACCTACCTGCTGACAGTCAGGCTCCAAGCAACAGCCAGGAAGTTATTTTCAGTGCACGTACGTAAGGTGGTGGGAAAAAGAGTGCCTTCGCATCGTGCTGCAGCGACATCCACCATCCTCCTCGGTCGCAGAGGACCGCTCCAGGTTTCTAATCGCTCCATGCAGTGTTGACCTTCAGACCCCCACCCCCACCCCCCTCCCTGCCTCAGCCACCTTGATAAACTGTGGCGGGTGTCATGGGTCCCCGGGGTAAAAGGTCGAGCGCTCAGTAGCATTGCAGACGCTCAGGTTTCCTGTGTGGTGGGCTCAGCTTTCCTTTGTTCCACTGCACTTACTCGTGGCCTGGTGCACACCTAGACACCAGCAAGGCAGCAGGCTGGGGGGATGGGGAGACTTTACGTCGGCTGCTTTTACAGCCTTCCTTCCTACTTAAACCGCTGACACCCACAGACGCATCTCTCATGATATATGTTGTGGTCGAGGAGGGCCGACATCTTGTGGCGCGCTTCTTGGGGCTATAATCGTGTGTCCTCTACTCCTAGAAACGGTGACTGTAAGAAGAAAAGCCGACACATTTGGCTGCTCAGGTGACACTCGAGACATCTGACTTAAGCTGAAGATGAAGCCCCACAGAACACCTAATATGGAAATCTCACACCGGCCGGTCTGACCATTCACACAACAGACTTATCATTTATCAATTTAGCTTGAATGCTTATCTAATCCAATCTATCTATCACACAGACAGAGATAAATAACATACACTGACTTAGGCTCAAATAGGGGCAGCATAATTACAGCTAAAGAACATTACAAGCCTAATCTAAAATCCTGGTTTAAAGTCCCCTTTACACCTCATCTGAGCGCTTTCCTCCCTTAAACGTGATTGTCACTGTTTAGATTAGATACCTAAAGGGGGGCGGGGGTAAGCCCCGGGTGTCCTTGCCGTGACCTCCTCCAGATTGGATTACGACATGCAGCCACAGCGAAGACGCGGCCTGATAAACGGAGAATTGGACAAATGCAGCGAATGCCTCTAATGACACAGACCCAGTGGGGAGCGCGGTCTGCTAAATGGAGGGAACTTCCCTCTGTCACAGGACTGACAGGCAGACGCAGCCTGCCTCAGCCGTAGGAGTGTGTGTGCGTGTGTGTGTCCAAATCCAGGAGTTCATCTGAGTCATTGCATGCATACAAACACAGGCATGCACACACCTCTCCTCCAGTGCTGTGGTATTCATTTATGTACGGGAGTGACTGAGAGTTATTTCTACGTGCCCGCACTGTCAATGTTTTTCCTCTATCGTCCGTGATAATCTTCCCTCTCCCTATTCCTCCCAATTGCTTTCTCCTCGGCTCTCTCCTCTCCTCCCTCCAGTGTTTCCCTGGCTCTGATTCATCGTCTCATCACGGCCGATTCCTCGCAGTCTGCGGCGGGCGAGCAGATGTCGGGCAGGTACCTCCTCTCCAGATGTGCGCTCTATCTCCTGATAGACCAGTCGTCACTGCCAGTGTATGACACCCATCATCTCACCAGGCCACTAATAGAGACAGGAGCCACGCTGTAGGCCATGTTTCCATCAGCAGAATGATGACCAATCACACGTTGAAGTCGGCAGCTGTAAAGGGAAACTTCGCCATGTCAGGATGTATTTAAAGATATGCGAAGCACTGTGATGTGCTACTTGAGTGGGGGGAGCGAAAGCTGAAAGTTTGTGGATGGAAAAAAACAAACAATGCGTCGGCGTGGATTTTGGTAGGCGTGAGCTTGAGGCAACTATAAGCTGCTACCTGCATAGGAATGTCACGCTTAATCAGGGGTGCACGTTCTTAAGAGAGATCTCCATCACCTTGGAAACAAGACACGGCGTTGTAGTAGCACAGGCAGCGACTCGCTTCAAGTCGTTCATCCAACCGGCCGGTTTGCCTCTGGTCAAAGCGGAGCGGGGCAGACTGCAGCAGCTCGTTCTGAACCTTTGGAAGGATTTAGCCTGCAGCTGAATCTGTGATGGGCTCGTGCAGGTCCCAGAGATGTCACTCACATCAGACAGCAGCAGCTTTACCTTCCGTCCGTTGGCCCGTGCTGCCGCTTTGGTGAGCTCCTAGATTACTCCCACGAAACCCTCTGAGGCCCGGGACAGGCAAATGCAATCTAAAAATACAGCTGCTTCGAAGAAAAGGTCACTTTTTTCTTTTTTAAGTGCCGTATTGCTTACACCGCCTTTTTATCTCTCGACGTGACCGAGACGTAACCCAGAGTGGCCCTCTGCGCCGCTGTAAAACTTGTCTCCGCGCCTCATGATACACCCGCTTCCTGACGTGGCTGTCACTTTGCATCAACGCCGCATGAGAGGTAGATAAATAAATAAACAGGACAGTGAGTAACAGGCGGCCGAGAACAGGTGAGTGTAGTGGCGTGTGCTCTAATCCCCCCTGAGATCTCCAGCCGCTAGCCAACGGAAGCCCTGCGCTCCGTCTAGACAGCTGGGGGAGTGTCATTGTTCGGGGCCCTTCACAGTATGTGTGTGTGCGTGTGTGTGTGTGTGTGTGTGGGTGTGTGTGTGTGGGTGTGTGTGTGTGTGTTTTGTCTTTCGCTTTAGTCAGGCTGCTATCGTGGCCATCAGGGGATCTGTCTCCTTTGTTCAATCCTGATTAACCGAATGGCGATGTCTGGAGACACACAGTCTTTACCAGCACCCTCGACTGTCTGACTGTGTGTGTGTGTGTGTGTGTGTGTAATGATGATGAAACAATAGCATTCCTGTCATGACTGAGCAGCCCGAAGCAGTCGGACAACTCTTGCTAATCCCTATTCTCTAATAGCCTTTTTGTCACATCTTGGTCTCTGTGAAACCTGTTTCACCACGTGCGTCAAAAACAAAAAAAAACAGTGTGACTCACACCTGTCTGTCTACGTGTGAGCGTGCGTGCATGTTTGTGTGTGACAGGTCAGTCCAGCCACCGAGGAGTTAAATGGCTGAGGCCGATCGGCAACTGGAGACGTCCCTCCGCTGGGACCGAGGGGGCTGATTCAGGCCGAATCAAAGCAGCAGCCCGACCTCTCTCATTAAAGCAGTCAGAGGTCAAAGGTCAGGAGTTAAGGCTCCCCCAGTGGGAGGGGAGACAGATCCAGAGCTGCCTCTGGGCTGAATTTCAAGGCATACTGATTTTCCCCAAAAAAGAAAAAAAGATTAAAAAAAGAGCCATTAGAGCAGGTTCAGATGACTTTGATCTGAAATGTCTATGCACCATAGGATGAGGATGAGGGACTCATCCACAGGGCTACGTCCTAGAGCCACATGACTTTTAAGGTGAAGAATATATTTTGAGCCTGAAATGCTGCAGTTTTACTACACACGCACATCGGCCCTCTTTGGGATCCTTTAACCGCTGTTTTCGTGTCCTTGAGGATGCAGCTGATGCTCAAAGACCAGTTGGGTCCGTTCATGCAGCAGCAGGTGCGGCTGAAAAAGAAATCAAACAAATCGAGTGGACCCGCCGTCCTACTGCCTCCCAGGAAACGTCAAGGCGCAGAGATACAGACACAAAGACGATCTGTTGGCCATTCTATGTTTTGCAGTTTCCTGTGTGTTGCCTTCAACCAACAGGCCGAGCCCATCTCTCTCTTCTTTTTTTTGTTATCGAGAGGAT
Organism: Karalla daura; assembly: GCA_029224185.1. Lineage (NCBI taxonomy): Eukaryota > Metazoa > Chordata > Actinopteri > Chaetodontiformes > Leiognathidae > Karalla > Karalla daura. The sequence continues at coordinate 17,632,234 of CM055195.1, forward strand.
ACAGCACAGCGATACTGAGAAACACCACAAAGCCGGGGTGAGACCAAAACCCGCTGCAGTGTTATTCTTAGAGGAGCAGCACATCATCAAACGTCAGCGCGGGCGAGTATCCGGCAGCGGTGCCGCGGCAACGTTTTGTTGTGTTTCTGCTAGCTGCTTCCTGGTTTCACAGATCAGAGTGCAGAGGCCGAGGTAAAAACTGCATCTCCCGCCCGCCCTGGGATGTGATGATAGCAGAGAAAGGTGGGCGAGAGGGTGATGCCCCCCCCCCCTGCCTCAGGGCAGTGTGCAGACAGTCTGGGCTCCACGCATGTTGAATTCCTCCACTGGCAGACCGCGTCACGTGACTCGCCAGCTCGCTCCCCGTCAGCTCATTTACATCCTCAAACACTTGCTTTCTAATTCGGGATCCACATGTTCGCTCCTTTAACACATTACACTTTCAACACTTTGGTCTATTTTGGGTCTGCGCTCTGAAAGAAAAAAACAGACACCAGCGTATTCTTGGTCTTGACACTGTTTTCGCGTGCCTCCGAGTATTGCAGCTCTGGCCTAAATTTTTTTTTTTTTCCCCTGTTCTTTGAAAGCTTGAGCGACGCGGCCAGAGAGACTAGAAAGAGTATTCTCGTGAAGGCACGAGCTCAGGAAAAAAAGTAAACAGCTCTTTGTCATCCAGCACCAACACCTCTCCATCCTCCCTCCTCCTCCCCCTCCTCCTCCTCCATCTCCCTCTCCACGCCCTAGTTTCCAGTGCTCCCAGTCAGGACGCCTGTGCAGATGGCCCTGCAGCAGCCTGCTCTCCCAGTGGGAGCTGCTGGCACGGGAGGCTTCTTGGCCCTCCGCCCCCACCCACCCCCCTCAACCATCATCCCTCGTCTCGACGGGAGGCCCTGAAAGTGTATTGGCGTCCCGAGCCGAGGATGCCGAGGTGCGGGGCGGCCCGAGCCAATCTGGCCGGCGAGCCAGAGACGACAGAGGGAGAGAGAGAGAGAGAGCGCAAAATACCGCGCATATGTCACCACCACGCACCCGGCGTGAGGAAATCAAACCAGAGCACCACTGTGTTCAATGGTGCGTGTGCATGCGTGTGTGTGTGTGTGTGTGTGTGTGTGTGTGTGTGTGTGGAGCGGAAAACAAATGAGTTCATTGTGTCTTTGAAAAGCGAACACATGCATGCACACTTGCACCCACACGGCAGCCAAACACTGGATTGAGTTACCATCCAGGCATTCCTGCTCCCCACCCATTCTCCAGCCCATCTCTCTCTCTCTCTCTCTCTCTCTCTCTCTCTCTCTCTCTCTCTCTCTCTCTCTCTCTCTGACCCTCGGCTGAGAGCCTGACAGTGGTTGGGAATCACACTTGGGGATCAGCGGGGACAGACTCCCCCAAATCCCCTTTCATTGGAATCCTGGCACCTGTTCCGGCAGCTTCCGCTGCCCCTCGTCCCCGATGTAGAGCTGCACAGGGAATTCTCCTCCGCGTATACGCCCGCCACACGTGTGCAGCCTTCCTCATTCCGGAACGGGTTGGGACACAGTTGTGTGCATGCATGTGTCTCTGTCGTGTGTGTGTGTGTGCGCGTGTGTCTCGACTAAGAGTCAAAGACTATGTCAGTCCAAGTGAAGTCATTCCTTTGCACTGAATACAACCATCTGTCATTCTGTGCTCTGAGAGGTGTGGTCGCAGCTCTATGTTTCCCCACATTTCAGAACAAAACACAGCGAGATGGAGCACTGTGCATCGTAGAGCTGCAGAAACAAGACGATCTATCAAGTGACATTCACCTCCTAAAATTGTCCATGATCATTTTAATCAGTCAATCTGGGCATTTAACAAAGTCAAAATCCTCCGATTTTTTCAGGTCTCTTCAGACCTCTAGGACAGCAAAACTGAATATTATCATTATAAGTCCAAACAACTAATAGTAGATCGATCAACAACAAAACTGATCTGTTGGTAACGACCCTCATGCAAGCACAGTGGGAAAAGGCGGGAGAGCACAATTAATCCCCAGAGTCACAAACAACACCCGGCAATCACACTCAGACAGAGGATCAGCATGACGAAACCATCTGCCCGACACTGAGCCCGTGCTTTTAGAGACCCACTCGAACGGTCGAGCATCGTTATTTGCCGGCTCCTCTCTCAGCCCACTTCACGCGTGTCAGAAACGCACTTCTGAATCCACCCCCCCCTCCACCCCGAAGGGTGCACTAAAATAAAGCGAGGGCCTGTGACGTGTCATGCGTCCGGGCCGATCTACGGTGTTGCTCGGAGCTGACCGGCGATGAGCGCGGCCTGCCTCCAGTGTCCCAAATCCGTCACTCGAGGCGGTCACCACGTTTTAAACACGCGTATTATTCATCACAGTCCGATTCACGGCCACCTCTCCGCGCCAGGCGTCTTTTGAGGGGGATCGGACAAGGGCGGTTTTGTCTGTCGCGCAGATGTAATTTGGCCTCGGGCGCCACTTGTGAGGAATTGCCCACTCGCCACGGCGTGAGAGAAGAGGACGGGAAGGAAACACAAAAGCGCGGTGATTACTGTACGAGCATCCACACACACACACACACACACACACACACGGGCATTGGATGAAACAATGCCTCGCCTCGCAGCTCCTCCGTTGTCCTCCGAGCACTTCATCTTTTCATTTTTTATTTTCTTCTAATCACATCGTTCACCCGAAACACCTACCCGGCGTCGTATTACTCTCAATCAGTGCCGCGCGACAGCCGCCCCGGACTAATGAGCGCGACGGTGCGACAGATGCAAATCTAATAACCTGATGTTCCTCGTTTCACCACGGCTGCCTCTCCTCGCCGCTCCGGCGCGCCTACCTGCTCCTCGCCACCGGCGTGGGCAGGGGTCACGCCGTGTGTCAATTAGCCATGAGGGATTACTTGATTAGCGTCCGCCACTCCTACCGTGGGTTATTTTTATCATCAAAGACGGGTGGAGGATGCTTCTTTAATAACAATACGCGTGGCGTGGCGTCTGCCTTTTGACGCGGGTAAGGCGAGCGAATGTCCCTGTTTGGATATTGAGAGATTTCAGATCTCTGGAGCTTTATATTTGAGCTAACACTTTAGCCGACCCGCATCTCTTCGCTGCAGTGGATGTGGGTCCAAACAACACATGAAATGGACACGCGAGGCATGCCCTCCGATCTGTTTTGGAGCCAGCATCAGGGCTGGACTGACACAAGCAAAACAGGAACCCGCTCCCACGACACGCTGCTCGACGCCTGCTGCTAGTACTGGCCAGGAGAGCTCTGGGAGCCTTCTCGTCATTGCCCGGTCACCTCGTACCTGAGGAGTGAGGCAGGTCCCTCGTAGCCCCATAAACCTAATGAAATCCTGATTAGAAGCATATTGCTCTCATTGAGACGAAGAAAAATCATTACGTGAGGCCTGCATCTGACGCCTGATCTGAGCGCTTATGGTTTATTGAATACATTGTGGGCGGTGGGGGAGTGGGGGGGGGGGGGTCTAATCATACTCCTGTGCTGCTTCTGACCCCGGACGGTCCAGAGAGACGGGGCTGTCGATGGCTGCCCGTGTGACAGCATGCAGGCCATGTGGAGGCAGCTCTGGAGAGTGCTCAGCGTTTCCATGGCGTCCAGGCTCCTGTTGGGAGGTAATTAGATGCCTGTTGAGTCCCCGCTGTGACACCCCCTTCCTTTCATGCTATCCAAACCCCTCCCTCTGCCCCCCTCCCCTTCACCTCCACCTCCCTCGCTCCTGCGACAGAGCAGCCGGTTGTGACAGAGAGCTATTCGGCACGTGAACCCGGGTCAGTGCGGCCCGTCTGCCAGATCGTCGTCATTGCCCCGGTGACATGACATCCAGAGAGCTGTCAGGTGCACACACATCACAGGCGCCTGTCCGGCTCCTCAAACCAGCCAGCGGAGGGAAATCAAACATTAAACAGTGACTAAACGTGCTTCACAGTGGTGAAACGTTTGTGAAAAGAGAGCTGGGAACTTCCTTGTTCCTTTCTTCTAACTGTTTATAACACTTTTCCCTTTATTGCTAAGTCACTTCCCCAAGAAGCTTTCTGTAAACCGACAAGAGCAGAAATAGAGAAATTCCTTCGCTGGTGAGAGAGAGAGAGGGAGCATTGATCGGGCCCAAGGTCAACCTGAAGCACCACTCAAGCATTTCCATTTCCGAGTCCATTTTCAAGCTTTCCCAACGCCTTACACTTCCGATTATTTACATAGCTACGCACATCCTCCAAAGCTGCAGCCGTACCGGGGAGCCATGGTCCTGTTACAACCAGGTGAGAAAATCTTTGGCTCGATCACATCGCAGAACGACAAACAGAAAGTCTTCCCGGCTCACAGGACACAGCCACGAGGCAGCGGTGGAGTCCCGCCACGTCTGTGGAGCAGAATAATGTGTAATCTGTGATTCCTCTAAACACACATGCACACACAACTGCACACACCCCTTCCCCCATGCAAACACACACACACACAGAGCCATAAAACCTTGCTGGGGCGATAAAGCTGTCATTGCTACCAGACTAACAGCTACTGTGTTTACCTCCCTGTCAACTTGCCCCAGACAGATCTTACCCCCCCCCCCCCCCACCCCCCCACCCATCCACCCATCCACCCACCAGCCTTCTTTTCTCTCTATCTGCACACACACACACACACTCACAATGACCGGCCTCGGTCTCTGGGAACCTGCCCGTCTCAATCTCACGTCGGAACAAACGATGCCCTCATTAGCAGCACACCTGTTATTCTCAGCAGGACTGGCCTGAATTGGAGGGAGCGTGCACTGCAGTCCGTGTCTGTACCTGCAGACCTGTCAACTACCCACCGCCCCCCTCCACCACTCTTCCCAGACTTCTGACACAGCCCCAACTCAGGTGACTCACACCTCCTATACTGCACCGAGCCTCTCAGCCGCCAAGGGCAGCTGGGGTTTTAAGTGCAGGTGGAACAAAGAGAGCTGCAGAGCTCAGGGGCTCCAGGACTAGAGGACAAAAAGTCAAAGGGGGATAATCTGATGACGGTGCAGGATTGGGAACAATTTGATGAGATGAGCTCAAGCCTGGAGAGAGTCAGAAGAATTGATTCGCAGCATTTCATCATTTGGCAAACTCTCCCGGAACAGCAACAACAAAAAAAATGTTTGTTTTTCAACCCTCTGGGCATACAGAAGCGCATACTTGCAGCGAAGGTGAGGGCGAGCAAATACACATTTCCCAGGGCTGCAGCCAAAACTGGAGGGTGGGAGGAGGGGATGGGGGGGGGGGGGGCAGTAAACACAGGCGAGGCAGGGCATGTGTAAAGAAAGAGGTGGTGGCGCTTTCAGTGCTGCTGCTGCTGCTGCTGAGAGGGCACGGCCACAAAGACATGATGCCCCACTCCACTGCTCCCAGTCCAGGGGCTGTGGGGCTGTGGGGGAGGTGAGGACACGGAGCAGAGGGCGTGGGAGCAGCACCAGGGGGGGGGGCAAGAAGTGGCAGCACTCCTCACACCAAAACCAAAAGACCCTCCCCACCCAACTTGTTTGTCACCAGAGCCTCTGCATGCACCTTGCTACGGATACAGACACCACATTTAATTTATTTTTCTGGGGGTGGGGGGGTGGAGGGGTGGAGGGATGGGTTCATGCAGCTCCATCGCCCTTGGTTGAAAAAGCCCCGGTTGCTTAGAGAGGATGAGGCAGATTTCATACATATTTTTTGGCATGCCGAGCAAAATGGGGTAAGATGTCAACAGTGCCACACCTGTTCCTCCTGCGCCCTGCGCCTCGATTTACATACGCCGCCGAGGCACGATTGACAAAGGGAGTGTTTGAGGAAATCAGCAGCGAGTTTACACAGTATCTGCTCCCGCGTCAATCCCAGGATCGCTGGAGGAAAACGATAAACGGGGACGAGCGTCGCAGCGTGGAGCCCGAACAACAACAACAATAATAACAATGAAAACAATAATGATGATAACAATAACGATAATAACGCTTCCTCAGATTCAGTGGGGTGTCAGCTGCTGACACAGCCTCCTACGAACGTGTGAGGGGGTCGCACACACACACATACACACACACACACACGCACGCACGCACGCACGCACGCACACACACACCGCTGACTCACGCCACAGCTGAAGTGATGCAACAGCGACAAGATATTATGATGTCATCATCAGTGTTGCGAGTAAGTTTCTGCCTGTGACGTCAGGGGTCGAGCATCAATACACACGTTAATGTAGGCGCACATACACACAGAGAGAAAGAGAGAGAGATGGAGGGGGGGAGAGGCACGCACCGGGGCTGTGGGCGTGAGCGCAATCCCAATGTGTTCCCAGCGTAGTAGTTAATGTGTTACTACTCACCAGCACTGCTACACTCTGATCCCCATCTCTGATCGCACTTGTATCCGATGTCAAATCAATAGCCCGGGTATTCCCAAACGGAGGAGCGCTCCCGGGGCACAGCACGGCAGCCTGCTCCAGCGCAGACGCGAACAAGTGCACCGACTCCGCGCAGAGTCCGATTGATGCAAAGTGGAGAAAACGTCTAGTTAAACGCCTCCTCCTCCTCCTCCCACTCCTCCTCCTCCTCCTCTTCCTCCCATCAACAGCACCGGCTCCCGGCTGCGGGCGTGAGTGAGTGTGAGTGTGTTAATCTGTGTGTATGTATGTATGTATGTATGTATGTATGTATGTGTGTGTGTGTGTGTGTGAGAGAGAGAGAGAGTGTGTGTGTGTGTGTGTGTGGGTGTGTGTGTGTTTGTGTGTGTGTGTGTGTGAGTGAGTGTGTCCCTGCGGGCGTGGTGAGCGTCCTGTCCTGCGGCCCGGAGACTCGGACACTGCGCTGCACATCCAGCAGTGACTCCGAGCAAGTGGCGAGGCTGAGCGGAGCCGAGGGAACTACCTACACACCCGTCAAGTTGATGTAGGACGCTCACTTCCGGCGAAAGACTTTCAAAATAAAACCAGATTCTGCTTTTAAAGGGGCGCACTCTTTTAACTGCTCTCACGATTAGGAATTGATATTATCAATGTATCGGTTTACAACCCAATTCTTTTAACAATAGGTTGTGTTCATCCTGGACAGGTATTCCGTCAACACATATAGGCATTCATTTCTGTCACAGAAAAATGCATTTTTAACAAACATTTGTGGTTAAAAGATTTCAGGAGGCACAGTTTGCCCTGAGGTACTCGTGTCATTGATTCTGGCCCAGAGGGAAAATAGTATGGAGACACATGTCCTAAACTGTCAGTATCTGCTCACAGGGTAGGGAGAAGCAGAGAGAGCTGCGCTCAGGTTTTTCCAGGGTTGTAGTGTGCAGCAGGGTTTTGAGGCGACACAGGAACCCAACAGACAGTGGTTTTGTTTACAGTGTCACAATGTACACAACAAGGCCTGGAACTACTTCCCCAAACTGGATTTTATAGAGAAGTAATGGTAGTAATGACAACTGTGGTTGCCCTGCTTTAGTGCGACAGTGTTCTACTGTGCTACTGGAATTGTCACTTCCAGTGTATTACTGTGTAGTCACTAAAAATAAAACAGGTTTTCGCATATTGCTGATTAGACACATGCAAACAGAGCCATGGACGAGTGTTTACACTACTATATTAGAGAGAGGGATTCAGGAGTCTTCTGACATCATAGGAATCAACAGTAGTGCGCGTCAACTTTCACATTATGGATTTTATTTTGAAGGTAAGCCTGACTTCCGGTTTTGCACAGTATAGTAACTTGATTCAGAAACTGCTGTAGGCATGTAGTGATCTTCTCTCCCTGTTTCTCTCTCTCTCTCTCTCTCTCACACACACACACACACACACATACACACGCACACATACAGTTCCAGATCTGTGATACTTCAGACATTCTCTCTCTCTCTCTCTCTCCCTCTCTCTCTCTCTCTCTCTCTCTCTCTCTCTCTCTCTCTCTCTCTCTCTCATATCAAAGAACTACACATTGCATCCTTGTCTCACCTGCCTTCTCTACACAGAGCAACATAGTTGCTGTTCTGATGTATTTCCATGCGTTGGTCCTTTGTTGTGTAAACACAGACAGACTTCTCCTTAGTGGATCTTTGAATACAGGTGAGGCCGATATGCCAATGTGAATTTTATTATTCAAATTAGTCACGCTCCCTATCGGCGATCCCTGAGTGATGGAGCCACCTCTGAATACTCCAACCGGACTTTAACAGTCAGAGCCAGACCTGTAATCCTAATAAAACCATAGTTAATCATTACCATTAACCTAATGTAGAAACAATCGATCTGTCTTTGCAAGGTTGAGTGGTGAGCGACTGGGGGGCAGTGATTAATCTGAAGGCAGGAGTTGTAAAGACAGAGAGGGGGAGACGAGCAGTGAGAAATAATTAAGCGGATGAGACGCAGTGAAGGAAAGGTCCTTGTCGGGCCTCGAGGGGTGTGACGCGTGTGAGCCGCTGTCCCCGGAGCCTTGATGTCTGCTGCAGGGCCTCCGGATGAGGCTCTGACATTGGACCAGAGGACACAGATAAAACTCTCATCCTACTTTCACACACACACACACACACACACACACACACACACACACACACTGAAGCAAGTGCAGTGGATCCTGTTTGACTGCACAATGGTTCCACAGAGAGTTAGTTTGACCCTATAACCTTTTGAACAATTCTGCTTTGTTAAAACATATTCTTATATCAGAAAGCGCTTTGTCTCTTCCTCTTCGATCTGTCATTTTCACACCTCAGGATTAAATTCCACTCGAGTATTGTATTGTATCATCTATCATCATCATCTTGGGTTTGTCATCCAAATAACTTTGAATGACCTGGGGGTTTGTTTCAATCCTACCAATATCATACAGTGTCTCAAAACTTGTGTTTTTCAATGCAGTTGAGAGCAGTATTGGCTAAACAGCAACGTTAAAATCTAAATAAAATCTAAATCTCTATCTATCCATCCATTATCTCAACCCTTTAACTGTGAAATATCTGATCCCATTTCACCAAAAACCAAATGTCTTAAAGCCCAAGTGTTTTTCCCCAGATGGGAGGGCGAGGGTCACTCACTCGAATCATACAAGTTTGGGGATTTTTTTTAAAAGTTTGGGGTGTTTGTTCTGATGCGTACTCGGCCACTGACTCTGCCTCTTGATTTTTCCGTCTCTCACATTAGTTCGTCTTGTGCCTGTTTGTGTGCAGCCACTCGAAGATAAGCCTCCGCTAATGATTACACAGCAGAGCGCTTTGCTTCCTCCGCGCCATGCGAAAAAAAGAGAAGAGCCGTTGTTATAGTTTCCAAACTGCCTTTCTAGAAAAGAAGAGGAAGTGGACCACGGTCACATTCAGACATTACACATCGCCTCAGCTCCCCATGTTACAGAGAAGGTGTTGCAAGATTGTAAGCGACACATGCTGATTGCAGTTGTCACACTTACATTTTTTTTTTTTTGTTCAAAGTCATCTGCATGCCGGCTATGACACCCTGCGTCGCAGTTTTTTCTTTTTGAGAAGCCGTTGCCTGGCCTCGGCGCGAGGCACCAGCGTCTCGGAGTAGCGGCGTGAAGCGATAACTGCAGCGGCCTGGCCGTATTAGCATGATGATAGAGCTTTTTGTGAAGGCCATGCAAATCATTTTGGTTTTTCCTTTCATCCAGACGCGGTCCAGTTTACGACGCGGCGGGAGGCTGCAGCAGTGGAGGGGACTGTGCAGAATTTTAACATGGTGCTCCCTGGTTGCTGTCTGACCCCGTGCCTCCAAACCTCAATCCATCATCCATTATCTTTCCTGCTGCATGGTGTGGCAGGGGTCTGCTGGAGCCTTTCTCCAGCTCACACACATAGGGTTAGGGCAGGCTATACACCCTGGATAGGTCTCCAGTCCATCACAGGACACACACAAACACACACACACACACACACACACACACACACACACACACACACACACACACACACACACACACACACACACACTCACACACACACACACACACACACACTATCAACTCTCTCTTTCATTTACACCTAGGGGAAATTTGGAGCCCCTGCTCATCCTTAATGCATATTTTTGGACTGTTGGAGGAGACTGTGACCCAGGATGTGAACCCACAACCTTTTAGTTGTGAGGTGACTACTCTAACCGTTGTTTCTCCAGAAAGTTGCTGTTGCTGCAGAGCTGTTTTTTCCCCAGTTTTTCCTTTGTTGCTTTTGTGTTTATCTGTTTGTACGCTCCCCTCTGTCTTCCCCTAAGAAACCCAATTCCTCTCCGCTCTCCTGCGGGGCCCACCATACCCTCCTACCAGCCTGCTCATTAGTTATTCCGCTGAAAATGTACCGAAACAACATGAAATTGCTTTTGCATCTGTTACAAATATAAATCACCTCTGAACGGAGTTATGAGTTCTACTGAACGAATTACAATTTCAATCTAACGCTACAAACACACTGTGCTTGTTAATCTTGCTGTGCGTGGAAAAATAGCTGGTAAGGCACTGAAGGAAAAGGCCCATGAGGTAACATGAGGATGCTCCGATAGAGCCAAAACTTCCCTTACGTACAACAGGATGAACAGACAACTAGTTGCCAGAGGATGAGTGGGAGGAAGGAGAGAGAGAGAGAGAGAGAGAGCGAGAGAGGAGAGAAGCCGAGGCATTCAGGGTAGAGATAGCCACATTGAAAAGCATGAATAGGGAGCTCAATGACTTCACAGGACAGATTCCTGGAGGCTCTGCCTCTATAAGAGCTGAGAGACCTTTGCTTTCTGTCGTCTGTTGGTCCAATGCTACTTGTGAAGGGTGCAAGCTGGCCAAACTGTTGTCAGCGCCAGCTCCAAGTCTAGCCTGCCACTCCAGCCAATCGGTCGTGATTTTCCCCAGGCGCCTCTCTGTCTCCTCGGGCGAATGGCTCGGCCTGCGCGCCACCCGCCCCGTGTCCCCTCCTTTCAGAGGGGAGGGGGTAAACTGGAATAGGTGGCAAAATGAGAGCGCTCTTTTGTGGGAGAGGGAGTGTTGTCTGACACTCCCTGCCACAGGCCCCCCTCTGGCAGGCAAATCTGGAAAGTGTTGGTGACTGAACAGGCACAATAACAACGCCTGAGAGACCACAGCCAGAGCCAGAATACTGTGTTCTGGGCCGAGACAAAGAGGAGCAGGACGGGACGACCTGCAGATGCTGACACAAGTGTATATGGTCCAGCGGTGGGAGTTTTCGGATTCTCGCAGCGTGAGCATTCGCACTGAATGGGGCAAATGTTTCATTTCTCCCATTGTTAACGTCATGCAACTAACTTTAGAAACCTTTATTTACAGTTGTTCCCCCGACAGCTTTTGTTACTGGACAAACTGTGCAGCGATTTCTTTCGAGTTACGAAAACGCATAAGAGATCTTGTTTCCACACAATGGTAGAAATTGTCGGGTTTCAATGTCTTTAATTGTCAGCCTTGATTGCAGGGTGAAATTACAGGTGTTGCAGACAGATTCGCAGCCAGTCCTCATTAGATCTACATGTGTATGCAGCTTGCCTTTGACTAGCTCGTTCTAAACGAAGAACTAAGTGAAAAGGTCTCACAGGACCTGGTGATGGATGAGGTGTGACAGTAGTGTTTGGTAAATATAATGCAATCACTTCAGGAGTTACTGAGGTGTCTTGCTCTGTCATTAAACACAATCACATAGTTCACTGGAATACAAAAACAAAATACTTGACGAGATGCTGCTTGTCTGGCAAACTCTGACACAGCAACCCAAGGCAAACTCGTTCCATACTCTTGTTTATTCAAAGGCATAATCAATGCACCATTGGCACTGAAAAACAAGTGGGGCTCATGGGTGTAAAGGAAAGAAAAGCATGAAAATGTCCTTTCTTTCTTGATCTGATCTGAGTTGATGTACTAAACCTTCTTCCCATCAAGTGATGTCTGAACAGGATGCTATAAATGAATTATAAACTACGAAGCAGCTGAGGGAGTCGGTTGCTCAGACTGAGGACGTTTGATCTGATGAAGCTGAGGAGAAAGGAAAGTGAAAACAATTGTTCGTTTCTAATGACGGTAAGATGAAGAGGAGTCTGTGGTGACGTCTTTAAGCTTCCACGGAGCGCACCTCTGAGGGGGTGTGTGCGAGGCCCCGATCGTCCCTGAGTTTCCTCTCCACACCTGTGCCTGCCGCCACCTGTCATTAACAACCAGAAGAGGGAGTGATGACAGGCGTCTATTCACAGCATCATCCCCCCACGCAGCGCTCACCCCTGCTATTCTGCCAGACAGGAACATGCAATTAATGGCGCTATTGTCACGCGTGGGGCAAGGCCCCGAGCGTCAATCACACGCTGAGCTTTCAAGCAGGGATTATAATCCTCCTCGTGCCTGCTGCGGGATTCCCAGGGTGAAGGGGTCTGTCTGTGTTTAGCCTTCCCGGGATCGGGGATCTGTGATGGGCTCGAGGCCTGTGACAGCGGGATCAGCGGGGAAACAGGGGATTACACGGACACACAGGGGGAAGTGTGCTCTCCGCTCAAGGACACGAGGTCCCTGAATCATTACCCGGTGATAAATAATGCAGGTCGCTCTCCCTGTTTTGATATTTACGCCAACATCGCCGCTCCATAAAGACGTCCAGCAGAAAGCAGCGAGGCAGAGCGGGTCTGCGCGCTTGTTTGTCGCTGCCGTGCGCGTGCAATGATGTCAGGGCACGAGGGCGCTTTATTTGCGCCGCTCTGAGATAGTTGTGCTGACAGCTCTTGACATGTGTCATGTCTCATGCTAACACTGAGACTGAGATAAAGGATCGCGGACCGATAGGTCCACAGAAGGTCACTGCGAGCGTCCCGGAGCCCATGTTGACAGCTTCAGTCCTGATGTTGTGTATCTCCAAAGAGGACATGTACATTTTTATTCAGTGTCAGAGGTTGAGATCAAACAGGAACGTCCTGGCAACATTATTTTGGAGATCATTCCCACAATAAATCATTGATCAACAGTTGAAAGTTGAACCATATTGACCACAAATCTGTTTGTTTACCATATCAAAATAATAAAACCTACCTTTGCATGGATGCCATGCTTGGAGTTCATCTGAAATGTTACTCCAAACAAAATTCAGCAGACACACAGAGACCAAAAACCAACGGCCAGTGTCACCGATGACATTAGGAACAAAGGTCTCTTGACACTTTCACCTCAAGGTTTGTTTCATGTCTCAATCAAGTCACATTATCTTCATCAGTGCAATGCGTTTTCTAAGCTGTCATGGGGGTATGCAGCTGAGCATTTTTCTTTTTAGGTACTCAATTTAAATCAACTTGAATCATTATCAAAAACTGTAAGCACAGTGATATATGATCATCATAGCATTTACTTTATGTAACCATTGCTGCTCCACTCCCCCCATTGTCTCCCATGACCTTTGCCCAGTCACTCGTGTCATCTGCTCTTGACAACTGTGAGAAGCTCCTCAAAAACCTGAGGCACTTCCAAGTGAAGATGCGTAATGGATTAGTGTCAAATCGATTCAAAGTCACATTAAAGTTAAGTGCATCCCAATATCCCCACACAGGGACAACTGCCTCTTGACATTATTACAATCTCAAAATAACACAAGATGGAGTAAAAAAAAAAAAGAAGATTGGGCTGAGCACAGATCCCTGTGGCACACCATAACTTACTTTCATCTGGTCTGACAAAGAAATCTGAAATAAAAAGGTGAGATTAGTCTGATAATCTCTTTTTTGAGTGATACAGAAGAAAATGGTGAATACTGAAAGGTCTGCAAACGCCACTACTGAAATGGATTCAGGATCTGGCACGAGTAATAACTCACTTCCTTCTTTTTCCCCCAGAAGTTTCTGTGCTGTGAAAGCTTCTGAAGACATGGCGATGACGTGCTCACAGGTTGTTTGATGAATGGTGATCTATGACCCTGAAGAGACGCAACGAAGAAAATTATGTGAGATGGACTGGCAGGCACAAAGTGCTTGCAATTAAATCCTTTCAGCTTTAAGGCTGGCCAAAAGGTCACAGGATGTACATAGAGCGCTGAACTTTCCTTATTAAATGTATCACACAGGAAGGCTTTTACTGATGGCCTCTGGCTTTCTCTTTCTCAGCAGAGCGAATCTAATCAACATGTCTTTGCTTGTTCTTATTCATTCATCTGACTTTCTATCTTTTTATATTTTCTGAGAGACAGCTTTATTTTTTAAAATCTTTACTCATTGAAATTTCAAGTCACTTATTGTAAATTCTCTTTAACATCCTGCCTGAAACACCAGCAATGTCTCTGCTAGTCTACATAGACACAAATGTGGGAGAGGTAGAGCAATGTTAGTGAAGATTTACAATGCACTGGATATGCTGGCTAGCCGATGTAAGCTCTTTTGCTTTGATGTGTGAACAAAATTAGGAAGAAAAGCTTTTACTTCTGAAGGAACTACCAGAACCAGCGGTATCCAAATTATATTCAAAGACCTGCAATCATCCTAGGAAGAGATTACCTGGAAGTAAAAGTGAAACTGCTTTCACACTGATAGAAAGACAAGGACAAATGAGACTGAGCAAGGTTTACTATGCGATACAGCTTTTCCATGAGATCCACACCTGCACCCCATGTCTGCATTTACAGTGTACTGAAAACTTCACCACACCATCACTCACAGTTTAATCTCTCTTATGTTCACATTTTGTCTCTCCACAGTTCTTCCTGCCGTCTATTCTTACCCTCCTATTGATCTCCTCTCTATCCTCTCACTTCACAGCCAGAGGCTGCAGGAGGCGGTGTGACTGACAGGCCTGCGCTGCGTCTCCGCTGGATAATACCCCATCCTAGCGCTCCCGTTTCCAGGGTGACAGATAGGTTTTCTCTGCAGAAGCACTCCGTCTCCATCTCTGTCACCTCAGATTGGCGAGCGAGCGCCTGGGAGGAGGGGCAGGTGAGACTCACTCAATCCCACACTTCCCATGACAAATGACGGGCGATAGAGACAAACAGCGTACAGCGAGCGCCGGTTTATGCTCCTAACTGCGACAGGGTGTCTCATAGCCTGTCACACTCCGCTCGACGCCCATGTGGCACGCTATTCTCCCGGCTGCGGCGTCAGCCGACACAGAGAGCAGGCCTGTGCCTGTGAGGGCCTGTCCGTGATTCACCACCCTAATATTCCTCCACTCTGTTCTGGCTGCCTGCGCTAAAGGTAGCAGCCTTTGATTCGAAAGCATCCAGAACAGGTCAAAAAATAGCCCGGAGGCAGCAATTTCTCGTGACTCTCATTCAGCCTCACTCTCTCCTCGCTTCCTTCCTTTCTCCCTTTCTTCCTTCTGTTGGGCTTTCTCCTCGTTACTGAGCGCCGGCTCTGACAGTGTTGCTGTTAGCGCAGTTCATCACTCACGCAGGCGGTGCCCGTGGCACAATTGGGCCGCCGCCAAATGAGATGGATGACATCATCCATTGTGCCTGTCGCCAATCCAATCAGGCTCCCAGACACCAATGTGGAGCCTCGGACATGATTAGCGTCGAGGCCCATGACATCACCCTCCATCCAGTTTCCCCAGCGGAGGCGCTCACGTCACCCGGGGTGAGTCGATTATTACACTCGCCGGTGTGTAATAATCTCCCCCAGTGTCTTCACCAACACTGATTACAGGCGCTGGATCGCTGCTGCAGGAATGTGGACGTTTATCATACTGGACCAGGTGTGAGAAATGACTCATATGTAGACTGCGTGTCTGTGTTGCTGCTCCAAACAAAGCAGAGCATTCAAACACGCACACGTGCGTGCGTGAGCCTGTACAAGGTGGTTTTTAGGGTTTAGCTCCTGGGCGGGCGCTGATGCAGAAACGGTAAAAGTCAGGCTGTTCTCTCACACGTGATGATTATCTAGATATATCGTCATTGCACCGCTACATTACGAGTCTGTAAAACAGCAGTAACAGTAAGGCTGCATATGATGATTGTCCTGTGGTGTAATTTGCTTGTACATCTAACACTGAAATACTGAGGTTTACCGCTTTTTATGATTTTCTGATTGGCCAATTTTACTTAAACTGATGAGAACCAATTCCTAATCGGTATTGTTTACATATTGATGCAAAAACAGCATATTATGTATTGGAAACCATTGACAAACAACGTTTTGGTTCCTCAGAAAAGTAACATTTTCAGGTAGAAGATTTTGAGTTTATCCCATCAATCTATAACGGAGATGGAGAAGGAGCCAGTGGTTTATTCTGTACAACTTTATCTAAATGATTAGTCATTTCAGGGAAACCCCTGGGTCGAGATAAGATATCTAGTCAGATGCACTTTATTAATCTCACTCTGAGGAATTACAGGATTACAGAGTAACAGGTAAAGCGTGAGTGGGAGGATTCATTTTAGTTTGCAAACTAAGCTGAAGCCGAGCTGACGGCTGAAAGATCAATGAGTTTTGATGCTTTTGCGTTTGTTAGGAGCGCGGTAACTCCACATAATGTTTGTACTGCATCAAAGTTTTAATCAGCCGTCTCTGCATTCATTATTTACATGCCGACTTGGAGAAACACGGGGAACGCATTGGAACAGATGCACGCTCGGCAATTATAACCGAGAGCGGCAAGCCTGTAATTATTAAACCTCCATCACAAATACACCTGCTGCCTTTGTGCTTGAAGCCTAAAGCCTTTCGTATTCTATTTGATCAAATCTAATGTGATTCCAGACCGCCTGGCTAGGTTACCTCATCTCACTCCGCCCTGCTCTGTCTATTGATCCCACGCTGTCCGGCTGGATTACGTTACCTTACCCCGCTCTGTTTACCGATATCGGTCGGAAAAAGTCAGTCACACTTTGGCTCACGTCACCTGTGGCACGGACAGACAAATGCTGAGCTCCCTCTCCATCTCCATCGCCCTCCCAGGGATCCAAAAGCCAAACACGATAGCTCATTGTAATGAGGTTTACCTTTTGCGGGGCAGCCACACAGTGGAGCCTCTCTAATGTGACAGGGACCTTTAGAGAGAGATGGCCTGAACTCACCTCCTATCTCCCACTCTCCATTTCACTAATATAAACACCGCTCCCATGCTCTGTTAGCACTGGCCTCGGGTCCATCCTGGCAGACAGACCTCAGAGACCACGGTACACGCGCACAAAGGCATGCACACACACACACACACACACACACACACACACACACACACACACACACACACACACACACACACACACACACACACACACACACACACACGCACTCTTATGAGAGCTATCTGAGAATAATGGAGTGTGACATTAGCTCATCGGACTTTAGCCGCACAATGCGCACACCAAAAACCACACACAAAGAAGTGATCAGAGCCTATCAGCTCACCCTGTAGATGCCATAGACGAGGCCACAGTGCAGTGTACACACATACACACACCCACAATCATACCCCCCTTTTGTCTATTTCCGGCATCCTCCAGCTTTCTTAATACACACACATACGTGTGGGTACGGGTCTAATCAGCAGATTAATTCCACCTCCTATGAACCCTGCTCTTCTGATGCAGCAGCCCTCCGACACGCTAAACACAGCGCTGTATCCCTTTCATATTCATGTCTGCCGACGCTCTGAAAATAAAAAGGAAGGAATGAAAACATAAAAAGCCGGGGAAACACTCGGAAGATTCCCAGACAGAAAACGTGGGTTCCCCAGGGGGTAGATATCACAGCGAAGCTCAACCCGCTGAAGAGCAGGGCGAACGCGACGCTGCTGGAATACGTGAGCAGGTGCACGCCGACACAAACGGCGCCTGGCAGGTCCTTCTGGCACGCTCTGGGTCCTGCGTGGTGGTCACGGCTCCGGGAGGCCTCTAATTAGGTCAGGACGGGACAAATATAGCACGCCGAAAGTCTGTCACCTCCACGCTACACCCAACCAAACCCACTTTTATTTAGTTGCAACACTTTCAGGTTCCTCGGCCATTGTAGTCAGCAACCCACCTCCTCCTCGTCTTCACACCTTCACGTTGCTCCACGCTCTGTTTGATTTGTGCTGCGTTTTAGGCGCTTGGAGGTATTACCCCCGCGCTCCGAGTGTCAGAGAAACGAGGTGAGACGCTGAGTCGTCCGCAGCGATAATGAGGGGGAGGCGGGCGAGTGTGAGGCTGGCATTAGTCACCAGGGGCTCCGGCTCTGGTCTGCACATGCTGGCGCAGGACGCAAACACAAAAGGCACAGCTGCGTCCTGTCAGATCTGCCGGCACTTCAGCCTTTTTGTTGGTTCTGCAGGTATGTGACGTGTTTAATTACGGGTGGAGGAGGAACACGGCTTCGGATGCTCAGAGTGGTGCGTAACAGCATGAGGGCGACGCTCTGCTGGCCGCAATATGGCCACCATATATGATCCATGAAACCTGCATAGGAGTGTGTGCTTACAAAAATAAACACACACACACACACACACACATACATACTACCTCCATGCCGTGAATTCCCTGAGGTTCCGGAAGAGAGGAATTTTTCTCAAAGACGATGCTTTTGATTCCAGGAAACAGGTTATTTCTCCCTCTGTCAAATGTAAGCTGACAAAATGTGAGCACTGTAGAGACTGGCTGCCCAGAGACCAATACATCTAATCTAATCTTCCATAAAAGACGGGCACAAAAGGTTGACGCAAAGTAAAAAGGAGATCAAATAAAAGGTAGAAACGCTCTCGTTTTCTGGCATTATTCTCACCGGTGTAGCAGCTAATGCCAGAGGGTTTTTTCTTGTCAGCATTTAGGAGAGACAGTAGGATAAAACGCATTGTCAAAGGTGAGGGATTGTGGGTAATATAACGCGCTTGTAATTCACCCCACAAAGCCCATCCCACAGCGGAGCGCATGGCGGTGACGGTCCCGCTAGTTGCCAGTCAGCAGCGTATGCATCATTAATTCTGACAGCACCCTATCAGCATGAGGAGGGGCAAAAAAAGAAAAAGCAAAAAAAAAACGAGAGCTGCTCTGTATAAGAAACTACATCAGGGCTACGGTGTCACATGTGCAGCGACATCCGTGCAGGTGGAGAGAAAAAAAAAGGAGCGTGGCGTGCCGGCTGAAATCCAGATGAAGCCATGATTTTGACCGACTGAGACAAGCCTGTCCACGCACGCATTAAGACTGTCCATTAAAGCCGTTCCTTAAGCAAAGAGGATGTCGAGGCCCAATGATGTTGCTAATAGCGTGTCATCTGTGACATGCAGGGCTTTACATTACTGTAGCAGGGGAGCCGCAGTCCACGCACGGTTATGTAAAGGCTGCGTGTGCCGCAGCGCGGAGATCACTCTCAGCCGTGGACAGCTGCGGAGAAGTCTTCAGAGGCGCTGAGTGGGAGGACCACAATGATCCTAAAGTACAGCATATTATGCAGAGAGGGGAGTGCTGAGAGGGCTGCCGTAGTATGACTCATGGACAGTGCAGTCTGAGTTAGGACGCATTAATTTGTGCATGTCTGTGATGTGTGTGAGTGTGTGTGTGTGTGTGTGTGTGTGTGTGTGTGTGTGTGTGTGTGTGTGTGTGTGTGTGTGTGTGACCCCAAGCATGCCCCAGCACGTGCTATTGTTGTCTTAGCTGGGACTCACTTCCATTCTATTTCTAGTTCTGGAGATTAATGCTGACCTGGCTGGCACTGTAACATCAGGTTTTTTTAAGCATGTTTAGGTGGGTTGGAGAGTCTCAAGAGTGAATGATTCGTTCTGTGATTGATTGCAGACCCCATGAGACCGTTAAGCGAGTAAGATAACAGGATGGAAGGATGGCACTGAAAGGTTCTCAATCAGAACCACAAAAAAAATGCATAAAATCATGGATTTGTTGTGAGCTGCTGCCTTTTTCCGACACTGGAAATTAGGGTTCTGCTTCATTCATTATTAACATGGGCTGGTTCTCCAGAGTGCACCAAACCGGAACCCAGAGCCAGGGCTCGAACCGTGTGTGTGACAGGAGGAAAGGAGAATTCACCTATTGTGGATGGTCTTTTTAACCAGCTGATGTAACACATTTCACACAACCTCCAGCAACACGATGGAGACTTCACGCTGGCCCCCCGATTGATTGAATCAAACCTCGATGGAAACATCACCCTCTGTAGTTTTTCTTCTTCCAGGAGTCTATTCCGCCTTCGCTTCATCGCACCCTCCATGCTGTCACACCTCCGGCTCTCAATCTTTCTCTCTCTCTCTCCCTCCCTCCCTCCCTCCCTCCCTCCCTCCCTCTCTCTCTCTCTGTCTCCCTGCTCTCGTTCTGAGCTCTCTGCGCTTAAGCAGATCTCAGTACAAGCAGGCCCGCAGGACTCCTCACTCCACGTCCTATGGGGAATTCACAAAGACAGCACAATCAGCAATTAGCAAAGCAAATGTATAATAATTGGTGCAAGCCTGCCAGAGAGGGAGGGAGAGAGGGAGCGAGGGAGCAGAGCAACGGTCAGAAAAAGAGAGAGAAAGAGAGCTAGAGGAAAGTAGGAAGGGAATAGGACAGAGAAGATTGAAAGGATGTGTGAGGATGAAACATCTCGGCTCGTTATGTGCGATAATTAAGCCACGTCTCCCCCTCGTCTCCTTAATTACCAACATGCTGCTCCATCATTAGCGGGACAGATATACACAGAGCACTGTATACAATGGCACTAATAAGACTCCTATGGTGACACGAGGAAGCGCGCGTCATTGTCTATTCGCGGCTTCTTTCTTCCCACCTTCCTCACTTCCTCAACCCTATAGGGATTAAAAAAACAACATCTAATGATATGCGTTTAACAGCAGCCCTCGGCTGGTGCCTCCCACCTGCGAGGAGAAGCTATTTACACCGCCAGCTCTCTTTCACGTCAGCGTGTCTGGATGTTGGGGTGGGGGGGGTGGGGCGGGGGGCGTCTCCTCTCAGCGATGGCTCTGCCGTGGCAGGGAGTTTATCAGCGGGCAGCAGGCCGGAGTGTGAGTGTTTCTGACCGTCCTTCCTGGGGACCCTCCGCTGGGTCTCCTAGCAACAGGTCCGTGTGAGGCCTGGCACCAGGATGGGGGGGGGGCACCCATCCTGATTGCCCGCTAATTACCTTAATGGAAGTGACACCACCGCTACCCCCCTCCCACCACCCCCCACCTCTCAGTCTTTCTCCTATCAAACAGGTCGTCCATTAAGCCATCTACCATTCATCCTGATTTACTGTTTTTCTTTTTCAGTGCCTCAGCGGTGGGATGTGACTACCATGATTCTTGTCTATAGGAGGACTCTGCACCCCTGTAGCCTTAAGTTGTATTTCAAGCAGAATGTTGCAGATAAGACATTTATAGACTTGTAGTGGGCCGGAGGAGGATATGTTAACAGGAAGAACTGAAGTGCATTTACAATGCAATTCACATGCACACACACCAATGGTGTTATCCAGCAGACTTCATGGTGTCGTGATGGGATGTGTTTCTTGGAAGGCACAGAGTAAAAAGTGTGGATGTGAACTGAAAGAAAACAGAGTAAAAAGATAGAGGAGGAGGAGGAGGAGGAGGAGGAGGAGGAGGAGGTGGCAGAGGTGGAGGAAAATCAAGAACAGGAAGGAAAAATAAACTGTTTTGCCCCGCGCACAAATGCCCCGTGGAGGTATGGAAACTCTAAATTTGCAACGTGGGCTCAGCTGTGTGTCTTTTTGTATGTGTACATATTTCATGTTTGTGTGCTCCTGCCCATGTACCCCACCCCGGCACTGTGTGGGCGGGGATGTTGAGTGTGCTGGAACAAGTCGTACAATAATAAAAGATGCTCCTCCGGGCTAAATATTCACCTCGCTCTCACCCCGCTCTCACTATTTATCGGAGTGATAAAGCTCAGCTCGCACTCATAACGAAGCAGCTCCATCCATATGCGGCGCCCTCAAAGTGACGCCGCCTCTCCATCACAGCGATTAATTCCAATTTAGGGCAGAGACGCTTGGATCGGTTTATTAGCATATTTTGCCACTTAATTATGTTAGAGACAGCGATGCCACTCCACATGGGTGCGCTTGCAGAGCTGAGGTGTTGAAACATACAGTATAATACGGGGAAATTTGACTGATTTCAAAGATATGCAATTTGAAATGCGGATGAAGGCAGAGTAAGAAGAGGAAATTGCAAGAAATGTGCATGATGCTCCCAAGCTCAGTGTGTTGTTTGCTTGTGCCATTTCCACTCAGCCTTCAGCTACGACCCAGCATCCGTTACTGGTTACTATGGTGAAGTACTGGGGAGGAAACTGTGTTTACTTAATGCTGTATCCTCTCGCATTGCTGCAGAGCGCATCCCACCTGACCCCCCCCTCCAAGAGCAACCTCCTGCCCTGACGAAACGTGGCTTTAGGATGCGAGCTGGCTCGATGCTGCCATCGGTGAGTCACAGTGTGTAGGCTCAGCGTTGGGGGGGGGGTTGGAGAGAAAGAGGAGTCTATGTATAGAGAGCGTCTTCGCAGCCAGCCCAAGATTCTGACAGCTTCAATACACAGCTGATTACATAACCCCATAGCTGTCGCCGTTCTATAGCCAACCTATATGTGTGCGTGGAAGAAGCACAAAGGGTTATATTTCCTCGTTCCAGGGATTTGTTCTCATGCCTACTTCATCACCAAACAATGAGGCTTTGAAGATGCTGTGCCCACTACTACCTACCCACACAGACACACACATGCACATCAATCAGTCAGGGCAGCTTTTCCACAACACTATTGAAATTCACTCATGCAGGCATGTACGGGTTGTGTTCCTGGCGGGGATGGGTTCCTTTTGCGCGCTCTTGTTTTGTCTCCACTATGCATCTCTAGTATTATCTTCCCCGCAGCGCAGGGCGAGTTCGTCCTGTAAAGGAGGTGTCGGAGCCTCCACTAAACCTTCCAGTCACTGTGCACCACTACTGGGAGCCAAACTGTTCCAACGGTGGCTGCTCAGTTCGATTTGAGGCCGGGGAGAGACGGGGGCTGGGGAGGGGATTACACACGGGCTAGAATTGCAGTGCATATACTGAGAGGTGCTCACTCGCTATAATGAGTCAGCAGATTGAGGTTCCTGAAGTGTCCCCCCCCGGGAGCGAAGAGCGGAGGGAGATGTGGAAAAGGGCATCAGACAATTTAACATCCCATTCATTGCATAACTACCTAACGTCCCGTTCCGTGTCACGCGTGTTTTCCTGAGGGGAATTCAACTGCAGCAGATGGGGGGGGGGGGGCTGCTCATCTCTCCCCCTTATGAACAAACACGTGAGGAACATGAAGAACAGGGAAGGGGAAAAAAAGGTTTAAAACAACACACCTCTGGACGACTGGAATGGTTTGCATTTATCCATCTCTTGCTGTTGTCGACCGGCTGTACCACAACTTTAAATACACACAAACATCTGACAAATGTGACCCCTGTCGCACATCGGCCCGACCTCTAACCCGTCACACATTCTGCACATTTCACCGCAGAGCCACACGTAGCTGATGTAAGCCTGCGAGCCAAAACGCTGCGGGGACAGGCATGCCAGCCTCTGCTCTGCACTTTCCCAGTAACGTACGTTGGGTTTAACACGAGACGACGAAAATCCTCCATCTTCCACGACTGATAAAGACCCGGCGATGGGGAGAATCACATGGCAAGACGCTGTGTTATTTTTACCGTCCGGGGGATGTCTTTTGGACTGTCTTTGGCTTTTTTCCACCTGCTTGCTCGGATACTTTTCACCGCTCTTTCAGCAGATTATGAAGTTATACGGTGTGCCCCCCCCACCCTCCCTCTATGTCATCACCATTAACCCAGAATATCTCCGCCATTGCTCCTTGTCCTCCTACAGTACCTGCGCGACTGATGAAACTGCTAATGCCGCGTTATAAAAAGCAAAGTGCTGCTTGGCGCCATCGCTGGACTGAGTGTCAGTGTAAAGAAAGAGAGTGCTAATGTGACATCAGCTGCAGCTCCCATGTACCCAGATGGCCTGCGTGAAACTTTGCCAAGACCCCGTGCCTCATTTATACAAAGGCTCAGAGCGCCGCCACTATCGGACTGATTCTAATTTCACAAGTACATTGCAATTACAATAAGGATTACTGTGTGGACTGAGCTGACAAAAGACTGATAGGAATAAAGTGGCCAACACAACAGATATGAATTGTACAGTATAAATGATGCTTTTTTTCTCATTAATCTTGTGTTGCTCATAAACAGGCAGCAGAACAGGAAGAGTTTTTATGTTATTTGTGTGTACGGAGCATGCATAACGACTGTGTGATGTGGACAAATGCACTTCTGAGGGGATGACCAAAGTTACTGCAACACTTCCTGTGGGTTTTCGTGAATCCTGGCTCCAAATGGCCTCGCAGTCCATCTACGAGTGTGGAGAGTGTGAACTCACACTCCCACGCTGCCCGGACACGCAAACCTGCTGTGGAAATCACCAAAGCACTCAGCAGTTAGGAGTGAATTACTCTCAGTGTGTCAAATCAATCTGAAGATATTTCACTTTAAAAAAGTCTCCTACGGCCCCAAAACATGCATGTTCAGGTGGATCAGAGACTCTAAACTGCCCCTGGACGTGAGCGTGAGAATGACTGGTGTGTCTGTGTGTGTGTGTCCATGATGCATTCCTCCCAGACTTCCTCCCATGTGCAGGTATAGACGCCGGAAGACCCCAGTGACCATCAGGTCTAAAGCGGGTTAGATAAATGGATGGATGAGCTTGGAGGGGCAGTTTTTACGTTTTCCGCCGCAGTCTCCATGTCTGCTTCAACTCTCACCTTGAACGTTGTCAGCCAAGACGGTGGCGGTGGTCTGCGTCTTGGCCGTGTCTCTGCGGGGGCTTTGCCTGCGCACACACATGGCCCCCGAGGGGAAATGGCCTGTGAAAACAGCACGGCTCGCTCCTCTATCTCCACTCTACAGCTGGAGCACACACTCTCTCACACACCCTCACCCTCTCTCTCTCTCTGTGTTTTACACTCGCGAATAATTTCCCGCTCCCACTGATCATAGGCGTCCGCTCTCATCTGTCTTGGTTGCAGGGGCTTGGGAGACAGCTGCTAACGCTGTATTAGGGTGAAGGATTAGCCTCCGCTATATTGTGCTCCCTACACAAGGTCCCACATCAGCAAGTGGATAACTAGACCCTGTCCTCTTGTTCTCCCCCTCTCTCCCTCTCTCTCTGTCTCAGCCCAATCACCAAAAGTTGTAAGTTGGGCTCCATTTTGCATGACCAGCAACACTCAAAGACAGGTGGAGGGGAACATGTGCGTGCCAGGGCGTGGAGCAGACGCAAACAAAGACAAACAGACGGGGCTCTCTCATGCTTAATATCGGAGCAGCTGTACACGAGCTAGTCGTGTCCTCCTCCAACCCCCGGGTGTGTGCTCGATGTATAGGAGGAGCTCTGCGGGCCCGCCGGCTGCTCACACACTGGGTCCACAGCGGAGGGAGCCCTCTGTGCAGCACCAGCCCGACAAGAAACCTGCTGCGTGTGTGTGTGTGTGTGTGTGTGTGTGTGTGAGAGAGAGAGATTTCTGACTTGTGTTTTAGGCTGAGTGTGCGCCTGTCCCTGAAGGGGACGCATGAGTGGAGGGGTGTAGGGGGGGCGTAGGGCTGTGAGTGACGGTCAGAGGGAGAGGAGGTGAGAGGTGAAGGCCGTGATCCACTTTGTTCTTATTTCTTCCGAATGAAATGTAAACAGATTAGAGACTAATCTGCCGAAGGAGAGGAAGGAAGACAGAAGAAAACATTGCTGAGCTCCGCACATTTCCCGCGCCATCTCAGACTGAGAAGTTGAACGTTCGGAGAGTGCAGACTTGGCAAAACGTTTTGATGCCGACCGCAGAAAGTTGACTCGACGTGATGAAATGAATACATATATATGAATACATGAATATAAGCGAATCAACAAGTTTATGTATTTTGTTAGTTCTCACTGAGCTCGGATGTTCTCCAATTACTGTGTGTCCATGCACTGACCTGTGAACAGTCAGTGGAAAACATGAAATTGGACAATGCCCCATCTATCCATCCATTATCTCATCTAATCTCCACTGGGTACAAAGCCGGTAAGGTAATAGATGGACAGTGGGGCTCGAAATAAGTGGAAAATGATTATGCCTCATTTCTAAAGTAAACCTAGCCGTTGTGGTTGATTACGGTTATGATGTAATGCATGTGTCCACTGCATGTGTTCATCTAGGCTGAGATGAACTAATAAAGCCCTGCCTCATTACCTACCTCAAACCTTGTGACGTCACCTCTAATGCCTCGGTAATCTCGTTTAGCGGAGGGGTGTGTTTCTGCTCTCCAATTTGTCATCATCCGACTGCACCGCATTATGTCCACGTTTCCGGTGTGTGGTCCAGCTCGCATGCGCATTACAATGCTTGTAAAGACCCTGGCTGGCATAATGAACCCCGTATTCCTGAAACCCTGTGGCCCAGGATGCACTCATGTCAGTTACATCACCATGAGCGATGTGACCATTGCACTGAAATGAAATCAAATGCATTGAATTCGATTATGTCTCATTCTGTTAACCACGGCGTCATTAGGGGTCTTCAAGTTGTTGTCTCGTCTCTTCGCCTTTCGCAGCATATCTATCTCTGTCCATAAAGTTTCATCAGAGGCCTCCCACACAGAAGACGCTGCATCCAGGAGTCATCTTGGTCGAGGTGGTAAATGCAAAGACTCCAGTCCAGACTTGATGAAACCTTTTTTTTTGATACCACAGCCACGTAATTCTGAGAGCGCTGATTTGATCTACGGCTGTTTCAGTGAAAATGTCAGGCAATAACTGGCTGTTTTCTTTGGTGCCTGCAGCTCTGCCAGTTCACTGAAACTTAATCTTGTCAAATCTATGCCACAAACTGCACTGTCAAAAAAAAGGAGACTCAACTGTTGCTTTGATTCATTTTTGAGAGAGCAGAATATTTCACACGGCCTGCATTCGTATGACCAAGCATCATCATGTCATCCACTGATGATTTACTGATGGGACTGATTTGATCAAATGGAAATCTGAAAATGTATGACACTAAATACACAGCAGAGAATTTGGAGAGGGAAGTTGGTAAAACTGATCATGATCTTATATTTTCACTACATACAGTCCTTTCCAACAGTGAGCAGGTATTACAGACAATCTATCATATGAATATTGGTTGAATTAAATTGCCATCTGTCGAATGGCAAATCTCTGTCGCGGGTCTGTTAACATTAAGGAGAACAACACTGGTTTCATGCTTTAGGGGTGGATTACTCATCGTGGGCTTTACAACTGTGTTGAGCCGTTATGTAAGTTCCTCCTCGGCTGAGTGCGGAGCTTTCTACGGTCTCCTAAAGTGACGGTGTCAGCGTGAGTTATCTCTGTGTGGCGTGGGCTGGAAGATTATCAAATCTTTGAGCAAAACAAACGTTACAAACTGGCATGAGACCTGGAAACGTACCGACCGGGGAGGGCCTAATGAAAAGATGTTATTGGTCGCGTCGGGGGAAATTTGCAGTCAAATTTGAAAGCCGGGATGTTTCTGCCTTCCATAAGCTCGATTAAGGCCATTTTCATATCTTGTGTCTCCCTACCAAATGTACCGGAAATACCCATTTAATGCCTTAAATACCCCCATGATGAAGCAGGGAACAGCATTTCTTTGCTCCGCGAAAATGTTCCCGCTCTCAAATCGAAATTGCTTCTCGGCGGTACGCAGTAACACACAATTATGCATGCCTCATGTACTGCAGGCCAGGTACAGTACCATTCCCCCTCGCCGCAGTTAATGTATTTTTCAACGCGGAGAAAGTCTGGAAAAACTGCTGTGCCCGCGGCGCGTCCCCTCACACAAACGAGCGGCTGCTCGGATCCGCCTCATTTGTCCTCCGTCAACGCTGTTTCGGCACTCAAGCAGCAACAGCAACAGAGTGTCTCGGCTCGTGCACTGCTGCGGGAGAGCCCGGCCCGACCGAAAATAAAATGGCAATCCAATCTCAATCCATAACATTAGCATTATAATAGCTCGCCGCGGGAAGGGAGGGGTGGCTGCCCGCGGACGTACCGGCGTGACAGCTGATGAATTAGGCCGCATGCTAAAGCTGACATGTACGTGTAAATAGCCCCAAGTCATTAAGCCCTCTGTCACGGGGCGCTTTCCAAACGGACCCGGTGCTTATTAGATTTTCTGACAGTGAAACAATCAGCCCCATCGGGCCTGACACACACACACACGCCGGACGCCCGAAAATCTGTTAGGAATGTGATGGCGAGAGTGGGCAGAGAGGAGAGGAGCAGAGGCAGGGAGCGAGAAAACGAGCGACATTTTCACTCCGAGGCAATTAGACGGTGTTTACCCAGCCAGGAGTTGTTATTACAGCGGGAGAGCGGGTGAGGGGCTCAGCCATACTAATGCTAGACACCATGTGTGAAGTTGTCACTTCTCGTGCAGACAACAGCAAAGCTGGGGAAACTTCATGGTCTTGTTGAAAAAAGTCTGATACGCAGAGAAAAGGAATACACCCTGTCACCGGGCACACACATACACATATATAAGGACAACTTCAATCCATCTAAACATGCATGTTTCTGGGTTTGAATACCTGTACAGAGCTACAGGTGCTTAATTCTGATATGAAAAGATCAGATTCCATGTGTTGTGTATCACACTGTGAAGAAAAAGAAAAGTTGGATCTGGGTCATATGAGGAGAAAAGATTTGGGCCACTTAGTTGTGCTGTATCCTCTAAACCACTTTTCCGATTAATCGGTCGAGCCTATTTCACTTACACAGTGGCATGTTGTTGAGCTTATTTGGCATCCATGAAATGTACAATTAGTAAGATAAACTTGTGATTTTAACCTGGCGGTCCGGCAATGTTGATAATCATCCGCTGGACAAACTCACATGATGTACATCACTGCTAGTTTCACATCTTCAGGGATCATGAGCCAGTTTTATCATGTATGTATTTCCGTGGCTTCAGATTCACACTTGTGTGCAATTCACATACAATTTGATGGAAATGCGGTGCTGCCCGGATTATTCATTCAGCCATCTGATCTGATCCAAGCAAAAGCAACAAAAGGCAAGAGGCTTGTAATGGTTATGCATAAGCCGCTGAACCCCTGGAGATGATGGCAAATGGAGAATATACCCGTCCACCGGCGCGACCTCTGACACCCGCTCTGTGTAAACATCGCACCGCCTCCCACACAGGAACTAAAACACAATGTTCAATTTCAAGTTGGCCGTCTACCACGGCAGCTCACTGGAGAGCAGGGGTGGTGGGAAGCTGTAAACGCTACTGTTGTAATGGCTGCCGCTCTGGCGGGGAGGAGGCGTGGGGGTGAGGGCCTCCTGGGGGGACGGAGGGAGGAAGAATGTGATCAAAGGTGGGCGTGCGGAAGAACGTCTGCCCGGGAGATGCGGAGGAGGTCGCGGAGGAAAAAGGTGAAGCTGAATGCGCCAGAGTGAAAGTTGGATTGGGAAGGCAGGAGGGATGGAGAGATCGTTTTCTACCCCGGTGAAGGCAGAGAGTCGGTTTGCCTTTGTGTGTATAACATCTTTATGATGTGGTGGGGGGGGGGTGCAAAAGCAATGGAGAGAAGCTCCATCCTGGCAATTGGCCAACGTCCCACTGTGAATATCCATGGGTGAATTCACTTAGAGGTCCGTCATTTGTTTACCGTACGTGCTCTCCTTCTGTGTGTGTAGGTCTATTGTGGCAGTTTGCAGAGCCCACCTGCATCTGTCTCGCCCCCTCCCACCTCCTCTGTCATGCCCGATACATCATCGTACCTGGGTCGAAAGAAAACAAAACAAAAACAATGAAATCCGCGGCTTTCAGCAGGATTCGGCTCTCAGGTGGACCTCATTGTTCTGTCATCTTCATCTTTTTGTTTGTGCATCGGTCTTTGTTCCTCGATGACGCCTTTTCCCTTAACAGGTCCTCAGCTATGCAAATGCCAAGTCGTCATAGCAACCATGTCTCGCCGAGACCAAGCTTGAACCCATGTTTGTCGGTTATCATAGTCTTGTTGCCGCTCATTATGCATTCATGCCCACCCGATGTGCGATTTGAAAGCGTTTAACTTTTGGATGATCAATGTATCATTAATGCAAAGATAAAAACGTGAAAATGTTTTGGGGGCTTTTTCTTTGTCAATAATCTTTTCCAGAGAGAAATGTTTCAGAGTGGAAAAAAAAAAGAAAAAAAAAACATGCAAAAGCTAAAAGCATTTGGTGCATCCATTACCTCAGTCTGGGAGGGTTAGAGCAGGCTGAAAGCACTGGGGGCCAGTCAGGCAGACAGGCTGTGTCAAGGGTCTGAACCTAGATCTACATGTAGATCCAGGCCATTCCCGTCCGTCTGGCTCTGGCAGAGCACCAGCTCCGAGTCCTCCTTTCAAAGAGCCAGATGCTGCGGGCCGTGCTCTGCTGTTAACCAGCCGCCTGACGATCCACTTCTGCACCATCACGCTGGCTGTCAGGTGATGGAGCGGTGACGGTCTCGCTCCCCCCGCGTGTCCGTGCCCTCCAGTCGACAGTATTAGACGTTGACCCTCTGCTCTGTCCCGGGGGTGACGGCAGATTGGGTCGCGAAAAAATTACCCAGAGAGCCGTGCTGTGCAGCGTGCTGCGCATACGTCCCAGTTTCTGATGCATGAGTGATCTATAAATTCATTCGCCGCCCCTGGGAGACCTCTTTTTTTTTGGTGCATTTGTTTCCCCGGACTACAAGCGCTCCTCCAGTATTAGCTCATCACACCTCGACACTTGGGTGTTACAGGTCAGTAACATGTGGACAGGTGAGAGGAAACAACACAGATGTGTTGTCTCATGCTGCGTGGACACGTCCTCGCTGGGCAAGGCAGCCAGAGCACTGGATTCATGGGTATACATATACAGATGAGTATGTTTATCTATAGGGAACTGTGCTTTTTTTTTTTTTACCTTAAATTGCAGTATTGCAGTATTGCCCAACATCAGCACCCTACACCTCACTCGACCTACTCAAATGGAACATATCCATTCATCTAAAAAACATGCCTGAAAAGCAGGAGAATTTCAGGAATCTGGAAAGGAAATGTTTGAGTGCACTTAGACTTCAAAGTGGCCACATTATTTAGCTGTTTCTGAAAGCGCTCATTATATTGACTCCAATATAACTCAGAATTTCATTATTGCTTCAATCAGCGGGGATTTTCACAACACATGCAAGAAAATAGAACAGATAAGGCAAGATAATGTAAAATAATACGATACGGCACGAGTTCCTTTATGTATCAAAGGTATCAACCTGATCTGAAATTAGGTGGTTTCAATGTGGCTTTATTTTGATGTAAATCACTCGAAAGGATTCTGTTTCAGCTTTCTAGAAAGATCTAGGGCTCCTGGTGCAGACAGGGGTTGTAGATGCTCCGTGCTCTCATGCACAGCGGATAGGAAACGATACTGAGAGTTAATGAGTGACCAGAAACAAGGAAATGACCGAGAGGAACGCAATGATTGACATGTTGAAAAGTGGGTCATGGGATATTTTCTGCATCATTTTTTTTTTGCCCTGAAAGCCGGCCATCCTTCCACCTCCTCCCGTCTCCCTCCAACCGACAATATTTAAAGCCACCCCCCCCCCATCTTTCTCCCCTCCTCTTCCTCCTCCTTCCTCCACTGCCCATTCATTGTTACCTCATGCTCTCCGTGCATCCACTTCTCCCCGTGTCCCTCCATCTCAGAAAATCCCTTTAACAGAGTGAGGACCTTTTCCTCTCCTCCTCCAGGCATCTATTTGGCGCAGTTAATGGATAGTTGAGAAATGACTACCGGCAGCGGGGGGAGGGAAGGGGGGAGAGAAGGGGGGGAGGAAGGCGGAGGAAGTCTGGCTTGGGCTCCTCTTTTGTCTGTGAAATACTATGGGTAGGAGACAGGCCAAATCACATCACAGCCCTTTAGAAAAGCTCTGGACACATTTTCATAGTGCACACAGCAGTGAGATGCGCTCTATTGAATTGGGTTTCTTGGATATAAAGGCTATGAATCTTGGTTTAAGAAGTCAAACAGTCTGAACTGATAGCTCAGTCAAACGAGACGCAGCCTCGGAGAGGAGGCTCTGTAGCCGCTGCAGCCTTCCTAATGTGACAGGAACCTTTAGATAAACCTGGCCCACATACTCTCTGTCCTTCATCTCCCTTCTTCTCCCTCCTCCTCGCTCCTGCCCTCCTCAATAGGCCAATTTGGATTTTCCTCTCTCTGACAGGCCTGCGTGTCCTCTCCTCAGCTCACCCTCCACCATTACTCCCACTCTGTCTGTGGTATCAAGCCTGGCTTGTTGCATCCTCCACTCCTTGCCTTTCCCAACATGCATCTAATGGTTAAATAATGACTACACGTCTCATCTTTAACTGCTGACTGATCAGGGAGAGGAGTCTCTTTGTAATCTTTCTCTTGTTCCTAATTGATTTCCTGAATGCGAGACCTAATAAGATCCAGGGGAATAGTCATTAAGGGTGTGAGAGACCGGGAGCTGCATCTCCTTTAAAGAGGCCTCTTATGAGGCAGGCGAGGCAATTACACAAACCAAGGTGAGCAGATACCTCTCTGCAAATGTGATGAAACACGCCCAGCATGTGGTGCGTTGTGAAAGAAAGGATGTGGGAAACCGAGAGCAGCTCACGCAACTTAAACCAAGCAAACCTCCACCTCCTTCTGCAGCCATGTGCTTTAAAGTCACGCAGATAGCATAGAAGAATCGTGTGTCATGATACAGAGACTCTCTTCAGAATGTCTTTTGACAATAGTCATGCACAGTAGGTGTGATTGCGTCAAGCGCACACTTGTTTTTCATCTCCTATTCTTCACGAAAGGAGAAGACAAACAAACCCACCAGAGCTGGCTAGAGAAAAAATAAGACAGAACAAAAGTGAAACTGTACATGAGAGGAGAAAGTTATGCAAACGATGGGTGCTGGAAATGAGATCACTATTTACACCAATGTGGGAGAGTGAGGTGACGGAGCTGCCAACAAAGGAACAAAAGACAAACACCTCAGTCAAAAACGAAAATCCTCAGAGTTACGCGAAGCCGCCTCGCTAATCTACAAAGACATCCTGTGTAACTGTGAACACGCTGTACAGGAGCTACAGTATCTGCGAGCCCACAGCCGAGTCCAACAAGGTAAGAACAGGAAGCGTTGGAGGATCAGAGCAGACCACAGTTCAGGAGAGAGAGACACGTGCAAGCATTGAAATCTTCAAGCAGCTCGTTCGCCTATTCTGCTGAGCTGCTTTGTGTTTCAACTCTGTTGTACTCTCAGAGACCTGGGATCACTCACTCAGGCCATTTCTCCACACACAATCTTCTGTTTTCCTCCTCATTTCCATCAAAGAAAATATTCCTCCTAAGCTGTTTACATGCCTCATGAAAATGAATATTCTGCTAATATTCCCATTTATATGCATCTGCTCCACTCGCACAGCCTCCTCCTTTCATTCATTTAACAACCTTTCTGAAAACGCTGCTGCCATGCTATCTGTGCATGTCAACAACCATGGCTTTGATAATGCTTAAAAGACGTTTTTCTCATTTCACGCAGAATTTGTTGACTCATATGTGTGGATTCACCTAAAAATAACAAACACCGCAAAACAATATTCAGGAGACAAACCCCAAACCATGACACGAATGCATCCATTTTCAACAAAAGCTCCTAAAAAAACCTCATCAATAATATCAGCATATCTCCAGTGTCTCGTTGACACAATGCTCCATTCGGCTATGTATTGTTGACATGACTGGTATGAAATCCTGAATGGAATCACACTGGGATTAGCGCGACATTAGCGTGCATGTAAAGACGCTGCTGGGGCCTCCTGGGAGACGTGGACGCAACGAAGCCATCGTTAACAGCATTAGCGACGCCTGTGTTTTCTCCGCTCTGACAGATCCGATCGTGGGCTGCTGGACACTCGTGTAACGCCGGCGACAGACGTACCAGCGGAGCTGCTCCGCTGCCACGCAGCCGGGCCGGGGCGCGGTAAAGACCCGGAGAGCGGCTGTCACTAGCCGAGCGCTGCCGCCAGATCAGACACGAGATGACATTAAAATGGGAGTGCCCGCGAGCTGTTGCAATTTCACCCAACAATGTTTTCACTCTAAAAATAGACTGGAGACGTCTCGCTCTTCTTTGTCGTGCCCCCCCACCCTTTCCCACCCCCCATTCATTTCCCACTGAAAGCGAAAAAATGGCCGACACATCCGAAAGATCCAAAAATTATCCTCCTTTCTGCGGAGACGCAAATCACTTCCCTCTTTTCTTTTTTTCCCCCTCGCCGCTCCGTCTCTGATGCAAACAGAGGGAATATTTCAATTGTTCAGCCTGACACATTTCCTGATGGGAGAGGGAGAGAGAGAGAGAAAGCGGGAGAGAGAGAGAGCAGAATTTGGGAGGAGAGAGCAAGGGGAGCGAGAACTCCTGCGTGCAAACGAGACAGAGAGATAGTGGCGGAGCGGGGAAGAGAAGGAGGGTATTATATTTAATAATTTGATTTTATGCGGATACTCTGTGGGCTTGAATGAGCCTATTTTCTGTCATTGTGCATGAGAATTTAAGGAGTATCTGATGAATGTGGGCCCCGGCGGTGGCAGCGGCGGCGGCAGGTGCATTAGGAGAACACGCTCTCTCCCTATTAAATCCCTGCTTTACGGGTCTCCCAGCACACCCAGAACCATATCTGCTTGGAGATAACACTCTCTTTTTTCATGCCTGCATATTTGCACATGGAAGGACTGACAATGCGGTGGGAATTGAGCGTGACAGAGGGAGTATTGCTCTCCTCATTGAAGGCCCGTCCAGAGAACGAGCTGCGTGGATCTTTTGTTATCGCCGTTTGCGTTATGAAGTCTCTGCCGAGGCTGAATTTGAGAGCGGGCAATCATTCTGTGCGTAGGGGACGTCTGTGCCTGCGGGCCTGGAGTGCCAGGTGTGCAGCATCACGCACGCAGGCAGAGGAACGGAGGATGTGATCAGGCCTCCCACGGCTGCGTGTGGGTCAGGGAGACACGCTGGCTAAGCCTCCGGCTCCTTCTCCTGCTGCTTTCATGCTCTCCAGCTTCTCCTCGGGCTTCCTCTGAAGCTACCTCGAAGTGTCGGCAGGTGAGACATTTCTCGCTCCACCGTCATCTTCACTTTCCTTCCAGGGAGGCAAATATTTGCTCACTTTGCTGGCAAAGACAAACCGGGCAAAAAACAAAAAACAAAAAGAAGAGCCCCCGCTGACACTTCCTCAAAGGCTCCCTGCACGGTCGATGTTCGGCTCAGGTCGTCCAAATGACCGGAAAGCAAGAGTCTGTGCTGCAGACATGAAACACGGGCGGAGCTGGAGGAGCCGAGGCGGCAGGGCGGGAAGGAGAGCACACACCCCCGGGCAACCGGACCCCAGCGCTACAAGCGTTTTCCTGCAGCAATTAACATGTGAGTCCACGGCACAGCGGGCACCAGCGGAGGAAGCGGGAGCCTGAGAAGTTTCTGCGTGAAGTTTGAGAGATGTGTAATTACGAGGCGCAGCGTGGAGCATGCCACGCAGCCATCCACCCTCACCTGTTCATGGCCTCAGACCCTTTTCTCAGCACAGCTGGACATAACACAGGCCTTGCGGGTGTAGTCTGTTGCTGATAGTCACATTATTAAGGTAGCAGCTTCAGTGAAGCAACAGGAACTGCTGCTGGACTTTTCGCCCACCCACCCAGCTACTCACCATTTCATACTGGTTTTAAATAGTTACTCTGGAGGGTAAACTGGGCATTAAGTCAGATTTCGGGCTCATTTTAATCCTACAGGAATGCTCCCTGTTAGCTTTACCTCCTTCAGTAACCTTTCCAAAGAACGCTCTCAAAAAACCCTTATAATCTTATCATAACAGAAATAAAGACCCTCACTCAAAGGGAAAGCGGTGTGTGCATGCATGGTAGCGGTGAAAGCAGAGCACAGCTCTTTTCGTTTACAGTGCAAACAGCACAGAGACGTCCTTCTCCCTCCACTCTCAGAGGGGGATGGGAGGCCGGCAGCTCTGGAGAGGGGCTAGCACATCTACAGTACACACACGCACCATACACACACACACACACACCATCGGTACAAATACAATCATCTCCCACCGAGTCATTATGATCGCTCTCTGTTTCAGCCTCTGCTTCACGTAAAAGCCGGGGCGGTTGGCGGCAGAAGTGCATTTGTGAAATGCACACATTCATGTTTATCCGCCCCTCCGTCCTGCTATCGGCGTCCGTATCGCTGAGTATAAATAAATATGAGCTGTGGCTTTCCTCCAGCCCAGAAATAGAAGGGCACCATGGGTAAAACTGCTGTCCTGCACATGCTGCTCGAAGGCCTGCCTACCTGCACATAGTGCACATGCAGTGCTGCCTCAGCACAATCTCTCACACACACACACACACATTTGGGAAGCAGCCAACATTAATGTGCTCATAAATGATTGCGATTCAGTTGGCTAATTTGCTCCGTGTGTGTGTGTGTGTGTGTGTGTGCGATGGTTGTGTATGAAAATACCAAGGTGCGCGCTCGTATGTGCATTCCACCCACGCTGACCTCTGACCCCCGGCGTTGGCTATTCCCAGCATCCTTATTGTTTACTCTCCCAGACCCCAATCGGCCGTCCCAGGACCGTCTCCCACGGCGACGGCGGACCCGGCCAATAAACCGTGCTCTCCTGGCGCTCTGTGCAAACTGGACTGGTTTCAAATGTGTGCTAAGTGCTGCACACGCACACACGCACACACACACACACACACACACACACACATGCACGGTGTAGGCCTGGGAGCCAATGTGAGGCCAGAGCGTCCTGTTAAACCGAGACACGGTCAGGCCTCTGTTAGCTGGCCATTAGCTGGGTCAGACGTGTTCCTGTTCTCCTCACAAGGACGAACAGAAGATGAAGGTCCCTGCAGCTCCGAGCTTTTACGCTTCTGTGCTCTTCCCATTGTTTATCTTTTATCGATTCCTCCATTTCCTACGTTCCCCGACCCCTGTCCCTTCCGACCTTCCTCCGTCTCTTCCCTCTACCTTGTTTTTTTTTGTTCCCTCAAACGCATTCTTGATCCCGTGTCGCCCGCCCGCCTGTCGTTGCCATTTCCCATCTGCATTTACAGAGTTTGAGAAATAAGTTTGAGCCGCTTTAATCACCGGCTTTCTCGCTCCAACTCTGCCAGCGGCGCCCGCTCGGGCCTCCACGGCATCGGGCGGAGCGCTGATACGCCGCTGTCTTCTCCTCTGTTTACCGCCGCTCCTCTCCCTTCTCCTTCCGCCCTCGCTATCTCACCTCCTCACACTCGCTATCTGTCTTTCTGTCTGTTCTGCCACCCCCTGCTCCACCTCCCACTGACAGACACGCTATCACACATGCAGACACTTCAAACATGCTCCTGTTCAAAGGGATCCTCGGAGGAGAGCGCTGGAGAAAGCCTGAATAAGTCATCAAAATCGGCAGCGTTTTTCCTTCCACCTTCCGCGCCCTGGCCCGAGAGCCGGCCTGTTTTCCTCGCTCGCGCTCTCGTAAATATCTACAACTCGCCGATGGCGGCTTGTCCGTTTGACTCCGATAAGTTGCTGCGCGTGCAGTTTTCGCCCCGTCCGCCTGCGTTGTCCCTGCGTCTCCCATATCCGTCCCATCTCTCCTCGCTCAGACCTCCACTCGCCCCCCTCCACCCATTGAAAGTATCCCTAGCGCTTTCTCATTACTGTCGCCGGTTTGGCGGCTCCTGTGCTCGTCCGGGCCTCTGGCAGCAGGACGGCTAACAACGCCCCGGCTCAAAGGGGATTTCCACAGGGCTGCATTTCATCTCCACGGCAGGAGCAGAGTGCAACATCTGTCTCAGCGTCACCGCGGGACGACAGCTGCGCGACGCAACCCGACGCACGTAAACGCAGGCCCGGGTCGCTCGTGGCTGCCGTCAGCAGGCGCTTGTTGAAGGTGTTGTTCCCGAACGCTTTCTTTCTCTCTCTCTCTCTCTCTCTCTCTCTCTCTCTCTCTCTCTCTCTCTCTCTCTCTCGTCCCGTCGACTCGACAAGAAGTTGTTCCCATGGTAACTCTGCCAGCTCTGTTAATTGACTGTCAGAATGTGTGATGCTCCGTGATGAGCGAGAGAGAGGGAGAGGAGGGGGAAAAAAATATTAAAAAAACAAAAAAAACCGCAAACAAACGCATGCCGGCGCATCGCTGGCTAGATAATCACGTCGAGCGGCTGCCTCCAGAGAGACCGGAGTGGAGAGGTATCTCATCAAAATGTTAATGATATGAGTTGTAATGAAACCGTGGAGCCTGTGGACACCCGCACGCAGGCCGGAACGTGTCGCAACTTTCAGAGTGTGCCCAGGGTCTTTTGACTGAGGATGCGGAGAGATGCTTAAAAAAAAAAAAGATGTATAATCCGATTCAGCATGGCAGCAACCTAACTACCCACACATGGATACCAGTGACGCACGACTCCAAAGGATAAATCGACGTGGGATTGTTTCACTGAGAGTGTGTGTGTGTCTCCCGTTGCCTGAAGACACTTTGTTCGTGTTCTCAAATATTCGACTGTGTTAAATGAAACCTTGAAACCCAGTCATGTAAAATGGATGAGGCCAAGGTGCAGGTGCTTCATGGCTTGGGCTCGGATTTCTCATCTTCATCTTCGAGTGAGATCCAGCAGTGCAAGCGCGTGCATTACCTGGTAGCGAATATGAGCAGCAAACTTAAATATCAAAAACTACAATATGTGCGTATATGTATAATGTATGTAGAGTACTACAAGTTGGGGTTAGGTTAATTCTGTGCGTGAATAAATTAGTAAACAGAAATAAAGTTGTGCAGCATGCCACTGTCTTTACCTGCACATTCCTGCTCTCTGCCCTTATTTTCTTCTGATTTTGCACTGTTCGGGATGTTTCTGGACTGCAGCCTTGGGTTACTGAGTGTGCAATGATGTACGGCACGTCCACAAACACGTCCTCATTTATGTATAAATGCCAAACTGGAGCTGCAAGGAATGATTCCTCCTCCGATCCCGGCTCAAACATGGAGGGCTGGATATGCATGCGCTCCATAGCTGTGTTATTGCCGTTATAAAGCGAGGAATGAGATGATAGTTAATGTGAGTGGCAGCTAATCAGCATGCCTACATGTCATTGCCAGATGAGCATGAAAAGGTGCTGCATCTGTTATGTTCCCACATCTAAAATAGTGTTGCATCGCTGCTACGTTAACGCCAGAAAACAAGGATAAATACTCCAGGTACTCCAATATATAATATTCTAGGTCACCTTATAAACAAATGCAACTTTCCTTCAACTATGTCGATGCTTTCGAGGCTCCCAGACAGTGATGTGTGCCTTTACATTTTTTTTCCCGCTGTCGGAGGTGCTCCCATGTGGTTCTGTGACGGGACCTGTCACAGTCTGTGAAACGAAGAACATCGCCGCTCACCCTAAAGCAACGTCCTAAAGCAACATCCTCACAGCGGCTTCAAAGTCAGGCTCCACGGCGGAAAGCGGGGGGACTGCCGCAGCCGAAACCAAACCACGCTCGTCTTAATAAAACATGAGTAAACAGCAGAGGGAAGGTATAGAGTAATCTACTCAGGTAGCACTGCAGCTTTAAGACTCTGTCTCTCCCTCACGTACACACACACACACACACACACACAGAGGGGATCAGAGGAAAGAGAGGCAGGGCTTTTAATCTCTCAAAAACACACCTGCATGCAGGGGTCTATATACCACACTACATTGCAGACAAACAGGCTCCTTCTTCAAACCTCCTCCTGACAGTGCAAGTCCCTGACTTTCTGCTCCACTCCTGGTCACTCCTGTGCGGCCACACACCACCTGACTGGCCTCAGTTTGATGCCCATTGATGAATGTTATCATATGACCCCCCCCCCCCCCCACCCACCCCAACCCCCTGTGACCACTCACTAGCTCATAGGGAAGCTGTCTGCGTGGCACCCTTGGAAGCGTTGCCTGTTAAGCAGGACCCGGTCTCTTGTTAACAAGGGCCCTGCTCAATTACTCTCCACTGAGACACTTGCTAAAATAGCCACAGAGCCCTCCCCCTCCTCCTCCTCCTCCTCCTCCTCCATCCACCTTTATTATTTAGAACCGTGGGGATCTGTGTTGCCATGGATTCAGTCGTCATGGCTACAAACAACTACGCAGATGTACAGGAAGTGGAGAGGGACGGAGGAGAACGGAGGGCTGCGGAGGAGGAAGGGTGATAAGGGGGTCTCCAAGGAAGCTTAACCTCAGCGTAATGGAGATCCAGCTGTGATAAGTCGCAGGGGTCTTGGGGCGAAGGGGGGGGTCGAAGGCGGGCAAAGACGGCGAGGTTGTCCATCATTTATTCAATGACACGTGGAGGTCAGGGTAAAGCCTCGGGGGACACGAAAGGAGATGAAAGCAAAAGTCTGCGGTCCAGCTGCTTGGTTTCTTCTGCCGTCGGCTCAGTGGGGGCATCACACTCGCTGGTCTCACCTCGAATGCTTTTCACAAATTCCAGAAGCATCTCTCTCTCTCTCTCTCTCTCTCTCTCTCTCTCTCTCTCTGCGTTGTTCGGAAGACGGCACGTGTGTCTCCGAACAGGCGCGCAGGGCGGCCTTGAAGGACGGCGGGCCATTCACATTAGGCAGATAGGAGCGGGGTTTTTATCAGCGTTGATGGAGACCTGACTGCTCGCTGCTCCCATGCAGAAGTGGAGTTCGCAGCACGTCCTTGACTCGTGAAGCATCGCGCGGGCACTCCAAGGCTCCGCTGGAACGCCGCATTTCAATAGCACAGCACTGATAAGTGGAGCACGATCTGTATGCAAAGTCTTTGTGCCATTCCAAATAAATCTTTTTTTCTTTTTTTTCACTTTTTTGTGGATTTTCTCTTTTTACTTCAAATTCCTCCACGGGCTGCGATGGATGAGGAGGGTCATAGGAAGGCAGAACTGGATTCACACAGAATGGGGTTGCAAGGGCAGCTGTGGT
This sequence comes from Karalla daura, assembly GCA_029224185.1. Lineage (NCBI taxonomy): Eukaryota > Metazoa > Chordata > Actinopteri > Chaetodontiformes > Leiognathidae > Karalla > Karalla daura. The sequence continues at coordinate 17,673,180 of CM055195.1, forward strand.
GCAGTAGCAACAGTAAAGTGCGTGCGATAATTTCTTTCATTTCTTTCGATCACATGAAAGAAATGAGCGCTCTTCAAAAAGATGCCACAAACGCTCCACTGACATAACTCCCTCCATACTCCACTGGCTGGAGGCGATTTATGGGCCCGCTGACTCCTCTGGACAGCCCTCCTGATTGAGAGGAAGTGATTGACAGTGGTTCCTCTGTGGCACCACGCTGATGAGAGAGTTCTCCACAGGGCCAGGCAGTCAATAGAAGATCAATGGGCCTTATCTGGTCTTTTTAAGGCTAGAAAAAAAAAGGTCTTGGGACAACAAAACCAGAGCCAGAGCAAACCTACAGGGAGATATAGCCACCATGAAACATCCCAGTTAAAATGACTGCGAGCTAGGGAACCTCTAGTAAAAATATATGTGAGCATTAAATCACAGCTTTTTGAATGCGTTGTGTTCATCCTGAAATTTCAGCACACTCCACCCATTTAAAGCAGGGGCTTCTCATTGTGTTGACTATAGCTCCACCTTGTGGCTCAGAGAGACAATAACCAAGACGAGCATTTCCGTGTGTGGTGGCAAGAGCCTAACCGGCTTACTATTTTCCTGCCTCTGCAGACTCCTCCTGCCATCGTTTTCACTGGAAAATTCACCACAACCCCACAAATATTAAGCAGTTTGTTTTTACCTTGCAGAGGAGGTCAAACCTACAGCCTCAAAGGTTTTGACAAGAGCAATTTATCACCTGGCTCACCCTGATGACAGCAGCTCACCGGGTAGACGTCGTGCAGCCCTCAGATTGAACAAATGTACTTGGGTCGATTCCAATAGGAGTGAACTTCAGTCTACACTACTACAAGCACTTGGCTGTTAACACATCCCACAGCATTAATGCAGACAGAGCGCATTAAACCCGGGAAGGAAAATCAATGGCCGTGCTGGTAATGGGCCAATGCAAAGAGGTATGCAGCAAAAAGGAAATCAGAATTGATCTTAGAATTATGGTCACAGGTCGTTTTGTGTGTGTTTTGTGGCAGGTTGAACCGTACTGATATCACACACAGATTATTGGGTTCATTGTGTGTGCTTCACACTTTGTGCCTGTGGCCACTGTCTATTTCTGTGGTTGCAGTTATGTGTGACTGTCTTTAGGAATGAGCCAGACTATATTACACCCTGGTCCCTCCCTCAGAAGCTGTGCTAAAGTAACAGCTGATGTCAGTCCTGCTTAAAGACACACGCGCGGCCACGTACACACACATACTGTAGCGTATAACCTGTCTGCCGTGAAGCCAGCAGCTTCACAGCGGAGTGCCGGCCAAAGGGGAGGAGGGCTCCTGCACCTTCCTCTCCCCACGACACATCAGCGCTTGGCACGGCCTCCGTCCCTCGCTGACAAGTCCACACAGTTGGAGGGCTCGATTCCCAAAGCTGAGCCGGTGCAGAGAGAGGAGGGGAGGGCACCTATCTGAGGCTCTCAGAAAGCCCACGTGTCCGCTTGGATCATGGAACTGCACTGTCTCCCCACCGAGACCCCCACCACAGCCAGCTCCTGCTCCACGGACCCCCTGTACGACAACTGCCCACCTTTCGCCCAGCGAGGCAGGGCCAGGGGAAAGGAAATGGAGAGTGGGGTTGTGTGCCCGGCTGTAACCAGACTCCCAGGCCCCTGCAGCCCTCTGCATGGGCTGGCCCCAGCTGAGGTTCCCACAGTGGTCAGCGGGGGAAGAGGAGCTGGCGCCTGGCCAGATCACAGCTACTGCAGCTGGAGAGGAGGCCTGGGGAGAGGCGGCCTGGAGAGAGGCGGCCTGGAGAGAGGAGGCTGGGAGGCTGCCCCAGATCCAGGCGTGAACACAACGAGAGGAGGAGACCGGGGCGGTAGCTGGGGAGATGTGGACAGAGCTCATGCAAACCAGAGCCCCAGTCTATCGCACAGCGAGGAGCACCGGAGTGCCCTGTCTCTGTACGACAACCTGCCGGATGCTGCCACCCCAGACAGCCTCCAGGACGTCTTTGACATGGAGACCAGCTTCCAGGAGCAGATGCAGCGAGCGTGGGGCCCTGAGCAGTGCCAGGGACTGATGGAGGACGAGGAGGCCAGCGTGGACAGGAGCCCCTGGTCCTCCTGTGAGATCATCCTGCCTGAGAGTGGTTCCAGCAACCCGGACCAGAGCCAGGACCAAGCCAAGAAGCACCTTCAGGAGTCTGAGCTGGACTCGGCCTCCTGCCGATTCAAGCCGGGGGAGCCCGTGCCGTCCCCTCCTCGGCACCACCTGGCAGCCAGCTGCCCCCAGGTGAGCGAGGGCCGGGCCCTGGGGGCCCCGGCTGCATCCTGGCGCTCAGAGCAGCCGTCCTGGTCCCCCAGGGTGCCCCCTCCAGTCCCCCTGGCCGACCCCTCGGCCAGCGCGCTGCGCAGCCTCCTCACCAGCCTCCAGCAGCAAATCGTGCGGCAGCGGGAGGAGTACGAGGCACGGATAATCAGGTAACCTTCAGTTTGTTTTGTCTCGCTCTTCCAGTGCGGGCTACACAGCGTGCATAATCACTTTACGGAGATTAGACACAGCGTGTAAGAGACAAATGAAATGTCCTACATTTAATGTGCTTACGCCCTTGGCTTCACTGTTGCACTTTCACTTCACTGACTCGCCTTTGATGATTTCCCAGCCCTTGGTGTATTTCCAGTGAAGGGTAACACAATGTTCCCAGGCCTCAGTTGACCCCGAGCTTCACCCCACTTCCTGTTTAGTTCCCCGCTCACCGACAACTGTTGGTAGATTGCTTTAAAGCTTCCCCAAGCTCTCCGAGTGCTGAGCTTAGCAAAGCATTTTGAACTGCTCGTTATTTTACCCATAACTGATGTATTTAACCCACCTCTGAAAATCATAGTCAAATCAATAAGTATCATGTAAACTTAAAACTTAAAATATCTTACTGTATGAACGCTTTTTTCCCCCTGACCTTAACATTAACAAGACTCATAAAAGGATCTGAGCCCACAGAGGTCCCTGTTGATGAATACCAGCTTTGGTTCATTACAAAGAAGGCAAGGCCAGCGTGGCTGACATATAGGAACAGCTCCCAGCGCTGGAAAGAGAGCTAATTTAAGGGGCCATGCTGCTGACCTAGACACAACACATACCTCATTTATTACCGATATAGATAGAGCGGGTCTCGGTGTGGGGTTATTGGTGCTGACTGGAAGGTCAAGAGGAAAATGACAATTCTTTTAGCCTCGGTGAGTGGCAGGTGAGAGATTTATTGGGCGATTTAACTGGGCCGCGTCGGCCAGCTGCTCCGCCTGCTCCGCCTGCCTTCTGAGAGGCGGCGTATTTATGCTGGAGACGGACTCGCAGGCACACCACTGACCTCCCCTCTGCTCAGCTCATTCTGATCCTCTCCCCTCTCTCCTCCCCGTCGCCCTCCCGAACCCGCCAGCCTGGAGCAGAGAAACGAGGAGCTGCAGTTGGAGGTGGTCCGGCTGAAGGCCAACCTGACGCAGCAGCGCCACTGGTACCAGGCCGTGCAGGCCAAGATCGCCGAGTCGGAGAGGGCCCGCACGGCGGCCGAGGAGCGCAACGCCACGCTGCAGAAGGAGATGGAGCAGTGCTTTGACGCCTTCGGAGAGCTCAACAACGAGGCCAAGAAGACTGAATCTATCGTCAAGAGCTTTTGAGAGGGGAGAGAAAATAAAGAAATCCGTGTTGTATGAACGGCATGTGCAAAGCCGAGGACAAAAGGCACAAGACTGGTAGTCTTTAAACCCCTGTTAGCGCCTGGTTAGCATCTTTGTGTTCTCTAATGGGGAGAGATTGAACTAACGTACAGTCACGGCTTCACGACAAGAGAGATGTACCAAAGAGCATCACTGATGTCCACTTTATTAGTTACATGAGGGCAAAAGATGTTGGCCGAGTGAGTATATCGTGGTCTTTGCAATCACACAGGACACCTCTGAAAATAAAAGGAAACGACCTGAACAAAGAATGCCAGATGTACAGTGTGCACAGTCGAGTTTCTTTTTCTTGACAACACGGTAAACACAACAAGGATGATCTGCAGCTCTCGGTCCCGCTTGGGAGCGATCTGGCCACCCCTCTGGTCATTTAAGGCATGGCTGAACGAATAAGGTCATGGCATATCAAAGGGGAATATAGTGTACGACGCGGTGCTTCAAGTCCTCAGTGACCCCGTAGTGTCATATTTCTGCCAGTCCGTCACACTGTGCGATCAGCTCTGCACGGGGCAGCTCCAAAGTTCCTTTCTTTTCTTTTTCCCCCAAAGTTTCCGTCTCAGGTTCGGAGGTCCACGTTTGCATTCGGGGGCCCTCCACGGTCACATCTGCACTGTGTAAAACACGACACGTCTGGCCTCCTCTCTCTGTCGAGGGGGGGCTAGCCTCCTCCACGGATGTCGTCTCTGCCTCCCATCGTCTTTCGGGACGACGAGGAGGGAATATCGCATGACGCACGCGCACGCGGCTTGTAGGAACTTACGGGAACAAAAGAAAAAAACAAAAGAGAAACCCGACAGAATGTTTGGAAGAAGCGCTCGGATCAAGGCGCGTCTTTTTCGACGCCCCATCGTCGTGCGTGTTACATGTGGGCTGTGCGAGACGCGTGACGGGTTTCGTTACGGGTCCGGCACTGATGGAATGGTTTGGGAGAGGGAGCAGCCGATGCGCCGGTTTGCCCGTGAGGCCTCGGTCTGCCTCGGCGTGATTGCGTGCGACATTTTGAACAGGAACGGGAAATGAAATGCTAGCGAGTGTTTCCGCTGCCTCTCCCGCACCGACAGCAGGACTGTGAGCCTGCGCTTTCACACGAGCAGTCGGTGCCTTGGGTGGGACGTGGATGAAAAACAAGCACACTCCATACATTAGTCGCGAGAGAGCCTACAGGCGATATGCGTGTCGTCGGGACATCTTCACATACAGTACGTCATGTTAGGAAATAAACCTGTAACACTGCAACCACAGCTTCCCCCGGCTGTCTGGGGGGGGGGGGGGGCATAAAATCCACGCCACTCAAGCCGATTCATGGAGAGAGACACGCGGTGCGCGGAGCCCGGCGGCACTGCGAGCTAGCCACAGGCTCGATCAAACCGCGGGTGGGCTGTTTGATCGGGAGACGGACATCAGGTGTGCGGCGCGACTGACCTACGCTTAAGCTTTTTGTTCGTGCTGGCGGAGCATGCAAGGGAGCAGATGGCAGCCACGGTCTGCGGTCAGTGCACGTCTGCTCTAATTCGATGACAATAACCTCTGGTCTCAACTTAATATCTGCTAAAAAAATAAAACTATTAAAATACAGGCATACGGAACAAACAACGAACCCCCCAAACCCCCCCCACCCCCCACCCCAACCCCAAATCCCCACAGACTCCTGATCACCTGAAAATCCCTATGGATGCATGTATCAAGTTAAACAATATCCACAAAGAAGAGAGAGAGAGCGAGAGAGAGAGAGAGAGAGAGAGAGGGAGGGAAGAGAGAGAGAGAGAGAGAGAGAGAGAGAGAGGGAGGGAGGGAGAGAGAGAGGGGGGCTAGAGGGAGAGAGAGGGAGAGAGAGAGGGAGGGAGGGAGAGAGAGAGAGAGAGAGAGAGAGAGAGCGAGAGAGAGAGAGCGAGAGAGAGAGCTTTGACCTCTGGGCAGCAGTCCCAAACAAAGACTCGGAGTGTAACAACAAAATCCAGCACATTGCACACAGAAAGGAAATAGAAAAATAGACCTATTCATTAAGCTTCCACTGGAAAGAAGAGAGATGCAGGATAAAACAAAGAATGGACAAAAACAAAAGGACAGCGGGAGGAAGAAGAGAGAGAGAGAGAGAGAGAGACAGGAAAGTGGCATTTGGATATTGTCAAATGGAGGCGAGGCGAGCGGCCGGGCGGACGCGGCCGGCCGGCCGGCGGGGCGCGCTCACTGGCTCTCGTCCAGCGGCCCCGTCAGCGTGTCGATGCTGCTGCTGTCCGTGTCCGACGCCAGCGTCTGCTCCGTGGACATGGACGAGATGTCGTTGGCCGACGAGGACTGCGAGGCCGAGCCGGACACGGCGTCTGCGGGGGGGGGGGGGGGGGGGGGGGGGACAGGGGGGCAGGCGTTCACACACGGGGGGCAGAGCAACGGGGGGGGGGCAGCAGATGGAGCAGAGCGGGACGCACCTGAGCAGTCCTCCTTCATCAGCCCGTTCTTGTTCCTCTCCTCCCAGTCGATCACCTCCTCGTAAATGAGTTCTGCAGGGGGGGGGGCACACGGAGCCGGGCTTACTCATGCTGTCACTCTGACTTTACTGCATCTATAGAGATGAGAAACCGCTCTGCACTGCCCCCTGGAGACACACTAAGCACTCTGTCATTACTGTGCATGCACTACAGCTCTCATGAAATAAAGCGCTACAGCGGTCGGCTTTGCGCGCAACATCGTCCGCCCACTATATGCACAGCAGCGGCAACAAATCGCGCCATTCGGGGGCCGCTTTTCCCTTTATTTGGGGGGATTAGGCTCAGCTCCCTGGAACTAATTGGGAAGCGGCACGGAGGCCGAGCTGCACTCCCGCGAGGCCTCCCTAGGGGGCGGCGCGTCCCACCTTTCCACTGCTCGATGGTGTGCTCCCTCTCCTCCAGCTGCTTGTCTGAGATCTGGGGCGCGGGCTGCGAGACAGACAGAGACAACAGACAGGAGAGCGACACATCAGCCATGGCCAGCGCGCCGCTCTGAGCGCGCGTGGAGCGCCGGGGCCTCACCGCGTCCGCCTCGGCCGGGTCGTACCACACGTGGATGTAGGGGTGGTTGAGGGCCTCCTCCACCGAGATGCGGCACTCGGGATCGATGACCAGCATTTTGGAGAGCAGGTCGCGCGCCTGGCCCGCTGTGGGCAGCGTTGCCATGGAAAAGAAGAAAACAGCGCATGGCGTCATCCGCATCCCAGCAGCCTTGGGGAGAAGCGATGGCTTCCCCTTGCGGTGTTGGGTGACGTCTCAGGAAATGTCAGGATCCGCTCTAAGGTTTCACCGATGGGCTCTCCATCGCCGAGCAGATCGGGGCAGGGAAACTCTTGACCTGAGGAGCATCCTGCTTCGGCTCGACTCGCCATGTTGTCGGGAAATGCCTCATCGCGTAAACAAATGACGTGCACGCTCTAAATATTATGGCGTCCTTGGACAGAGATCTGAGGGAAGTCGCGCAATCTGCCACAAACAGCGACGGTTTGCCAGTGGAAATGGAACGAGGGAATGCGAGCTCTTACTTTTCAGCTTGTCGTGCTCCGACTCGGAGGGGAAGGCCCAGTCGGGGAAGAGCTCGGCGAAGCTCACGCCGGGGTACTGCGGCTTGTTCATCACGTAATTCCTCACCGTCTCCATCAGCCGGTTCATGAACTCCAGACTGGGCGTGCCCAGCACCTCGATCACTTTGTTCCACTGGTCGATGTCTGGGCCGCACACTCGTTAGGGAAAGCTCGGGCGGTACGGACCGGGCACGGTTGTGCGTTGGAGACAAAGAGGAGTCAGGCTAATGGATCTGTGAGGATGTATCTCTCATCTCATGTCCAGCAGTCTCACACACACCGTTCACTCTCTCACTCTCACACTGAGGGGCAATGCAGTCTCCAATCAGCCTAAACCTGGCACTAATGCTAGACAAACACTCTGAGGATTAGCAGCCTCGTTATCATTCATCCTAGGAGAAAAGACACATTTCTGCTCAAAATTTGGCTTGGAAAAAGAAGGAAGTTCACAAACGTGGCCCTCACGGTGGCATTAGAGGAACCACCGGGGGCCGGCTGCTGGACCCGGCCCACTGCAATCACGGTCTCCTGCCTGACAGAAAAAAAAAAAAAAGAATCGGTGCCAATCTGTCCTGCAGATGTGGAGATATTTTTAGACTGAGATGGTGCGCCAAGAACAGGCCGGGACTGGCTCCCTGAGAGCCGCGCTGGTAGCGTGGCGACAGAGCAGATATGCGCCTGCTGCAGCCGGCTTCACTGCCTCGCCACTGCAGCCAAAAGCTAATTACTGACCAAGAGCAATCTAGCCTGGTCCAGGCCCAGGCCCAGGCCCAGGCCCAGGCCCAGGCCCAGGCCCAGGCCCAGGCCCAGGCCCAGGCCCAGGCCCAGGCCCAGGCCCAGGCCCAGGCCCAGGCCCAGGCCCAGGCCCAGGCCCAGGCCCAGGCCCAGGCCCAGGCCCAGGCGGCCAGGTGCAGCTGGACGCAGTGGCCGCAGAGAGGGCGCGAAAAGAGCAATATAAATGGAAATGAGGCCGAGCGCTTCAGAGGGACTCGCTGCAATGAATTAGGGCCACGTCTCGGATTAATAACGCCGGGGGAGGACAGGAAACGCGCGCGCCGGCCATCGCGGGCCATCTCGTTCGACAGATCGTGTTTCAGGAAAACGTCTGGTGAGACAATGTCCTGGGAGAGCAATGAGACGAGAGAATTAGAGAGAGAGAGAGAGAGAGAGAGAGAGAGAGAGACGTGAATTCATGGTTAACAGAGGCTTCGGAGCAGGATACGGTCGGTGCCCTGGAAGATGACGCTGCCTTTCACCATCTCTCCCATGATGCAGCCCACCGACCAGATGTCCACTGGAACACAGAGCACAGTAACAGTTACGCCATAGAGGGGTGAGAGGATGCTGCACCGCCATGCCGCCACCTTAACAGGACCGGCCGCCTCCACGGTCAACACGTGCAGGGTGAACGCACACACGCCCTCCTTATTCTGGTCCATCCTCTAGCTGTGGCCTGATGCTTTCATCACATTCATCTTCAGGCTGACTCTTCCCTTTTCCTCTCTCCCTCTCTCTCTCTCTCTCTCTCTCTCTCTCTGTCTGTCTCTCTCTGTCTCTCTCTGGCTGGGGAAGCAGACGCAGCCTTCCAGGCCTTTCTCCTCGCCTCTGCAGCGCTGCTTATCAGTTTACACAGCTGTTGCTCTCTTCATCACTTTCCCTGTGTGCGCATTCAGCAGAGTAGGCTGTAGTGTGTCTCTCCCCCTTTCTCTCTCTCTCTCTCTCTCTCTCTCTCTCTCCCTCTCTCTGTCCCTCACTTGGCTGTTTGCTTTAGAGCTTGTATATGGGCAAACAGCCATTGCCTCCTCTCTTCTTCCCTCTATTTCAGTTTCAGTGAAGCTGAAAGCTCCGCCGCTCTGGACCCGTCTCCAGATCATGCAGACCATTTTAGTTCTACTCCACCGATCACGCCGCGTAAAGGCGGCTCATTGAAATGCTGGACGGGTGACCTGAAGCCCTGTCGACTGGGTTGGAGGACTTTGACTTGCGAGGCCGGGCCACAGTTGACTCCTCAGACCGCTTTCAGTTTGTAATCCTACCTCCGCTGGACGCTTCATGTTTCATTCATCACCTTGTAGTTAAGCTAGTGAGACAGCGTGACTGTGACAAATTGCACATAGTCTAAAGAAGTCCATTGTAGTCAATGGGATAAACTAAAACTCGGCTTGTTCTACCAAGTTATGCCTGTGGCGGTGGAATAACCCCAAATGTTTTGACCAAACAGTTCCTCATCTGTATGAACTAAATGGACCAGGAGTGATTTAGAAACAGAATCCACACCCCCGGAGGGTTTGTTCCTCCATGCAACAATTGAAAGGAAGACAAATAAGAGGGCAGATAAGATACGGCCCCTTCCAGGAAAAGAGCACTGAGTGAGAGATCGTTTCTGCAATTATGCAGCCAAATGACCACAGATCCACAGCAGCAGGCCGGCCGTATGGGGAGGACATTCATCGCCATCATCAATAAGAATTGAATTTAGCCGCTGTGACGTGCCTGACTCGTGTGCATGGAACTGATCTTCAGTCTGCTGAAGAGACGGTGTGGTAAAACCTACCATTCTCCTTGTACTTCATGCCCAGGATGACCTCTGGGGCGCGGTAGTATCTGGTCACCACGTAGGGCGTCATCATGAAGTTAGTGCAAGCTGTTCTCGCCAGCCCAAAGTCCAAGATCTTCAGGGTGCAGTCCGACTTCACCACGATGTTGCTGGGCTTCAGGTCCTGAAGGGAGGGAACACCGTCTCACTTTCCAGGCGCTAACGGATCAACGCCATGGGCTTTCAGGCCTGACATAAGATATTTCTGCAGCGTGCCTCCACATTAGCGTCTGCCTCAGCACATGATGGAGCACACTGCACAGTGGCTCCTTGTCCTTTACCCTGTGGATGATGCCAGCAGAGTGCAGGTGCCTGATGCCACAGAGGATCTGGTAAAGCAGGTAGGACATCCTTTCATGGTCCAGGTCCATGTGGATCACCTGGCATAGGCTGGCATCCATCAACTCCATCACCAGGTACCTAGGAGGCAGGGAGAGCTCGGACATTAGGGACTGAGGACAAAAGGCAAACTGCAAACTGCAGAATGGAAGGTAGATAGAAAGGACATGGTACTTCAATGGAAGAAAACAGAGGCCTGAAAAACACTGCTGCTAAACCCTCATAGAGTCCTGCAGAAAAAGCAGAGAATGGATTTTTGGAGGCAAAAATCACTCCGCTGACACTCACAGGTCCTGGAACTCCTCCAGGGACTTCTGAGGCGTGAACACATTGATCAGACGGATGATCTGCAAGAGAAAGACAGGCCATTAGTCCACTCTGTTACTCTGCCATCCACTTCTTCCACTTCACTGTGGAGCCCGAGCCAACTGGGGCCGGAGCATTAAGTGGGTTCGTCTGGATTCTCTCAGTCCCGGCTAGAAGTTACATTCACACTGCAGCGAGCTGACACGCTCTATTCCCTAATATCTACATGGTACAGTTTACACTCTAGGTCTTTCACTGGAGCAAACAGTGGGTGGGGGAATAACCGGAATAATCTCTGATACGCTCCCTTAAATCAAATATCTGTTTCAGCAAAGAAAAGGAGCCGTCTTTAACGGCCTGTTTTGAATTCGCCAGTCTGATCTGGCTGTAATTGTTCTTCCCATGCACACTGGTCAGTATATTCAGAGTTCCCAGTCCTTGTGGTCTGCAGAATACTTTCCAAACTTTGCCGAGGCTAGCGTGAGGCTTCGGCAGTCGGACTTAATCACAGTCACGAGACTATCTCTCACAGTTGCACTGCTTTTACGACTGAATTGGCTTTTTGTGTCAAAGACACCGGGACCCCGTTAGGAGAGGATCCAGGGCCAGGCCAACCTGCCTCATCCTACATATGCACGATCCCTCTGTCCCGACTGCCGGCTTTCGTTGGGAGGTGAGCCCATCGATTACTCTGAAATCTTACATTTTTGTGGTTGACACATTTGAGCAGCACCAGCTCCCTGTAGGCGCGCTTCGCATGGGTCTGGTTCTGGAAGGGCCGACACAGCTTCTTCACTGCCACCGGGATGCCAAGGACCGTATCTAGAGCGGAGCTGCTCGCGTGGGGGAGGGAGCAGACGCATATAGAAAGAAAAAAAGTGAAAAGGCGGGAAGAGCAGACGCGACGGCGAAAGCCGTGGCGGCGCGGCCCCTCACCAGACGATGCCCTGGGCGCCGGAGCCGATGGCGCGGAGCTGCTGGTAGCGCTTGAGCACCGTGAAGGTGGAGTCTCCCACCTGGACGCTGTAGAAGTGGCCCTCGGCCTCACTCATCCTGCTGAGCGGTCAGGACCACCGGCGCTGTCTGCAGAGGGGAGACACACAAAGCCGGCACACGTCAGCGGCGGGAGCCCCTCCCGGCTCGTCCCGGCCGAGTCGCCCCGCAGTGAATGGCGGCGGGGCCTAATGCGGCTCCATCTGGCAGCGCCTGGCAGCGCTCCCGTCATTTGCAGCCCCGGCGAAAGCCAAGAAATCTATCAGCGCTTTCTGCCCCGTTTGTTCATCTGACAAAGGTAACCTTGATTTGGAGCCGGAGCCGGAGCTGTGAATGTTTTGCTCTGTGCGTGTGTGTGTGTGTGTGTGTGTGTGCGTGTGTGTGTGTGCGTGTGAGGAGGAGAACAGAGGCAGCTGACAGCTTGGAGTTCCTGAGGCTCTCACAGCCATCGCAAAACTCATGCTGACACACTCATGCTCTGTAAACGCATACATAACATGCTGAGACACACACGCACGCACACACACGCGCGCACACACTGGTGCTGGCGGCATTGAGTGAGAGCATATCCAGGACTCTTTTATCATCTTTTAACTGCACGTGTGCAGCCACGACTGAATGCTAACTGATGAGACTTTTTATTCATTTACTTATTTATTCATTTACAGACAACGTGTTGATATCTTTATGTTAAACTACGTCGGTGTTAGCATCCATTCCTCAGGCGGAAAGTGGAGGAGGAATATTATTCTTGGCCGATGCTTGTGCGCATGCACGCACGCGTGTGTGTGTGTGTGTGCGTGCGTGTTGTGTGGGGGCGAGGACTCACAATTATGTAGCTATGCAACAGCGAGTGGTCATGGCTGGTTACGATTCCTCCAGAACATAGCCACAGGTTAAGTTGTCTGCTTGAATATTTCAGCTGGGTTTTTTTTCCCCTTTTTGCTAAAAAGGCAACGAGGACTATCCCCCCCCCCTCCCCCCCTCCCCACCCCACCACCACCACCAGCCAAAAAACAAAAAAGTGCAGCCTCGCCGGTCCACGAGAGCAGCGAGGCGGCCCGCTGAGCAGACGTGGGCCGCGGGGCAGAGGCTAGGACGTCTCCGGCTGCTCATCTCCACCAGGAGGAAACGCTCAGCGCCAGCACTGAGCCGCATCAGGACGTCTCGGGTGTCTGCCCGGGCCCAGCCCACTGGACGCCAGCTGGATATGAAGCCCCGGCTCACTTCTTCAATCCAAAGATCCAGTGTTCGGTCGGGATGGTCTGGGTTTGAACGCATGAGGCTTCCCCGTCACGACGCTATTAAAAGTCTACATGATGTTCAGTCATAATAATTCATGATAAATCATAATAATGAGTGAAATGAAAGGCGCACGCCTCACCTCTAGTCTGCCACCATCTTCACTGTCCTCAGCTTTGTCAGTATTCTGATTGAACACATCGGAATCAATAATTCACTGAGCCTGCCGTGGCCTCAGCTGCAGTGCTATTTCGTGCATCTTGTTGGTGCGTTTCCCTGCGTTTGCCTTCACTTTGATTGTGTTATCCAATTCCCCAGTCTCTACTTATCATCTCGTTTTTTTTTTGTTTGTTTACTTCCGACACTTTTCTGTCCAAATTCGGTTAGGAGCCCTGGTTTTTAATCTCTCTTGAACGCGCCGTTTTTTTTTTCCCTCCCCCCTCGCAGCTTTTGTGAGACACGGGCAAAAAATAAGCCTTCAGATGTCGTCAGCGTGGCTTGGCGAGGCCCACCAGAAACGAATCCCGCTCATCGCCATCTACTTCGTCGCTCTGCCTCCTCTGCTTTTTCTCCTCCTTCTCACATGTGCGTCCAGCTGGCTCCCTCACTGCACCCAAAGGGAGAGAACAACACGGACCTTTACTTTTTTCATGCCTCTCTCTCACTCTTTTCCATTCTCACTGGTTTCGACATGTCTCCTTGTTTTCGCTGCCCTGGCTCCTCCATCATCTCAGTGGCCTCCTCAAAGATACCTCCACTGAGTGACTGAAAGATACACACTGATTTCTGGTTAGGTCGTACAAGCTGAGCTTTCCCCACCCGATCACACACTTGTCTGAGACGCAGAAAAGCAAAATAACAACAAGGAACTGGAAGGAGTTTTCCCTGCAGGTTGGCTGTGCCAGTCTGGGAGGGACTCAAAGTAGAGCTGCTGCTCCCCTCCATCCAGAGGAGCCATCTGGGGTGGTTTGGGGTTGGCTTGGGGACGCCTCAGCGGCCGATGGAGGAGTCCGTGCTCCCTAGACCCAGATGAGCAACGAACAACGAGAGGAGGCATCACGCCGAGGCGTCCGATGAAAGCGCCATTAATCATAACCAGAGCCTCCTTCAGCCGCAGAGAGGCACAGCGTACGTACAAGGCTTCACAGGCTGTCGAGCGAGGCCCAACTATAGGCTCAATGTTGGTGACTCAGCACAGAAAACAGGCACAGGAACAAGGGAAAAGCTGAAGCGAGGCGAAGGCGGTCGGCCGTAAAAAACTCAAAAAGGCGGACGACAGCAGCGGGCGTCAGCTACGTCCCTCGCCGGCAGACACCGAGAAGATTTGCTCACGTTCAAAAGGCGGGGGATTTGACAAGAAGATGAATGCGAGTGGCCCGCCGCAAATCTAGGCCACTGCAGGTGGGAGACACCCCTCACAGATGTAAAGATGAGACCGGAATAAACAGGCGCAGCAGAGATGGGATCGTGGCAATAATCTCGAGAGACGAGGAGGAAATCACCAGAGTTTACGGGCAAAATGCCACTCGCACCAGACCGGCAACCAGGTACTTCCAACAATCAATCAGACTGGCTCGGTCACAATATCCACGCATCTGTTCTCTATTCTACATTTTCCTTTAATTGATCTAATTCTTAAAACGTTCGGAGGGCAGACTGACAATACCACGGAGATTAAGACCCGCTACTCCAAAAGAGACACTCGTTTGTATCCAATTCAGTGGTAATGGTAAATGGACTGGGTCTTATATAGCATGTTTCAAGTCTTCAAGTCTAATTATGTATACTGCCAATATAGAACAAATATAAATAGCTGTAACGAACGTATCCATATCTGTCTGTGCCATCTATGTCATGAACTCAATTTACATGTACAGTATATTCCAACCACATAGACATTTCATAGAAAGAAATGCCGTATCTTAACTGTTTCTCCATTCATGCTCTTCCCCTTTCTACTGCAACAATGCAAATCTCCCCGATGTGGGAAAAACACAGCGCTATCTTATCTTCTATCAAACAAAATGTAACTGTGCTGTTTTTGGGTCAACACTTCTCTCGCAGAGACGATGGAAATAAATCACTGTCACGCGAACGTCGTCCTCGCCGCGCCAGAGCATGGAATCACGTCTCGGAGTCCAGCTCAGCTCAGCCCAAAGGGTCTGACGTGGCCCGGGCTCTCGGCTGGCAGCACACTGGGAGCCACAGAGATAGCTCTGAGATGACAGTGCCGTGGCCTGGAGACTTAGCATCTCATCCTGATGAGACAGAGTTACAAAACACACACACACACACAAGCACGCGCACACGCACGTATCTAGGCTGCTGCATGAGTGATGATGTGAAAGTCCTGAAGATGAGGGAGATGATGCCACAGACGTGTCGGTGTGTTGTCGCTCTGATCTGGACACGTTTGGTGAGAACTGCTGGACCAGGCTGGATGTTGCCTCCTCTGACACAGCAGGCCGAATAGGAGTTGGAGGTAGCAGTGGGAGGTAGCTAGCCATCATCATCATCGTCATCATCCTCCTCATCATCATCAGCATCATAATCATCAGCAGGAGCAGCACATCTGCACCTGTGTTAGTGTTGGTTCCAAAGCCCTCAGCACACTCAACTACACCGCTGTCATTCATTCACATGTAGTTCCACCGGCCTGGGGGTCTGTGGACTACCTGGGCTCACCCAGCACCATGTGATAGAACACAGCTGAGATTTTATCATTTCCATACGCAGCATGCCTACTCTGACACACACACACACACACACTAACACACACACACACACACACACACACACACATAGACAGACACAAGCGCGCACGCGCGCGCGCACACACCCAGAGGTATGAAGTCACCCGTGTAGCGTTATGACACACGGTGCTGCGGCCGCCGGCTCTCGGTGCTTTTTCCTCAGTCACAAATGGTCGCTTCACACAGTTTCCTAGTCACACAAGCCTGGACGCCGGTGAGACCGGGCTCCGTTTCCGTAGCTCCCGGAGTTACCGAGGCCTACACCCCGGGTATTTTTTCACTTCTGTCGGCGGCACTGCGGTAGTCGGGGCCGGGGCTGCTCTGGGAGCTTTGACGGACCAGCGGCGGAGGAGAGAGAGAGAGACAGAGACAGAGAGAGAGAGAGGGAGAGGGAGGGAGAGAGAGAGAGACCGACCTACCTTCTCCCTTCGCGGCTCCCAGGGCACTCCCATGCATCGAAAGACGTAGATTTAAACACTCCGTCCGTCTCTCGGGCTCCACCCGGACTCGGAAAAGTTGAGGTGAAGGGGCTGTCACGGCGGAGTCAGACCTTCCTCCGGTTCCTGGCTGGAACTCTGGCGGCAGAGCGGAGCGGAGGGGTACGGGAGCGGAGGAAGGGAACGCCACAACAAGCAAGGGGGGCGAGCATGCGGCTGACGTCATCACGCAGAGTTTACGTCTGCGCAAACTTTTTTCCCCCCCTCTCTCAACAAAAACTTTGTGGAAAAACTTTTTGATAATGGTTGAAATAGTGCTGTTTTGTTTTTCAAAATAAGTAGCGGAGAAGAAAATTGAAAATGGCGAGCTGCCGATAAGATTCACGGTTTCTGAAATGCATTGCGGAATACAGACACACTCACTATACAAACACATCAGCATTTTAGTAGTGTATATTTTTTGTATCCATTTCTTTACATAATGCACACATGATGCATACGTTTGTGTATTTAGTGAATTACACTTAATTGTCCTGTGGTGCAGCTAAAACAGTTAAATGTCTCCATCTTACTCCTCTTATTACCACTCACCACACAGCTGCATACCTAACTTATTGTGTCTTTGTGTCGACAATGAATATGATTCTGGTTATGATGCAGAAAAATAAAAATAAATATAGATTTCAGCAAAAGATGTCCTTCCGCAGTTTATATGCAATATCAAATTGAAGCTCTGTCAAAGTAAAAGATGACTTTCTCAGAGAAATTAGAAAATAAAAAATTAGAAATTACACCAAATGCAGTGAAGGAGAGAGGGGGAGACCGAGACTTTGAATGGGATGCTTTATCTATGTCTTGATTTATTGTGCATATTTGTCTATAAAACAGTACAGTATGAAATATACAGTATAAAATACATAGTCAGACGTATAAATCAAACCCTCTCTTAAAACCCTATAAAATAAAACAATCAGATAAATACAGAATATTATCTTTATTATAAACCATACAAATGGCGGACAAAAAGTACTATAGAAAGTCATGGTCGATTTTCTTTTTTATTTGCTGCATGAGTGCTTTTTAAATAGTCCTTAAGTAAATGTTTGACCCTATGACAGGAATAAGTACTAGGATTGATCTCCATTTCTACTTTGGAAAATGCAGTATTGTGAAACAGAACACACATACATTATACTTTAAATTAAAATGAAGTAACAATAAAACGGAGCTGAACACATCAGGAGAACAAAGAAAACATAAGATCAAGGGTCTTCCTTTCTCAAAAATATTGAAGCTACGGGATAAAGGTACACCAGGCACCATGATGGCAGGAATGTGCAATGACACTTTGATGATTCAGAGAACTCCAGGAAATAAAAAATGTTAAGATCTGAAGGCCCCGACAGGAAGAGAAGGAATCAGCCCACGTAGAAAGTGTACATTCATAATGCACATTTGGTCCTCATATTGCACAACTGTAAACACTTCAATATACCATATTTATGTTTCTCTGTTCATTTGGGTCAATGTGGTTTTGGCTCAACGTGAGGCACATATTGCTTTGGATGTGTGAATTTTTTTCTTTTCTTAGACTGTTCTGTAAGGCCTCAATGGCACTGGCACTTCCTCAGCAGTGTATTGGCTGAACTTCACATTTCTCTTGTGTTTTTTAAAAAAAAAAGTCATTATACCATATATCTCCCTACTTTATATGACATTCTCTCTCACACATTCTCACATAGACACAGACACTATCTCCCACTTACGCACACATGCACACACACACACACACACACACACACACACACACACACACACACACACACACACACATTGAATGTTCAATTGCACTGTAAATCATTGAGCCTCCTTTCTCCTCTTTCTTTCTTCGGGAACTGTAATTATTCCACAGTCACAGACTTGGCCAAGTTTCTGGGAAAGTCAACCTGCAAAAAGATCAGACAAACTATTAGGACAAACTACTTAGGATCCAAACTGCCACTGCACTGTGAATATCCACTTGTTATAACCAGTGTAAATGGCATATGTTACCCTCTTCACAGGCAACAGTGTGCCATATGTGTTTACTATAAGTTCAAGTACTGCGTCACACAGAATGTATAAGGAAAACTATGTAATCACATGATGAAGAGATAGTTGGAAACACATTGTGCTTCCTATTGTGCAGCTTAGTTAACAAGTCTCCACAATCATCTGCAGCAAAACAGCCTCCCCAGAGTTTCAAGTTCCATTTAAATTATATTCCAGTGTAACTTTTGATATGTTGTACTGCCCAAAGCAGTTGTTAGGTGTTAAAACTAAGATGCAACAATATCAAAGCTATGTGCAAATAGACCTCATAACTTTTGCATAGCAAATTGCTCTGGTATGAAGCAAGTGAGAGCATACTGTATGTGCATTTAAATTTCATGTGCCTTATCAGATTTCGATCTAGACAACATTAATTGTGTTATAATGTAATGGATTTTTGACATAACTTAACATTTTCATGACATACAAAACAAAACTCCAACACAGTGAGTGCAGTAGAGAAGTTGAGTTTAAAAGAAATTAAAAATAATGAAAGCTAAATATTCAGACATGACACTGAAAAGCCACAAAAACTCGAATCTGTCCTGACAAGATCAAACAGAAAGGTGCTGATCTAACATTTCACTGTTTGCATGATCGTCCTATGCATACTGTACCGCATTAATGGGGCTCCACTTAAAGAAAATGTAATCAAAAAGACAAATATCACTTTTTATTACACAGCTACAAAATGCCATAAGTGCATGGACTACTTACGTCATATCCTCGCAGCACAGCCAGGTGGAAGGACATGAGCTGCAGGGGGATGACACTGAGGATGCCCTGCAGGCAGTCCACAGTCTGCGGCAGCTCGATGGTCTGGTACGCGTTCTGAGTCATCTCCGGGTCATCCTGGCAACAAAGCACAATGGGCCGACCCTGACGGCAGGAGAGTCACAAGATCGAAGTCAGTTAGTAAATCCACATGGCTCCATTCGTGTGAAAGCGCACGTCAATGTTCATGTTTCAGTGGCTGCAGGTATGTCACCCCCCATTCCAAACAAGAGACGGTGTTGTGTCAAACTTTAACATGTGAGGCCAGAAGCAATGAGACACCTGTCAAGATCAGGTAAGTAGGCTTATTGGTAACAAGGTGAAAGTTAAGATGACTTGAGTATGAAAGGAGAATTGTTCATTCGTCATATACCCATCATATACCCATCATTCACAAATAAAGACGGAGTTAAGTCCAAATTAAACTGTCCAGATTGAAGTAGAAGTATTTCAAGTAGAATCTGTTCCTCCAGGACCTACCGATCTGGCAGTGACCTGCTGCAGAGCATTCTGGCACTTTGTGTAGCAGGAGTCTTTCATGATGATCATGATGACCGGCATGTCTTTGTCGACCAGAGCCAGCGGGCCGTGCTTCAGCTCCCCAGCCAGGATGCCCTCCGAGTGCATGTAGGTGATCTCCTTGATTTTCTGGATCACAGTCAAAACAATAAGAACACCTCAATAAAATTGACAAGAATCAGTAATATCAAGACATTATGACTCTGCTTTCTTAACAAAACCTTCCTCCCATATTTGATCTTATTCTAGGTAGAAATGTAATTTCTTCTTCTGAACTCACCAGTGCCCCCTCCAGGCAGGTGGCGTAGTTGAACCCTCTTCCCATGACCAGCAGAGACCTTTGCTGGTAGAGCTCATTGGCGATGGCCTTGATTTTCTCATTCAGGGACAACACTTTCTTTATGAGCTCTGGGAGAGCAGTGAAGCAACCATGAGTGAGTGAATAAGCAATTTGAACAAGAGAAACAGTATCTTTTGAGCTTGATTTGTAACCGCCAGTTGGACTTCTGACATTTTAAGTTCCCCTCCACTGAAATTTGTTGCTGCAATTGAATTTAAGCCTTGTTGTACAGCAGGATATATGCATTGGGTTTTCACATGTCTACAAAGAAGAATTGTAGTGCCTGGCTATTTGTGCATATTAAAATATATGGGATGGGTTCTTTAAAGATGCTGTATGCTGGTGAGACCTTTGTGTTAGTGATTAGCTGGCGTTTGTCAAACTGACCAGGTAGCATCTTCAGGCCTTTGATGATCTCCTGCCTTCTCATCTGCAAGGACAGCCTGTCCTCGCTCATCATGAGGGCAAACATGATGAGAGCCACGAACTGACTGGTGTAGGCCTGGATCACACACGCAAGATACAGTCAAACAAGGTGATGAAATTGCAAGCAAAAGCATGGTCATATTTTTCCATATTACTGCTGCCAGGTTCAACCTTACAGGCTGTTTGACAGTCTACCTTGGTGCTAGCCACTCCTATCTCAGGCCCGGCGTTGACGTGGACTCCGCAGTGTGTTTCTCGACCGATGGAGCTGCCCACGGTGTTGGTGATGCCCACTGTCAGCGCCCCGTGCTTCTTGCAGTAACGTAATGCCATCAAGGTGTCCGCTGTCTCACCTGAGGGAGCGGGGCCGATGAAAAGATACGCTTACAACGCAGAATTACAGCACAACAGGGCCACTGTGGGAGGGCAAACAAAGTCAGCGGGAGGAAGGGATCTGAGAACCAAAGTAGCGGCTTTGGGAGAGAAAGACGGAGGTGGCCGTAGGGCGCCATCACCTGACTGGCTGATGAAGAAGCTGACATCGTCTCTGAACACCGGCGTGTTGCGGTCCAGGAAGTCACTCGCCAACTCCACCATGACGGGCAGCTCCGTCAGCTCCTCAAGGATCTGTCTGGTCTGAACGTCGAGTGAGAGGAAATCATCATAAAAGCCAACAACAAGGCTTTGATGTTTTCAGTTTTTCCACTGCTCTCATCCCAGATTTTTTTGATCTACTCTACTCACAGCCACGGCAGCATGGAAGCTTGTGCCACAGCCAATCAGGATGAGCCGTTTGCAGCGCTTGATTTCTTTCATGTGATCCTTCAGCCCACCGAGAACCACTGAGGGAATAACAAACAGTAAGAATAACTTACGCAGTGCACCAACTAAAGTGGGTATCTAAGTTCAGATCTTGTGTACTTTCAGAACCCAGGTAGTTGCCTCATCGATGACTAAGAAGACAACAAGAGGTTGATGTTAATCTTTCAAGATGTTTTATCTTCCAACACTCCACCCTCAAATCAACTCTAACAAGAAGGATGTACAAGCACATTGCTGATACAGCATCCTGAACTTGTTCCTGTTGATTCAAGGTGGTGTCACCATATGACCTTAAACATTGGTGAGCAGGACGTGGAGCGACGTCTCACCCGTGTTGGAGTCAAAACAGATCCGGCCTCTCATGGTGTTCACTACTGACTCGGGCTGCTCGAAGATCTCCTTCTGCATGAAGGAATCGAAGTTGCCTGAATGGGGAAAAGAACAAGCAACGATCAAAAAGTAGACAGGAGGCAGGTTTCACTTTCAGCCAGCAGGGGGCGAACAAGTGTTAGTCCACAAACTAGACAAGAAGCACGGCACAACCTCACTATGCTCTCAGTCAAGTCAATATCATCTGAACATCTGAATAACTATTCTTCAAAATCTAAATCTATCATGTCTCAACAATGTCCTTTTACACGTGACTGTGATACAGTTGACACATCCTCATATGTGCCAGACAACAAAACTGTCTTTTAAGTATTTTTCTGACCTTTCATGATCTGTTGCAGCTCCATCTGCAGGGTCTGGATTGCTCTGACTGGATCCTCACCAGCCTGGCGGTTCACCCTGTGGATGGAGAGCTTTCCGCTGGTCACCACTGCGATGTCATCATCCTCCATGTACAGCACCTTGTTGGTGTGCTCAATGATGGCACTGAGGGCACAGATAACTCAAACTGATCACGTGGACTTGGCTTTAGTTTTACACGCAAATGAGGCAAAAAAGTAAATCCCAAAGGAAATCTCCTCTCCAAGAAAACTCAAAGATATTTGGTGTCTCACCTGGCGTCAGAGGCAAAGTAATACTCCACTGCGCTGCCATCCCCCACAGAGTTGATGGAGCCAGAGCAGTCGGGACGATTGTGGTTGTTCATCTCCTGGACTGCCTCCTTGAAGTGGGCTACAGGGGCAGAGGGGAGAGGTCGAGGGTCAGAGGTCGCGCAGTGACTTTGAGTGACTAAAACAATCAAGATGTGCACGTCTCTCAGTCCTCTCCGCTCAGCGTCCAGATGCAGCTGAGTCACTGCTGCAGAAACAGGTTCACCATGTCATGAAACCTTATGGTGAATGAGAGGGCAAAATCTGATAGGTCAGTTGTCTGTCGACAAACTACCATTTATCAAATATCACTTGCGTCACAAAGGGCCAATGTATTTACTACAAACTCTCATTAGGAATTTTTGTAAACGACCCATCCTGTCAGGATCAGATGCACATTACTGATCACTGGTATACACAAGCCTGTTACCTGAACAGGATCTGTATCAAGCAGACATGCAGGGCGTTTGGCTGACTCACTGTTGATCCTATTCAACAGTGAGTCAGTTTGTACAAAGCAGATCTGGAACATGCAAGGAAAACTCATTCATCTCTCTGTCTCATTGAGACCTGTTGAATTGAGAGCCAAATGAATTTCCAAAGGGCCACTGTTCACAGAGCTCCCTGGCAATACAAACGGCTTTCTCAGAAAGATTCTCACAGAGCTTTTACGTAATACAGACCACGAACACAAAACATCTTGTAGTAGTTGTAGAGTTGGTCCACAGCATCACTTCGCCTCAGTCACTGCGGCTTTGTTACAGTAAATCAAAAGAAACTGATTTCCAGTCAGATTTTACGCTCTATTCCAAGGAAAAGTAAAGACATAACATAAAACATCTTGTAGTGGCCGTCCAGTAAGTCAAGTAAGTCATCACTTTGACTGAGCTACTGTGGCCTTGTTACAGTAAATCTACAGAAATCAATAGTTGCGTTATATAGAGAAAAGCAACGCTGTAATCCAAAGGAATGCATGTTGGGATGCGTGTTGAGGCCACATTCTAAAACAAGCTATCTCAGGATACTCTCAATTCATTTGTCCTATGGGTATAGCTGATCTTATTCCTTTTGGCCACAGTGCTCCATTGTTGTCCAAAACTCCTTAAAAATCAGTGAGCCACAGCACGGCACTAGTTGACTCGCTCCTTCATTACAGTGAACACAGGCACTGTAGTTTCTTTTGATTCAGTCCCACACAGTGTACACAGACCTGCGGCTGGAAATACTCAGTCATTCACCATATCAGCGACTGAAAATAGTCCCTGACAAATATTTACTCCTGTTTGGGTCTGCTTAAAATTACAGTGCCCGGCTGGTTAAAAGAAATCTTCTGGGGACTCGTTCGTATTGGTGGCCCATTTTTCAAGATTTATAGCATCATGGGTACCGGATGGGACAGACGGACAGTCCAAAAGTGCTAATCTACGTTGGTCTTGGACTTCTGCCGCATTTCATAACTCTCGCTTAGGGTGGTTAAGTTAATCTAATAAGTCCATATTTGATTTCTTCATCACTTTTTTTAATACTTGTTTGGACTATGCCATTATGTCAAAATCTATTTAATGACGATTTACTCAACAAATAAAACAGGGATTACCCGATTATCCCAGCTGCGATTATCCCAAGTGATTATCTGGAGGGACAAGATTATTTGAGATAATTCAATGTGTTATTAAATTCTGAAAACTCTCTGAGGGGTGTGGATATCTGTCAATGTGTGTGTGTGTGTTTAATACATGCAGGGGCCGAGGCTGCAGTGTAAGTGGATAATGGAGAGAGGAACAGAGCTCACCACTGTTGTACTGGATGGGGATGTTCTCGGTCAGCAGCTTGTGCTCGCTTCGCACACCAATGAGCAGTGGGCTTCCTCTCCTGCCGGGCCGAGGATGGAGCGAGGAAGAGACGGAGACGGGAGGAGAAAGTGTGAGTGAGCAGGCTGACAGGAGAGGATTAGGCTTTGCAGACACGCAACAATGGCAAATACACACACTGTGTTTTTAGTAGGATAGGATAGTAGGATAGGATGACCTGTCCCTCTGTATTATTCACATAAAACCAGAGATCTCTCCATCTCCATCCAGTCGTTAACCTTTGCAACATGAGTTGCATCACTTTCCTGAGGTGAGTTTTACCCAAGCGCAGACAGGGGCTCAGACGTCCTCCCACTTATCCCAAATCCCTGTTTAAATTGCAAAATTAGATGGGCTAACTGATCCTACAATCGGCTACATCCCTCTCAGATTTGCTCTCGTTGCCCCTGACCAGGTCACTGCTTTGCTATTGGCTGCCCGTTCCATGTGTGCTTCTCTTATTGGCTCTGGAGGCGGCATCTACATGCAGATTTTACAGGTGAGGGGAGGAGACTACACACAAAATACTTATGACAGCAGCTTTTGAGAAACACAGACGAGGCCTCTCCTTATTTCCTGTCTGCCTTCCTGGATCCGTCTCCTCTCTGCTGAGCCGGCCTCAGCCACGCTGATGTAAGACTGCTCGTTGTTTTAAGGGGTGTGGGGCTTGAAAAAAGGGAGGCTTGCAAACAGAAACATATGCTCACTATCCAATGCAATATTTACCCTGAGGGAGGGAGCGACCTGGTGCAAAGGGACGTAAGAAAAGTAAGGAGTGATGAGGTGGAAGACAGACAGAGAGTGAAAGAAAGTAAAGCTAAGAAACGAGTAAACGTCCTGCTGGGAGGTGACGACAAAAGGGGGGTGGGGGAGGCAGTGGTGACTCAAATCAGATAATTACAAACATTCCTCCATCCCTCCATCCTCAGAGACAATGCCGACTATTCAACATTTTCACCACAAGACTACACTTTAGACAAAGCTTTGCAACGCACCCATATCAGCAAAAATCACTTTTTCTACACAAACTACAAGCGGCCGGTGGACAAATGAGATGCTGAGGTGTAGCGACCAGGACCTGTGTCAGGAGGCTGGACCTGCCAACACCGGCCCTGCCAGGAAACCTGTTAGCACAAACCACAAGTAACAGCCCTCTTATCTCTCTCTCATTTTGCTGCCCCTCTGCCCCCCCCCCCCTCCCCCGCCTCCATCTCCAGCTCCTGAGCACCATCAAACAGCTCACTGCACCTTTCAAGGTGTAGGAGAGAGTGAAATGATGAGAGGCGATTAACCGGGAGTCTTGCTGGCAGGGGCTGCTGCCCGGAGACGAAACAGGAAACTCTCTCGTCTCTCCACGTTAATGAGTCACAGAGAAGCCGGCGTAGGGCCAGCAGCCCAGAGGCCAGAGGCCCAGGAGGGAGAGAGAGGGGGACCTGGATCCCCCCCCCCACCCTCTCTTTCTCTCTCTCTCTCTTTCTGGCTCACTCTTAAGACGCAGATGGGGCTGACGCACGCAGGCGTTCGGGAAATTTACGCACATCCACATGAGCGTATGAAAATCGGCACCGTTGTCCATTATCAGAGGCCATGCGTGCTCACATCGTGTCACATGTGACGGATGCTGGCTGAGGTAAAGCCCCTGCGACTGACTCAAAGGAGTCTCCCCAAATTGCATTTGCGATTGCTTCACAGCAGTAACAGCGCCGGTGACTCACCTCCAGTGAGTCTGGTTCACTGCGCAAACTGTATACTGGATGAAAATGTGGAGTGAAATGTCAGGGCTGTGTGTGTCCATGAGTCTGTGTGCATGTCTGTATGTGTGTGTGTGTGCATGTCTGTGTGTGTGTGTGTCTGTGTGTGTGTGTGAACCAACCTCGTGGCCACAGCCTCTCCAGGGAAATGACGGCTTTTAAACACCAGAGCGAAGGCGCCCTCCTGAGACAGAGAGAGAAGCAGAGGAAACACTGAGTTTATTTTACCTCGATGAAAAGCTGAAATACACCAGTGCTGAGGCAAACTGTTGGGGGTGGGGGGGGCTGTTCAGCATAATAAAAATGAAAATATAAGTGCAATGCCAGTCCTATTCTTGGAAAGCATGTAACCTAGAAAAGAAACATTTTTGCATCAGACAAGCAAACATTTCTCCAGGCTGTGTGGAGACTGCCAGTTGTGGTGGGTGAGTGCTTGGAAGTAGTGGGGTAGAGTGGAAGGGGTGGAGGGGGGGGGGGCTAAAGAGAAATAAGACCTCTATTGTATAACATCAGCTGTGTTTCGAAAGCACTGACTGCAACGCTGCCTGTGGTGGTTAGATGCAGAATTGGCTCTGAGTGTGTTTGTGTGTGGTGTTGAAAGCCGGGGGGGTGAGGAGAGAGAGAGAGAGAGAGAGAGAGAGAGAGAGAGAGAGAGAGAGAGAGAGAGAGAGAGGGTGTTGTGGCCGTCAGGCTGTTTGTGGGTCCGACTATCTGGTTCCCATTACTCCAAAAGCAAACGTGCTGCTTTTGCCTCCTTGGCTGCTCAGAGGGGAGAGAGTGCACTCTGACCAACAGCGTGGAGCTCGGCAGCACCGGAGTCACACAATGGAAAGGAGAGGCTTGCTCAATCGCACCCCGAAAAGAAGAAAAAAAGGAAAAAAAAAAAGAAAAAACAGGATCTGTTTCCACCAGTGATGATGTCACCTGTGATGATGCTAAGGCGGTTGCTGTAGAGACTGTTTTTTGTGATGGTGTACAGAGCTTTAATGGAGGGGAAATTCAGGCACCTTTGCCCAATGCAGAATGAGCAAATGAGTGTGAGTGTGCGCATGTGACGCATTAATGACACATGTTACAGTGCTGAGCTACAACGCTGCCCGTCCCTAGGAACGCGGTTATGACAAATTTCCATCTATTTGCATAGAGCTGAAGTGAAACAAAGCACAAAAACAGCAGTCGGTCCTATTGTCGATCGCTCTCAAAGAAAACAGGGTGTGTGTCGCTGTGTTTTTGTTTCTGTGTGTGAGCCCCTCACCAGCTGCTGGATGACCCTCTCGACCAGGGTGGAGAAGGTGACGTGGTCGCTCTCTCGGTTGTCGTAGACATACTTGATCAGCTTAGGGATCACCTCGGTGTCCGTCTCGGACTCGAACTCGTATCCTTTGGTGATCTGAGGAAAGTGAAAGGCTGTTGTTATTTTGTTATTTGACATTAGCGGCAGTGAATCGCTCTTGACGTGTCATAGAACAGGATGAAACTTAAAACCTGTTGTTGTGGCATGAGCTCAGCCCTAGGGACAGGTTTTACAAATGTCACTGAACAGGATTCAAACTCGTTTGCTTTGTCAGGAGGAATTCCTCAAGATAACAAGACTTACCAGGTACTCCTTCAGCTCTTTGTAATTGGTGATGATGCCGTTGTGGATGACGACAAACTCTGAGAAAAGGCAGCCGGAGAGAACAGATTAGACAAGCGGGTCAAAGGTCAAAAGCTGCACTTAGTTTTGTTATTTATGCCCCCAATCTATGGGACACGCTTCCTGCAGATATCAGGGAAGGCAGCTCGCTAACTTGTAAAACAGAGCTTGTCCCTTCTCTTCAGACTCCTTTCCTCTAACAGATGGAAAACCCTGCGCTCTGGCCACACAGTACACTTCAACTCAGCACTGCATTTCTAGAACAAAGTGTGAAAGTGCGTAAAGCTTGAATTTACTGGCATCTAACGGTGAGGTTGCAAATCGCAGCCGAGACCACCCATAATGATTGCCATTCCTGCAGCGTGTTTTACACAGATTTACAGCTGGTTGAGCAAGTGAGTGTCCATCAGAGCACACTGTACATTTTACCATTGTTCTTGTCAGAGCGGTGGGGGTGGCTGTTGACGGCGCTCGGCTCTCCGTGTGTGGCCCAGCGAGTGTGAGCGATGCCGAAGTGTGTGCACAGCTCCTCGTCCAAGTCCAGCGAGTCTTTCTCTGAACGAGCAAAAGCACAACAGTGGGTCCTGGTCACAGGGGAACCAGTCGAGCATTTACACAATCCTTTGCGTAAATGTAATGTAATGTAATGCATGGCATGGGATAATTTGATTAATTAATCGCTGACGGTATCGTTATGCTATGCTCACATAGGATCAGTTTGCTGTGAGTTCGTGTAATAGGTCCCATTCATTAGACACATTTCTTCAGACTGAATACATGCATCTGTATGCAACCGTATGTATGCAACAGTCAGAACTGGCATGATATGAACTGCACAATATCCTCAATGAAGAAAAACACTGCCTGCACTTTCTTCATACACAGAGCAATCCATCATTGGAAGAACAAACTAAATGTGAATGAACCTACTGTAGAGCTCTTCATCCAGGGCCTTCACTTTCCCCTTCTTCTTGATCATGCAGATGGTGTTGCCAATGATGTCGCTGCTCGTCTTGTTGGGGCCATCCACAGCAATACCTGCACACATACACACACGTAGGCAATAACAGGTTTGAAGAGACGCTTAAACACCTTTGGTATCATTCCATGTCATAACAAGGTGGCTGGGTAGGTTCTTTGATGTGGTGAAGGATTTATTCAAGGTGTGTGTGTCTTCAAGTATATGCTGAGGCACTATTAAAGGCCTTCTTATCAGTTTGGCTTTAGCTTGCTCAAATAAGATGAGCTGGCACACCAACAAGTGTGCGCATGCATGCCTGTGTCTGAATGCTATTTAGTCCACATCACTAAAGCTTTTTAAGTTGCAGTGCCGGTTAAAGTATTTTTAAAAATTGCCTCTTAATGACTGCATTCCTGCAGGTGTGCCGGTTAAAGACGAACTTCCCGTTTTACCTGTTTCTCTTCATTTCGTTTTTATCATAAGACACAATTAGAGTTAAATGTCAAGTGTGTGTGTTTATGACATAGTTACGGGATCAGTAACAATCAATATGTATTTCTTATGGGAGGGGTTGTAATATATCAACTGTCATATTGCTTCCTTGTATGCAAACTACGATACAAGGATTGTTATTATTATTACTATTATTTGTTCAACATTACATAAAATAGTACTTAGTATAAATGTAATATATGTTATAAATATATAGTACTTGTAATAATACAGGGTAAAAGAGAGAAAATTCTATGATGAAGCCTTTCAATTTGTTATTTGCTATATTTATCAGTCACACCCGTGAAGTGAACAGATAATTCGTAACCATAGTTTATGGCTCTCTGAGAATTTCCCAAATCACTCCTGTCAAACATTTCTCTCCCAAAACTTGGACTGTAAATAAATCTGGAAATTAGTCATTTGCATTTTGTCATCGTAGCAGTCCCTTCTTTTTTAGCAAAGTGATGAAGTGAGGGGGTGCCACAGCAGTGGAAATCTTGTGTGACAAAGCTTGAAACGTACAATAGCAGATCACGTTAGGTTATTCAGTCAAATGACCCATTTCATAGTGCTGACTCATGTCCTAGACTGCCAATATCTTGGTTTTTAAGGACACGCAGGTGCTGCCAAAGAGTACTATAAGGTTTTGTGCATGGCGTATGTGTTTGTGTGTGTGTGTGTGTGTGTGGCAGTGCTGTGAAGCCCAGTGTCTTACCTGCTGAATCGTACCCTCTGTACTCCAGTCTCTGCAGTCCCTTCACCAGTGTCTCAAATATCTCCTTTCTGGTGCGAGGCACTTGGTAATTCAGGTAGGCAAAGATCCCTTTCAGAGTGAGAGCAAGAGAAGCACAGGCTAAATCCTCTGAGATGGTTCGACCTCATAGGCAGACCTAACACAGCTCCCGGGAGCACAGTGATATCTTTATTTCTGAGGGTAAATACATAAACTCAGATGAAAAAGACATGCGGCCCTGATCTGATCAGCCAAAAGTTGCATCACATTGTCCCAACCTTTAAAAATACATGTATTATCATATTATATAGTGTTGTAATCTTTCTTTATCTGGACTCACATTCTTATGATTACTACATATTTTAACTTCCATTTCGGTATGACCTGGGACCTAAGGTTGTGGAACTTGATTCTAAAATGCAAATTCTCAGTATGACTTTTGTGAGACAACCAAAATGAAGTACATACAGGAAAAAAAAGAGGGTTAATGCGAGTTAGTCAGGCTGATGCATCCTTATGCCTGATTAAAATAACTGAGGCTGCTGGGTATGCACGCATGTATGTGTGTGTGTGTGTGTGTGTGTGTGTGTGTGTGTGTGTGTGTGTGTGTGTGTGTGTGTGTGTGTGTGTGAGAGAGAGAGAGAGAGAGAGAGTCTGTGCGCGTGCGCGTTTGCGCGTGCGTGCAGGAATGTTCCGGGCAGCTCTGCTGCTGCAGGCACACAGCTGGCCATTGACGGACGCACATTGCGCTCAGTGTTAGAGCGGCCAGGTAGGGAGGTAGGTGGACTGTTGCTGCTGCTGCTGCTCCTGCTGCTGCTGCTGCTCAGCCGCCACCTCCCACTGCCACTGCCACAGTCTCGGCCTCGTGCCTGCACCCAAGTCCTGCGAAAACTGGATGTTCGAGTCTCTCTCCACGGCCGCTTCGCGCTGAGCTGCCAAAGAAAGGTGCGACGTGTATTTCTAGTTCGGTGCGTGGCTCCTCTGCCTGATGAGTCAGGATAATAACTTTTTTTTCCTGCTGCCTCCTTTTTTTCTCTCCTGACAGCCCCTGGTGTGATTCGATCGCACTGTAGCGCAGTCTACAGCAGTGACACGTAGCAGCCCAAAAAGCTCTCCACGCAAAATCACACAGACGCGTCTGTCCAACTGTTGCACCCCATACTTTACATTTTCATCAACCGTGACAGGATAAGTGGGGGCAACGGTGATGATGTGCGCAGACGCGCATTCCTGGCTCTGTCGCCTCTTGGGAGCTGCGGGCGCCCGTGCGTAATACGCGCGATTCATTCCAAGTTTCCTCCGTCTTCCTTTTTCTTCTTCTTTTTTCCCTTTAAGCCCCACTCGGCAGAAATGTGAAGGAGACGCGAACTTACCGCACATGGTTCAGGGTTTTGCGGTCGTCGCTGGACACCTCTTCTGTGAGAACGTGTAGTTTCCCTGGTCCGGACTGATGCTTCTGCCTCCGTGGTGTTAAAAACCCAGAGCGACTGCAATACACCCACAACTCATTTAAATGTGTTTCCTGGAGAGGAGGGAGAGAGTGCTCCTCCTCCTCCTCCTCCTGCTCCTCCTCCTCCTGTCCTGTCAGGTATTCGCCACTGCATCCGTCTGACTATTAACTCAATTATGTGTCAGCCCGTACAAGAGATTAAGGACTGTCAATGGCAGGCTACAGTATGAAATAGTTACTCTGTGACGTGAACACCGCTAAATTTAGACGGGCGCTGTCACTCAGTCCTTTGCTTCCTTCAATTCTTTAGTTTTACAAAATCGAACTGGGTTGTATTACCGTGGCAACTGGACTCATAGATATTTGAGGAGGCTTCACCTTCATCCAAGAGGCGTCCTTCAGTGTTATGATGTGTTATTAGAGAATGGTTGATGCGGATTAGATGGAAGCAGAAGCCTTGGGGATGAGGGTCAGGAATCAGTGGGTCTTACGAGAAAGACGATTGATGCCATTTATCTAAAACGGACAGTTGTTGATCTGCACCAACATAGATAGGCTTTAAGTGTCGGTATATGAAAAGTAGCAAGGGAGAACACCTAGGATAGGCCCCAGTTGACCTTAACATGCTTGTATTTGGACTGACCAGAATTCATACTGGGGACCTTCCTGCTGTGAGATGACAGTGCTATTCACCATGCCACTCTGTGCTGGAGAAAGACTCCTGGTGATACTGGTTGGTAACGGATGCATGTATAATTCACATACAGCCTGTCAGATGCTCAGGCATCTACATTGTTTTCATCCTGGTGACAGGATGAACACATTCTTGTCATGTCAGCTGTGAATATTTCTGGGACTCTGGAACTGCTTTAGTTGCTTGTGTATTACACTGTTTTTGAATCGATGCTAAAAAAAAAAAAAGAAAAAAGAAGAAGCAAACAGATATGCACCAGATATGAACCAGTCCAGTAACATGCCAGGTCAGACAGGCATCAGAGAGTGACAGCAGATAGTTCTGGTCCACATGGACTGGCCTGCAGGTCACTTGAAGATTCACTTTCTGTAACTTTTCAACCTCAGCACCCATGATTTCATATCTTACCTGTGAGAAGGTCTCAATCTGAACTTGGTGCTGATGAAGCTTCATTAGAACAATGAAGCGTTTACTCAGCACAGGTGGGAAACATCCGTTAGCAGCAGAGACACATTGTGTCTCAATCTCCATCCGTGACCCTAAGTAACTCTGTGCAGCAATCACCATAATATTCATGTCCAAGTTCATGTCAGGTGCACAGAAAATGATCAGTGTCCACAGCCAATGTTTTCTCCTTCACATGTTTTATATTAAAGTGCTCTCATGCTCTTTAATTCTTCTATCTAAAATGGACAGTTGTTGATAAACTGGATGTTTACCGAGTGATGTGTTAGTTCCTTGAGATTCTGGTTATGTTCAGTTGCAAAGTTATTTGACTGGAGCCCAACACAATGACGTGCAAGCAGAGTTCTAGAGAATGAAAAAGAAGTGGAAGAACTGGAAGTTTAAGAGTGTGAGCCCATGACTTTGGGATGAACAGGGATTTTCCTTAGTGCAGTACACCATGTCATAAAGATCAAGGTGTCATCAGAGACACATCTCATATCAGTGTCTTTCTATATCTGAGGTAAAGAAAATATCAAGAGTTACAGGACGTTCAGGAGGGCCCCAGGTAACGAGGAGGACGTCAAATCTAGAGGAACAACAGAGATGGGTAGAATCCGGTTAGTATGAAATGGGCGCTGGTGTGCTCTCTCTGATCGCATCATGTCCGCTTACTGTCCACGTCTCTGCCTGAGGAATGCGCTCGCGTCTTGCCAAGTCACACGCCTCACCTCGCTTTGTCCAAACCACATCAGCCCATATGTGTGCACAATAAGGGAGAATGAGGGCAGACCATTTTACAAGTGGCCTGTTCTGAGTTTATAGGAAATTATTTCCTTGTTGAGTTCCACGCCCCGGAAAATGGTTCACAAAATGCACCAAAAAGTCAATTTCAGTATTCTCCAAACAGACGAGTGACGTGTTTATGGTCAAACCTGTTGTCTGGGCTGTTTAGAAATGCTGAACCAGCCCGGGGATCATTCTTTGTCCTGGATGCTGATGTGTGTATACAGTAGGTGCTGTGGATGTGCGTGAGTGAGAGCCAGTGACAGAAGCCAAAGAACTGCATTCCTCTCTTGGCTTAAAAGATTAATAGCCTAAGTATAATTACGTGTGCACCATGACTTTGTTATCCAATGAGATCCACCCCAAAGATCAAGGGTTCCTTAACTACTATGCTGATATAAATTGATGGGCAAACACAGAGGCCACGCTGACGCAGGAATTTCAGGGAGTTTCAGCATTTTGATTCATCCTCAAGTTCCTCTGTTGATACATAAAACTTCCTTTTTTCTGTTGTTGAATTTGCTGGGTTTGACTTTTGGGCACTTTTTTCTGTCTGATTTTAACACTCATTATGAGATCATTTAGTTACTGCAATATGTGCGAGAAACCACCGAGAGGGTTGTCAACATTTTCTTAACTTGCCTTCTATCTTAACATTGGTGGAGAGAGAAGAATGCGAGATAAGAACGAAGACTGGTCCATAGCCAAGTCAAGTAAATAATGGGAGAAGAAGAACGGGAGATTCCAACAAGAGATATTGCAGGCTTAGTAACTGTCATCCTATCCCAATAGCAAAATAATGTGTTTTGGAGAATTTCAAAACACGTGCCATGGGCAATTAATTCGGCCATTGCAGCTGCAGTTCCAAGAAATGCAAAACCTCACAGAGTGTTGTCTCACTCCGGAGTACGGTCTCGTGTTTAGTCTTGCCGTGTCAGATATCTCAGCGCCGCGTTTTCAAAACGATGTTCAAGGTCTGAGTGCATCAGCCGGATGTGGCCGTAGTAAGTGCACCTCCAGTGGAGTGCTCAGCCCCGGTTGCGGGAGGATCTCTCCTTCAACATCTGCTTCAAGTTAAGCCCTGGCGGCCATTGCGGGAGGGCGCAGTGACACACACACTCTCCCTCTCTCGTTCTCAGTGGGGGGATGGCAAGAAAACGCATGATGAACGGCACAGACACACACACACACAGCCAGAGGCTGCAAACTGAGTTATAGAAAACAGGTATTGTTCGTGGTTCAGCATATCGCTGGATCACGTATAGTTCAGATGAGTTTTCTTTTCGTTATTTTTGTCTCTCCCGATGAAAAATTGGAATTCTGTGATGTGAATTTTGATGTTAAAACTGAAATACAAGGGACATTATGCACTTACACAGTTCTCTGTGTAGGTATATACATTCCTGCCATTTTATTTTTTTTAAGTTTCCTACTGGGAAGTGATAGCCATCATTATGCCACCACAGAGGTTAATGATTATTCAGGTTTTTCAAGAATGAGATCAAGAAATCAGATATAAAACGCAAACAGTTTTGTGCGTCGACCTGTTTGGATTTACAACAAAGCTGTTAGGTAATGGAGAAAAGAAAAACGGTAAAATGAGACTTTCTTTCCCTCAGGCACTTTATGCTGAGGCTCTTCAGGGACAAGATGCCGTAACACAGGTCGCGGCTCCGTGGTTTACGAGCCGCAGCAGTTTGTCATTACGTAACACAAGCCCACTGATTTGATTTGTGTGTGACCTACATCTGTGTTAACAGCCGAGACACTGCAGCCCTCACCCCAGGTAGTGGCTGTGATTGATGCTGACGTTCCCGGGATACAGTACCTGAAGGCAGCCGTCAGCTCCGCTCGGGGCCCTTGACGCTGGCTGGGTTCAGCTCGGGGCCAGCTCGCTGTGAATCAGCACCAGATGTGGTCCTGGATCCTGGATCCTGATGCAGCATCCGACACAGTCGGTCCCACCCAGCAGCCCACGTCAGAGGAGGACCCCCCCCCCCCCCAGACTCCAAATCCCTCGTCAGGTTTTATCCCCAGCTGCCTGTGTCATCGTGTGAATAACTAGATTATCTCTGAAAAAATAAAGGAAAAAAAAAGCATTAGTCACCTCTGTGGTTGGTAACGGCGGCCACACAAACAAGGTGGGACTGTGACGGAGAAGAGACAGCGTATGTGAGACTTTAAATGAAATGTAATCCCAGTAATGTGATCCTGTCAGCGACTTGGGTCTATTATCCCACCACATGAGGTTTTCTCAGCCCGATTTATGACACTCATCTTGATTCTGCTTCTCAGATCTCACGTATAGATGGCACATGCTTCATATCACAGGAGCCTTCCAAAGAAGTCAGGATTTAAACAAATAATAAAAAAATCACCTACATCTGGTGTTGTGTAATCTCTGCTCAGATTTATTGGAATCCATGTACTTCTGAGGAGCCGAGAGGACTTCCCATTATACTCCTGGAGTCACCTTGACATGAATTGCCTCTACTACTCCTACGTAGATTAGATGAAAGATCACATTCCCGTCCTTGCCAAGTCTGACCCCCGTGCAGCCAATATTTGGCCTTGAATAGGCGTCGTATCACAAAGACGAATGAACGTGGGTCGCTGGAGCGAGCTGGTCTCAAAAAAATGTTGTGGGCTCTGGGAAACTGGCACTGGCATTGGGTCTTATTTGGTATTTGAGTCCACAGTGCTGCAGTTTGGCCGGACTGGGAAGTCTAAGTTGTGTCATAGTGGTTTTGAGGAATAAGAAAAAATACAGCAATGTGGACTGAGAATCACTGTTTTGGGGTTGTTAAGGGAGGAATTTGGCCAGACAGGAATTTCAGAATATAGGTGAGTAAGTGAGTGCGTGGGGTCATATTGCGGATGGGGCGCTGGTGTTTGTTTTGCTCACAGTGGCAGGGCGGTGCTTGCCATCGCACATCTGTGAGTGAGCTA
Organism: Karalla daura; assembly: GCA_029224185.1. Lineage (NCBI taxonomy): Eukaryota > Metazoa > Chordata > Actinopteri > Chaetodontiformes > Leiognathidae > Karalla > Karalla daura. The sequence goes on from CM055195.1 coordinate 17,708,884, forward strand.
AATGATTTGTGTGGGATCAGAGCAGAGCGAGGGTGGGGGTGGGGACCCGAGAAGGGGGGGTGGGGGTGGGGGTGAATGCAACCACGTCATGTCGGACCCGCAGAGAGAGAGAGAGAGAGCCATCTGTATTATGTCATGGCGGCTGGAGGGCTCCACCCTGTTCTCTGTGTTTCCCCATTTCTCTGTCTCCCAGAATCCTCCACCCTCTGTTTCTCCTGCTCTGGCTGTGTGTTGTTCACTCGCTGTTGCTATCACCAGTGCCCAGTTGTTTGTGCACTGTGATGCTTCCCTTTAAAGGGGCCTGCCTCTTGATCTCTGTTGTCCCAGGGCTTTCTTTTTACGAGCGCGTTTCTGGGTATCACATTTGCCTCTGCACAGATTTGGCACCCTTTCATGCTTACATGGTGACCACATGTCAGCTTTCACTTTCATTTGCGTGAAACATGTTCACCAGAAACTTTGTGGCTTCCTCATAGTTTGTGCATCTGAATGGAGGCACATTACAGTTTGCATATCTGACGTCACACTCTTTCTGTTCAGATTCTTTTAGCTGCATGTCAAAACTTAAAATGTCTACATATGAGAACAATGATGTCTTTGTTTTTGTTTTTGGTCCTGCCACACACCATTGGCCAGGAATGGACTGTTTTTATTCAATGAAGCCAAGATAGATCCCCCTTGTAGATCCCCTATAACCACAGTATCTCTCCATCTCTCTTTTATACTATATTTCTGTCTCTTTCACTGCACTGTATTCCCTGTGCCTTTCATCTTGTGTCTGTCCATCACTTTATTTACCGCCAATGGTTGTCCAGCTCAAGCTTCTGGCCGGCAGCGATCTGTCTCCACTTGCCTGTCTCATTTGATGTTCCTCCTTCACTCCGGCAGCACCACCTGAAAACCAGCTGTGGACACTCAATGGCCTGTGATTAACTGAAGGAATCTTTCACCCGTGAGCCCCAGCTAATTTCTGAATAGATGAAAGTCAAAGTTTATGGCGATAAGAAGCAAAACTTTGCCTGAGGGTGAGGCCTTACTTCTGTCCCAACTGCAGCGCCAGTTTCATTATGAGCTGAGCTGGAACACAACTATCCAGCACAAATGTTTTGTGTCTGCATCCTGATTGTTTGACAGTGACAAAACGAGAGCAACAGACACGCCCTGCAACGAGTTTACCACACATACACACAGAGACGTCGACAGAATTAGCCTATGACTGCTGAGACCTTTAACGAGGCTGTAAACTCATGTCTGAGCGTACGGGGGAGGGACCCTCCCACAGTTTGTACCTGCTGGCTCATCGTCTGACGGCCTGGAGGTTTTGCTTTGATGGCGAGTACTTAATTACATTCAGCCATAATGAAGCATTGCTGAAACAATTAAACCGCTGTTAAAACAACATCCGCCTGGCTCTCTAAAAGCGGGTCAGGTCTGATTAAGTCACAGACTCCTTTGCACAATACTGTAATTATCACCTTACTCATACGAGCTGTTCACTCCAAACAGTGCATCATGGCTATGCAACACCGACGTTCAGCACTCCAAACCAACGTTGTTAAATTCCTCTTCAGTGGACTATGGATCATAAACGTCATTGGGCTTTTTCAGTGTGGGCATATTGTGCCATCCTCTGGCCAAAGGTTGCATTGTCACTGCAAAATCCACCACTTCTACGTGAAGATTTTCCCATTTTCCCTTTACTACATACTATATGTGTATATACACACTAGTGAATGTCATTGTGCCTATTGCAACAGTACAATACCATTAATAATATTCTTAATCTGCATCATAATCATGAAATGTAATTCCTATGAGAAAAAAATGCCTTATATTGCCCTTACATAGTACTAGGACATAGCAGTGAGAGTGATGCAAAGGACCATTTGCACAAACTCGCAAATATGTTTGCATGGAAACAGGAAGCAGAGAAAACGGTTTTGCATCTTAGTATCAGCTTTATTTACATACATAAGTGGGAGAAGCTCTCCCTTGTGCAATTACTTCCTGGAATTCAACTCTTCTTTTCTTTTTTAAATAAAACAGAGGGGATTCTGGCACAAAAAAAGAAAACTGCAAAGGACCACTTCAATGCTTTGTATTTTTATAGTATGTTGAAATGATATCACGACGGAATATAAAAATGTGATAAAGCCAACATATCAGCCACTGTATAGAATTAACAATTCTGATGTAAGCAGAAATAAAGATAACCATTGTATATATATATAGATATATGTGTAAAAAAAAAAGAAAAAAAAAACACTTCAGGCCAGCAGTCATACTCTCACACAAAATAAGATGCTTTTTTTGCATAGTAAAAAAAAAAAAAATGCTGAACTTGAAGAATGCCAAAAGCAAACACGCTGCAAGTTTAGGCACAGTATCAGTCATACCACACTACTCTGCATGCTAACAGAGAGAAGAAACACTATGCAAATCTATGAGCTTGCTCAAAATTAAAAAAGAAAAAAAAACAAAACAATACTAAAACAGATGAGGCAGCTGAGCATTATGAATTGAAATAGCTGGTCAGTTATAGTGTGAGAGGCAAAGGACTGACAAAATATTTCAAGCTTTGATCTCATGCCATCGCTGACAAAGAAACGAGGACGATGAAGGGGGCGCACGCCGGCGCATCCTCCACGCGACAGAACGACAATAATAATACAAAGCAGTGTCATCCTCCGGGAGGATGAGTGAAGTTACTTCATTTGGGATTTTATTTGGACCAAGGAACTGGAAAGAGCTAAGGAGAGGGGGTAGTGTAGATAAGGGGTCTATCCGGGTTCTCAGTAACAGTGTGGGAATGTCTGTGGGGGATCTGCAGGGATGTGGCGGGGACAAAGGAAGGCAGGAAAACAAATGAGCAACCAGGAGGAGAGAGATGGAAGAGGCCTCAGAAGCCCGAGGGTGTTAGAACGTTCATGTCCCGAGGTTTGAGTTTGTGTGGCCGCGGGGGCACCCGCTTGGCCTCGATGCCTGTGATCTCTATCTTGGGGGGCATGAATTTGGCAGGGTCGTCCACCTTGAAGTTGACCTGGGTGTTGGTGCTGTCCATGGTGGAGGACTTCTGCATGCCGAAGTAGGACTGCAGCGAGAAGCCTGCGGGAGAGAGGAGAACGGTTGCCATTAACGATCCACATTTCTGGAGGGTGGAAATCGCGCTGTACATGCAGCATGAATGTCATGGCTGGTGAAGCAGAGAAACTACGCCTGACGGGCCTAGTCACACTAGTTTGAGAGTATTGTCATCTTGATGTTTGAATGGAGGGGCATTTCTTTCACAAATGGACCACAGACTGTAGCTTTAACTGAGCTCCATCCTGTCAGTGGAATACCCCCTCCATAGTTCTTGAATACAAGAGCTATTCAGCCGGAGCCAGAGTTCATCTGTGGCAGTGGGACCAGAGCTATTGTATTCCGAGGGGAGGGGACGGATAAAAAAAACCAAACAAATGAAGTGTGGGGCCTCACCACAACTTGCCGTGTCATGGAGTCCAACCTGCTGCTCTGACGGTCTATTATCTAGTCTGCATTGATAACAGGGGAAACACTGCAATACAGTCAACACCCAGATGCCGGCCTGGGTGTAACCCTCTCACCTGTGCTGGTGTCAGAGCCTGGGTCAGTGGGGGACTTCTGAACCACTGATCGAGTTCCGAAGAAGTTCCATCTCTCTCCTCCTCCTCCCTCGTTTCCTCCCATGTCTGTGTTAAGGTTGGGACTTTGAAGCTCCGGTGTGGTGACAAAAGGTGTAGGACTCAGTTGGAACCAGGTCCTGCGTCCCAGCCAAGGAAGAGCAACGCAAGAATGTACAGATCAACATACGTGACGATGCCGGCGTGCCTCCACTTCTCCAGAAAAAGACATTTTGCGCCACCTACCTGCGACTGACAGCCGGTGATGTGTGGGGACTAACACAAGGGGTGACACTGGGGGTGACGGAGGGGGTGACTGAAGGGGTGCCACTTGGGGTGGATTGTGCTGATGTTGTAAGCCTGTCCTCCTTGAAGTCCCCGCTTGGCATTCTCAACTTCTGCACAGCGGGGGAAGAAAACAACAAAAAAACAAACAATGAGACATCCAGTACGCTAGAAAACAGTGTAAAGGCTCAGACCCATAATTACAGCCAGCTGAGACTCGATGCACCTACACCACGCATTTGTGTGGCTGTGACATACTGCATTGATCTTATCTGAAGAGCAAACATTCCTTGAATACACAACACGGACTAGTCAGTGGTATTTTTCTAGACGTGAGGCTGAAAAGTAGAATGGATTAAGATGGAAGAAATCTGACAGTTCATATTACCAAAAATGGAAGAAGTCACAGTCATAGACACAAACACCAAAGCATGATCAGTTCATAATAATAATGTAGGTCAACATCCGTCGCAAGTCTGAATGGAAAACCGACAGTCCGAGAATATGTAGTTTTTTTTCTCTTCTGCTCTGAAACTACGTGAAGAAGCTGATGTTTGATCACGACAAAACAAACACAAGCTCGTCAATACTTGCCTTGACGTTTACTTCAATTATGATCCCCGAAAACAGTGTTTCTATATTCATTCTCCATTCGGTGTGGGTATACTCCCAGCAGTATCTTGAATGTCCCTTTAAGCCCATTCTCAACCTAGTGTTGTCCAAGCCTCACGAAAATGAATCAAGGTGAGCTCCCAGGCGTCTTTATATCCTCTCTGTATTCTTAGCTACTCTACGTGGAGGAAGTGAACACGCTCAGACAATAGTTTCCCGACTAATGTAAACGCTCACACCCAACAACAAGTAACAAGAACAGTGTGTGATGACAGATTGACAGACAGGTTAAACATAAACGTGTCTTCCTGGACCGTGTGGTCAATAACAGGAATGTCCCTGTCAAACTACACAACAAGATAACGATACTGATACCGTTTTAACGAGCCCCCAGTCTATTAGTACTCATTACTCATTTGCGAGCCCGACGGTTATTAGCCTACAATCAAAGTGGACTGCTTACTGGCAACCGGTAGCAGGAAGAGATAGATATAATAATGTGACGTTTAGTTTTACTCGGGTTAGCTCGGCTTCGCTAGCTAGCCTGGAAAGCACCGCTGCTACAACAAACGGCCTTCTGTCCGACCGGATAGTACAAGAAGAATCGAGAAAAAAACACGATAAATCTCCGACAAACCTTTTTATGATACGATTTCTTTGGCGCTCCATTCGGCTAGATCGCTCGATTTTGTCCATAATTCGCAGTTTGAGAAAAGTAAGGGGCTTTTTTTCGCGCAGGAAAACACAAACGGTACAGTCCGTCCACACCACAGCAGGCCTCTGAGCTGTCGCGATGGTAGGAGCTCGCTGATTGGTCCGTTTGGGAAAACAAGGGGGCTCGGTTCATTTGAGGGCGTTGCCTGGCAACACTTGCGAGTCTGTGAACCCGGCACAGCTGATTACGTAATTTGTTTACCAAGATGCCGCTCCATGTTTAGCCCGCAGTCACTCAAGTCACTGACTGAACGTGTACGAAATTATAATGAAATTTCTCACAATAATACAGACTCAGTCAAATAATAATCTTGCAAATGTGTTTATTTGCTTGTGCCTTAAAAAGTCCTATTGACTCCTTTGTACTCTCACTGATTTTTTGCTATTCCTTGTAGATATCATTTTGCTACCTCTCTCCAAGACGAGTGTTTCTTTTCAACATAGTGTGCTGTACTCCCTAACCTGAATTTTGCTGAGGTAACAATAATGTTTGTATTTATCCATAAGTCTATCTATCTATCTGAAGCAGCCAAATCGCAAATCGCACAATAACCCAGTGTTGTAAGATAAACAAATAAAGCGAACCTTGATACCTTGAAAGCATGCTCATGTGTAGTGATAGTGTGTGCTCAGCATCATGACACTGTGGACTTGTGCTTTTGCCTTAAATGATCGCTTTTGAACATGAGCATTGTGGCGGTGAGGGATGGCCATATTGGGCAAAGAATCAGAACAAACAAAAGACAGGAAAGAAAACACAACCTTTGTGCATCCACACAGTCACAGGTATGATGTGGACCTCTCTGTGGATACAGTGCGTACAACTTAGCCAAACTCAAACTCTCATCAAACTCTCCATCTGGATCAAACCTCCAATTTGTACCCTGACAGTGTCTCAAGCGTCTGGAGGAGCCTAACTCAGCACGTACAGAAAAAAGGCAGGGACTACACATTGGAAAGGTGTGATCCCCAGTCCAATACATGTATGCTTTTGGACTGTGGGAGTACCAGGGGAATACCATGCACACACAGTGAGAAAGGCCTTTGGTCCAACCAAGTGGAGTGAAAGCTGGGACCTTCTTGCTTTGCTGTAACTGTGATGACCCTTGTTCATAGCATTTCCTCCATAAAATGTCACTTGTGCACTTTCCAAAATCTTTCCTCACTCCTGCTGTGATGTCATCAAATACACATGTTGCTCATTTGGGTTTTAAGATATATTCTATTTGTTGTCACTTGAGGGCGCAGAGAAACTCTTCCCCGCTACTAATTGCTGCAATACTTCTGTTTTACACACTCCATACTTACTGGCAGTGTGCCATCACCACGTCGGTGAAAGCGAGTCTCCTCGGCCGAGAGCCCTTTGTGGGGGGAATACCCTGTGTCGGTCAGCCCAGCCTGTTCCTCAAACCTGTGGAGGTTCTCATGGGTCTGCTCTGGGCGAGGATGGACAAACAGTCAACACAGGAGACAAAATTAGTCACTCTTTAAAATACTGCACTATTATTATAGCCTGCTGACACACTGGAGATTATTTAGCCATATTTGGCAGCAAAGGCAACAGACATTTGGACAATCATTGATAAAGCTTACACAATTCTCCTTCTTATTGTAGACGATCTATTTAAATATTAACCAGAAATGAAAGTAAACTTGACTTATATTGTTGACTTACTGATCATAAGTGAATTCATTAAAGAGGTGGCTTTGGCTCTCACAACAGGCACTGGGGACTTGGGTGGTGCTGTCGCCTCAAAAGTCAACAGCTTCCCGCCTCCCATCTCACTTTCCTAGTCACACAAGTTTGCACGGTTAGGATTATCTTACAAACCAATTGCATAACAAGCTGGCAACCAACTCAAGCACTCACATGGTCTGACCTTAAGGAACAAGTTTCATCCAAGCCACTCAGAAACTACGTTGGCGACGAGAAAATAATCGGAAATCACCTCTGCAGTGTTTCTGAACTTGTGCTGTGGGATGACAGGGTCTTTCCATAAGATGTTGACACTCATATCTGCCGGTGGCGAATGCATAGGTGCGTCTATGTTCTCATCGTAGCTGATGTTGCGCCGAGTCATTCCAATTGGGGATGACAAGGCACCGAAGAGACTGGTCGATGTGCCACACTCGATCGCTACAGAATGGCAGAAAGCAAACTTTGATTTTTTGTCACACTGCACAACATTGTCACGTGTGTGTGAGAACAGCAATCTGAAATTACCTGGAATGTCGTCCCGTCTTGAGGCCATTTTGACAGCAGATCAGTGGGACTGACCACAGGAGACTGGAGGTTGACAGTGTAAAGGTCCACTCCGCTTTGCTTCGAACTCCAAACCTGAACCCTTCATCACAAGACAGTACATAGTGTTACTGGGTCATCAGAGGCCTCCTCCTGACGCAAAGTGCACCTTCAAACAGCATGTTGATGTCAGTCCCGTCACCTAAGCCACGTTGAGGAAGTGACACTGATAAATAAATGTATGAAGGCGTGGTTGGTCTGACCTGTCTGTGGAAAAGTCAGAGAGCAACACATCCCAAACGTGTCTTCAGCGTCCACAGTACAGCACAGTGTCTTGTTTCGGACTGGCTCCAAATAGAACCAGAGAGTCTGGTTACAGCACAGTCATTAATATCAGTTTATGTCAGAGTCACCCTCACGCACCAGCGTCCGGTCTGCACGGCTGAGAAAAAGAGCTAAACCAGGAAGTGAAAATGACGGTCTAGGGAAAATGCTGTCTGCCGGACAGAGAGAGGCATCTTTCACACAGTTAGTTCCTCTACGGCGAAAAGACAAAGATCAGTCGCCTTGTTGTGTTATGGTGACTCTGTTAACAGTGTGTCTTTTCCAGCCTTGTCTCATTAAATTCTGCCTGCATCCGCTGTACAGAGAGAGCAGGACATCACCTGCCATCTTCTGGTTAAAAGCTAGTCGTCTGTGCTCTGGCAGGGTTGTTGAGCTTTTGCAGCTCTGCCTGGGAGGCTTTTTGAAGTGCAGCTTACTTTGCAGACAGCTGACATGGAGCCTCTTGTTCACGTCAGCTATGAGCAGCCAAACACAGTGACTTGCAAAAAACAAGACACATGGGCATGTGGGTACCGGCTTACGTCAACAATCATCTTATAATTTCTTATTTTAACGCACATATCACCCTAAGAGACGCTACCTGGTCACTAACACATTTAAACCATGTATTAATTCCTCGATGAGCCCCCTCCCGGTTTTTTCCCTGCATCCTTTCAATACCATGGACCGTTCCTCCCATAGAAAGACCACATCTTCTCCCTCTGTACTGTGGGATATGTAACGCTTACCCGGACCTGTCAGCGCCTCGTCTCCGCTCCCGGTGAGTTCACTCCACGGCTGCGCTGACTCCTCTCTCGCTGCGTCTGGACGAGCAAATACTGCGTGTTTGCTCAGCGGCCGGCGCATCCATGACTTTTGGACATGCAAAGAGTAAACAAAGGGCAGAGACGTCCTCGCTGCGTGCTCGATCGGGGATCCTGCGGGAGTGGTCGGGGGAAACTTGACGCCCCGCAAAAAAACTGCAGACGCTTATGGTGCAATGTACCTACCGAGGCTGGGAAGTGCAGCAGGTTCATAATACGCAGCAAGACGCGGATTTGAATGGCATTCGAGTGCTGAGATTTTAATAATAAAAGTCAAGTTTTGATGTTAAACTTGCACAATCATTGATAATGTAACAAAACAAGATGATTTAAAAACATGTTTTATGTGATGTTGTACTCCAAATGTGTGTTTGTGTGTGCCTGCTCATAGACTTGCGTGTGTGTTTATTGAAGCTCAGGTTAAGGTCAGGGTAGGTCACGACCACTGTGTGCGTGTGTGTCTGTGTGTCACAGCATTGCAGCCTATGAGACTCGGCCAACGTGAGCCGCCCCCGTCCCTTGCAGGAGTGTGTGGTCGGTGCACCTGTGATCCCTGGTTTCCGACTCCTCTGTTTCCCAGCCACGTTCCTGGGGGAGCACCGTCCTGTGTGTTTTCGACGTTTTCCTCTATTCCCTCTTGATTGAAGTGATCGGTCCGAAGTCTGATGATGAGGAATGCTTGAGGAGGAAACATCTGAAAACATGCGCGACAGTGTTGGGAAACAATGGATTAAGCAACATCTGCACCCAGTCTGGTCCAAGCCCATCCCCAGCATCAGAGGAAGCTGCTGGAATGCATTCACCTTCGTCCACAATACCAGTCTCATTTTCGCCTTTTCCTAATGAGGAGAATTCCTTCAGCATCTCCCTGACAGCATTTCCATTATCATGTAAAGGAGGAAGGTATTTTAGCAGAGCCTGATTGTTAGAGACATAATAGTATACCTTGGTATTTTATGTATTTGCATCAGATTGAAAAACACTGGAGCCTGTATAACCCTATATTGACCTAAAATTATCAACTCATTGTGGCTTTTTGAATGGGCTGTTATCTTGCACCTCTAGTTTCACACCGTTTGTGAAATTCTTTATTTGAGAATAATTTTCCCCATACTCATGGAAAGATTGACTCATTCTAAACCTACACAGTAAATGTCACGTTAATATTCATGTATTAAAATTGATTAAAGGCTCTCTTAAGGTTCTCATAGATCATATATGGAATAAAAACAATCCTAAGTGTGACTACTATCAGCAGGATGAGCACAACTGCATACTATGTTCACTATGTCTACTTTCTCTCAGCTGTTATGGGTTACTGGATACAAATAACATATTCATGCTGCTTGATTACACTCAAAACCGTAAATATCAAAATTATTTCAAGATGAAAATTGCTAATAGGTTTTCTGCTACTCCTTTGAGTGTCCAGTGAAAAATAACATGACACGACTGAGATTTGGAATAAAAGCTAATGCTGATCACATTTCTGTGAGCCGTGGAGAGGCTATAAAATCACATTCCCTACAACAAATTCTACAATTCATGTTGTGATCATCTGTTTTTATGATAACTTGGGGGAGCACCACCTCAATCATCTATGATGATGAAACATGTGCAGTACATAACATCTGCTGCCAGTGAGTGTGTGTATACGTACGTGTGAAGTATTTCATAAGTTGCATTAGCAGCCCTTAACCACATGGTTGCACTGTTGGTATAGGCCACAGCGCTGAACAGACCACAGTGACTCAGTGCCTTCTTGGTTTTCACCTTTTATTACAAACCATAACTCTTGACATTCAACTGTATTTACAAAAACAAGTGAAAGGAAAGAAAAGACATACTAAGTGCACATTAGTATAAATAGAGGATAAATAGATTAAAACTAAACTTTATTTTAACATTCGCTGAGGGTGCTTTTCTTGGCTTATGAGCTGGTAGCTGTATTGGGGCTCTCGGCAGTGGCGGTGAACGAGGTTGGTTTAGCGGTGGAGGCTCTCTGTCTCTTTCTGAAATGTCAAGAAAAAGAGAGGGACGAGCCTTAGACAGAACACGGAGGGGACGGCGCAATGTCGCCCGTCACTGTTATGCATCAAACAAGGCGAGGTGATATACGGGTGCAGTGCAGGTGAGGCCGTGGATACTCACATGATGTTGTTCAGGAGTTTCTTCATCATCTTCATGTTGGGGTCCATGCAGAAGCGACGGCCATCGTTGGTGGTGATGCTGTGGAGATGGACAGAACAGGTGAGTGCAGGAGGAAAAAGCAGGTGGACGGGTCACATTTACAAGGTTTCCAATAGCTTAGGCTTGATGATGCCACCAATAGAGACACTTGTAGTTTTTTACACATTGTCACGGTAAATAATAGATAAATAATCTTACACAATCTCCACTCTGTCACAGAAGCTGGTCGCTCGGTAGATCTGCATATCCTTAATGTCAGATTTCTTGGGTGAAGCGTTCCAGACACGTTTACACAGACACTGGTCCCCAGGTTCATTGACTAGAAAACATAATGAGCAAAAACAAAAAACATTCAACATCGGTAAAATCTTCTCCTTCAAATCAATCAAAATCAGTCAATCAAAGCAAACTTCATGCTCTCTATGTTTGAGCCATGAAAAGTATTTATATTATATATTATACTCACGCTGGGCTTTGGAGATGCAGACCAACACGGCCACGAGCAGGATCACTTTCATCACGGCGGACATTGCTGGTTTCCTCTTTTGTCGAGATGTCGGTGGTGCAGAAAAAACTCTCAAATGTAATCGAGAGGAGCTGTAACAAGTGCAGCTAGAGAGAAGATGAGTGTGTCGAGTGGAGGCAGAGGGTCCCAATTTATACTCTCGAGAGACATACCTCATCTTTCCTGTGATTGAGGGAATTTCTTTTAGCCATGGAAAGTGAAACCTGACGAACCACAAAAAATCCCCACACACTCTTTCCATTCCACCCCCCCCCAGTCTATTTTATACTAATAATTCAACTCGGTGGTGAACTTTTTTAAAATTAAAACACATATTAGAATAAGAACAACAGTATTGTTTGAACAATAAACTTGCTTGCACAGCAAAATTTTAAGTCAAATTTTAGGAAGTTCGGATAAGTCTTTATTTTTTCATACCATTAACAAAAAACTTTGGAAATAAATATACAGAAAATATTTCTACAAAAGATGACTCTAAGGTGTCTCTCTGCCCTAATTTCTTACCCATGTAAGGTGTTGTTAGAATCCATACACAATAGTCAGAACATTGACTCAGTGACTCAGTGAATGACTGCTGTCTCACACCCAGTCTCAAGCCTAGATTTAAGTCCTGGGTCAGGACTGTGTTGCCTTTACTCAGGCACTCATAGGTCAAAAACGTGCATGTTTTTCAGATTTGCCTCCAGGTATCCTATATCAATATGACAACTTATCATGACTCCTTTTATGCTGGGTTTGCTTTTAAGAGAGCAAATTAAATTAAGCAATACAATCAAATCAAGTTACCAATAGACTTGACATTTCACTCCCACCCACACTTAGATATAGACTACTCACGCACACACACACACACACACACACACACACATTCACACTTGCACACACACGCTCACACTTGTACTCACACAGAAACACAAAATAGAACGCAGACACATCTGAACTGAAACTGTGTTTTTATGACAACAAAAATACCAAAACCAAAGAAAGATGTGATTTAGAGGCATTTCTACCTCCTATTTAGACAGACAACATGTGGCCTGGTGGTCCTTGATGATGCAGGTCTTGCACAGGCAATGCACGGAGCAGTGGTTAACACCTAGAGCATCTGCAGCATCGAGTCAGATGTGTGAATTCTCAGAACGTGTGAATCTTTAGAATGTGTGAGTTTTCCGAATAAGAAAAAGACCACTTCTTTCCAGCAGGTGCCATGTGATGATATTTGTGATGTGGAAAGAAAATATGGTATTAAAACGTGAAACTGGAGGATTCTGACCTCTATTTCCACAGCATAGTCTGTGATTGTTTGATTTGTGTAACGCCAGCAAATGCAGCACATATTTCAACAACTTGTTACACTGTGCAATCTTTCTCCATGTGTGTATATCTAAATATACAAATGAATAACTGTATTTTTTCACTTAAACCATGTAATTTCATTACTTGATAGATTTAATATTTCTAGTGCGATCGGACAAGAACTGTCATTTCATTGTGCTGCAAACTGACAAAGCGAAGCCTGACTTCCACAGAACTCACTGTAGGTTTTATCATAACTCCACTGGTTTGAAAGTAAATCCTCAGTTTCAGCAGAAATACTTGTCTTAATGTTATTGTCAGCTTAATTTCCTCTTTCACTTGCATGGACCAAGCAATAGTCCCATCCCATTCATGTCTTTTCCTTCCCTATTATTCATGTCTTTTTTTCTTCTGTATTCCTTCTAGACAAAGTGAAAAAAAGAAAGGAAAATGAAAGATATGAAAGATTTGAAAACAAAAGTGATGTTAGTATCCTGATTTACAGCAAATACAATGGCCCCCACGACACCAGGGGTTATTAATCAGGTGAAGTAGAAATGGTGAACACAAGCATTTAGATGAAGGACCTCTAAAACAATAGAAAGGTGACTGCTGTTCTACCATGTGACAGTCAGCAACCAAGAAAACAACCTTACACAATAAACTAAGATCCACATTTTATTTACTTTGAAGGTGACAACTTGGGCTATTGTAATGTTTACATCACTGGCCATTGATTTATTTATTCAATTCTGTTCATGTAGCTGCTCAGAGAAGAGCCTGAGTTGCCGTACAAGCAGATTTGTTTCCCATGAGGACACATCCATGCAGGGCATCAACTATTCAACTTTTCTTTCATCAGGTTGGTTTGACCGAACAAAATTCTCATCTTCCTGTCGTGGTTTCTCGTCATGTGGAGTCTTGGTTTTTGGGTTTTGTGATATGGTGTGATTCTCGGTCTGAAAAAAGCAGAAGAGGCTGATCTGTTGGATCCAGGGCGAGTAAAAACAAAACTGCCCGCACTTGTCGGAAACCACCAGAGGTCTGGCTGAAAAGGTTAGAGTCTAATTTGGGATATTGGCCCTATAAGCATGTTGGGGTCGTTGAAAATCGAAAGCAGTCCAGAGGATATTGAAAGGGTTCTGTCAGCAGGTCGGGGGCATGTAATCATGTAATGGAATTTAATAACCACGGCATTCCTCAAATGTTAACCCTGAGCTACTTTTTAAAGTGCTTCTGACATAGAAGCTGTGGAAAACTGTTATCAGAATTATTTAAGATGTCGGAATATTTCAGTGTTAGGAATTCCTTGATGCTAGATTAAGGGCCTTTCTTGGAGTTTGCATGTTCTCCTCTATCCAAAAACAGTCTCCCACAATCCAAAAACATGCATGTTTAGGCCAACTGGAGATCAGAAATTGTCCGTAGGTGTGAGTGTCAGAGTAAATGGCGCAATGCTGTCTTAGCTGCTAAGAACGAGCACGTGTCTTTACATTCTTTGCTTAACAACAGAGCTTTCCCAAACAAAGTGGAAGCGATACAGCCATGGATCTAGTGTGTGAGCTTGAGATTGAGATGCTGAGGAAAAACTAGAAGCATGCCTGTGACATTTCACACTAAACAGTGTATAAACAAAACCATGTGTCTTTATTCACTTCTGAATGGATGTCGGTACATTGGCTCAGGTTGTTTTTTCATGCCATTTTAATCTCCAAAATTGATATATGAATGAGGATGTGAAGATATTTTTTCCTGCTGTACACCTTAGACTTGTGATAGAGTGTCAATATTCAGTGAAGCCAAAGTCTTTGGCAAATGTTTTATATAGTTATAGTTATAGTTATAGTTATCTCTGTAATTTTAATATCTGAAAGAGATTAAGCCCCTCTTAATTTTAGCATCTCTTAATTTGACATTTGTTGTTTTATATGTGCTTAGAAAGTGGAGAAAGCTGAACTTTCCTTGTTGTTGAGTGCGTTGGAAGGTTTTCCGTGACGATAGAGGAAGAGAGGGACTTTCACTATTGCTTCATTGGACCAAAGCACAAAGATCAGGGGGTCAGCAAGTATGACTTCTGTAAACCAGTGAAATCTGTGGATGGCACCAGACCTTGTAAGTAAACGCAGACGGCAGTGAGGCCCGTCAGCAGCTGGTTCATGGACCACCCAGAGGTATGCAGTGAACGCACCGCTGCCACCCCTGTTCCATTTTCACTCTGACGGACAAGCTGCACTTAGTAGCTTTAATATTTTATATTTCCCGGGAATTAATATTTGATGGCTTTTTACTTTATCGGGCAGTGTGGTGCACACCAGCGACCATCAGTGAAGTACAGCTTGTTCCCTCGCACGCTCTCGCAGGCACAGGAACGAAATGTGGTGACTCTGCAGCCGAGCTCTCAGTGGCAGAAAACGTATTATATGAGCAGCGTGATTCTTGGATTGTGACTGTGTTTGTTTTAATTTTTCCTATGTGTTTGAATGCTGATTGGAGTAAGCGAAGGGATTGCCAAACTTCAGTGTCATTAATTACTGATATTTCCATTGTGTGTGACCCTGCTCTTCACCAATACCACAGAGTGTCAGACTGTGTAGGAATGATTCGACAGGAAGCAAAAACGTCATCCGAGTCTCTTCCTCTGCATGCTTTTCACGATACAGGCCAGTGTGGTTGCACTTCTCTTTTAATTTCATAGTGATGAAACGCTACGTACTGAGCCTGTGACTGTAAATTACAAAGACAAAAAAAACGGTAAATGCCATAATTAAAACATGAACCAAATAAGTCGTGACACAAAAATGTTTTTACGAGAGTATAATCCATACTTGAGAAAACATGGGTCTCTCAAAGCTTAAGATACAAAATGTGGACTTCAGTGAAGCAGAGCTGCAAAGCAGGACAACAAGCAAATCAGTACCACGCTCACTTCTGCTCCGTTCAGTTGGTCACTGCTGCCTTTACAACAAACAGCCTGTCCATTGTTTCATGTTAAACTTGAGTTCCTCTGGACTTCATACAGTGACAGCCCCGTGTTGTTAATGACCCAGTGCCCCAGGCTGCTGGAGAATGATGCCGCTGAATGGCTCGCAAAGGTCAATAGGCCACACAATTGGTCTCACTTGATATTTCCCCAACATTTCCTTTGTGGGCCTTTGAAGTGTGACTGATTACTTCTACCGACACAAGCTCTTTTTTCTTCTATTGTCCTCTATAAGACAGCTTTTCCCGTGTTTTTTTCTGAGGGATTACAACCGAAGATATGATATTTACATGTGAATGCATATTTTTTGAGCCTCAGAGGCAAAGCTGTAATAGTGACAAAGCCCTGCCTGCCATGAGGCAAGGAGGAGGACTCTTTCACTCTCGTAACAGTGTGAGACAGTCCTCCTCTGCAGACAGTTAAAAATGTTTTCTCAGATAATTTCATATAATTGAGACAACGGTGTGAAAATGGCTCACATTAGTAACTGTATACAGGTAGGAAATCAGAGGTCGAGTCATCAGACTGGTAAAAATGGGGGTGTACTGAGCAATGTGTGAAACTGAAGGCTCAGCCGAGAGTCGGTATGACTGGATGAGAGAATCTGAGACTTTCCAGAGGCTCAAAGCTATTTTGTGACAGTGTGTGGGGTTTTCAACCGCTAAAATGTTGCATGTCTTCACCCCTCTATTTTGACGGTTGCTTCAGCTTTATGTCTATTTTTAGCTTTTCGATAGTTTCGTAGAGTGAGTCTCACTTATAACAGATCTCTTTAAAGGTTTGGGCCATCAGGGCTGATGGTCATTGTTGAAAGAAAACCTACATGACCCCAGCAGTCACATGAACCCAATGACACAGTCATATTGAGTCTATCAGACGGGTTGTTAACAGACCGATGGAGCAGCTGTGTGCAACGGTCTCATTCAGCAGCAAAATCAAACGTGAGCGTCCGGAGTCCTGATGATAAACTGTGTTTGCACAGGTGCTCTGGGAACAGGTGCAGCAGGTCAGCCACCAGGGAGTAAAAGCCACAGTCTGACAACAAGACCTTCGATTTCCTACCCGTACAGAGGTATGTCATGTCACTTCAGACATAAGGTCGTCAGTGTGTCAGTGATTTATTGTCTTTAAGGGTCATTTCAAGCATGCATTTATCCTGCAACAAAAATTTGGACTTAAAAATACCATTTTGTTATGGTTATTCAAAATCACAGTGTATTTTCTATTACTTGTTGAAGATTTGAGTCAATAAAATCACTGGTTAAAGTTGTTCTGTCCACGCTTAGTAATGACACAAATCTGCCCTCTAGTGTTTCAATTCAAAAACACCATCCCTCTTGTTTTCTGGTCAAAAATGACAAACCAATTTCCAGCAGATTTCTCATTTGTCAGATCCAGTATTTCCTCTAAATCTGTGACTTCACACCTGAACACCGAATCAATCCCTCCTTGATTAAAAAAAAAAACCTGTTCTGTGCATCAGTGTCTTTGTTAATAAACTCATGACGGCGTAACGTCCCTGCTTCTGATGGGACGCGCAGCAGCGGGTGACCAGCAGAGCCGAGCATGTCACCGTGCAGCACTGTCCTCCTCCTCCTCCTCCTCCTCCTCCTCCTCCTCCTGCCTGTGCGTTTCCACTCCTGTGTTTACCAGCGCAGCATCCCACGGCCGTTACCATAGAAACCCCCGGCTCCTGGCACCAGCAGAGCCGGGAGTAGGGCTCATTTTCCAGGGATTTACACATGCAAGAAAACACCGACTGTGTCACAAAGAAGAAGAGATATAAAGGAGGAGCGCTGGCCTTTTGGTTGATAGTATCAAAAACAAAGTTTAATTCAATCATAATCATGTCACAAAACACTGGAAGGTAAAAAAAAGATTTTGCAGATTCGTTATCCTTTAAACGGTTTTGTATGATCACCAGCATACATCAAGCATAGGTAGTGAGTAGTCACATTGATATTACATTACAGAAGGACTCTGTGTGTATTTAAATGTGTATCTAATCATATCCCTTATATATACATATATATACACATGTGTATACATATGTATATATATATATATATATATATATATATATACATACATACAGTATACACACACAGTATATCTGCATAATACACAACTTGGTCAATGTCTCATGCACTGACATAAGGATTACAGAGGGATGTCCCCCATCATCGACGTCCTTATATCTCAGCGATGGTGGGCAGCAGGCATGCTCGGACCCGGGCCTCCCTCCAGGCTGACCTGCAGTCGGAGATCCACTGGGAGATGAGGGACTGTTTCGCCCGTCTCCCCGCCTCGGCTCCTCCGTCTGCAGGCCCCCCTGTCCTGACCGAGCTATGTTCAGGGGGTGTGTTTGGAGCGCAGGCCCCGGGGTCGGGGTGCAGCTCAGGGCAGCTGCTCTTGCGCTGGCGGACGGGGTCAGGACTGGAGGCCCGGGGGACGCTGTGTGCCCTGGAGCGGCCCTGGCCCTCCCATCCCTGCCTGAACGCCCTGCGCACACTGTGCTCGCTGTGCTGTCCGTAAAGATACTCCAGGGGGTCAGAGTTGCCGAAGAGGAGCTGGCCGCCTGGGCCTTTGCCCTCTGGCCTCTCCGGCGTGTCCTCCTCTGTGGCGCTGAGCAGCCGCATCCTCTGGAGCTCCAGCTGCCGCGTGTGGATGTTACAGGTGGGGGCCTCCCTGCTGGGGAAGGTGGGGTGAGCCAGGTGGCAGATGGACAGCAGGTAGTCCTCCGAGGACACTGCCTGGCCGTGGCCGGAGAGGTGCAGCGTGTTGGCCTCGTTCAGGTCCCTCAGCGCCTCCTCCGTGCCCTCTCTGATGGTGGGCAGCAGCAGCCTCCTCTTGGACAGCAGTCTGGACCTCGGCCGCATGGCTGAGGAGACAAGAGAGGTGGCGTTAGAAGAAGTGGACGCAGGGAGCCTATCTTCAGATCCTTTGTCCCCATTTTCTTAGTGCAAGCTGCCCGTATTTCATAGTTAGGAACATCTTTCATGTCATTTTTTAAGGGTTCATCTCATCTTATTGCATCTGCTACAGCACATTTGCTGTATCGTTTGAGTTGGTTCTTGCACAAGCAGTACTGACTGTGATTAGGTAATAACAGTATCCAGTGTTTGTTTTCATTAAAACGATGATGTAATATGACCAGGTGTTACAAAGGTTTCGGTTTCCAGCTTGTGAAAACAATGAAGGCACTCAGCTTGAAACGCGCCTTTAGTTTCTAGACCTCCATGTAAACGCTGCACCGAATGTGTTTTGACATGACATCATTTTGCTGCTACTCACGATGTACGCTGTTTACACGACAAATAAGTGTTTGTAGCCTCTCGCGTCTTCACGCAGCCTTCTATTTTTGGCCGTCGCTGTACCAAGCAAAAGCATTTCACACATAGACCTTCCTCTCCCCTCCGCCTCCCCATCTCAGACATCATCCCCTGCTTACTTTGGAGTGGCCGTGCAAACAGCCCAAAATACAAACAATCCCAGCCGGGAGCAACATAAATAGATGACTTATTTTAAATGCCACCTCAGTCGTATGGAGCCGCAGAAAGTGTCAGCTTCTATTTTCTTATGCAACCCCATATTGTTGTAACCCTGAGCGTAGCCCACAATATATTTTCGTCTCGACCTCCGTGCCAAAAATAGTGCGAGCCAAACCCAAAGCCAGCCTCTCCCAGTTTCTTCTAAGGTGTAACCATTGCTAAATTTAGACCACACCTTTGGTATACAGCGGCTAAAAAAGATTCCACGGCGGCAGCAGCTCCGGGCTCAGGCACAGAACAAACACACCCTGTGTGTTTTCAACTCGTGCATTTTCAATAATTATGTAAGGTTTTCATGCACAATTCGCTCCACCACTCACCTTTGTCTCTGTGGAGTCCAGCGGTTGCTTTTTTTTCCTCCCTCCTTTTTGCCCCCCTTGCAATCTCAGATGTCACTCTGCAGCCTCTCACGCAGATGGATGTGTTGTCAAACCGGGATGCTGTCTCCAGCCAGTGATGCTGCTCCCGTGGCTCCAACTGTTTCTGACCAGAAGCAGCGGTAGAATGCAGATTTATCTCCTCCTCACATCCCTCCGCCCTCCTTCTCTCTCTCTCTCTCTCCCTCTCTCCCTAGCTTACTTTTGGTTTGCCCTCCTTCCCTGGTTCTAAAAATAGACACACCATCCATTTCCTCAGCCTAGGCACTGTCGTTGGCCGGCTGTATTGATGGAGAGAGAAAAATAGAGGATGGAAAAGGAGGTAGGATAGAGAGAGAGAAACAAAGAGAGAGGGCCAAGATATGGATAGAGAAAGTGTGGAGACAGAGAATAAGGATAAAACCAAAACAACAAACCTGAGGCAGGGAAGGAGATGGAGGTCAATCA
This sequence comes from Karalla daura, assembly GCA_029224185.1. Classification (NCBI taxonomy): domain Eukaryota; kingdom Metazoa; phylum Chordata; class Actinopteri; order Chaetodontiformes; family Leiognathidae; genus Karalla; species Karalla daura. The sequence continues at coordinate 17,728,893 of CM055195.1, forward strand.
TTGCCTCAGTTTTTCAAGACGTGCCATTTCTACAAATGACTGCAGGAAAACTCAATCAACCCTTTGCAAATTGTGGAAATATACCACCATCAATCATGCTCTGTGTCGCGAAACCTATAGAACTGGGCAGCTGACAACATGTTTGACAGAGATTAAAGCATATAATGTGCTTCAAAGCTGGTGTGCACGTGAGAGCAATGCACATGCTGCCTGTGTGTGTACACAGGCTACTGCTGTGAAGCGGGGAAGCTCCACAGTCGGCTTCTGTTGGATGAATCCCTGTCATGATGATTCACACCATAACAATCCTTGAGACATTTTGAACCCGTTCGACTTGTTGGACACAGTTTTCTTTTTTTATCATTCTATAGCTGACTGACATGTTTCAGTTCTGAGGACATTATGTACCACAGCAAGAACACGAGCCACACTTCTAATGATAGGGAGGCAATGAATAGCAAAGCAGGTTTTTCTGGTACTCAGCTGTATTAAACTGGACAATTTGTTGAGGGACCTGGTTGTAAGGAATTTGGGATGGATGGATAAGACCGTCATCTGGGCAGCTTTGTGCTTAAATCGTCTGTGATTTTGTGCTTCAAAACAAAGCTTTCATAGGAATATGAGACAGCAGGTGGCGGGCAAAGCTTTTATGAGCTGAACCTTTCCCACGCTGAGATTTTGATTGCTGTGTGAAAGCTGAAATGGTTTCCTCGTTATTAAGGCCCTCTAACACGCATGTTGTAAACTGTGTTGAGGACATGTGACATTTGTGAGATACAGGCCTCTGACTACTGTGATCGGTCCCTCATAGTCTTCTAAACAAAAGTATGGTGTAGGTGACAACTGTCTGTGTGGTAGCCAGCTTAACATGATCTGGACAGATGAAACAAAGATGTTGTGGTTACACAGATATCACACAGAAGTGACTGAGAGACCTCGTTTGTCCATTATCTTTATTTAACCTTGTGAATACATTTGTGCAGGATCACAGGACTCTCCAACAGAGGCTTCACACACCAGGACATCCGGCTTCACACCCCTCAGGCAAACAGGCTGCTGCTGTGTCTGAGAGACAAAGGTTCGTGAGTGTGTGTCGGTTCGGGGTGCAGCGTAACCTCCGATGAGTCAGATGAGTCACATCTTCTTTGCATCCAGCCTATAAAAAGACTCCAGGCTTTTTATAGATCCCTAATGGCCTAGTCACAAGGAACTAAATTTGCCTGAAAGACACACAGATGTACACACATGCACAGAGCGGCACGTGGGGCTTCTTCGGTTATACTCTGTCGACACACACGCGGGCACAACACTGACTGCATTCATCAGCGTGCATTCTGCTAATGACAAACACCAGGCACAACATGAGACCACCAGGCTTCAGTCGGGAATAAGACGGACAGAATGTGGAGAACGACAAATGCAAGATTTAAGAGCAGTTGTGCTGGGATTCGGCCGTGCATCCCTTTGCCTCTCTGGATGCGTGTTTGGAGGGAAATAGCTGTCTTACCAGCCTATTAAAGAGTGGGTCGATTGGGTTTGCGATGGCTCGGAGCTCAACCACAGCCCAGAGGCGGGTGACACTGATGTGTGTAGGGTCTCTGCACTCGAGCAAAACAATGAAACTACTGTGAAGGAATTTCCTTGGAAAACTGCACTGAAATTGAGGATTTTCATTACACTCGCTGACACGTGCTACACAAAATCAAAATGGTGACAGAAAAAATAAAGTAGCATTTAATTGTCAGCGTAATTTTCTAAAACACTGAACTGAGCACGGTTCTTCAAAGAACTCATAGATTATTGTGTATTTTGGAGAGAATACCCGCAAAAAGCAGAGCGATCCAGACAAAATTAACTTTGAAGAACAAAAGGAGGACATTAATGACCAAAGCTGATTCCAAAAAAAGCAACCAGAGCTGCATGAGCAAACAGAGTCAGAATCAACAAACGGGAGAAAAAATGGACCAGGAACAAACTGGAAGATAAGAGGAACTCAGGCAGCAAAGTCTCCGAGAGCTGAGAAAGAAAAACATGCACAGACTAAACACACAGCAGGGAAATTATCTCACGAAACATGACTGATAGCAAAACGTGAGCAAACACCCAAAGACAGGAAATATAATGAGATGACACGTGGGCGCTTTCAAAATAACACAGGAAACAAGTAAACTGAATTCCAAAACCATATGTTATCCTTTACATAATGGAGGAGACATACAGACATCAAATAAAGAAAACGTCAAATCACGAGAACGCTTAAACTGTGACAGCTTAATTGAATTTGACCATCATAAACTGTGTGACTGAAATTTCCCTACATATTAAAATGTGTTCTATGAAAAAAGCGACTTGGATGCCACAAAGTCAAAATTCAATCCTTTGCCACTGCTCAAATTTGATCTTTGAGCACAGCTGCCTCTTGTACTGACAATTTTGACCACTTAAGTCCAGTGGACGCTAACACAATAAGAGACGTCTAAGGGGGAATGCATGTGGGGAAAAAGCAAAGGGAGAGATAAACAGAGCCTGGTCTCCCCGACATGAAACAATTCGCCTTGTCCACTTAAAAAATCAAAAATGGTGAGGTTGACACAGGAGAATGCTTGTGTTTTATGTCAGATAAACGCTTCATAGTCTTGGTATAGAGAGAGCCAGACCCTTACATAAATGGAGCTGTGATAGCTGAGCCTGGTGATTGATTTTTATCACAGGGCTTCCATCTGCCGGAGGGATTCTGAGAATCGGTCATGAGGTCGTGCGGTGAAGAGGGAAGGAGAAGAATGAGCTGTTTTGGCATATTTTTTTGGAGATCAAATGAAATCAAAGCGGGAGGGAATGTGACAATGTAATGGAGTTAAGAGTAAATGCAATCACAAGCTTGTCGATCGGGGCTGCTCTGAAACGGCCTCAACAAAAATAATGACGCGCGCCTTCTCTCTCTCTCTCTCTGAGCTGACACCACGCTTACCCTGCGGAAAAGGAGAAGTAAACAAGGCGAACCTGATGTCGTAAGAAGAGGTACCAATTAGTCTCACAAGACCAGAAGAAGAAAACAACGGAATGCATCAGTGAGTCGTAGCGTCTGTGGCTCCAGGGTCTCTCATTACGGCACACTGACAACTGACGCATATTTATCTACTTGTGTGTGTGTTTTGTCACCACTTTTCAGAGTGTCATGATCCATCATCTGGAACCAACAACCATCATCTGATAAGAAGGGCGAGCAGAGCCCTTCACTCAAAGTATCTTCTCCTTCAGCGAACAAATATTCCTCAAAATGCGACATAAAACCATGGATACATGTGTTTTTATTCATTTGATTGTCTGACTTCCTCATTTGCATTCCCTGCAGTAAAAGCAACTTCTTTTCTGTTTCAATTTGGAGAGTACAGTACAGTTTTTGTTTCCCTCCTGGGGGAAAATGGTATCTGACAGTTGGCGTTATTGACCACGCAGCCCTAATTTGCTGCATGGCGTTCCTACAAGAACTTATGAGTAATCTAATATTGTGATGCCAGTCATGCTGTGTGGAGGTACTGAGAGGCACAGTAGAACACTTAATGACTGTAACAAGAGTGGTGTGGACTCTTTACACAAGCCAGCCTTGGAAAACAACCAGAAAAAAATGGCTTATGAAAGACGGAAACAATTGAGGGTCAGTCTGAAGTCTTACATATCAAAGTTTTCTGTAAAAAAAACTATATCTATCTAACTGTCTGTCTGTCTGTCTGTCTGTCTGTCTGTCTGTCTGTCTGTCTGTCTGTCTGTCTGTCTATCTGTCTGTCTGTCTGTCTGTCTGTCTGTCTGTCTATCTTGTTAAAAATGTGGAACTGACATGTTATGATCAGTCTGAAGCATTAGCGTCACAGTGTATGAAAAAAAGATAAAAATGAAAAATGATTATTTATACAGTAACAACAGTGCTTCAGTGGAATGAATCAATATCTTTGTGAGTAAAACCAGATGCAAAGCTGTTGAGTGCTTCAGAATCTATTAAAATCATGATATTCTCCTTGACACTTTTCCTCTTGTTTTTTCGTTTTTTTTTACATTTCAGACTGTATCCAAAACTTTGACAGAGTCTGAGTGATTCAGGTCATTTCCTTTGAGTCCCACGAAGGAGCGAGACTCACTCAGATATTCTGTTAAGTCATGCTGACTCGTACTGGAGTTGATGCATCAGCAAGGAGGAGCGAAGACTGAGTGTCTTCACTACCTCAGACTCCATTACAGGAATAACACAGTCGTGCCCTGAACCTGAATTTCCATATCTGCCAACTTAAAGGAAGGCAATGAAAAGGGGTAAAGAGGCTTACGTAAGCACAAACATGAACACAGTGTCTGGGACCACAAGTTCTATGTCTCCCTCTATGTGCCAAATATTGCATTACTGTGCAATCGAAAGCTAAATATAGTGTGAAGAAAAGCTTTTACGCATACTGTTGATAATTAGATGACGAAGTGAATCAGAGTGTGTCATGCCATGAAGTCTTGCATAAGGCTGAACTGAACTGATGCAAGTGAGGCTCACAGGAGCTGTGACCCACATTTGTATTAATTAGGACTGACTGAGTGACATAATAACAAATGGCTGCGGCCAGGACTGCCTGACGCGTGTCCCTGCAACAAAAATCACACAACACTGGCAGATTGCAAATTACCACAGGCACTTAAACTTTAATAAATATTAAACATTAAGTTCTTTTTCATATGTACAGATATTGTACAAAAAGATCCATAGGTACCTTTGCAGCTGCTGCAAGTTAAGAATGTACCAACACTTTTATAAAATAAAAGAAACTGGCCCTAAAAGCTTCACCTTGGATACAGTTAATACAAACAGGCTTGTTGTTTTATTATTAGATTCTTTGTACATAAGCGAATGCATGAGGGACATTGCTTAAAGCAACACTGACAGGAAAGAAAGCACCATATTTGATTGGTCATTAAAAAAGACAAACAAAAATATAATCCTTTTTCTGTCCTCTCACCTAGCTTTATCATTTCTGGAAACAAAACATCACAATTCAGGAAGCACCAAGAGCTCGGCAATGTCCCTCATCAGTCTTCCATACTGTACCTTAACTTCCTGAGATATGAGATGAGATACCCCATGCAGACAATTGTTTCAGAGAAAGAAAATAACACAATCCCAGCAGTGTAAACCTTGACAAGTCGGTTAAAACAAGAGGAATCCTCTGATTGTATAGTATTACCGTTGCTTTGTGGCCTCCACAAGTGCTGTGCACTAGACATTTTCATTTTGTCCTGCAGTTATTGGGAGCTGAAATATGAGCATGTATTTGTGGGGAAACACAGTGCAGTCCTGGGCTGTTCTACCATATACAGATGAAGTTTGAGATTGTTGGTGGTAGATTTGATGCTCTGTAAGCGCCAGCACAAACAACGCCAATCATGAAAAAACAAAAAAACAAAATTGCACCCGATCTTCTATCATCAACGAATCTGCAAAACAAGTATGTGGATAGTCTGGGTGATGAAAGCTTGGCTTCATAAAGTGCTGGTCAAACTGGATTCACACGTTCTGTCCCTTCTGTTTCTCATTATCGTGTTGACACAAGTGGGGATATTTGCTTCAAATCTGCACCAGGCGCTACTCTAAAGGGCCTTTCTTTACTCAAAGCAACTGCTCAAACATTTGGCCATGGTATTCTTTCTCTGCAATGGTCCTGATTGTCACAAGAGCAATATGAGAGTCTTTGGTTTTTCGATTGTCTAAAGGCCTAATAAAAGGCATCGTGGCATTTCAGATGAGTTTAAACGGGGCTTATAGAAGTCTGTTTAGAAAAATGTTCATCTCTATAAGAGAAATGAAGTCTTGGTCCATCAAGCTGAGTGTCCTCTCTTCATCCTTAGGAGGAAGTTCCGCTTCTCCTCAAGGAGCTCCTGAATGCGTTTGTTCCTGGTTCTCTCACGGAGGTTGACTCGGCGCTTCGGGATCAAGTTGTTCTGGGAGATGTCGTTGTCCACGCCAACGACCCTGTTGAACACCAGATCGATGAAGTTGGTCTCGCTGTTCTCCTCCGGTCCTTGCTGAGCCCTTGCGGTTGAGGTGTGGATGGTTGTGACTGCTGGTCTTTCTGTCACCATGGCGACGGTGGTCGGAGCCAAGGCTGTGGAAGGCTCTGAGGTGGTCGTGGAAGCGGGGACGCTCACGGGGATGTACTCGGACAGGTCCAGCCACGGCGTGGAGGCGAGGTCCGTCATGTCTTCGCCGTGGATGGTCGGTATCACCATGGTGAGGCCGTCGTCCAGCACCATAGTGTCACTGACCACTCCCACGTTGTCATAGGACGATGTGATGTCATCACCACTGAGGATAGTCCCACTACTCACGGCAACATCGCCACTGCTTGTCATTGTGACCTCGCTGTAGGGAGTGGTTCCACTGGGCATGCTGGTGTCTTCCAAAGGAACGGATGAGGTCGGCGTTAAGACATCGTCAAAGGTGCCGGGTGTCGGGGTTGGAGTGTCCAGATACCATCGTGGAGTGTCAACTGTAGGGGTCATGTTGTTGCCAATATAGGTGACATTGATTCTGGACTCGGGGAAGAGTAAGTCTGATGATGTCGCATACAAACTAGTGCTGGATGAGATAGTGGAAGAAAAGTACTCTGTCAGTCGCTCTTGACTTGTATATAGAGTGGGTATAGTAGTGGTATAAACTGAAGTGGTTGTTTGAACTGTTTTCTTTTTTGGGTTAGTCTTTTTAACCATTGCCTTGTTCTGATTAAGCTTGGCCTGGGAGTTTGTGGCATTTTTAAATCCCGACTTGGTGATCTTTTGGGGATTTGTCTTAGTTTGAGTTTGCTTTGTCACTTTTGTCTTTGGCTGAATATTGATTTTGGGGCTGGACTTCGGTGGAGCTTCCTTTTTGAGCGTGGGTTTGGACTTTTTCTCTGGAGTAGTCTTCATTTGAGGAGTCTTCTTAGGAGTGGTCTTTACGGGGGTATTCTTTTTGGGAGTAGTTTCTCCTACTGTAGCCTTTTTAGGAGTGTTTGCTGGAGTTGTCCTTTTGGGAGTAGTGTTTGCTGGCGTAGCCTTTTTCTGGTTAGTCTTAGTAGGAGTAGTTTTTTTAGGGGTGTTTTGTGCTGGAGTAGTCTTTACAGGAGTAGTCTTTTTGGGAGTATTTTGTGCTGGAGTTGTCTTTCTGGACATTTTGTCTTGTACATTTATCTGGGGATTGTTCTTTTGAGTAATCTTTTTTGGAGTATCATTTGTCTTCTGTTTGGGGTTGATTTTTGGTGGCACACCTTTCCTTGTGGTATTTTTTTGTGCAGTAATCTTTTTTCGATTGATCTTTGGTGGAATAACCTTTTTGGGTTTTTTCTTTGGGGGGATTTTCTTTTTAGGCTTAGATTTTTGAGGAATATCTGTTTTTGGACTAGTCTCTGTAGGATTTGTCACAGTTGGACTGGTAGCTGTGAGAACATGTGCGGTAGTCATCAAACCAGATGTTGTTGGACTACTTGTAGTGCTCTGTAACAGTGGCTCTGTGCTCTCATCTACCTCTGGGGCAGGCAGTGGCTGTGGATGACTCGTCACGCTGGGAGAGGCTGTGATACCTGAGGTAGCTGCCACTGAGATAGATGTGGTGGTGGCATCTGAAGTGGTGAAAATCTCTGTCTGTGTTATTAGGGAGGTGGTATATAGAGGAACAGTGGTGGTGGAGGTGGAAAGATGACTTGTGGTCTGGAGGTTGATGGTGGAAGATGAAATGGGGGTGATGACAGCTTTGGTGGGTTGAACGGTGGTGGTGCTGGTGGGTGGAGGAGCTGTTACACTAGGTGGGGTGGAGGTGACGGTGGTGGGCCTAGAGGTCGAGTTGGGTGGGCGCCCCGTGGTACTGACGTCGCTGCAGGACTTGCAGCACATGCGTCGGTAGTCCGGTAGAGAGCAGTAGCGCTTCAACACCTCCATACGACAGAACGTGGAGCGGTCGCCATGACAACGCTGGCCTGCAAAGGAGAGAACAGAGAGCTGAGACTGGTGTAAAAACTAAGATGATGTGTGTGTGTGTGTGTGTGAAGCAGTACGTCTCTTTGTGTTAAATGTTAAATGTTACATAAGTCTTACTGCGTGTTTACCCATGAAATAGATGCGTATGTGTGTGTGTGTGAGTGTTGGTTCCACACCGTGCAGAGGGCAATAGTAAAGCCAGACCATTAGCAGAGGATGCAAGAAGGAAGAAGAGGAAAAACCCAAACATCAAGAGCAGTCACGAGATTAGTCCAGAGCAACTGAAATGGAAAAAGAAAGGTCGCCAGTCTCATGTTGTCAAAAAACTCATGTTCCAAATTCTTCAACCATAACATCTAACTCATATAGATGGGTGCATACTTGATTCTTCTGCTGTTAAGAACTGACTTGACTTGTGCACTTTCTGTACCATACCAGTGAAATTAATTAATGTTCTCCTGGCAACATTTCACATTTCCTCAGACAAAGACTGAAGCCAGTGAGCATTCCTGGTGAGAGAAAGATCACACTTTTTAAAACATTTTTATTGATACAACTTTGCTGTTGAGAATGACAGTAACGGAAACAATGAGATGTACGCCCCCCCTGCTGCTCAATATATAGATATATTCTTTTCTTAAGAAAAATAATTCAACTGTATCGAAAGTTACAAGTTCACAGTCACTTTGGTAAAACACTTCATTACTTGGAAATCAACCAGTCAATCTGTTTATCGATTGAAAAAACTAAACAAAAGAAACATGAAATACATAAATTATATGGGCTGCTTAAATAAAATACATAATTTCCATGATGATGTAAAAACTGGAATGGCACATTAAGTGTCATATGAAACATTTACAAAACATTAATAAAATTCCCTGATAAATCAAAGTGCATATAGACGCAGTGCACGTAGTCCATCTGAATGTTTCTTCAACGTTAGCCAAACGTTAGCCAGCCCCACGCAGCAGGCCAGTGAAGCCACAAAACAGTTAGTATAGAATATTATAGAAGAAGATAACAGTCATGAACATTATTAAATACAGTCAACACCAATGTTATATACAGTCACACTGCTAGGTCTGGCTTGGTCTCATACAGTCCAACTCCAGCAGAAGGAAACCTTGGATAGCTCGCTACATAGTCACAACAGAAATATGTGATCACAATACAATGACAAGTCTGAAGTGTTTTTTTTTTTTTCTAGATGCCATATGTGTCGATACCCTAGGCCCTTTGTAAACCCTTCCCAGTAGTCGGACATTGGTCCAACATCACCTTGGTAGGTTTGATGGTTGGCGGGTGTGAGTTTGTTAAGTTGGTTTGAAGCTGCCTCTATTCCGAGTGAAACTTTGAATGAGTAAAGCCATCTCTTTCACAGATAAATGCCATTACATTCAATCCAAGATAAGGCATTGTTCATGTGGTTAATGTTCATCAAAATAAAATGAGATCATTGGACGCTCTCAAATCAAAGTTTATGAGGTATTTCTGTATCTGATCGCGATGTGTAAAAGCCCGAATGATGAAGCTTCCTTCCATTCGTAGACATGCAAGAACACGCACACACACACATGCACACACACACACACATACACACACACACACACACAGACTCAGAGACACACATACACACATCACGGAGACAAAACTGGCACTCATTCGTTCACACATTCATTCATTCATTCCCTCACTCACTTCGCTCAGCATAGACACGGGACACCCACACATCCATGCATGTATACACAGAGAGACGCCATGACACTCACACACGCACACACACGCATATGTACACATGCATACGGGTGATGGATGCAAATGTGCATGACAAAATGTGATCCTATCCTTAAAGAAAACAAGAAGCAACAGTAAACCACTGATCCATCTGAGAGAATGGAGAGGCAACTAACTGACCAAGTCCTGCATAATATAGGTCTAACCCCTTCCCCCCGAAACACTTTACCTTTATTAAATATTCATCTGTATTCATGTAAAATCAATAAAAAAATACACATAACAGTCAAGGATCTAAGCGATCAATAGCAGTCCAAAGGTTTTAGGCAAATAAGCTACAGCTTATTCATGGTAAAACATTATTAATATTATTGTTACTCATATAGATTTAGATTTATAGGTATATATAAATACAAATATATTTATAGATGTATTTGTTTAAAGTCTGCAAGCACAAATAAGCTGCATTTATTGAACTTTAGTATAACAGTCAAAGAGAAGATGGCTGATGATGAGGTGAAATGGGAAGCAACCTCAAGTGGTCAGACTACCCTGTTTTTTTTTTTTAATTAGCCTTCACTTCAAGATTCTTCACCTCACACTTCCCTCCCCCCAAAAATCAAAAGGTTTACTAATGTCACTTCCTGTCCCTGTGCTGAGTTCCTGTCAATCTGAGAATGGAACGCAGAATGAGACGCCATTCTCATCCCCGAATGGAACCAGGATGTCAGATGAGCACTTTAGCAAAGATGTCCTCATTGTGACAAGATCACATTCACAATAAAGCTTTCATATTTTTTTTATAACGTTTTTTTTATATATAGATATTTATATACCCTTTCTGGTTTATTTTCACACCTGTTTTCTCCCCACAATGACAGTGCGCTACAAAATGACAAAAGCGCAGCTGCATCTCAGGAGTGGGAACCCACGACAACACGCAGCTGGCTCGCGCAAAAACATGGCCGCCGATCGCTGAGGGGGTCCCCCGCACGTGAACGGCTCTTCGACGCGTATCAGGAGGAGCCAATGAAAACCTGTTCCCTTTGCCACTTCGAAAATCCTTTTCACATCAAATTTTTTGTTGATCTTTTGAGTTTTCGACTGGCCAGCGGTTACAACACAATGCGCACACACACAGGAGCCAGAGACCCCCCCCCCCAGTCAGAGCCGTCTCAGACACACAGAGGGAGAGGCAACATCACGCTTTGCCGCTCGCTCACAGGCTTGGGCACAGGCACGGGGCGTAAGGGGTAGGGGCGGGTCAGGGGGCCAGCCGGGGCCGGCCCTGCAGAGACAGGAGGACAGAGATGGGCAGGGCCCAGCAGAGGACAGACATGCAGCTGCGGCTGTCGCTGTGGAGACCAGGCTGAGAACTATAGAGGGAGGTTTTACGTGAGGAGATCTTCGGGTAGTTGTTGGGCCGAGACAGCCACTGGATCAGGATGTTGCCGTTCTTGTTGAGGTCTGAGGAGCCCTCTGCAGAGAGAGAGAGAGAGAGAGAGAGAGAGAGAGAGAGAGAGATGGATTTGTTTCAATGTGCACTTTGTGGTCCTTCCACCTCGACTGTAATAATAAGTGTTCTCTCCAGGGACGTCTACCCTGTGAAATCAGCTCTTTCACAGAGTGAATGTCCCTGGATAGACTGTCAACCTGTTTGTCCTGGATCAACATCACAACCAAGCAATCAGAAGCACACGCAGGTAAAAAAAACAAAAACAAAAAGAGCAATTGCAGCCTACCAAAGATTGAGATTTTCACATCGCTGCTAGTCCTGTACCATCTATTTTTCACATATATTTGTTTCATTGTTTCATGTTTCATTCATCAAACCTCATAGAGGCTCCATACAGACAATAATAATTCCCCAGCCCCCAAACTATTTGTAAAGGAAGCTGAATACAAAATGTAGTTTGGCAGGGTGCTAATATTACCACAAGCCCTGCACCTTCTTCCTCACAAATATTAAATTTTATATTAACTAATGTGACAAGTTCTGTTACTATTAAGATATAACATTTTCAGCTTATAGTTGGAATCCTTTTTGCTGTCTGATAGCTGCAATAACGCGGAGGCTCCTCAACACTCACTGGGACATGGATCCATGCGACAGACTCTGATGGTGTCGGGCTTGCTGTCCAGGCACAGGCCGATGGTGTTGTCTCGAGTGTGGCACAGAGCCTGCCTCTGCTGGGTCCCATTACCGCATGTGACTGAGCACTAGGCACACAGAACAACACCAACATGAACCCTGAAGGACACTCAACTGGCTTAGATGGACAAGGAAATGTGTAAAGTTAATCAAGAAAAGTAAACAAGCCTTTTTTGCTTGATTGTAAGTGGGAATATTTTCTAGCAAACCCCCCCACAAACACTGTTTTTTTTTTTTAATTTTCCTCTTTGGGTTGTGATCCTGGCGCAGGCTGCGTACCTGTGACCAGGGTCCAACCCTCCACTGGGTGGGGCACGGGTGTCGGTTGCAGGGCCTGCGAGTCTCGGGCCGGTCGTCGTTGCAGTGCTTGTTGTGGATGGAGCGCGTGGTGTTGTCGTCTGACGGCTGGACACAGCTGACCGAGCGGATCTGCATCCCCGTCTTTCCACACTGTTTGCTGCAGTTCTGCCACTCCCCCGTCACCCAGCTGGGGACGCACAAACAGAGCTCAGAAGAGGCTCGACATGTCAAAATGCAGGAGCGAGCAATGGAAGATGGGAGGGAGAAATGTTTTCTTTTGGTGCCATAAATACAATACATACATGGGCGGAGGGCAGGGCTTCTGGTTGCAGTCCCTGGTGTCTCCTCTTGGTTTCATGTTGGATTTGTTACAAAAACTCTTGTGGACCATCTTACTGTCAACTTTTCTCCTGCAGCCGTATCGCAGGTATTGCTTCCCTACAGTGACAAGGCGCAGGATATTTAATAACTGCAGGCAAGGAAGCGGAAAGACGTGCTTACAGAATGACAGTGTGCTCTCCCACCTCCACCACAGGACTTGGAGCAGTAGGACCATTTCTTTGGAGCCCACTCGTAGGCGCTGTCCTCCACCAGTATGTTGTTCTGAATGGCAACGTCACTGTCCATGTTCATCATGTACTTGTAGGACAGATTCACGTCCTCGTCTCCGTGCAATTTCATCTACAAAGAGATAAAAAAACAACTTGGTGACCGTCTGAAAACTGTTGTGTATGACCAAATTCAAAAGAGTATTTGTTCGTTTTTGGTCCGTACCATGATTAGAATGCCATGTCTGAGCGGACCAGTGGTCTGAAGCGTCTCTTTGTCGTTGTCGTTCTCGTACTCCCACTCTACGCCCTTCTCTATGACTGAGTGGGACTCTGGGTATTCATTTTCCCCGTTCAAGAACACCAGTCCTGATGCCACGTTCTTTACAGCTGCAGACAGGTCAGAATATCATCCATAATCTCCTTTTACTCTTTGTAAAACTAATTTTCACAAATCTAGATATATCATAGTACTGTGTGTATGAAAACCATGAAAAAAATGTCATTTCGACTAAATGTTATTTATTGAACTAATTACCATTCATCAAAGTTGATTAGGTCAAAAGTGACCATAGCTGCAGACACACACAGACACATGATAAAACAGAACATACACGCTGGAAAAAAAGTACCTAAAATGTGCGAGGTTGCTTTCAGCTCTTGGATCAGTAAGTGTCTCGCTCCTCTGGGGACTTCAAGAACTTTGAGGAAACCTGGAAGGGAGCACACATCTGGTTTGTGAGTCCAACATCATCAAATGCTCATTTTACAGTTTCCTGACTAAGAGCCGCGGCTAATCCAGTAAAGAGCTCTTACTCATTTCAACTCGCCAGTTAAAAGCCCTCATACGGACGGGCCTATTTTCACCCCGAGCACGGCTGAGTTTTGGAAACTCTGGCGCCGTGATGTCGCTCTGCTCTCTGACGTCAACAGTTAGGTAACAGGAGCACGCGCTCGGACAAGCTTCCACGCAACTTTCTTGGCTGCGCTCGGCCCGCGTGGAAAACATGTCAACCCACCGAGGTCTTGGACATTGTTTGGGATTCTCCTCTAGAGGGCGCTGTTTGGTTGAAAATAACACAGAGGGGATCATAGAGGGAAACTGCGTGTCTGTTTATCCCATACTTTTCGACACGACTGACAGCTGCTGCACCCATGCCAACAGCTCAGGCCCGCCTTAGATCTTGATCACTGACTGCGACCTAGATGGGCGCTCACCTTGTTTCTTGACTGTGCGTGTGATGGTGTCTTTGAAGGTCTTGCAGCTGGAGTTGTCCCCTCCACACACCCCACACCTGTCCTCCTGCTTTGAGGAGCCCACCACTCCGTCGCAGCCCACTTTCTGTCGACGGGAAGGGGAAAACGTCTCACCCGTCTGATCTCACACACACACACACACACACACACACACACATGCTCGTGGCATTCTGGCCCGGCAGTGACGTCACTTACCTCGCACTCGCCACGCACGCACACGCTGTGAGGGTCCTTGTAGGAGCAGCGCGTGCCGTCCAGCACCATCCTCTGCATGAAGACCACGTCCCGCGTCTCCCTGGACTGGCAGTGCAAGTGGCAGCGTTTGTTAGCTGGGGAGGGAGGGGGGTGGGGGCACAAAACAGCGGTAAATGAACCCCGCCCCTTCCATTGTTCAGACGGCACATTTGTGACCAATTTTTTTCTGATCTCTCCTCTTTACAGCCAACAAGTGATTGCGTCTGGTTTGGCGAATGGGTCCCCCGTGAGTCAGCGCGACGCGCCGTCTCATTGTGTCTGTGTGAGTCATACTACGACTACACGAGGCTCCCGGGACAAAACCCTGGCCAGGACCGGCAGCCCTGCTTCGTCATGTTTATTACCGATGGACATAATCCAGAGACCCCGTCTCTGGGTGCTTGGACACTAATAAGCGGGTGGTAAACGTGCTACTGTAGAATCGCAGCAACAACATATAATTTAACTCTCAATTGATTATTATATATGTTATACTCACATCCACAGGATTTAATACATCCTTCATATATGTCTCCAGCTGATTAATAACCAGTAGTAATCTTTTTTAGTGAGAGTGCGCTACTGGTCGTTACCTGAACTGATCAAATATGAATGTAAATTTAAAGTACTGACAGGTAATGGCAGGTAATCTTATATTGTGAGACATTCCTGTGGACCTAGGTGTTAACTCGAGGGTCAGAGACTCCCTTGGTGGGTCTTATGATCTACAGCCCTCGATGGATCCCTCTTAAACAGCTGCTTAAATAGGGAAAACACACAGCACAGCTGTATGTTTCATATTTCTACACTCGAGAGTAATTTACAGTATAACTGTTAACTTGGGAACAGACCCAAGATAGACAAGAAAGCAACAGTGTGTCAAACGTCCCTTAACAAATACTACAATTTCACACTCGTAGCAGAAACACCCTTTTTCTCTCCTAACACTTTCTGGAACTCAGGAGATGACAGACCATGAATGGAATTCAATTTCACCTCCCTGTTCACTTTTCTCTCTCTCTCTCACACACACACATGCACACATGCTCAGACAACACACGAGCTCACAGAAAAGTAATCTGACACTGAGAAAGCCTCGCTGCAAAATATGGCATTTAGGAACGATAAGAACGGAGAGAAACAATTTAGCGAGGCCCTCTTAGCAGAGTGTGCGTAGCGTGACCTCTGATTAGATATGGAGACAGCTCAGCACTTTTCTCTAGGCCTGCCCTTTAGTGGGATGATAATTTAATACCAATCAGGACGACAGTGACACCCTCATTTAGAGCAGTGGGCCTAACAACATGTGCTTACATTTTAAAGTTGTTTTATCATTGTTAGGAGGCTCTGGATCTTGAGTGGGGAACTCGAGGATGGGATTCTGCTGTGAACCTGATGGTTTGTCCATATGTGCCAGCAGATATGTGGATGCAGAGGGGAAGACTCCGGGTTCAGAGGAGAACGTTTTAAAAGAGATTTTCAAAGAGCCGGCATGCTTTTATTGGGTGGGCGTAGTCGGAGCCCATAGCTGCTCTCAGCAGGATGAGCAGAAGTCCAATGACCACAACAGCTCATAGCCCATATATAACACTCCCCTGGCATTCAAGAATAATGCCTTTCCCTCCTCTTTCTGACTTCAACAATGCAACTCAGAGTCGGTTCAGTATCATCACTTACAAGGTTGCCATTCTCCTGCTGGTACCGCTTTGATCTGGCAGCCTCTGCCTGTACCCATCTCCCCTCCCCTCCCCTCCCCTCCCCTCCCCTCCCCACCACACCACTCCATCCTCTATCTGCGGGTGCACACTCACGGTCAGGGTGTTCATAAGGCAGCCAGTGGTGCTTGTTGCTGTGGAGTTCAAAGCGAGGGTCCCATGCGTGGCACTGCTCCTCTCGCGTGTCGCTGTAGATGTCCTCGCACTCGTCCGTGTTGCACATCTGGAACTGATAGGTCGCCCCCATGCAGGTGCGGCCTCCATTGGCAGGTCTGAGGAGATCACAGGGCACAGGCTCCATATGTCAGGCAAAGTGGCGTTTCACTCCAGAGGCTCAGGAATGCTCAAACAAATGATCTTGAACCTATGTAAGAGGGCTAAATTGTCTCTCTAGAATCATCATTATCTATTAGTGAGTCATTATCTATAAGGACCGGTTTTCACTTGAAAACAGCCTCAGGATTTAGACCTAGCCTTTAGTCTTAGTCTAGCCTACGTTTATTTTAAGTATAAGTATCCTTGGGAGTTAGAAAAGATATCCTCACAACGTATTAATAGCAAAGACTACTAACTACTACTGTTTGCTAAAAATGGACTTTGGCACAGTCAGTCTTGCGATTTGACTTGAACTTTTACACTCAAACAAACAGTAATTTTGCATTCATGCATACCTAGGGCTGTCACAGTCGCGAGTGCGAAACTGTACTCCTCCACCACAGGTGCGGGAGCACTGTCCAAACTCGCTCCACGTACCCCAGTTTCCATCTTTCTTTATGAGGTCGGGGGTCAGCCAGATGCAGTGACCTTTAAAGCAGTGCTGCAACAGGCCAAGAACGTGAGACACGGTTGGTATTTGCATCGAGTGCGTCATCAAGCTCACTTTTTTTTTTTAACAGTGTGCATGTTAAAGTACAATGGTGCATAAATACCTTCCCATTCCCACACATGGTGCCATCAATGGGCGGCCCTTTCTTGGTCTTGCAGAAGAAGGGATTGTCTGGGTGGCTACACCACAGCTGCTTGCATGGGTCAAATGTGCGATACTGCGGGGCACAGAGACAGGCTCACTCTTACCATTAAAAGCACAGACAGTGGACACGCCGGCTAACTGACTGAGCCTGAGTTACACAAGCCAACTGCACTGAAATTTGGAAATAAAAACAGATGAGAGGAGAAAGACCACAATAACCACAACAGTGTTATACCCAACAACAACAACAACAACAACACGGACCCTGCACTGTCACTGCACTGTGCACTATGCTCCACTAAGAGACACACAGCCATTCATGCAAACTAAACCAAAGGATGAGAGAGAGAGCGAGAGAGAGAGAGAGAAAGACAAGACTCTCAGAATGAGGCAGCCCGTGGTTTAATTGGGACACTAGGGAGGTCAGAAGGCAGAGGGCGAAAGGTATAAAGCCAAAAGGTGAGGCCTCATTGACCTCTAAAATGCCCCTGGACGCAGATCAAGGCCCAAATTCTCTGATATGACCCAGTGATGAGGATACCACCAAACCAAGCTGCAGTCAAGTGTCTGAGGGGCCCTCCTCCCTCCTTTCCACGGACTTCCCAAGCCACCATGAGCCCGTGGGACCTCTGCAGGTCAGGGGGCGAGTCACAATCAATGGCTAGACTGTGGTAGGTAATCACCACTGACATCAGACTGGAGGATCCTAAAAGCTGTGGTGAAACATGGAAAAGCAGCCTCCGTTCTGGCTCAGATGTTTCTCCTCGGATGGGAAAGAAATCCTTCCAACCTTTTCCACTCGTTTATAGTCATGAGCGTGCCAATATAATGAGGCCCTTTCTGCCAGTGTTGCCGTGATTTAGCACAGATTTGCAGGAAAGGAGTCGGGGTATGGTACAGTTCAGCTGCTGAACTCTGCCACAGTCACCGAACTAATGGAGTCACAGTGTTTTCAAGGCTTTTTACAGCCACTTTCTCGTGAAATAGGCATTTTAGAATCCTGCAGGCCAACGCACAAATTATGACGATGGGTAGAACAGAGAAACAAAGTCTGGTAAAAAAAATAAAATAAACAAATGAAAGGAGCAACATTACGAACAATTATGACTTCAATAGACAAATAGAAAAAATAAAATCGGAGGAAAAAAAACAAATATGGGCCACATGTCTTCCAGGAGGTGGGGTTACCTTACCTGCGTTCCTGACTGGCCCGCCTTTTGTAGCTGAGGGGAATGGGTTTGACAAGAGAATAGAGGGTAATCTAGCAAGGTGTGCAAAGCCCCCAGAACAAGCCCTTTGTCAAATCAAGCAACAGCCTCCCAACAGCGTGCCACAGTGGCTTCACAGTCATAGAGTGGGTGAGCGTGACGTGGGGGGAGGGGGGAGGATGACTGGGAGGAGGACGCTGAAGCTGGGTGAAGCTCGTCTACTGTGCGATGCGCGTGTTAACAAGCGTACTGTTTGTGACAGGTACATGTTACGGCACTGTGGTATCAAGGTCAGCGCTGTGTCGTAAATAGTCTTCATCATGATCAACATCAGTAACAGATTAAGGGAAAAAAAAAAAGAAAAAAGGAATAGCTACAGAAACAATTACCTGCTTTTAAGCAAGATGCCAATCCCACCAGTGGCCGGGAGAGGAAAGCAGAGGACATCAGGAGAATGTGAATAAATGTGTATGTGTGACTCTCGCATTTTACAATGTAGATCAGAGAGAGAGAGATGTCAGTGCTGCGCTCCGCTCCCTAGGAAAACCTTCAGAGTTCAGGCACTCCCATACAAACGCTCCGAAACCAAAGTCAGCAAGTTCTGAATTGAATGAACACATTGAATTCAAAGTGAGTTTAGCCCAACTCTGAAAAAAGAAGTGCATCATCTCAGAAGACGCTGAGCTTAGCTGAAGGCAGCTGCCGGAGCACTGGCCCTCAGCCGGTTAGTGACGCTAGTTCGTGTTGGTGTACTCTGTCTGGGACCTCTTACCGCGGTGCACATGGTGTAGCCCACGCCGAAGTCAAAGCGACACTGTTCATTCATGGAGTAGTGCAAGCCAGGAAGCTGAGGCAGCGACGGCCAGTTGTGGTCGAAGGGGTCGTCCCGGAGGCAGTCGTAGGTGCTGAAAGAACGGCCAAAAAATGGGATTGGAGCTTCCTTCCTTCCCCTTTCCATTTATTCAGAGCAGTGTGCAGAATAAAAATTAGGGCTGCAAACAGTATTTTTCTGATTCAAATGAGTCATTCAAAACTGAAAAACCCACGTTACAGTTACAAGGGATTGACCATTGAGTACTTGTTCATAATGAACTAATGTTCGTTCTAATGCTTGAATGCATTTCATTCTCAAGGATGTATCACTTGGCCAACACACCTACACTCATAACACACCAGCTTTCATAACTAACAAACTAAAATATCAAAGAAGCACAAATTGAGCCAGAAATATGGACTGAAGAATCGACCTTTAAAAGTGCACATAATCAAATTGTGTGTGTGTGTGTGTGTGAGAGAGAGAGATAGTGAGCAGTGTGTGTGTCTCACTGCAGGTAGCGTCCCAGCTCTTGCATGCTACATCTGGACCAGTGGAAGCGGTGGAAGGCAGCCTGCACCAGCGGCGCCATGATGCTGCCCATGTGCACCTCGTCTCCGCAGCGGTTCCCCTGGCCGTCGTGCTCCATCCCCAGTCTGCAGGCCGAGAACAATACGACTGGTCAGACAGGTCGCTATCATGTATGTGTGTGTGTGTGTGTGTGTGTGTGGAGAAGGTGAGCAGCGGTTCTGTCGCATACAAGCATCATTTTAGGAAATGCACTCACACGTGGCCGGTCTCATGCGCCACCACGA
The DNA here is from genome assembly GCA_029224185.1 of Karalla daura. Lineage (NCBI taxonomy): Eukaryota > Metazoa > Chordata > Actinopteri > Chaetodontiformes > Leiognathidae > Karalla > Karalla daura. The sequence continues at coordinate 17,748,623 of CM055195.1, forward strand.
AGGCAGAGGAGAAACCGTCCTCGTGGTTCAACGTGCAGCTTCTTACTGGATGGCACATGCCCGTCACTGGGGCGTAGCCTGGGTGACCAAGCAGAGGGGAGAGATGTGTATCGTTAGGCGTGTATCGTTAAAAGCTTTGAGAGAGGAACCTTGTGTAACGTTAGAGAGTGCTACGGAGAAGTGACGCGTAATACATCTATATATTCACTGTCACAAAAAACAGACAAAAACCTATGCTGTCTACACACTTCTGAAAATAAATCACATAGAAAATGTCACATTTTTGGAGACTTTTTGCTCCAAAACACCATGACATCACTGGCAGCCCCCAGTCAGTCCTAATGCAAGTGCATCTGTGTCAAACTCAATGTGTGCAAATGGGTATGTGTGTCTAATCCGAGCCCTAAACCTCGACACATGCCAATCTTCGGCTCCCCGTGTGCCTGTCTGTCCCGTTCGGCCTTTAATTGTGGGACTGTGGCTGGCCCCGCTTTGCCTATTGATTTTTCTGTTGCTGAAGGCTCAGCCCAAGGGCAGCTGAAGGGCTTCTGGATAGCTAGGCCACTGCCTTTAGAGGCCTCTCCCCTGGGCCTGCCTGTTAGGCTGCACTCAGCTGCACAGAAAACCGCCAACCACCAAACCCACAGTGCACTATGCAGCTGTTTGAGGCAACGGAAGGAAGAGGGGAGTTTTCCGTGCCTACTTAGAGGCTCTACATCCTCGAGCGTGTGCATGATTGTACGTATGGATATATGCTTTTTATGTCAAAAGGAAAGGTTTAAGTATATGTTCGTGTCGCTGGTTACCCTGCATGCCCGTGGGGCCAAATTCCTGTCGTGTGAGGAAGATGGCGTGGTCGTGGTACTCGGCGTCCCCCGTGTCCTGCTTCTGCTGGAGGAAAGCCCAGCGACACACATTCTCCAGACTCTGGGATGGGTTTCCCAGTTCAATCAGACTTATGGACTAGAGAGAGACAAACATACACACACACACACACACACACACACACACACACACACACACACACACACACACACACACACACACACACACACACACACACACACAAAGACAGAAAGAGAGAGCAGGGTAAAAAGCTGAGACATAAATATGGAACTAGACCTGCCTTTTGGTGCCTTGGGTCCCGGTACAATGTTTTAATCCACCCTGTAGGGGGCAGTGTCACAATGTTATATGTTGTCAGCACATCTTCCAAATCGCTGAGGTGTACAACACACACACACACACACACACACACACACACACACACACACACACACACACACACACACACACAGACAGACACACTCCAAGGGATTCACAGTCCTCACAAAATAATGCTTAGAATCCCGTCGTCTTGATGGTTTCAATTATGAACATGAAAGCGGACACAGAGCTGCCTGTTAATGAGCTGTGAAAAACAGGTCCAATTACAGAATATTTACTCATGATCAAATGCACAACACCCGACACCCACACAGACACCCGGCTGCCGGAAATTCCTGCCATTCACCTTCACCTCTCATTCTCTTCCTCATTAGGATCTCCTCTCCCATCCCATTCCTCCCCTCGCCCTGCCGCGCGAGTCTTTCCGTCTCTCCTCCGCTGCCTCCTCCTTTCGCCTCGCTTTCCACGTTTCCTCGCCGTTTTTCACACATGCACAATGTGCAGCCGAATCAAACGGCGAAAGAGTGTGCGGAGTGTGAGTGTGCTGCAGAGAAGACATATGGCCTGCCTCTGCACAAACACCCCTCAGACACTGTGCACGTATGTGAGCGTGTGTGCGTGTGTGTGTGTGTGTGTGTGTGTGTGTGCTCCAGTATGTTCATCAGGTGCTTGCATGTGTTTGTTTCAGTGTATTCTTATCATCTTTTTTAAGAGGGTTATACACTGCTGTGTCATGTGTACATGTGGCGCTGGAGTGTGTGTGTGTGTGTGAGAGAGAGAGGTGTGGGCGTGTGGGTGCGACTGCATTCAGGGTCACACAGCCAATCTGCAGGCTGTCTGGGTGCAGCTCTGTTGCCACGGTAATTGGGGATGATGGACAGCCGGAGCTTTGGCCGAAGCTGCATAGGGGTTGGTCCGGAATGACCAATGTAGGAGTGAGTGTGCAAGTGTGTGTGTGTGTGTGTGTGTGTGTGTGTGTGTGTGTGTGTGTGTGTGTGTGTCTGTGTGCTTGCAGGGCTCCTGTGGGACTGTGGACATGCAGAGAGTAGAGGAAGAGATAAGGCTCAAGTGTATCACAGAGCACCTATCCAGCAATAAAATCATTTGTCGGGTAATCCCTGCCCTCTCTCTCGCTCGCTTCCCTTTCCCCCCCGTTCCATCCTTCCTCTCCTCTTCCCTTCGGCACAGACCGGCAGATAGAGTTACAGGCAAAAAAGAAAAAGGATGCTACCCCCATCGTCCGGTCTCTCTGTTTATGAATGAGGGAGGGCCTATCATTGATTGTTTATCTTTGCCTGGACTTCCCATGATTCAGTGCTGCAGCCTACTGGGAGGCAGGCTGATTGCATAACGGGCAGAGTTTCTGTGTGCTTTGGTGCTGAACTGTGAAGGCGTGCGACTTGGAAACACTCCCCTGGGACGCTGCATGCTTTTAGTTCCTCTTTTGCTCAGTCCACTGGAATAACAGGCTCCGGGCATCAGTGCATGCTGATGTGTGCGCGTCCTTATGTGTCTGCGTGTTTGTTTATGTGTGTGCCAGTGAGAGACACTTGGCTATTCCTACTGTAGGTACTTAAAGCGATCGTCTCGACCGACTCTTCAGGAGGGCTCCTGCCTCGGCAGGTCTTACCTTGCCGTGGCCGAGCATGATGATCCGCACCAGCACCACATTGATCTTTGCTCCCAGCGACTGGTCATGGTAGATCTCGTTGACCTGGAGTCACACAAATGAACAAAACACAGAACAAGCCTCAGTCAAAGAAACACATCAAATGCGAACCTTAAATCTGAGCGGTGTGTGAGAAGAAATGAATAACTTTTTTAACTGGAAAGTTAATAATCTCTAATCTTTAGATGTTAATAGAAGGTATGACTTCTTTCAATGAAAGCTTGTATATTTAGCTCTGAGCGTATTTATAAACCCTACAGACCATAGCCACAAAGAAGGGGAGGAAAGCAGAGAGGAGAAGAAAACCCGAAAAAGAGATGAAAGGGAGTTAAGGAGAGTGCAGGGAACTCCGTTTCCCATGAGCACAGATGGAGAGGACATGAAGGAAGGAAGGCGCAGAGGAAGGAAAACGCCTAATGCAAGGAAACAAGGTAATGTGACAGGGGAGATGCAGAGAGCATTATACTGGAGAAACACACACACACACACACACACACACACACACACACACACACAGGGTGAGAGAGAGCGAGACAGAGAGAAGGGTAAATTGGCGCAGGAGTTGAGGCCTGCTGTCCTCAGTGGCTGTGTGCGGTGCCTAATGAGGCAAAGGGATGTAAAAACAGACAGCCGTAATGAGACGGCTGATGGACACGCTGTGGAGAGACCAGTGCGCGCGCGCGCACACACACACACACACACACACAAACACACGCACGCAGTCTACACACAACCGCACGTAGAAAACATAACAACACGCACAGGTGCAGAGACGGAGAGTAAAACTGCAGACACACCCAGCGAGGGAAGGGTGCAGCTGAGGAATGCTACGTAGAGCAGAGATGGAGAGAGTGAGGGGAGAGGGGAGAGACACAGCTGAGCAGAGAGAGGAGAGGCTGGGAGGAGAAAGGGGGCCCGAGCGGGAGTGGAAACCGTGCATTCTTAGAAAACAAATGTAGCGCAGCGCTGCGGCGACGGGAGGTTTATTTCAAGAGGAGAGGAGACGTTTGGAATAACCTAATGCTCTGTTCCATCCGTTCCGTGGTGTAAAGTTGGAAATTCCAGCATCCCATTAGGAAAAAATCCTAATGTGCTCCCACACGTCTGAGTCCCGATTTGTCGACCAAAATCAGACTGGAAGGGATGTTTTCGGATTACATCAACGCATAAATATGGCTGTGATGCAAAGGTTTGGCAGCTTGATGTCATGTGAGGGAACCTCAGAATAGAGTCATGTTTGGTTTTCAGGGCTGACCTCCATGTTATTAGGAACGTCAGTCTCCGGGGGGGGGGGGGTGCATGTACTACTTAGCCTTGTGATGTGTGAAGCTCACAGCAACTTAAGGTCACTTGCTCAAGTAACCAAATATCATTAACGTGACATAAGGCCTTCGGGAGGAAGACGTGAGGGAAGGTGACGTTTGTGGGCACCCGATTGTTGGTTTTCCGAGCTGGAAGACGCGAAATACGCCAATGGAGGCTGTAATTTGTCTGTAATGGTAGCTGGGAGTTTTTCAGCTGGGGCTTTGATGGAGCAGAGCATCGCGTGGGGAAAAGAGAAGAGCGACACTTGGAAATGTGGTCACAAGGCATTATGAGGCAAAACAACCACAGTTATAAAGCACTTAGCAATTTGGATGCTCTACCTCAAGGAAGCTGCAGAAATTATATCGAGATTTTATGACTTTTTGTCTTTGGATTCGGTCACTCACCCTACATGCACTTTCCATTCTGCCCCATTAAAGCCCTCCAAACGGCCAAAGTTGGAAGTGAAAGCAAACCACAAAAAGCCAAAAACTGTGCCATACCCGCAAAGTGTAAAAACTATCTATGCAACAGTGGTGGAAGAAATATCCAGACGGTTTACTTCAATAAATCAGCTATTCAAAATATTAGTCATGTTACTGTATAGAGCACCCACTCATTCATTTAGCCCCTTAGCACCCAGTGGTCACTGGTCCAACACAGGACACACACACCTAGGGGCAGAGCCCAACACAGAAAGTTCCTCAGTCCAACCTGGATTTGATCCGGGGACCCTTTTGCTGCGAGGCGACGTCGCTATTCACCCAACGGATTACACAGAGAATAAAAGGACGCTTCATAAATGTACAAAGGTGGTGTCACGAAGCGCGCACAAGAGCTGCTGATGGGTCGTGATCGCTTTACCTTGGCGCACAATAGACGCGTTCTCATTTCGTAGTTGGGCTGAAAAGGAAAAAAAAAAGAAGAGAGACGTGCTCCACGTGGCTCCTCTTTCAGCGGCGAGCTCGCTGGCGCGTTTACACTTGAAAACATTTCTAGAAAACATCCTGGTTTGACCTGAAGGAGCGTGTCACAAAAGTGAAGGATGTTACATACCTTTCTGGCTTTAATGTGTACGATATGTACGTGATGCAGAGTTCAGGGGAGGGAGTGGCCTACGTCCTTGAGAAGCAATGTCATTTTCTTTTCACACGATGTTCGCGGGAGGACAAAGGGGCACATGAGGGAGTTTTCTTGTGGCGACCTTCATTTCCATGCTCAGGAATGCTCCTTTTTTCGCACTGAAAACCGGAGCGAGGCAACCGGCAAACAAACACCGGGAGCTGTGTTGTCTTCTCAGTTTGTGCGTTTCAGTGGTTCGGTGTCTGTGCGTGTGTGTGTGTGTGTGTGTGTGTGTGCCTGTGTGTGTGTATGTCTGCAGTTTTCATCTCTCGTCTGTCTGGCTGCCCACTGGTATGTCTGTCTCTGCCTCTCATTTGGTAACATTTGTCTCACTGCCTTGTTATCTTGGCAGGCCAAAGTATATGTGAGGAAGGGACACGCAGCCGCTGTGTGTGTGTGTGTGGACGTGTTTGTTTGTCTGCCATGACACGGACACTCGGGCGGGTCAGCTCACACTTGGCCTCCTCTAGCCCCGTTTCCTTGACAACTGTTAGGCCAATTAGGGGCGGTTGACTTCCAGGTGACCCCCCGCATCATAAGTTTCACTCTAATGAGACGCTTGCATGCACACACACACACACAAATGCGCGTGCACAGGGGCAACTTATTGTCCAGAGCTTTATTTGCGTTCGAGCATGTTAATACGTTCATACAGCCGGACGCTTCAGGACAGACGCTCACAGACGTCCCTGAAGCCGAACACACCCATGAGTTTGTTGAAACGTCACACGCGGACACACGTCTTTATGCAAACGCGGCTTTGCGTCTCCGGCTGCACAGACGTGTCTCTCATTACCGGGCCTGGCCGTGCTGGCGTTCTGAAGGGCAGCGCCAGGTGCCATCACTCAGCGGCCAGGCCGCAGGTAGCCTGGACTTGTCTGTCTCTCTGTGCAGTAACTAATGCAGGCCTAGAGGTCAGCAAGGCAAAGAATCATTACTAGCAGATAAATAATGCAGCCAGGGTCTGTCACTTAACCCTGAAAGAGAGGGGGAGAGAGAGAGGTAGAGAGAGAGAGGGAGAGAGAGAGGGAGAGAGAGAGAGAGAGAGAGAGAGAGAGAGAGAGAGAGAGAGAGAGAGAGAGAGAGAGAGAGAGAGGGGAGGGAGGAGGTAGGCGGATGCTGGCAAAGGAGGAGCAAGGAGTGATACCAAAGGCGCAGTGATTAGTAAGTGTTTAACTGCATAAATTATATGTAATTAAAATGTTTGACTTGAAAATGAGTAAATGAATAATGAGGATTTTGTTTGTGTACGCGCATCATAATTGGAAATACGAGTGCGTTTCACCGTTTGCTTTTATGTTTACATACAAAACCCGTGTCGGAGAACCTTTAGCGGCACCCGGGAACATTAATAACTCGGCGCATTTACATTCCGCTAATCAGGTTTTCCTTTTAATTGCAAGTGTTGTGTCAGACCTTAAATTAGAATGCGAAGCATGAGGAGGGCGTGGGGGTGTCGCTGCCTGTGGAAAGCAGGGAGAATAAGGGGGGGGGTGTGGATCGGGCTGGATCTGGCACCTCGGGCACAGGTTCACACGTACTTCTTACTATATATTCAAATGACATATATGGGGCATGCGAAATAATGGACTCATTTCCATCCAGGAGACAGGTGGAAGTGATGTGCTCATGATGTTTTAAAAGGCTCAATAAGCTCACTGTGTAATAATGGGGATATTTTCGTGCGCCGAACTCCTGTGTTTTAATCAACTCATCATGGAGAGCGGGCTCCATTTAATAGGCAATTAAATTTTGTCTGGGAACAATTTGAAAATATGTATCAAAAAAAAAAAACACTCAGCTGCCGATGAGACAGAACTGAGTCATCAAATAAAATCTGGCTGGAGTGCTACATAAATTAGATAAGACTTTGGACAGCTTCTGTACATCTCCATGTCAACACACGGGGAAATATTCAAACAAGAGAGACCCGGCGAGTCTTTTATATACGTGTGACACGTCCAGCTAACAAGGCGTCTATTATCACCTGGCTCTTCCTGCCACCTATCACATCCACCAGACTGGACAGCTCCTATAGAGAGCACACAGCGAAGGGACAAAGGTGTCGACAAAGTGCGTCTCGGTTTACTAATGCACATCATGGAAATGAAAGGCGCGCCATCCCACACACACACACACACACACACACACACACACACACACACACACACCTCACCATCATCAGCCGCCACGGCTATTCATATCCACGGAGTGTGTGATTAACACTTTGCGGCACCTCTCTAAAGGTCTCCATTAATAGGTGAGAGCGGCAGGTACACAGGTATCGCCCATCCATCACCGCGATGTTCCTCCTCAGGAAGATTGCTTCACAATGGCCCGCACTTGGCATTTGGCACGAGGCATATTTTACAGGATTTACCACAACATTGTTGCTGTTTTCCGGCAGCGCAGACACGTGTGCTATTTCTCATCCTTTTGCATGTTTTTAATCTGCTATTTCCTCCCCATTTCCGTCACCCTCATTGTCTCGCATGCCTCATTGTCTGTCACCCTTCGCTCATACCCCGTGCCTGGATGGTAACTCTGCATTTCTGCTCTTTCTGAAGCGGAGACAGGGATTGTTTCCCGATGTGATTTAGGGTTAAGAATACATCACTGGCTGTTGTCAGGAAAACAGCATACAAACAGCAGTCGGCTCCCGCTCGTTTAAGCCAAGCAATCTTGAAAAGTGAGGTCACAGACCAAACTACGACATGCGAACCTCAAATTGTCAAACAAAGTTTTCCCCAATCCTATGAATCATCTGGAACTATTCTTCTTGGATTAAATAAAAAATGTAAGAGGAGAACATCTTCATCGGCTATTTAGTCCCTCTCAACAAGGACAAGCACATGGAGCCAAAGGTAAACAGAGAAAAAAAATGATGTGAAAACTGCAAAAAAATCAAAAACCGGGCCACAAAATGACAGGAGCTGATGGACTGGGGACACTGCTCGTTTCTTGCCAGTGTGTGTGTTTGGTTGCAAGCATATATTCACACACACACACTCCGTCCACTGATACATTTCTAAATGTCCTGTGAGTAATTCAGCCCAGTGGTTTGACCTCTTCCTGTGCGTCGATGCAAATGAAGAAAAAACGCAACGAGGGGAGATGAACATGTGGGAAAGGAGTGGGAAGCACAGACACCAGTACACACATTAACCTCATCATACACATTAACACACACACGCACACACTCTGACACTCCAGTTGAACTTTGCAGACAGGATTTAGTGGTTTTTCCGAGGGAGCTCTTTGATGTCCTGCAGACAGCAGTGCCTCCTTCTCCAGTACCACCACCCCCTCACCACCCCCACCCCCAATACACACACACACACACACAAACATCCTGAGACACACAAGACCAAATTGACCACCTTCACCCGGTTTGGCAGAATAACCTTTTTGTGCTCAATTGTTTCTCAATTGTTTTAATTTATCCTCTTAAGGTGGATGCACAACGGTGTAACAACTCCTGGGAAGAGGAACTATACTGATGTGGGATAGCAGGGGACAGATCTTGACAACGCACAGGTAGTTGTTCGTTTTAGGTTTTCAAAGGCAGGAGGGGTATCCCTACATTTCTGTGTACTCCAGAAGCCACACTTTGACAGCAACTGCGCATCTGAACGCCTTTGGAGGACACCTGTAGCAGACAGACATTCTCCAATATGTCTCTATCCCAAGTTTACGTTGCGCGTCTTCTCATAAACCTGTGTTGTCACTCACATTATACTTGGAAAGTTTTTTTTTTCTTATATGATTGAGGATTTGTTGCCATAAACCACCGAAGTCAGGGTGGAGTAACAATGCAAAAGAGCTCAGTGTAGAGCGACTCGGTGCTGCCGTGAGTCTGGAAGACAGAGAGGGAAGGAGAGAGAGAGAGAGAGAGAGAGGGAGAGCAGAGAGAGAGAGAGGGAGGGAGAGAGACAAAGAGAGAGAGCACACCCATCCTGATGTGAGCAAAGCAAACTTTCAAGAAGAAAGTCGCCCAGATGCCACGCGTGGGAGGCAGCCCTTATTTATTTATTTCTGTTTATCTGGCTGTCAGTAATGTATTCCGAATGCGCTGTTTAAAATACTCCTTCTCCCTCCGTCTCTCCAATCCTCTCCCACAGATTAGAGAGGGGCTGCGACAGGGTTACGAATCCCCCCCCCCCACCCCTCCCACCCCCCCCCCAACATGCCGCCCCCCCCCGCCCCCTCCGCATCCCCCTCTATATTGTCTAACAAATATCTAAAAGGGGAGGCAGGGAGCACAGCCGCTCTTGTTCTTTCTCGAGCGCCGAGCCGAGACAAAGAGGTACGGTAGGATTTGTCGCCGCACGCTTGCACCTGCTTAACAGTCGGAGATTGGTTCCTTGCTCAGCGGGTCTCAGTACAAGCCAAAGCAAACAGCAGCGTGCACACAAACAAAGGCACGCACGCGCACGCACACACACACACACACGAGCGGACGCGGGCATAAGCAAACACGCTAATGCGCGCGCACATGGACAATTGCGTGCAAGCAGCACTCTCACCACAGGTTTAATTTGCAAAGATTAAAGTCTGCAGTGTGTTCACTGTCACACCAGCACACTAGTGCGCGCATACACACACACACACATAAAAACAACTGGGAGTTCGAGTACTTGGCTAAGTGTTGTTGTGGCCCGGAGCATACTGCCTGCTGTTTCTGCAGCTCTCTCTCTCTCTCTCTCTCTCTCTCTCTCTCTCTCTCTCTCTCTCTCTCTCTCTCTCTCTCTCTCTCTCTCTCTCTCTCTCTCTGTCACACACACACACACACACACACACTCACAGACACGCTCACAATGAATGATGACATGACACAAAGCCTGATGAAATGATATGTAGAAGCCCCGTCACAGCAGAGGACTCACCTAAACGCACATGCACACAGAGAAAGACACACACACACACACTCACACACACACACTCAAACAAATGAAATCTCATCATATTCAGATAGAGAAGAAAGGATTACCGGCGGCTGATTGCTGGATGAGAACATGTAGGAAGGGAATTGAATCCTCCATTCAGTTGGTGTGTGTATGTGTGTGTCACTCAGAGACTGTGTGTGTGTGTGTGTGTGAATGTGTGTTTTACCTTCTTACTTTGACCCCTCACTGACTTAGCTCCCATTCAGCTCGAATGCAACAATTTTCAAAACGAACGACCTTCTCGAGGAGAAGAGGATGGTAAACGGCGGCGTGCGGTGGGGTGAGGGGGTGGGTGGGCGGGGGTGGGGGGGTGTAAGACTTACGATGTTCATGAGCGTGAGCAGGTACTTCTGGACGTGCTCCTTCCCGTGGAACTGGACCACCGAGTCGTCGACGCCCAGCAGCACCTCGATGTTGTAGGCCCGGTCCATGCTCTGCCGGCGCATTCGCCCCGCCCGCGTGTGGTTGATGCTCTGCTCCACGCCGCGGTACAGAGACTCCAGGTCCATCAGACCGCCCAGGTCAGCGCCTGCACGCACAAAACACACACAGTCACACACGCTCCATCTGACGCACAGCAACGACGGGATTCGAGAGAAGGATGTGTGATTGATGCTGATCTCATTAAACGGCATCCGTCTAATTATGCGCACGGCTCTGCCAGGACGGGGTATTTCATTAGAACGAGCGTGTAATCTGCGATAGGGTGCAACCAGCCAGAAGCCTGAATGAGCAGCGGGTCAGATGTTGTGTTTCAGCGGATTAATCCCGAATGATCCAACTACACTTTTTACTGGCTGAGCTGAACTCCAACCACACTAATTCCGCACATCTGTGTTATGGTCGCACATCATGCATCAATTAAGCACCGGGAAAGAAACAGCTAACTTTTAACATTTATCTGGTTACTTAAGTATGTCCTGACATTTCCCAGACGTGGGTCAGATGCTTGCGATTTGTCCTGCTTTGTTGCCATTACCTCACTGGGCAGAAATCCCTTGTTAACCCGTCTGCAAGCGTTTGAGCTTTTTCAAAATCGACTCAGCTTGTGCGAGTCTCCCCTCCACAGCTTTACGGTTCTGTGAGCACCTTGGTCACATGTTCGGCACGTACCACACACTCGCATCCACACGTGTGCCCATCGGAGCTCCTGCAGGTCGATGCCTGCGTCTGCCTCGGGTTTGCTTTATAGGACACCAGTTGATGGAGAACCGAGCATGTGCGTCCCTTGTAACTGGTGCTGACGGTGCAGCTATCCTCCACAGATCCTCTCCTAATCAACCAAATATTTTTACTCCCATCTGAATAAAAGCAGCAGATGGTGCTTGCTGCACACACACACATGGATGAAGACAGCTCCCTCACTCAGGGGCTGCCCATCCTGCTCTTTTCTTTGTTTGGAACATGCAAGGGGGGCGTGGGGGATGCAAATTACACAAAGCTCAATTTGGAGGTATTCAGGAAGCATGCAACCTACATTTGTTTGGACCACAAAGCACCGCTTTGATTAAGTCTCGTCAGGCATGTCAGACAGCGGGCTGTCAGGCCGTTCGGACACTTTTGGACAATCCGCAGGCTGGCCTCCTTGAATGACTGTGTTAACTTTAAATGTCTTGTCTGATCCTGTTTCCTCGTTCCTTGGCAAACAGTTGCAGTCGGTGAGGATACAGAAGATAAATTGTCCTGTCTCCAGAGCCAAGGCCATCCCTCCCTCACTTGCTGTCCTCCCTCATCACCCCCCTTCCTCCTCCTCCTCCTCCTCCATCCTCCCAGTATGTAGACACAGAGTCGCCTCGCTCGTACGGAGGCCGTGGAGGGCCAAGTCATGCAGTCTTGAACATGTGGTCTCGGCGGATCCAACAAAGCGCCATCCTCCCTGACTCCAGCCAAGGCCTCTCAAAGCCAAGGATGACACACAGCGCAGCTCGTAGAGTGTGGAACGTGTGTGTGTGTGTGCATGTGTGTGTGTGTGTGTGCCAGTGTTGTGTGCAGGTGCTTGTGTGTGAACACTGTGTGTACAAACACTTCCAATTGGGCAATAAATCACTGTTCCAGCGCAAGCTTTAATTTAGTTGAAGCCCGGGTGCCAGGCTGGCTAACTATAATAGATATGCTGCTTTTTTGACTGCGCAGCTTTATTTAGAGGCTGGTGAGTTGATTCAACACGTGGCGTGAGGGGACAGTCGGGGCGCCGGTGTTTTGACACGAACATGTGGAAGAAGTGTTGAGCGAGGGATGGGTCGGGGGTTGCAAGATGCTAGAGGAAGATACAGTGGAGACAAGGGGAGAGAGAGAACGATCCGCCACCTTGTCTCCCAATCAGCAAGGGGCATCCCGCTTTCCCACTCCCTCTTATGCAACGTTTCCAAGGCAACGAGCTCATGGGTAAAACAACGACCGCGTGGCTAATATTGGCTCCTGAGTCGCAAGCAGAATGAATCTGGAAGTCTGAACATGATCCCATCTCTGCCCACATTCAAGTGAGTGACAGAGTACCCACACAGGAACGAGGGGAAGCAGCACAGAGACCGAGAGAGAGAGAGAGAGGGCAGACACTGAAAAGAGAATTTGAAGATTTTTTTTTTGCAGAAAATGCGTTTGTTCTCTTTCATATGGCTCGTTTGTCATGCACACATGGAACATTTCTTCTCCTTGTTAGCGAGGGGAGGCTGAATTTAAGGCAGCATACTTCACAACAACCCTTGGCTCTTCCTAGTTATAGGCGCCTTTAACAAGCCTGATGTCATAACCGCACCATCTGCTTTTAAAGACAGGTCCAGATATTTTTACCTTTTGCTTATGTAATGTTGAGACAAAACACAGGAGAGAAAAAAAAAAGAATTCCATTGTGTTCTCACTTTAAACTCTGAGCCTTCGCAAAATTGCAATGCCTTGAAAACTGCAAATGAGACAATGCGGGGGGACATTGCATAACACAGGGCCACAGCTGTATGGTAAGTGGAAGGAATACGGGCGGCATAATTCAAAGTGACACCGGCAGAGTGGGAAACAAGAAGCAACTAAACCGAAAGGTTACTTTAGGGGGCTGGACCGGCTGGCCGGCTCTAACTATCGAAACCCTTCTGTCCCTTTGCACCCCTGTCCTTACTTGCGCTCTGCTAGGATGCTATTTTTCTCTAATTTAAGCCGTTTCGGAGCAAGTTTTCCCTTTTTTTTCCCAGAGAACGCTGTGGAGGAACAAGGTGCAAGAGAGATTGAGGGAGGCGGTGAGGGAGGTGAGATGTAGAGCTGAGGGGTGTGATGGATGAGAGAGAGAGATGAGAAGAGACCAGAAGGACCTTGGGTGCTGCGAGATCCGCTCCGAGCTATTGCAGTGATGGAGAATATCGCAATCTCGTAGATCCATCGCGGTCCATGTGTGTGACTGTCAGGCCTATAGCTTACATTAGCCTCTGAAACTGCTATTACTCTCAGTGTGGATATAGGCGATTGATTGTCAGTAAAGTTCATTTTTCCCTTCACTTTCCCCTCTTGCCTGGACACACACAAACACAGCCTCTCCCACCTGAAACTTTTCGTTCCTTCTCTGGCCCGTGCTCCATCCTAATTTCCATTTTCGCTCTATCCCTGTACCCACCCACCCTTCCCCACCTTCCCCACCTCCTCACGCTCCCTCTCTCTCCCTCTCAGTTTTCTCATTCAGGTGGGGTATAAAGTGCGGCCTTATTAGGAGACAAAGGTTCTTTGTCTTTCAACCTTTGCAAAATGTCAAGAATGTCTGGTTGCCCGATGAATACGAGGTGGGCAGGAGGGGGAGGAGGAGGAGGAGGAGGAGGGGGCGGTAAGGAGAGACGATCGGCCACATCAAGACAGAGGAAGAGAGAGAATGGGGATGATGATTCAGGTCAAGCCCAGCGTTGCTCCTGAGCAGCGGCCTCTGGCTGGAGGTGACTCTTCTGCATTCAGGAGATCCACAGTGTCATGACGGGCCGTCACCTTACACCGCTCACTCTGCTTCATCTCACACACTCGTCTGGTTGTGTTAGTATGTTACACCGCGTGAAGGGGGGTGGGGGGGTAAGGGGTGGGGGGTGGATGCTCTCACTCACCAAAGTGACTGCAACCTCTTTGGGTCTGGTCTGGTGAGATTCAGTAAATTCAGTTGAACACAGTCTCAGTATGATGATAAGTCACTAACTAAACCTAAGTGGTGACCGGCAGGTGACAACCTGCTCAGGTTAGCTGATGAGTCTCACAAACTTGTACCTTTTGAGCAATAACAGGCAATGTATCTTGAGATTAAGTCATGCAGGAGTTTAAAGTAAATGCACTTAGAAAGCAATAACCGCTAAGAAATCTAGTTGTCCTTCTCACATCTACCTTCAGGCATTTAGCAAGTGACATCCAAGCTACATCACAAAATGGCTTTATATGCTTTGGACTATGAAGAGATTATCATTTCTGTAGTGCAGTAGAGTAAGCACTAGTACAAATGCAAAGTTTAAGGACTAGTTAAGAGGGGAGAGCAACAGGAGAGGGGTGAGGAGAGGGATGGAGGGAAGGTAACTATCCAAACAGTGAGACGTGTGCACTCAATGTGCACTAACTCAACAGAGTTTTCAGTCTTCGGTTGTGTGTTTTGCTTATTTTTATAACTGGCTCCCTAGTCCTGAGTGGCAGCTGGAGCTGGCCTGGATGGGCGAGTGGTGAACTCATTAGTGCTCACCTGAGTTCAAGGCTGTGTGAGCAGCGGCGGGCGGGCTCCGTGGCCACACACGTGAACTTAATTTACTTACAGACACGTCCTGGCCACATACCTCAGGGCAGGGGCATTTTGTCTCCCCGCTGACAGCTTTATGGGCTGTCACGGTGATGAGTGACTCGGACGGCCGACTGCTCGCATCGCTGCAAGCATCTGGGCAGGTAGCGGCGCGCCGTCCCACACAGTGTCCCCAGCGCTGCCTGCTCATTATTCGGAGGCAGCCATATGACAGCTGTAAAGGCTACAGAGTGAGGAGCACAGACTGAACTATAACCATAATCATACTGCCGTTAATTATTTAGATTGGCAATCAGCAATCTAATTTTACATGGACAGCTCCCTTAAGACCGTAATAATTATTCATACATCAAGCTGTGAACTTTGCCCATTTATTAATAACTCTGGGTTACGGCTGTTTATTTTTAACCACGATTTCTTGAATGTTGACGGTGAGACGTTGGAGCAGCAGCCCCGAGTTCCACGTCGGAAGAATCCATAACATTTAGGTGCAGACGCGTTATATCCACCTGTGCTCCCTGAGGTGGAGAAGCGGGCCGATTTTAATATTGCATGAGCAAGTCTCTATAATCAGCAGGGCCACCTATCCTCGCCACAGCTCGGCGTGTCTGTGTGGATTTCTGGTGGTTCGGGAGACGAGGCAACCTTTAGCTCTCCCCTCTTACATAACTGTCTGTCTGTCAGAAACACACAGGGCTGCCGGCTGCCGGGGAGGTGCTGCGGTGCACACCGATTCCCCCTGTGTCCCGCTGTACCGCGCTTTCATTAGTCCGGCGCGGCCGTTTCTTCATAAAGTCTCCAACGCGCGCAGACTTACCTAACGCATTCATAACGCGGGGCTGACGAGTGAAATAAACGCCGCCGGGTGTTTTAACCTGGCAGAATTTGCCATTGCACATGTTGTCACAAAAGAGCCCAAAGAGAGAGCTGATATTTCTCGAAATCCCGCTGCCTCTTGTCACATCGATAATTACAGCAAGGCAGAGCAGACCCATGTAAACATCACAAACACGTCTCAAAACACACTAATCCAATCATTGCCATCCACAGAGGCAATATTGTCGGCAAAGATCAATCATGTCCCCAAACTGGCTCTGCGGTTGGGTGCACAGAGCTCGATGTAAACTGGAGAGCCTTAGTGTCCAATAAGACAGCAAAGCCAGGCTGATATAGGGCTTACTGCGGGTCTCATCCAGTCTGAAACTGCCCTGTCTGAGTGCCTGTCTGCCTGTCCTTCCCCGTGTCTGTCTAAATCTGCCTCAGAGAGCCAGACATTTATAAAGGTCTCTTATGAAATCAGAAAAACTCGAAAACACCTGCAGCCATGACGGGGCGGCGAGGATAAACACACGGCAGCACCCGTTACGCAGACGAGGCCCATCCCTCATCTGCATCCACTCTTATCACTGTCTCATCGGGCTCCACTGCCTGTCGACTTCAGGAAAACTTGTACGGCCATAGATCAATCTCGAATCAATCTGGGAAACGCTGTGTGCATCAGGAGGGAGATAAAGAGAGGGAGGCCGATAGCGAGTGCAAGGTCCGGCTCCCTGAGTGCCCATAAATCTCAGAGGAGACAGCCTCCTGCTGGCTTGAAGGGTTTGTAGCCCCCTTGCCACCTCTTTCCCCAACCCTGCAACCCCTCTCTGCCTGTCACCTCCCTGCTTGTGTAACCTCATCCTCTAATCTGACACTATATATCACCCCTGTCTCATATTTGTCTGCAAATCTCTTTTGTAGGAAACTTAATGCTGCCTGTAAATGTGAAGGAGTAAACATTTTTATTGAGTGCGCTTGCAAGACATCGTCTTTTTGCTTGGCAGATAAACATGCATAGTATGTGCGGTTTTATATGCATTGTTAGTTTGTTATGCATTGTTAGTATGCTAGTTTGACTGTTTTTACAGATTGAAAGACCCAAATGCAGACAAAAATATGCAAGCAGAGAAAAAAAGTTCCATAAACACAGGGAAGACACAAGTAATGAAGAAAGCTTGAACATATCAGGACCTTTTGAGATGCCAAATGCTGTCTCTCCTTTTATTGCAGTCTGTAAATTTTAAAAGCTCAACTCTCACCAGCTTTTTCTCCAGTAGGTAGTGAGAAGCGGGTTTATCAAAGCTTTTGAAAACAGCTGCTCACTGCTGCAGAGAAAAGTAGGGGTCCACAAATGAAAAAAAGGCTGCAGATGGGATTTTGACAAGCGACATTGTCTCCTATTTCATTGTCGATTTGAAGATATCGATTAGTAGAGCCTCCTATGATTATAGCCACTCAGCACCTTAACCTGAAGAATACCTTAGACTTCTCTGCCAAGGTGGAGCAATGCTCTCTCTGGACTGGAGGACCTTTATATTATATCTATATTGTCTGTTTGGAAGGTTTGGTGCTGCGAACATCATCTTTACATTAGTTGTCAACATCCGTCACCTCGGCCCTCAGGCACATTCAAAATTGCACAAACTGGCTCATCAGGCTGCAACAGGCTGACATGCCTTAATGATTGTGCAAGCAGTCACTCTTCTTTTGCAAGAAATTTAAAAACTATACAATTTAAGATCTTACATAAAAAGTAAAAACTCCCATGCAAAAAAAAAAAAAAACATCCAAAAAGCCAACCCCGACATTAAAACCCCTGTTTCTGCTCCTGGCCGCTCCTTTCCTCCTGACTTGTATCCTCATTTCTCCTTCATCAACCGTAGCCCCGGGCAATGTCCTGCCCTGTCCTGTCCTGGCTGTGAAGTTACTCAAAGAACAGCCAATGCCGGCCACCTGAGACGCCCGGCACCACAGTTATTGTGACAGGCCAGCCAGCCAAACATCTGTCAACCTGAGCACTGCTGGGATGGCAGCAGCGGAGGAGGCAGCGTAGGAGGAGAGGGGAGGTACAACAGGACAGGAGGAAGAATATATAACGTGGAGGCTCTAAAACTGGCATGGAGATGAAGAGGGAAGGGTTCAAACTTTTCAGGTATAATAGATTCTTTTTCTTGTTTTGCAGTATTTTCTTTCAACAAGTACAATTTGGCACTTTATGATGGCAAGTGGTTTATAAAACTTCACTGACAGATTAGTGGCAAATAAAGAGGACTACTGTCATGCTGAAATAGATGAAGATCAAACAGCAATGCGCCCGTGTTAATGCTTCAGTGGTGGAGGTGTCAAACAAGGTGTGTCGAGCCAGTTTATTTGTCCTTCTGCACCATTTTAGCACCCGGATGCTTTGACAGGGCCACAGGTGGACTAGTAAATTCTCGCCCCACAGGCGAAGGCAGGTGAGGGAAGCCAAATAACAACAGGTCACCTGCGGGAACGGCCGACGTAAACAGCAAATGACCAAACAGGCTGCAGGTGTCTACGCAGTCTACGACCCCGCTGACCAACAACCACCTGCAAGACTTCCTCCGACTCTCCTCCTCTTTTCAAATTCCTTCCCCTTTCATTTCCTCTCTCGCTCCTTTGAAGGTGCTTTTGAAAGTGCAGGTATGGTCTAGCAGTGGGTGATTGAAGGAGAAAGACTATCTAAAGGTGTGAGACAATATGTATGCAAATGTTCCCCTCCAGCGGCTCACCAGTGGAGCCGATCCCTAGCACGCTTGCCATAGGGTGGCGGGATGAGGATTTATCATCCAATAACACCTCATCATAAATGATAAACACATAAGCCGGCCTGAAACATAGTTACACACCATCCCTAATGCGGCCACAGACAGGGGGACGTAAATCAGCAGAGATATTGTATTGTTTATAACAATTAAGGCACAGAGTGCTCGGATATAACAAAAACTTGGACACAAGGAGCTGAATAAAAATAAAAGTGTTTTGGCATTTAAAAACTGGCATGCTCCCGCACCGAGAATTATTACAGCCCAGTCGGCCCACAAACGCACAGACGGAGTTCTCTTCAATTGCACAGCGCTCGAGCCAGACGGGAGAGAATTAATAAGGCACTACAGTGTATCGGTGTTACTAAATTGGCGGTGTTTCATAACAGAGTCTTTCAGAGCAGTTATCAATTAGAAACAATTAAAAGAGCCATTCATCATTCTTACAAAGCCGCCCGCGTACGGGGAGCGACACTGACAGGGAAGCCGATCAAATGTAATCAAAACCGTAACCGGCCCGCGCTCTCTAACCGAGGCGAGCGTTGACGGGGCCCCGAGCTGCGTCCGCGCAGAGATCACACCTCCGACGAGCCCCGCTGGACGGCACGCTGCGCGCGTCCGTCAGACACAGACACGCGGCCGCCGAAGTGACATTTAAAAAGAAAAAAAAAAGTGAAGAAAAAAAAAAAACGAACAGGTTTAAAGTCAAGCTGCGCAGACGCTTCAAAACAGGAGAAATCACACAAACAAGTCCGCCCTGCCGTGGGTGACGCTGAGCCCTGCTGATTGACATGCAGTTTCCTGCTTCCTCTCTTTTCCTGGGAAAAACCTGCAGCGAGCCTTCACCACGCCAACATACTCTTATCTCTGGCTCGTCAGTGGCCGGGGAGATGGCATCTTAATGCAAAGACGCACTGGGGGAAAGCGGAGCCTCTCCCCTACTGTATGCAGCCTATCTGTGGGCATCCAGCTTCCACAGCTCCCAGTTCCCCAGAGGTGATGGTGATGGCACAGAGCGAGGCTGCCCCCCCCAACCCCCCCCCCCCCCCCCCCCCCCCCCCCCACCCCCCCCCACCCCCACCTCCACCTCCACCTCCCGGGCATATGGCTAATCAATGCAGCCTCTTCCGTGCAGAGGTAACTTTATACTAGAGGAGGCAGGATAGGGGAGCTACCAGTGCGGCCTCCCTGTCTCTCTACCCTAATGAAGCTCCCAGGTAATCAAATCACTGTACACACAGGCAGATGGCCAATAAGGGAACAACCACCGGAGCGCTTTGATGGAATCACAAAGTTCTTTAACTCACCAATGAGTCATTTCTCCTTCGTCTCTTCTGTTTACCGCTAAACAAAACCGACTGACTGACTGTGTGCGTCTGTGTTGTCGTTTCTGTCCCGGTGCTTGTTGCAGCATTTTCGCTGATCGGGTCTGACACAAAAGGGATCGGAAGGGCTGAATAACATGCTCATCTCTGCTAAATTTGGCTGATGATGCATTTTCATTTGCCGGTGCTGGATGGTACTGAATTTGTGGAGTGAGAGGAGTTATTCCAGGCGAGTGGAATTCCTGTTCTGTCAGTGCACAGTCTTAGGCAGAGCCAAGCCATTGCACCATAAATAATGAACTAAACTTGGGTGCAAAGAGCTTTGTCACAGAAAGCATTGGGATTTATCAAGAACGGGTGCAACTGACAAACCGATTGTCCCCGTTCTTGTCATTATGACCGCTGTGGGAAAACGTCTACGAATCCGATTAATTAAAACAAGGAAACGAGTGCTATGGATAGCAGCAACAAGACTCTGCTTTATTTATTCAGAGAGCAAAATGAAATGCAAAGTACAAGATAAGTATGGATGTGGGAGAAAAGAAAAAAAAGTGCATCTCAGAGGAGAGACCTATCCCGCTCTCAGGTTCATCACCTGAAAGTCAAAGAAACACTGTGTACATAAAAACTTAAAGAGAGTTAAGTTACATCAAAGTTAAGCAAAGGGAGATGAGGTAGGGGTGACATGTTTTGAATCTCTCCTGTAACTGACGCTTTCATCATATCGGCTACGGATCAACGGCATCAAAGTGTTTCTAGAAAGGAGCCTTGCACCGAGCTGACAATAAAAATGTATACTCACAGACACACACACAGCTGAACAGCAACTTGAACTTTTGTAGATGCTCTAACACAACATCATTTTTTTGAGAAGGCAGAAAACGTGATCACTCAAGCACACACGGAACTGATACCCACAAACCTCTAACAGTGGAGGTGACAGAAAATAAGGAATTTCTGTTCAATCTAAAACATCTATCTGTCCCATCCATCCATCCATCCATCCATCCATATCCTTTCTCAGTGTTACAGGTGTTTTCATTGTACTTTGAAACAATGTGCTAGACATCCTCACAGTACAGTGTGTGTATGTGTGTGTGTGTGCGGATTCAACCTGGCTTTGAAAACTGTGACTACCTGTGGTGAGAGACATGCTCTTCCCTGGTAAAGTATGATCTGCTTTAAGTCGGGATGAAACTCATGTTTACACTAATCCCATTCACAGCAATAATCCGCTCCACATTATAGAATTCGCCATAATTACCTTTCAATCAATATGTTAACAGTGACTCAATCAGAAAACCCTGGCATAATCTCACGGCAACTGTTGGCAGCTCCACAAGCGACAGGCTCAGGGGGGGCGAAGCAGGCTGCTGCCGTGTGTGTCCTCCAGCTAGATTTAATAAAGAGAGGTTATTATAAAGGAATATTTTCCCTGCTCTTCCAATCTAGGAACTGGCAGTAAGACCTGTCTCATTCTCCTCGCTCTGCAGAGCAAGTAATACCCACTAATCCCAGACACAGGAAGAGGCTGTGGGGATGTGAGAGGAGGGGCGGGGTAGGGGGGCTGGGGGGGTGGAGGGCAAGAGCTAATGTCATTATTTACAGTTTTTATGTTAAGTTTCTTCAGCCATTCACACCCCTGGCCTTCGACCACATCATGCTGATCTGTGGGTGTGCGAAAAAGTGTGCGCATGTATGTGTGTGTATAAGTGCATGTGTGCGTTTGTGTGTGTTCATGTGCATGTCTGTGCTGTCAGCAGAGCATGTCCAGTGTGGAGGACTAGACACAGACCGAAGAGTCGCAATCCCCAATAGTGTTCATTTAGAGGGCTTCAGACCAGCACTGCAGGCAGGCACGCACACACACACACACACACACACACACACACACACACACACACACACACACACACACACGCACACAGATGTGTGCGCACAAACACACAGGAAGCTCCCGGACCCATCCTATCCAGTGTGATGTAATGAGATATCTGCTGTTTCCCATTTGAGCCTCTTCATCCTCCGTGGAACAAAAACAACTGATGGAGGGGAATTAAAAGGAAAGGAAAGGAAAGGAAAAGAAAATAAAAGAAAGGAAAGGAAAGAGGAAGATAGTAACTCGAGGACAAGGAGTAAAATCAGATTCCTCTCCCTCTGTCTTTCTCCCCTTTTCTGTTTAAGGGAGTAATATGTCTCCATCTCTGTCTATCCTATTGTAATGGAGTAGGTCTCACTACGCTGCCTGAGGAAATTGCCTTATAGTCCCTCTGCCCCTCTTCTATATGTGGACACACGCGCACACACACACACACACACAAACAGACCACTCACACACTCATGGAGGTGGCCCCAGTGACACTGCTTAAATATTAATGACCTGGTTCTCTCTCATTAATAATAGCTGCAGCGCTGATTACTCTGCGAATATAACCGGGTGCGTGCGGGCGTGCACGCGTGCTCGCGTGCATGTTGACGTGCCGGCACACATATGGAAGTGTGCCTATACACAATGTGCGAGCCAAGTATTTGTTCTGCCTGTCGCCGGCGTGCGGCGTGGTGAATCCCACCAAAAGGATTAGTGACACGGCGTTTCTGAGGTAAATGAAATAATATTGAATTATGTAACAGCGCGCGTGTTAAAGGTTAATATACGGTGATGAATCCAATGCCAGGTAGTATCAGCGCGTGTGCTAACGCCTGTGTGTGCGAGAAGGAGGGAGGAGAGCAGCTCCAACATGCTCCAACGTGCTCCAAACATACATGAAAAAGAATTATACGCACACACACACACACACACACACACACACACACAAACACTCGGGCTTACATATACAGAAACATTCGCGCAGACGGGCTTCCACTCAGTTAAGCCATGCATGAGGCGTGTGAGATGCAGCTGGCTTAAGCTAGCTTAGCAGCAGACGCAACACACTCACACACGCACTCACACAAACGCACGCACCCACGCTGAGGCCCGCGGAAAAAAAAAAAACAACAACGGGCAGACATCAGTATCCATCGGGTTGTAATGGAGAACTTTGCCTCCCCCAGCTAAGAATAGCAGCGCTGTAGCTCGCCGTGAGGAGAGAGGACAGAAAGCGAGGCTGCTGGTGGAGGGAGCGGCGCGATGCCACGGGCTGTGTGTCCTTTAGCAGTGATGAGTCAGCAGATTGCCCCGGTGCACATTGTCACTGGAAAGCAAATACGAAAGTCTTAACTAAGTCACAAATTCAGCAGGCGCTGAGCTAAAGCCCGTTGCTAAAGTTCTCCTGTGTTTGTTTGCTTGTTCGTGTTTATGTCGGTGTGGCCAGATGTGTGTGTCAGGTAGCACATTGTAGCAGTGAGAAAATATAAGAAAAATCCGGCTAAGTTGCTGAGAAAGTAATTAAAAACTTGTATGAAAGAATAGAGGGAAGAGGCGAGTTGTTACAGATATTATGCTGTGGCATTAGCGTAGCGCTAACAAGGTGATTTCCATGGCTAACGCCGCACTCACTCCGGTGTTTGTGTGCACTGTATTGTGTATGTGTGTGCCCGGCTGCGAGTTTGCTTATGTGGCCGGCAAACCTACAATGTTCCCCATTCCCCAGATGAATTACACTGAAGCGAATAGAGACAAGGAGGGCGAGCGAGGAGAGGAAAGCACAGCGAGGGGAAAGCAGAAACAGTAATGAGTGTTTCTGGGTGTCGAGGGCGCAACGGTGCAAGGAAATGAAAAGAGGCAGTCACCCTTGATCTTTTATCAAACATGCAAACATACATCTCTACGATCGATGTGACCTATACTTCATCATCCTCGGGCCGAGGCAGGAGTCAGACTGGAGCTCCCGGTGAGACCGGGCTCAGGTCTCTCAAGCCCCGGCCGTCGTTACCTGCACTGTCTGGCCATGGAAATCACCCTATTAGCGCCGTGCTAACGTCTACTCTGGATTCCTGGGACACTGCAGCTGGCCCTATTTTAATTGGCTGACTATTAATATTTCATTCCTTTAAATACAGCGTGTCACCTCAGTCTGTGCTGACCCTGACCCTGGGGTTGGCTGCTCTGTATGTCGGAGCAGGAATATAGATGGGGGGATTATTTTCACTGGTAGCTGCCATGATGTTACTTTGAACTTTGCGTTTTTGTGTTTTGTGATAATGGTTCATGTATTTTGTCATTACCAGGAGTGAATGAATTCACTGAGCTTTTGGTATTGACATGAGATTGACAAGAACTGCTACATGATTGGAAGATTTTAAAGATTTAAAGTACAACCTGTACTTCATACCTGTGGGTATAAAGTGGTTAAGATAATGGATGGATGGGCAACAGTGATGATTCATGTGCAGAGGGAGAACAATTCAAGATGTTGACACAATGAAACTTTC
This sequence comes from Karalla daura, assembly GCA_029224185.1. Classification (NCBI taxonomy): domain Eukaryota; kingdom Metazoa; phylum Chordata; class Actinopteri; order Chaetodontiformes; family Leiognathidae; genus Karalla; species Karalla daura. The sequence continues at coordinate 17,772,877 of CM055195.1, forward strand.
AGCTAAGAGGTGGATTTACAGTGCACATGGTGGAGGAACTGCAGGTGAACATGTCGCTTAGTCAAAGCCTCACAACCAGCCGCACACACACACACACACACACACACACACACACACACACATACAGGCAGGCACACACACCTGGCAGCCCTGGGGCTACCTCCAGGACAGAGCGGCTGATGGAGCTGGAGGAGGAAAGGGGAAAGGCAAAGGGTGGAATAAGTTAAAGTGGGTGACATAAAATGATGGGGGTGAAAAACATGGAAAAACAAGGCCAGAGAAGACAAGAGAAGAAGGCAGTGTGTGTTTCCTTAGACTGTGGAGGTTAAGATAAGTTATCAAAAGCTATCAAAAAAATGAGTCTGGAGCGCTGATTCAGTGCCCATGTGTCTGTGCCTAGGTCACGGAGAGCAATGCCGTGAATGTGAAAAAACCTTTTGAGCGAACTGTGTCTCGTGTAGCACTTTCCAGTTGTTCCAGACTGCGTTAGTTGTCGCCAGCATAACACATCTGAATATCTGAAGTAACTCTCAGCTGGAGAGTTAAACTGTAGGTACGGTGGGTGCCAGTGCTGCAACAAATGCCCTGTAAATAATCTTGCTCCATCCGCAGAGTAATAAAATATAATCAGACTGCGGTCGCCAGCTCAAATGAACTAACGCAGATGTCTTTTAAAGTCATTGTTTTTTTATTTCCTCTTGCAGCTAGGTATAGGTCTAATCATACTCGACTCATGACGTTGCAGTGGGTTTGGCAGTGAGGGAAAAGAGTGAGAAGAGTGTTTCCATACTTACACTCTTGGTTACAAGGACTTAGGGAAAATACATTTTGCTCCATTCTGATGTTATGCTGACAGATGCACCATGGGAATGGCCACTTGTGGATGCTATTTTAAGGAATTACAGTCGTCTCTGACGTACTGGAAAAGCACAGAGGATGGAATATGTCTTCACACGTTACCAAAGCTGCGCAGATACCTTATCTTTCACACACGTACCGCCGATCTTTCTGTGCAACTGCATCCCTGTTTGAGTTGATATGGGATTAGAGCGGAAAGGCGGAAATCAGCTTACGGAAATGTAAATCCCATGATCCAGTGTTTATTTATCATCTCACTCTGAATTTTAAATCAATACTGTTCTCCATAAGTTCGCACATCCCTGTTTACAGTCGTGTCTTCCTTTTACAGGGTATCCCTGCTTTTGATTGAAAGCACGGCTGACATTTGCTTCGCGGCACCAGAAGGTAGACTTTTACAGCCTGGGTGTGAGCCCCTAAACCTGCCAGCTTGACACACTCTGGCACGTGGGGCCTGGGAAGCAAACACACAGTCGCTGCGAGTCTCAAACCTTCGGAAATACAATAGAAAGTCTGATGCTTCTCTGTGGTGAGGTTCAATATTAGCGAAACGCTCTGATAATTTACAGTCACAGTTACAGTCACTTATAGGGGACGCAGTGGTGATGCTCACATTTGACATTGCAGTCAACTGCATTTGGCAACCCTGAAGGTGCAAATTGGTGCTAAGGGCAAAGGAAGTACAGGTAGGATTGTGATGTGACAGCTCTGCCAAAATGTGTGTGTGTGTGTGTGTGAGAGTCATGGCTGCTCCTGTGGCCTTTAACACCCAGTCATCTGTCATCCATCAGCACCAGCTCCGCACTGCTGCCGTCTCAATTGCCTGACATAATATTGCACACACAACGCTCACTTTCTCTGTCTCTCTCCCTCACACATACACACACACACACACACACACACACATAAAGTATCTTGACAACGTGCCACCAGCACCAAGTGTGAGTGGCACAGAAACACACACACACTAACACACGCACACACACATGCACACACTGTGCTCCTACAGTGTTCCCTGATTAACGAGATGGTTTGTTCTCTTCCTCAGGCCTGGACCAATCAGGCACGAGGACACAAATCTCTCCCCGCTGGTGATGCTGAAGGCCACCGGCCACTATTTATTGGCAATCTCAGCCCTGACTACCCAGACAGACAGAGCAACACGCTTGCCACAGGAAGACGCCACCGCTGTGCTGCCTACGTGTGTGTTTTCCACGCGCTCTGGGTGAAATCGGCTGCGGGACACAACATGTCTGTTTACATCGAGTGGCGGCAGAGTCGGAGGACATAACAAATAATACACACGAGATTATAGAGCACCGAGGGGTCTCCTCGTTTTTAGATCGTGTGGGCTTTTCATTACAGCCACAAGCCCATCAAAGCTGCGATTAAAGCAGAATGGAACTTCTGGGCTCGCAAGAATAACGTCTGCCTTATATCTCAACAGAATTATTCCTTCTTTTCTTGCCTCTCTGGACTTAATTAGCAGGATTTAGCAGGCTTGGTGTTTTAGCTGCTCAGCTAAACATTAGTAATTGCTGTGTTTATCTGCTTTCAGAGTAAAAATAACCCACATAGAAAGGTTGTGACAGTGTGGCTGCCTCTACCAAAGCAGTATTCCTGTTTTGTTCGCTGAAATCTGAAAACAGCTCCTCGTGGCAGATTCTGTTTTTTTTTCTTGTATTTTTTTCCTGAAAGGCCGCAATGACAGCTTTGTTGGTGAAACATTTATCAGTGTTCCCGGTAGTTATTTTGAGAAGACTTTAATTGTTTACAGTGTTTCATTTTCTTTTTCTTCTGTTTTGTCTTTTTAATGGCTCTAACATCCTATCAAGCGGCTAAATTACACATAGCTCTGCCGTGACCCTCACGCCGTGAGGTTTGAGCCGCAGGGACGGGGAGCCTTTACATTTTCCCTGTCATCTCCTCATCTCTTCACTTTCACATTCACTCCCCACTATCCCGCTCCTCTCTCTCTCTATTCATCTCCCTAATAAGAAAAGCCTTTGAAATTTGTGCCGACTTATGACTCGCCAATTTCCAGAGAAAACAAACAGCATATGTTAAGATGCAGACGCACAAATGCAGAACACAACATAAACAGCTCAGGAATGTACACATCATGTGTTACATTCCTAAACTGAGGGATGAGTGGAGTTATAGGTAAAGTCAACAACTTCTACTATGCCCTAGTGATATTGATGCCACACAAGGTTTCAACACAGAGTGAAATAGTGGGAGGAAACGTGGAATAACAGGAGCCAGAACTGAACTTGGCCTGGATCGTACTGTACGTGAGTCATTCTTTGCATAGTCAGACACGCTGTGATCTCAAACCTGGCTCAAAGTCATTACAGCAGGGAGGCCGGAGAGGATCCAGGAGCAGGAGGAGATTAAAGTGCAACTTCAAGTTCGAATCCTGCCCCAAAATCAGAACAAACTTTTGACATGAAGTCTACTGCAATTTCTTTTATACATATGGATAAAACCAGAAATGACGTGTCATTGTCTTACCTATTAGCTGGAGATGTTATGTATCTGCTACTTACTATCTACTACCAATTAGATCCATATTTGAGTATGTAAAGGTTATGTATAAAATGCTATTTTTCTATCTAAAAAAAACAAAAATGGCAACAACAGCATATGGTCCAGGCTGCAATCCTTGTGTGTGCCGTTTCTCCTCCTTTACTCAATCGGGACACACCAACATCAATGTGATCGGTTTATATGAAAAATGACAATTGTTTTACCGAGGGTTACATACCAGACTATTTTTGTCTGGGATCAGTGACTTCCTGGAGTCTCCACTAGTTGCCAGGCAACAGCACTGAGCTTTGAGCTGAGTTTGGCATGTAACCCCCCGCAAAACTACAAATTGTTGTTTGCACATGCGACATGTTTTATAAATGAAACAATCAGCATTCAGTGTGCATGAATTTTAGTTTTGCTGTTTAACTGGACCAACAGAACAAACCAGACCTCATTTACCATAATCATCTCATGCTCTCCACAAAACAAATAAGCAAACTTTTCCTTAAAGGTTCGAACACTGTCTCATCAAGTCTTGATGTAAAGCGTCCAACCGCACCCAGTGACACCCAGCTGAGAGGAAGATCTAGAGAAACTTTATTTGTTTTAATGTGTTTTTAAAGAGCGAGGAAGTGGAGAGGGATAAAAGGAGGCAAGGAAGGGAATAAGAGTGAAGTCCAAGAAGGGACAGATGGTTCGGTGAAGTGATGGAGGACAAAAAGACGAAGACTAGAGGTCAAAAGAAGAGAGCAAAGGCAAGACGTTACGAGCCGAGCAAAAGCCGCGCACGCAGATGATCACAAGCCAGGACACTGGGGTTTGACTGGGAAACTTTTCAGAAATCTCCCAGAGTCCTGAGCCGAGCAATGGCAGGATATCTGGAGAAGGAGAGGGATCACAGGGGGGGAACGTGGGTAAAATGCCAGGGAAGTGAAGAAACTTTTCTCCGGAGTCAGCACATCTGCGGCGGAGCACCGTCTCTACATCTCTGCTCTACGGGGCCACACACACACACACACACACACACACACACACACACACACACACACACACACACACACACACGCCGGGAGAGGTGGAAGCTGCTCGTGTGACAACAGAGAGCGAGGGCTGTGAAAACATGTCAGCGTGCTCGGTAATTGTCTCAGCGTGACTGCCACCACAGCTGCAGAGGACACGTCACGTGAAGGCAAAGGGCTTCCACGCTCGCTCCCGGGCCGACGGTGAAAAGCTGGTGGCTCAGTTACATCTATTACACGCTGCTCGGATACGGCTCATCCCACGGCGGAGCTAAGTGAAGAGCGAGCCGATGACCCCGCCCGCCTGTGTGTCCCAGAAGAGCAAAACTAACACTTCAAACTTCCCCTGATCTGATTTATCTCGCCTTTGATATGGTTATTATGAGATTATCAGCTTTGCCCTCACACTGAAAACTGCATTATCATAAACGTTGTGTGTAATGTGACGCCAGACCCATGGTGATGTCTATCAACAAGACAAAGAAACATTTACACTGGAACTATCGCAAACACATGGAAATGTGTGTTATAGCCACATTGTTAATGTGCCCAGCTAGGTAAAGGTTATGAGGACCATATCCTGCTTGATCCTCTCACCCACAGGGGACCCCGATTCAGTGTTTGGCCTGAAAAAACTCAAAAGACATTATCAATCTTGTGTCGCTAGATTGTGGTTTCGGGTGCAGTTCAGTTTCACTTTGCCGTCATGTTTCTTCAACTTCTGGTTGTAAAGTTGTGTTCTTGCTTGACAGATCCATCAACCCCGCCTTCCCCCAGACTTTCTTCCTCATTATGTCACTGGCGCCTCTAATTTGATGTGTTTACAGTTAAGTCAGGGGGAAGCCTGGAGCATCTTGACAGACGTCCAGATACGAAACACACCACAAACATCTCAGGTATGTGGAATTATCGTGCTCAGCATTCCTGTGAGACAAGGCCCTAACTGTAGCTACACAAAACTCTAGATAATGGTAAAATAATAAAACACACACATACACGCTTATTGTACACATCTCATAAGCCTGATGCTGATGTAAAACTTAATTTTATAGTGATATTAACAATCATTTGGTGTAATAGATGATACGTAATTTAATGCAATACGTTTTATTAAATCTGCAATTAATTACTGCATCCAATTACAGTTGAAGGACCGCATATTGCACTACGTGGCCTTTGAAACACCCGAGAGTGACTAAATCGTGTTGCCTCAGCTACGATATTCACTGAGCCTATGAGATGAGGAAAACACAATTAAGAAGTATCACTATTAGATTATTGTGGCTTTGAAAATGAAGACTAATAACCCGGCTTGCTGCTCGCCTCCTAGCCGCAATGTGCGACTGTAATTGCTACCCACACACACACACACACACACACACACACACACACACACATACACACACACAGTCACACACACACCATTAAAGGTCAGGGATCAACAGTGTACAGACAACCGCAACATGACCCATCTGGATTTGACAGTCACTCCGGTTCACTGGGTGCAGTAAACAGAATGACAAATGCGTATTTTCAGTTCCTGCAAAGCACTAAGTGGGCCTTGTTTTCTCCTCCCTCTCTCCGTCCTCTCGTCTCCGCAGCCATTCTCCGCTTTTATTCGAGCTAAATCTGAACGCATCACACTAATGCTACAAGACACATGGGCCGGCTCCGTGGGAGCAGAGAGCCGATGACACAAGAAGATGGAGATGATCTGAATTCCTCGCTCCCTCCCACTGTTCCTCGTCAGGCTCAAAGTGAAATACAGCTGCATCTGTAACTAGTCCTGCACAGTCCACTCGCCGATGAGCGTCCCTGTCCTCAGCGCTCGTGGCTAGTATTATGGCCACTGTTAAACGAAGAAGCACCGAGCTGTGTTTTCATTCAATTAAACTTCCCTAGGGTGTGCAGTGGCAAATGAACTGCAGCCTAACAAACTCCCACCACCACACATCACTCTGCTAATCAGACAGCAGCCATGAGGCGCAAACTCCACTTTGACAGTTTCATTCCCACTGCATGGACACCTCTGGATTATTGCCCTTGTGCACATACACAGCAACGTATTCCGTCTTTGTGAAGATTAAAGAAATAAATCTCTATTCCTGCTGGGGGCTGAGAGAGCCAAACCCCGGGTTCAGCTGTCACAGACCGGCCTGCCACTTTCAACATGACACAGACACACACTTTGTTTGTATTATGTGTATACAAGAGTCATTTATAGAATTATTTTGCTCCTAACACAACAACAGGGGCTAATAAAAACACATCAACTGATGTCGTAAAGGGGCAGGTGCCCATTGGCCAAAACGAGCCCAGACCAGGATAAGAAGAAGAAGCAAAAAAACCCCCCAAAAACCCAACTCATTGACAGGCCAGGCCTTGAAATTGAAATCCACCAACTTCATACTAATACATGCTGTAATTCACTACATTTTTTTTATTGTTCACAATTGTTACCATGTCAGACTAAAGGCTGGCAGCACTACAGTATGTTCCCACTTCAGTCACTTAATTGAGCTCCATTTGGATGAGATTTCAGAGCAATTACAATTTCATCTATTGTTGTTTGGGGCAAAATATACAGAGATTGGTCCTTTAGATGCGATAAAAGGCGAGGAAATGTTAACTTTTTTTCCAAAATTTTGGAGAGATTTTGGAGAGTTACGGAGAAGTGCTCGGTACACACACCGATCAGAGCGATGCAGATTTAATCACATATTCCTAAAAGGGCAAAAACCACAGACTCCCGCAGGAAACTAATGACTTTGCACTTGGGGAACATGTTTATCCCTCTCTGAAGTATGCAACCGCTGCGCACGCACGGCAAACAGACACACAGATCGTGGAAACCGCTGTAATAGCGGTGGATGTATTCGCTCCTCCAGAGCGATGAAAGCCTCGTTCACATGAGAGGCTCCATTAACCTCTGAATCAGCTGCCATACTATTACCTCCACTCGCACACACACACACACACACACACACACACACACACACACACACACACACACACACACACACACACACACACACACACACACACACACACACACACACACACACACACACAGACATTCCCATTATTACATTAACCTACATGGTGTTTTACTGAGTGGTTACTCATGCCAGGGACTATTACACTGCAATTTAAAGGCCCTGTGCGCCCACACAGGTGTTATTCTGGCTGATTAGACTTCATTTCAGGGTGATGTTGGGTGGAACATTGATGGGAGTCACTAAACCCCGGGTGCTTATAAAGATGACAAAGGCGCAAGTTGTACAACCCCAACAGATGCCGCAAAACTAATGAGAGATCACCCACATGGTCCCTTGTTCTTTTTTCTCTATGCAATAAGCTCAAAATAAAGCAACAATGTCAATTTTCCTGCTCAAGAGTGCACATCGAGGAAGCTTCTCCAGCGATGGCTCCCACACTTCTCTTAGGAGTGCCACATTTAACACGCCATTTGTGTGTGTGTGTGTGTGCGTGCATAGAGTGTATTCGCTGCACTGTGACGGTAGTGGGAGGAAGGAAGTCACACGCCATCTCGTCTTCCATGAGCTGCTGTCCCTTAGGTTGGCTGGTTACATAACTGATGCTAGCACAGAACACTGGCCACCTCCAGGGAGGTCTGCTGCACGTAACTGTAGTCACACACACGCTCGTACCTGCTGCTGCAGTGTGAGAGCTCTGCTGCTCACCCCACATACATCGAACCGTGATGCATTATTTATAAATCAGATTTGCACATTCATAGACACGCCTGTATAAACTGGTCATAGGATGTAAGGGGCGAATGATGCCAAACACGTTTTTTCAATCATCTTCCATTGTAGACATCCAGTTTCCCCAATGTCCAACAAGGTGTTTGAGATGCACACCATCACAGAGTCTCAGTGACCAGCTGGTCGTACCTGACAATGACAAGCCAGCGAAAAGCAGAAAAGCACAGGTGTGATAAAATGACCCAGCCTTACAGAGTTGGTTTGTATTAGTGGCATTTACACCATGGAAAATGAAAAAACAAATATCCCTTGTAAACTGCATCTAAGAATGAAAGAAAGAAAGAAAGAAAAGCAAGCTACACTTGGAAGTTAGGCAGCAATCCTTTGTCAATCAAAGTCAAGCAGGATTGTCATTTCTTCCACATGAAACAAATTCAAGGGCACGCAGTTCGCCACGGAGCAGGGCTGTTCAATGTCAAGACTCTGGCGCCAAAAAACTGTGAATAAAGCATCAGAGGCAGCACGAGGGCTCAGAAAGCCGCTAATCTCGTCAAAACACCATGATCACCATGATTACAGCCACGCTCTCTCAATCACCGGGGCTGCAATAACGCCATGCCTCTCCCTCTCTGTGAGGCTTCCTTTCCTCTCTGCCCCGCTTCACTCTCTCTTTGTCTCGCAGGCAGATGTGCATACACACACACACACACACACACACATGCAGAGAGAGAGAGAGAGACACACACAGACTACGTGTGGGTCAGTGCAGCAGCATTGGCTGCACATTGGAGCAGAGGTCGGCCGCACCCTGCTATTATCCCTGGAGTCCTGCTCTGTTTAAAGGTGGCGCGGTGGCACGCTGAGTGATGGCTCAATGGAGGGCCTGCTGGGAGCGTAGCAGCAGGTGAGGAGTCAGACGGACCGCGGGGAGAACACACACAGAGGGACACGCACACACACGCACGCACGCACACGCACACGCACACACAAATACGCATCCGGGCACAGGTGGCAGCGCAAAGGCTGTCACTCAGCCACGAGTGAAACAGGCGAGGAATGAAACCTACGGGTGGAGGAGCACACATGTACAGGAATGTTTGGCCGTGCGTGCACACACACACACACACACACACACACACACACACACACACACACACACACACACACACACACACACATGCTGAGTGTGGTAAAAAGCCAGTCGTGCTCCCCAGGGATGGAGCCAGTGGCCGCAGAGAGGGAGAGAGGAAGCAGCTGGCTGCTGGAAAACTTCCCCTCCTAACACTGTAATTTCCTCCCGGAGGCACACCTGGGCCCGCGCTCATTCACACATCTACGCAGCATCTGTGTGTGTGTATGTGTGAGTGACACACACACGTGCAGGAGTTTGGCGCCTGTGCGCGTGCACGACGCTCGCATTATCGTTGCATTACACATTATTGCGCACATAAAACGTGGCGCGCTTGCTGCGAAACAAGGTGTTGTCATTCGGGGCTAAAATAAGCGGGAGGCGGAGGCCGCTGTGACAGTGTGGCCCGGACTGAACGACTGGAGCATCTGAGAGCGCCCCACCAGCTTTATCTGCTCTATCTGGTTGTGAGATTTCCATCTGGGAGAGCCAAATCAGACAATGTTTTTGAAAACAGAAATTTTCACACATTGGATCCTGTCCAATTGACACCTTCTTTTCCTGGGTTCTGGGACTGCTATCTTGAGCTTTGCAGCCTGTATTTATCCACAATACTGTGGCCCGCTTAAGTTTATGTTTCCAAATTCTGGAATTTGCTTTTAAGCGCTGGGTTGTTTCAGGCTAAAAATGCATGGCCTCAGACAAGCCCTGGCACACGCCTTTGTTTACATGGGCTATATAGGGTGAAGGAATTCTCCACTGAAACTACTGGTTTGGAAAGTCGGAAACAGCAGGAGAGATGGCTCCTGATTTCATTGAGACTAAGGCTCAGAAAGCCATTTTTGCTTTAGGGCGAATGGGAGCCCGGTGCTGGAATGGGAATATGTTGCTTCAAGGAACTGAGCCTTGGGGACGGATGCATTATTGTGGTGGTTAGTAAGGAGATCAGCAGCGTTTTCAGGAAGCTCACTGTCTCTGTGAATACAGAAAATATCACAAGACATGTTGAGAACTTGTCTAAAGTCAATTTAAGAAACGCTTTAGATGGAGACAGAAGGAAATGAGCAGAAAAGTGAGTCATCATTCCTCACAAAAATGAGCTTCACAATTATGGCAAGAACACTGGGTCAAAGTTGAACTGAGATCTTGGTCTTTAAACTATGATGGATGTGGCCCTTTTCATGATAATTTTACAGTTCACCTTGATTTCACCTCCTCCAAAAACGTTTGCTAACCTTTGGCTTACTTTAAAAGAATCTGTCTTGAAATTTGCTCGAAATGCCATCAGACTTGTGTTAGCGTTGGAAAGGCCACAACAGAATAAGCTCTGGCATGTACAGACCGGTATTTCCCTTTCAGAATTGTCCGCATTCACTTACAGTTTGTGGCAGCGCAGATATGAAACCACGGGTTATAGAGGATATTCTTAGTCCAATCCTTCAAATAAGCATCTTAATGACGCCAGAGGAATGTCACCTTTCTCGTGTTTTCAGGTGGCTATTTTGGACACCGACAAGAGGCACGCTGTACTGCAAAGTGTCTGCTGGGACCCTCTGTTACATGATGAAGAAGAGTCCATTTGTGTGTATGTGTGTGTGCATGCTCACATCTCTAAGTGCTTAGTCACGAGCCTCCCCTTAAAAACCCCTTGCACTGTATGACTATCCCTGTGTCAGACCAGCAGATACAGAGCAGGGAGGAGTGAGCAAAGTGAGAGAAAGAGACATAAAGAAAGAGAGAGAGAGAGAGAGAGAGAGGGAGAGAGAGAGAGCTGTTCTCGAGGGAGCCCCCTTCATTTTCAGGATGCGGGAGGCAGACATTAAGCTCCACTGACTAGCACCACTGGCCTCTGTCTGACCCTCTCTGACTTCCTCTCGGCTGAGGCCAGAGCTGAGGCATCGCTGCGTCGGCGGCTCTGCAACGTGGCACAAACCCGGACGTGGACCGCATGAAACGGCAGACACGCAAGGAGAACAAAGTCGGCAAAAAACAAATAGGCCTCACTTCTCGACCTACTGCGCATGAGAGATAAGATCACAGCTGAATGACGGTTTCCACCCATCCATCATCTCACTCGCTCTGTACTTAAGCGCGCATATGGCAAAGGGAACTCACGTTGGATAGGTCGCCAGTCCATCACTTAGACACACGTCACACCTAGGAACAATTTACAGTCTCCAATCTACCTAAACATGCATGTTTTCAGACTGGGGGAGGAGGAGGAGGAGTCCAACCAAGATTAGAACCAGGGACCTTCTGGCTGTGAGGCGACAGTGGCCACACTGATCCACTGTGACACAATGATGGCTCCCATACTGCCAAAATATAACCAGCACACTGCTAGAAATGAGCTATAAAAGAAAAATGCCAGATTACAGTTTGTCTGCTGGGATAAAGGGGAAAAAAGGGTAATTTTTATGCAAAATATTTACGTGGGAGTCCAGGTAGGAGACTAGGTGAGGGGGATTGTGGGAAAAAGCCCTCTGGTGATCCATCTGTTTGGGCATGTCTCAGTACCCAGCACACACACGCTTACATACACACAGTTGAGGCGACGCGCTCTCGCAGACAGTCCAGTCCAGTCCCACCAGACACACTGCTAAACCCAAGGCCTCACTGTCCAGGCCGGGAGAGAAACAAACAAACAAACACATGTGCAGACACCAGAGAGCGAGACGAGAGGCTGTTAACAAAGTGAAGCTGAACGTGGAAAGAGAGGAAAAGGAAAAGAAAATTAGCAAAACAGAGAGAGACATTGATCAAAACCATCTAAGGAGGGAGATGAAATGAAACTGTGAGGGGTGGAAGAAAAGACAGATTGAAGGATGGAGCTCTGTTCGGCCGGCAAAAAATGAATGGCAATCCTTCGTTTTCTATCGCCGCAGCGATTAATTGACGAATGTGCCACATTAATAATAAAGCTTGCTCTCTCCACTTAGGACATTGATTCACACCTCCTCAGCTTATGGTGTAAGAAAGCGATCAATCTCGCTCCTTCTTCATCTCTCTTTCTCTCCTTGTTGAGCTCCTCTATTACCTTGCTAAATATAACTTCCTTCCCTCTGTCTTTAGCCAGGAAATGAGTCCAACATTCAATAACTGGCTGCGAATTAAGCAGGCTTGGTGAAGGCGATCTTCAGAAATGATTGATTGATTATTAATTAATTCGCTAATGTCTCTGATTGATCTACAAGGGGGTGGTGATTGTCTGAGAGGATATGTGGGGGGGTGGAATAAAGGCACACAGGAGCTGGTCTGACTTGGATTTTGATGGAGAAGGAATGTAGAGACCGAGGGATCCATAATGTGCTTCCCATGTGTCCATGTGGCTGCAATATTACAGTGATGTGATGTAACAACTGGAAGGTAAACTTGTGTTTACATAATGTTGTGGTCTAGAATAGCTAAGACAAAGATAAAAAGGAAAGACAAGAGGAACAGAGAGAGAGAAAGAAAGAGAGAGAGAGAGAGATTCACATCAAATGCTACTGGGAGCAGCACATGCCTGCTTGTCTGTCTGTCTGTCTGTCTGCTTAGCCTTGAAAATCCCAGCACTCAAAGCCAGACGACCACAGAACTCATGCCCACGCCATACATGCACAGGCGCACTCTCAAACACACACATAAACACACACGCGCACACATGCACACACACACACACACACACACAGGGGCCTGTTCTATCCTACGCTATTGATCTGCACCCCACTCTTCATTAGAAAGACAGATTCAAAGGCAACAAGGAGCGGTGAGACGTGTTGTGTGTGCGTGTGTGTCTGAGTGTCTCTGCACACGTATGTGTGTTCAGAAGTGTAAATGTATGATCAAGGGAGTTGTGTAAGCCGCGTGTGGTTACATCCTGTATCTGTGTGAATGTGCGCGTGTGACTTTCCGCAGCGTGTGCGTGCTTGTGTGTGTGTGTGTGTGCGTGCGTGTGTGTGTGCGTGTGTGTGTGTGCGTTCGCATGTGGATGTACTGCCAGGTATCAGTAACAGTGGGAGCAGATCTGTGTTACTCTAACGCAGTCTGTCCTCCCTGGGTGTTCCTATGGAAACTCTCTCTCTCTCTGTATATTATTAGACATTCTTGAGTCAACCGCTCAGAATAGGAAGACACAAATCACATCCATTGCGATGCACTCGCTATAAAGCGCTTCCCGAGCCGAAAGCGCCGATTCCGTGGGAACACTTTTTTGCTTTTGGTGATTAGTCGAGGTGCAGAGTCCGGGGTTACGATTGATTGACTTTTAGGCACCGGATCAATCACGGCGATTGGGCAGCCACTTCTACTGACACAAGCCCGAGGCGTACATTGCAGTAATATTTTTTTCTTCCCAATGCGAGCCAAGCTCCTAAACCCCTGACAGCACAGCTGCGCTGGAAATCCTTTCTTCTTTCTCTCTTTTTTCTTTCTTTCAAAATAGAAGTCAAATAACAATAAAATAGCATCAATGGTGCGGTGACCTGCAGGGTATATTTCTTACGACTTCATAAAAATGACAAAACATGCAACTTTTCCAAACTGTGCTCTATGCATTTTAGGTGCACTAACAATACTTTCTGGTGAGTTTCTCTGGGCACTCCTGTTTCCTCTCACAGCTGGAGCCTGTAAGTTGCCCCTGCCGTTCTGTATGTGCGCGTGTGGTGTGGGTGTGTCCTCTGCCTTGGCCCTTAATGTGCTGGAGGTTTCAGCAGATCCCTGTGACACCAGAGCACGTGAGAGATAACGTACGGATGTGTAATCTACTGGACGGTGGCGCTGCGCTGCCACATACTTATTGTACCCTCCCGTTTAATGCTCCCGTCACACTCGTGATTAATAAAAGATTGAAACATGTATTTTTATGTTTTTTTCACACACCCGTGTCGCCGTAGGGAGTTCCTTACATGCAGCAGCATTATTCAGTGTGCTTAAAGGGTGATACATCCAACGGGGAAATGTACTGTTAAGGTTTTTGTCACTTGTAAATAAGAGATAAAAAAGCATGCGTATTCAAAGCTCCAGAGTTTCTAAGTAGTCAACTTTAATCATCTGAAAAGATAAAGGAATGTGGGTTTACTTGAAGAGATGTATTTACTTAATTAAGCTGAATCAAGGACAATTCCTTTAAGTTTACCACCTACTTTTATCGTGTTTAAAAGGCCAGATTTTGTGCTTCTCATTTGACGGCAAAGAAACAACATTTGAGGGGAACACAAGATAAACAGACGCTGGGATGAATTCTCATGATTAAATAATTTTGCTGATGTGATGTGAGCGCGCAGACCTTGAGTATCAAAGCCTATTTGTGTACACTATTTGTCTTGCCTGCCGTCTAATCCGCGCGCTGAGGTGCTTATGCCAAACTGTAAGCACGATGCCTCCGCTAAAACAATAACCCTCCTTGTATGTTTATTTCATCCGCGGGGTGGAAAACGGAGGCAGACGCAGCCAGCCTCGAGTGCCAGCTGTTAATTGTTAAGGCAGCCAAGGCGGCGTGTAATTCTATAAAAGATGCACTGGGCGCTACCTTGCCAGTCCGTATGTCACTGCTTCACCACTGGAAAATGAATGCAGTGACAGAGGGATGCATTTGAGAGTGTGTGTGTGTGTGTGTGTGTGTGTGTGTGTGTGTAGGTGTAATCTTTTTGACAGCTGGGTATGCTCATGCTGTGATTCACTGTCTTTGCATACAATAGTTTGATATGATTATATAACCAGGTGCGCATGAAAGGAGTACGCTTTAAGTGTATTTCAGGATGCACTGAGGAGAAGGTTAATGACAAAAAAGTTGGAGGAGAATATCCGGGTTGGGTAGAAAGAGGTGTCGAATTGTTTCACCGACTGGGGAGTAAACGGCGTTAAGGGTGTAGAAGGGTGTGTGAACGTGGAGCAGTGGGAGCAGTGGGAGCAGTGGGAGCAGTGGGAGCAGTGGGAGTCGCAGACTGACCTCTGGAGTGGAAGTCTGCCGCCGCGCTGCTGATGGGCGCCTTCTTCACGGCCGAGGAGCGGTAGACGATGTGCGTCCTCCCTCCTCCTCCTCCCTCCTCCTCCTCCGCCTCGATCACTCCGTCGCCCCGTTCCACCGGCTCTATGAAAAACTCCTCCTGCTCCATCCGGATCATGCCGGCCTGGAGAAAGAGAACACAGCGTGAGCGCGTGACCTCTGAGGCGATTTTTAACATGCGTTCACGCCCTTTCACGCCCTTCCTCTCCTGCCCAGGCTGTTTCAAGAGGTTTTTCTTTTCTTTTCTTTTTTTCTATCCCTCTGCTGTGTTAAGGGGCATGCTGGGAGATAAGAGAGGAGGAGGGGGTGACAGTGATCCTCCCGCAGAGGTCCAGACTGACACCTGGCCAACACAACAGCAGGAGATGAAACTGTCCCACTCCTGTCCTGGACTAACACGTTCTGTCAGGTAATTCCCCACGTTCAACCTTGCACACACACACACACACACACACACACACACACACACACACACACACACACACACACACACGCTGAGAGGGGACAGGGAGAGACCTCGAGGAGGGTGGTGGTGGTTTAGAAAAGCAGTGTGCACACGATGCTGAGGAGTAAAGAAGCGTGCATAAAAAGAGTTGCGTGCAGACACAGGGATAACAGGCACTGGGAAAATTGCCCGTCACTCTCTCTTATTCCATCTGTCTGTTTAAGACAACTGGTAATTACCAAGGCAACGCACTGCTGTAGAGGGAAGCCATGGGGAGAACGCACGCAGAGGATGTAGAGACTTTGGAGAGGGAGAGCGCGAAAAGAAAGAGAGCGATAAATGAAGAAGAGAGACAACATCGATACGATCAGCGCTTGTCTGCTTCGCCCTTCGCTCTGACAGCACAGGGAAGGGATGATGAGTGAGCCGAGGAGAGGGAAGCGAGCCGATGATAACACAAAAAATACATGCAGGGATACATTACAGAGGGTGGGGAGCTGTGTGTGGACTGTGCTGCACAGAGAGGAGTCAGAGATCCCACCCCGGGGGCGCAGTGACTACAAAACGCCTGACTCTGTCATCCCATCACATCTGTGCTGTATATCACCCTGAAACTGCAGCCCGGACCGCTGTGAGTTTTATTAGGACAGGCCGACCAAGTACGGCACATAATAAAGATGATGACCGCACGTGAATATGTGCATTAAACCTGCAATGCTCTCAGGGAAACGACTGCGAAGCAAAGTCATGTGTCACACATCTGTGGCCACGCTGTGTCCATCACCCTCTGGACATTTCATGGAACTTGAGTCGTATGGAAACTCTTTTTATTCACCGAGCAGCTGGAGCCTCAGCAGCTATTCTTTGAGGGTTACACGGACGTATTGAATCCTTTGAGCCCAATAGGAAATGTAGTATAATAACTTGTATGCTCACTTAATTCCTCAGAGTGGCTGATTCGAAAGGGAGGGGATATTAACAAAAGTGGCCTCTCAGACATAAAAAGGAGCTCCTTTTCCTGCCTTCACTCCTGTCCTCTCCCTGTCTCCCTCTCTCTCTTGCTCGCTCGCTCCACATCAGTTTGAGGCTTTGGTCCCGGAAGGATGTCGACAAGCCGCTGACCTGCCCTCTCTCTCTCTCTCTCTCCCTCTCTCCTTCCCTCCCTCTCTCCTCATCCCTCCATCTTCCCCGAGCCGTGGTGCGGCATTCCGATCGGAGCTGATGGATCTGCGATGGTGCATGCGTTCCCACCCCAGAATACCAAGCAGTGGGGAGAGGAGAGCTGTGTCAAAGAAAAAAGATGACATGTGGGACTGGGAGACGTGGTCGGATCGATCGGAGCCGGCGTAGTGGGGGCGGCGGGTTAGAGAGAGGGGAAGGTGTAAGGGGGTGGGGGTGGGAAGTGGGGGTGGGGGGTGGGGGGGGGGGGGGGGGGGGAGAACCGGACACGTCCTTTGAAAAGCCGAAGTGAATAAGGCATCAAAGAGTCTGCGCACATTTCCACTGTGAGAAGCATTGTCTTCATCTCCTCTAAAGCTGGAGCAGCCAAGTCGTAGTCGAGGGGATTACAGGGAGGCTTGTCCAAACACTGTGTCCAGAACAGCCCCGAGAAATTCAGATTCATCAGCAGCACAGCACCAGGCCAGTGTGCCAACACCAGCCAACTTATTCTAAGATAGTTAGACTTAAGGACCCATTGTTATGAGCCCCACATACAAATAAACATGTTCTGACAGGAAATTATCAGATTTGACAAAGCAACGTATACTTTAACCATGCGGTTGAATAAACCAAATGATAAGGTATTAAGAATGCTTGAGAGAGGAAAAGAAGTCGAAAGTGAGCGCAACTACTGGAGAGGCCGTGAAAAAGTTCTCCTGGACATTTTGCATGCACTTTTAAGAGGGTCCCTAAGTGCAGCTTGTTATTTTCGCCGATTTCTGTCAAGCCAGACAAGATTTTCTTAGCTCCAGGCATCGAGCTAACGACACCTGGGCAACATCAGTCAAGCCTCATCCTGCACCGCCAAAACAAACGCTGTCTGGTGAAAGCTGACGAAAGTGATCAAATGTTGCTGCAGATACAACTTGGAAACTTTACACAATTGAAACCTCTGTGTTATTTCCTCTGTGGGCCAGCTGTCTGTTTGCTTACATGTTGGAAAGTCTGTTTCAAGCTTCTGTCTGTCTGTCTGTCTTTGCTCACAGTCTTCACATCACCTGGATCACATGTAACAGCCGCATGGCTTTTGAGACGCCCAAAGTGACCTTTTTCTCTCAGCTCCTGAATAATTTATGAAAACACATCCTCAAATTCTAGTCAGCGAGTGCTGTCAGTTTCATTAACAAGTGACCTGGAGTATCTGATTATAAGGATCAGTTTTCACGTGGGGCTGGTATATTCTTTAATAACACCAATTACCTAATCTATGTAATCTATTGTGCTTGACTTGATGATTACCCCACACTCCATAGTTTCTCCATCAGCCAATCAGAAATCCAGTTACCATGATTTACAGCTCCTCAGATTACAACGACCTGGATAATAGAAAATCTCCACAGAAATCCACACAGAAAGTATAAACGGACCTTTTTGCTATGAGGCAACGTCATTAATCACATAAAAATATTTTTGGTAAAATGATAACAGCAATAGTTGTCATCTTTTTTCAGTGACTGAAAGATATGCGGATAAATACACAATTTAGGGTGAAGGTACACAGTGAGAAGTTCCCTGCATTGGTGTGTGTGCACAGTGTGCACAGATGCCTCATGGTTGTGCTATCAGATCTATTTTCAGGTCACATTTCAATCAATTCAAACAATTCCTTGACTAAATCTCCATTGCGAGGAAACGAATCAAACAAATTACATTCCAGATTATTTTTATCACCAAGATTAAAAGGAGAAAATGAGCACACTCTGTGAGCGACTCATCTGGCTCATCGTTAAGGAAGAACGCCCATCTTTGCTCAGGACCTGGTGGGTTTTCGAGAGTTATTATTACTCTCACTGGCCACTGAGATGGTGACACTGACCACAAACCCTCCCTGCGAGACCCGCTGCCCATCCACAGGCTCCAAATCTGGATGCTACACACAGAGTGTCCGGTTACGACGGGAGGATCCTCTGTGCTCGAAGGCACACTGAGCTCTATTTGAGGATGTGAGAGGAGTAACTGGAGTCTGGGGTGAGTGTCCTGAGGGGCACGTGAGACAGAGGAGCAGCAGAGAAGGAGTGTTGGAGTGGAAGAGCGGATGTTGTGGTGAGGATCAAAGTCACACCCGGCCAAGGCCCTTCAGCTCAGTCCATCAGTGGCTATGTGTGTGCGTTTGATCTGGTGTCACTATGTGTGTGTGCGTGTGTGTGTGTGTGTGTGTGTGTGTGTGTTTGATCTGATTCATAACCCGGCTACTGCTGGGTAACTTCACACACAGTTGCACACATGCATCCACTGGCAGCCGGGTGCAGACACAGTCACACACAAGCACAGATACAAAACACACATCCACGCACAAATACAGCTTTGATAGTGACTCACTGGCACTGTGTAACCCACAGATTCATTCACCCTTTGAGTCATGAGAGAATCCGGCTCGTACAATAGTAGGGCTGATTTGAGCAATTAGACACACTTCAGAGCGGGAGATTAAGAGGACACGTCACAGCAAATATTAATAGCGTTTTGTTTAATCGCATCAGTGGCAAATTGTACCTTCATCCCCCAGCACTGAGCTCAGAGGAATCCAAGTTTGGATTCTGGGGCAAAAACTCAGATTTGTATGGACTTAATGACGTCAAAACTCGCTTTTTAAAAGTTACAATTTCCAAGATAACGCGACCCCTGGAAAACCTTTCCTCTCGGCTGTGGGAGGACGAAGTGCAGAGCAGGGGGAGTAAGAGGAGGGAGAGAACTGCAATTAAGGCTAAGCATTAAGACAGATTCATTAAGTGAAATTAATTATTTGCCGAATGTCTTGAAGACCGAGAAGATTGCCCAATTATGTAAAACGGCGAAATGCAAAGAGGACGAGGGGGATGGGAGAGGGAAGGGCCTCGCTGCGCCTACACACCCTGACACCTACGTCCTCTGTCACTTGCTCAAACACACTCACATACATATTGGATTGTGTGTATGTGTGCATGTGTGTGTGAGAGTGAGTCTAAGCCAGATGACAGTGTGATTTAAGCCGTGCGGGACTTAGCGATGCAGCCCCATCCCCATCACCCCCTCTGCTCATTACACTGAGTGGTCTCTAAAAATGGTCATTCGGCAAAGACAAAAACAGAGGAACCTGTAAGCACACACCTACACAACCTCACATACATAAACAGGGCTCGCCCTCGACTTCTCTCCCCCTGCTTCCTCCGCCTCATTTGCAAATTGTTCATCTTTGACCTACATTTTACATCACAGCGCAAAACACAAACTTTCAGACTCTGCGCCGTTTGTTTTTTTACTTCTCCTGCACTATAAAAAAAAAATCCCCAAACCCCCCCCCCCATGATTTTCCAGCAGCTGGGGTGCCAAGAAAATACTGTGAATAAACAGAAAATTATACGGCTATTTTCCCGAATTAAAATACAGTTTATGGTTGTAATTTTAACAAGATGTTGCCTTATTTTCAGGTTGTTTAACATTTAATTGGAAACATTTTCACGTTTTAAAATGATAAAATTACCTAGAAATATGGTAAATAAATGCTGTATTATGAATAATAACACAGACATTTACAGGAATGTGCTGTTATTAGTTGGTTTTAACACCATTTAAAGGAAAGAAAACAAAGAAATTATGCTAAAATTATAAATTAAATAGATATTTTACTATTTATTTCGCAGTAGACTAAAATTATTTTTAAGTTTGAGTTTTGAGTATTAAAGTTGAGTTTTACAGTTTATTCCATTAAATAACAAATATTTGTGAAATTATGATACATTTGTGAACATATTTTAACAATAAATATTTGTGTTTCTAATTGGATTTGTTGTAAAAGAACAGAAATATCACGTGTTTTCACAGTTATGGCGATTTCATTTCACATTTGACCTGTAAAATCTGTCTTCTTTTGTAAATTGATGGTATTTTAAAAATACAGAAAACATCTGTAAAATAAACAGTAAAATTCTGTTACATTACTTTTTCTTCCCCACAGTGTGTGCTGCCTATAGACTTCCAGCAACCCCAGAGAGAAGGAAAAAATAGGAGGAAATGTGAGGGAGCAGGAGCTCCGTGGTCAGTCTCCTGGACAGTTTCCTTCCCTATTTATTAATCTCCACATTTTCTCTTTTCCATCATCTCCCTACCCTCCTTGCTCTCTGCTGTGCTCTTTTCTTTTCCATCGCTCTTTTTGTTTCTCCCTCACCTTTTTTTTTTTCACAATTCCATTAGCATCCCATCCTGCCTTACTCCACGTCTTTCCGTTTCTCATAATGCTAAGTGGTGGAGGCACTCACGCTGAATGTGTGAGAGTGAAGACGGGCCCAGGTGTTGGAAAATGGAGAGAGCAAGAGACAGAGAGAGGGAGAGACAGAGGGAGAACAGACAACAGAGGACAGGGCCTATGATTTAAACAGAACCGGGATGGCACTGGCCTAAGAATAGCAGTGGTAGACTAAGCTAAACCTGGTTTGCTGGACTGCTGTGGAAAATCTGGTCAAGGGCGCGAACGTTGACACAGACGGAAACACAGAGTCGCTGACAGTCTGGCAGATAGATGGAGAGGCGGGGCGCCAGTCCCACAGACAGTAGGAGAAGGAGGTTGCCTCTGGGTCCCATCTCTCTCTCTCTCTCCTCATTCTTGTTGTTATTCATCAGGACAGAAGCTCCATCCCTCTGTTTTCTTTCCAAACAGAGATTTCTGAATCAGCAGTATACAAGGGAGGGAAAAGGCGAGGAAACAGAGACAGACGGAGCAGAGGAGTTAAAGCAGATGAAATGTGTGATATCCAGCCAGGAAGCAGTGGTGGGGAGACGAGGCTGTAGGTAAGAAAGTGACGGCTGAAAATCAACAAGTACAGGAAATTAGAGGAAAGACGAGAAAAGCAGAGCAAACAAGGAAGAGTTGGAGGGAAACAGTTTGGAGAGGAAAAAAAACAGGAGAGAATTAGCAAATTAGAGCGCATAATTTACTCCAGGACTGGAATAAAGAAAAGGTCCTCCTACTTCTCCTCCTGCTCCTCCTCTGCCTCCTCCTCCTCCTCCTCCTCCCCTGTCCATCTCTCTCTTCTCTGTGTTTCACCCTTCCGTTCTTTTTCTCTCAGCAGTCTGACAGCTTTCCCAGACAGCCAAATGTTCTTGGCCTGACCAACGTGGAGGAGTCAGGACAAGTGTAGGGAATGTTTACAAGATCTAATCATCACCAGCGTCCACACTTGGTCTCTGTTGTCTTTTCTCAGAGAGGCTCAGGGATCGGCAGTGGGCCTGTGCGCTCTGTAAAGGGGTGGCAGTGTGCTGCAGATGGCCAGAGGCTGTGCAGCTGATATATTGTTGGATCAAGCCTAACTCCAACCCCAGAGGAAGGCGCAGAGTGGCTGATGTTGTGTTACATTTACTGCATCCCCAACAACGCCACTAAGTGCCATTACAGGAAGCTCACAACTCCATGCAGGTCCTGAGGCAGCGCACCAAAGGCAATCTCTGAGGAAATGTTTGTTTAAGCCCTGAAAAACCTTACCTTGTGTAAACTGGGGAATAAGTCGATCTACACATTAAAACTACTGAGAAGAATTCAAGGAAACTAACAAAATGAGATTTTAGGACAAGAAGCTGTTCCTCCTTGCCAATGGAGAAGTGACATTTGAGTTAGACTTCATTGTGAGAGACAACGTGAGAACAAGGCGACATGGTCACCTGCAGCCTCACAGCAAGAGGGTTCCTGGTTCGAATCCCAGCTGAAACCAAGGGCCTATCTTCATGGACTTGCCATGTTCTCACTGTATCTGTGTCAGCTTCCTCTCACAGTCTGAAACAACATACATGTTTAGGCCAGTTGGAGGCTCTAACAACCTAGGTGTTAATGTGACAGTGAATGGTATGGACTGGAGACCTCCACAGGTCATTCTATGTGCCCTGGAGACACCAGCAGACCCCAGCTACACTATTGGGTACAAAGCAGGTAAGATTATTATCAAGTGTCACACTTTTAAGAAGTTGTCTCAAAGTGTAAAGTAAGAGAAGACAAGGACAGCCTGCATGCAGCTGGAGACGCAGATTTGCAGGTTTGCAGATTTGCCTCAGAGCCAACTTGTTGCTTGCATTGTAAACATCTGTATTCAGCGATGCAGAGGAGCAGGCAGACTCAAACTTGAAGATGTATTTCCAAGTGACCAGGCTTACACACATTTTGATCAAGTGGAGGTTAATCTTTGCAGATGTTTGGCTTTTGTCTGCCTCCACGCTCTAACTGTGCTCATGCAAGCTCACACACAAACACACACACACACACACACACACACACACAAAGAGCAGCAGCCAAGCACCCATCAATCCCTCTTACCGGCCCAGCCGAGCTATCGATCAGTGTGTGTGTATTCCAGTGTGTTCACATTTGTGTGTGTGGTCTTCCGGATTGATAAATGACCCCGATTAGTGGCGACTGACCGCTCTATGATTGCAATCTAAGTGCAGCCGAACAGCTGTTCTCAGAGTGGCGTTACAGCCGGAGCAGTCTGTGATTAATACAACAGCACTTTAATGAATTACAATACAACCACAGGCCGGGGATCTGCCAGCCAATCATAATTACGCCTCCATACCTGAGAGAACTACGTGACATTTCAAGGTTTCCTGTGTCTCACACAAAACACTCTGTTGCCATTTGTTTATAAAAAACAAGGAAATGGAGCAGCAGGAGATCCTGGCAGTTTCAGATCGCTCCACATTTCAGTCCATTTCAATTGTATGGACAAGCTGTCAGTTCGGATTGTGGGGATGTGGATAAATGATGTTTGCCTGTATGAACAAGACACTGCGCTAAAACACGATAAACCAGCTTTTTTCTTCTCACTTTGTAAAAATCCCCGAGTGCATCTCTGACTTGTTGTCACTCCCCTTCTGTCTCACTCTTCCCTCCACCCTCCTGACCCTCAGTCCTATCCACCCCTCCCCGATGCTTACACTTACACACACACACTCACACATGCTCATGGATCCACACTCAGATCCACACCCATCCCCATCCTTATCTCTACTCTATCTCTATATCTCCCCATCTATTGGGTATACCTGTAACCTAGCAACAGAGCAGAGCGAAGACCCTCCCCTACCTGCTCACTCCTCTGACTGCTGGACCTGACAGCCAATCAAATTGTGTCGGGGCAGCAATGAGAGCCAATCAAGTAATCGCTACTGCTGGGAGTCACCCTGTGCTCTCCACCTTTTTGACCCCACATGCAGGCAGAGGAATGAGCATGTGCATGCACATATATGGCGTAACTGTGCGCTGAGGGTAACACACACATACACATACATCTAAGGCCCAACCAGGAGAGATCACAGGGTTAGGCTGTCTGACTTTCTGCTTCCCGAACAACACACCCTGTATTAGTAAATGATGAATGAAATGAGACACTGTGTGACTAGTTGGCTTCTAGTTGCACATCGTGGTACAAAATCAACATGTGTCTACGTAAACCAGTGCTGCTTTGTGTCCCCTCAACTCATCACCTTTTTTTTGTTTTAATTTTCCAAGCTGCAGATCTTCTTCCTCTGTGTCTTTTGCAGGTTCCTTTAAGGTGTGGTTTTGTCCACATGGATGCTTAATTTGACTGACTGGACCATCATGTGTGTTCTAGCAGCCTTTACATCAACACAAGTTGTAGGAATAATCGATTAAGAATGAGAGACGCTGATCAACAAATTAACAAGTTCTAGCACAGATAGATGATACGACTCAACTTCTCAAAACCAGCTGGAACAGCAAAGGTTGCTGCCTTGGCAAATGATGTTCAGTAAAACAGTCACAAGTCCTGGGATCAGAGCACACCTCAAGCTCCCCAAGCAGAGATCACACACGTCTTATTTTAGCACATGTGCCAGGATGCAAAAACAAGATCGATCGTAACTTTTGCAGCTGTGAAAGACATTTCTAATTTGTTTCCACTGGGTTTGAACAGTCTGGGAGACTCAGATGCAGCACTTCTGGCTGGAGCAAAATATAGACTGAGGGCAAAAGGGGACGACACCTTTGCTGACAGAAGTCTGAAACGTCTGACAGTCACTTCATTTGAGACTTGAAAATCGGGCTTTCCAAACTTGTTGAAACATCTGTCTTATCCTTTTTTGTCGCTAAAAACTTTGTTTTAGTTAGAACATAAGTTATTACTACTTACACTTATCTGCCTTTTTATTTTGTACTCTCTACAGATGCCATACTGCATTCATCAGTGTGGCGTGGCAGATTTTCACCCCTTTCATCTCCCTGCGTCTTTTTCTTTCACTTGTCTCCTTGCCTTCTGCTTCTTCTATTTCCATTTGCTCACTTTTCCACTGGAATCTGTCAAAACACAGTGCAAGTGGATATGGTGAAGGTGGCGTGGAGAGAGTCCCCTTATCTACTTTCTCTCTCTCCCTCTCTCTCTCTCTCTTTCTCTGCGTCTGCTTACACAGGGGAGCGATCAAAGCAGTAAAATTGTGAGAATTAACCAGACTTTTGTAAGGATGGCTGGAGAGGGGGAAGATAAACAGGGGCAGGAGATGCAGGGAAAGGGAGAGTCATCTGGATTCACACCAATTCACACTTCGGTTACACGTGCACATCCAGCTTAGAAGCAAAGGAAAATAAACAGCAATTAGGTGCTATCAGAGCTGCAAAAGTTAGACATCCCACATCCCGCCATCATAGGTGCGTGATGCAGAATGAGCTCTTTTATCTGTTCACAAAGCTTATTCCTGTTTGCCACATTAAAACTAACCAACACCTATGACTAAATATTCCAAGAATTCCAGGTATGAGATGCAGTCTGGCTACATTTGACCCAATCTGTCACATGCGGTATAGCCATATGTGTGTGTGGGTGTGTGTGCGTGTGCATGTGATGAAGTGCTGATGAGGTGATGACACAGTATCGAGGCCAAGAGTGGGAAAATTAAAACTTTTCAGCCTGCGGATGTCGACTGCAGTCCCCTCACGCCACGTGTCGCTTGGAGACAAAAAAAAGCAACTTAAGCATGGCGACGTCTCCTCCCACCAGAGAATGAGTCTTAATAATGCTGGAAAAATCAGTGTAACATTAAAATTTCAAGAAAGCTTTTATCCATTACCCATTTCTCAGAATTCCTGTGGCAGGGCTGTAAATGTTAACACAATATGTAATTCATTTGGCCGGTTCTATGGAGAAACAGCGGCAATATTCCTAGGACGCTGCACGAGCTCTTTTTATTTGATACACTCATTTACAGCACATCTAAGTTATTTCCACAGATAATCAACCGTGCCTGTATCGCTTCAGCTTTATTCTCATTTCACCTCGTTCATCTTGTGAGAAACGTGGATGTCACCAGGCTGCGGAGAATGACACTAATGTGGACACGCTGCAATAATTCATCACTTTCGTTATGAACAAACGCAACGACTACAGCCAGGACACCCAGTTTATTATGTTTACGTGCACACATTAATAGTGTAATTTGCTACAACGCTCATATTTAACCAGCCTCGTTATAGGGTTTGTATATAAACATGACAGTTTGTATCTCAGCAACACAGTGTCTCAGTAGTTCACCAAGAAACACCAAGGAAGGCCTGGCTTTGCATGTGAGGTTTGATTGAGTTTGCATGTGTGTTGGTGTGTGTGTCAGTGTGTGGGTGCGTGTGTGTTTATGTGCGTGTCAATGTCTGGGTGCGTGTGTGTGTGTGCATAACCGGTGATGGACTGGCGACTTGGCTGAGGTGTCATTTGGAGAGATCAGTTCCAGCACATTCCTCAGCTTTCATTAAATAAAGGTAAAGAAAGATGTTGACAGTGTGGCATGTTTCTTCATGAAGGATGAATGAGAGCGTGCCAACTATGTATCCTTGAGTGATTGTGGATGGCTGGTGCGTGAAGCAGCTTTACAGGCAAACAATGGGAACGTCGGTGAACTGAGGCCAAAGGGATCACAGAGGCCTCTTTGTCCTCAACCCAACTTCTACTCCTCCCTCCCTTTCGCTTTCATTCTTGAAGCAGAAATTCCAACGTGTGTCAGCTCACGGTACAAAACGATATCTTTGGTCTCTCGGTGTGTGTTACAGCATACGTACTGTGTGTACGTACTGTGTGTAACGGAAGACCTGGTCACTTGTGGAAAAACTAGAAAACCAGACGGAGCTGAGGGTACGATTATACAGTGAACACCAAGCAGTCTCAACATCACGCTGCAGTTCACACATCTGGCCCAGAGCAGACGGATGGACGGCGGGCCCGTCACGCAGATACTGCTGCTGCTGCTGCCAGAGTTCACACAGACTGATTTCATCTCTGTTTATGCTCTGGCCATAAAGAACAACTGCAGGACCTACTGTATGCTTCCAACAGCAGAGCACAAAGCGGCCAGCATTTAAACAGTAATAAAACATTAACCGACACATTACCGCAAAGTAGTCAGCCCCAAGCTGAGATGAATAAACAATAAAATAAAACATTAAGTCTTTGCTGTTGATTAAATAGACATTAACATACACAAAATGTCACTTTGCTTTCCAAGCTCGCAAAGTTGAATAACTTGAAAAATGTGGCTGGGCTGAATTCCAGGTTTTCCAAATCCACCTTCACTTGTAACTACACTGCATACGAGTGAGCAGGATGAGTCCATGTACTTAGGAACACATGTTAACAAGTTAATGATTAGTTGATGGAGACGTGGTAAGTGTAAAAATTTTAGCATGTAACGCATTTATAAGAAATGTGTAAAACTGGGGTAACATGGGAGTGGTTTGACTGATTTGAGTTTGAGTTTCCATGTTTTTCCCATGTCTGCTTTGGTTTTTGAAACGAATGCGAGTAGTGTGTGTGTGTGTGTTTCCTGCCTTTGCTCTATATGTGGTATGCATGATTGGATGTTTGGATGAATGGATGGCTGGAACTGTCTGAGAGAAAACAAACTAATCTAATCTAATCTAATTCAGGGGTTAATGTTAGCCAGACAGCAGTGAAACTACAGGTGGTGTGTCCTGTCCCTCAATGGATTACACCGGCATAAGTGCTAAAGACTTTTCAAAACACGACCAAACAATCAAACCATACAATCTGAAGGGGGAAAGGGATGTATTGATCTAGGCTGTGACTGGTTTGCCCTCAAATAAAATCTTTGTTTGAAGACAGAGACTTCAATTTAATATAAAACTGACCCCAGTTAAAGTCATGGCCCTTAGGTGATATGAGGGATAGCCTGAAATACATTTCTTGAAACTCGGTAAAGAGACGCGTGAGCGCCACCAGCAGAGGGCGACTCTGTGGTGATGGAGGCCCGTAGGAACTGGGTGGGCAGCGAGGTCTGCGAGGTCTGTCTGGTGGGCAGAACTGGGAGAGGAAGACAGAGACGAGGAGGGGGGTAGAGGCAGAATGTGTGTGGGAGAGAAAAAACACTAAACAGAAGGTGAGGCGAGACAACTGAGTGGGGGGCCATGAGACTGAGATGTACTCAGAGGGAGTGTGTGTGTGTGCGTGCACGTGTACGTGCGTGTGTGTGTGCGCATGTGGGTACGTGTGAGTGTGTCTGGTTTGTGCGCATGAGGCTTATGTATGAGATCTTGCATAAGCGCAGGTGTCAGCAGGTGCATGCAAGCACTAATACAAAGTGGTGCAGTGGCATCTGTGTGTTGGAGTTAGTGCATCTGTGTGTATGTGTGTGTTCGTCTGCGTGTGTGTGTGTGTGTATGCATGGGTGTGTGTTTGTGTGCCTTAGGACAATACTGCTCCCTCATTACCCAACTGTTTCCTCCAGTCCAGCACTAATGAGGAGCCTCACCGTCACCGTGGTAATCAAGGTCAAGCCTAGGCCAACAGACAGAAAACACACACCATCACACACACCGTCTCACACACAAAGTGTGCACGTGTCTGTGCATGCACAGCTGGATTTTGCGTGTACAATGTTTTTTGGAGTCCCGGTTCCTGAGGGTTTCAACCTAAAAAAGGAGGCAATAAGCAAGAGCCAGATGGGCGGAGTTTCGCCGGGCCCCACATGATCCGAATCGTTTTGTAGAAAAGATGTGGGTGTGATGTTATGTCCCTCCTGACTCCTCCTCCCCCTACTCCTCCTCTTTTAGACAGAGAGGCAGAAGAAAACAGGCGAGGAGGCATACAGCACATGAAGACAGGTAAAGCCAGGTAGAAAAAGAGGAACAGACATTGAGGCTGGAGGAGGAGGAGGGAGCAGGGAGGGAGGGAGAGTGAAGCGGGGTGTGATATATAAGGGAGCAAGGCTGGGAGGGAGGGGGCAAGGAGAGGAGAAAAAGAAGGGAGGAGTAATTAAATGAAAAGAGCAAGACTTAGCTCTTTAGTCTCATCCCTCAAGACCAGCCTGACACTGCTACAGCGAGCTAATGTCATAGCAACAGGGAGAAGGAAAGTCTGATGGGTGCGGCACCGAGGAGGGGTGAGGAGCAGGTAGAGAGAAGAGAGGGGAGGGATGGGGGCCACGAGGAAGGATGGAGCAACGGCAAGGAAGGAAGAAAGTGGGAGATGAACGCTGCAGAGTCAAGGACAGAGACATTGGGCTAGGAGTGATGCGAGAGTTATAAACATGGAGGCAAAAGGGAATGAAATGGGGGGGGGGGGCTGGCGAAGAGCCAGAGGAATAAAGGCCACACCGTCCCCTTTTCCCTCTCTCCTTCCCTCCCTCTCTCTCTGCTTCATGCTCTCCCTCCTCTGCAGCTGTACCTGTGTTTACCATTGTTTCTATATCTAATTATCTCCATCTGAATAATTCACAAGGGTATCAATAATTCAGCTTTAATTAGCTAAGACAGACCAGTCAGACTTGGGCCTCGTTTCAACACAGACATCGGGCAAACAGAACCGGACACACAGTTAGCACTGGGCGGGTACGCATTTTAGAGGTGCTTAAAAGATGTGAGGAACATGCTAAAAAGACGGAATGGGAAAATACTTGGACAAAAAGTTGTCTAAAAATCGACCTTGGACTTCAGAACATCAGGGCTACATTTCCCAGGATAGAGCAGAGGTCACTACCCAAACCTTTGGCCCGATGAACTGCTGCACTACCAGGTCATGTAAACACCCCCACACATCTATGCTCACACATGGTGACTGGACAATCATATTTCCTTTTAAACCTGCACCTGTGCTACAACAGAGGCAGAAAACACAACACTGCTAAAGTGTTAGTTTAGGATCAGGCTACACGGATTGTCCTTAAAGTGAACCTAGAATGAGAAACCACTTTCACTGTGGATTTATTGAATAAGCACTGTCTAATACAGTTAAATTACGGTCTGTAATATTCCCAGACCAAAGATATGATTGTAAAAGGGCCTGTAAAATAGCATCTGGGGCATTTCTGATAAAACCAATGTCCCATAGCTTTTATGTCAGAGCAAGAGAGCAAGGATAAATACTCCATCCCACTATTCTAAGTTATCTTTCAATCATTTTGGACATTTCTCTCATTTCTTTGAACATTATGTTCCGAACAATGATGTACCAAAATAAGTCGACTTCTTTGAGTTGTGTTGTAAAGGACCTTGCTGGTTTCTATCAAATTCTGGCAGCCTTTCATTCAACTAAAATGCAGTTTTTATGTAATATGGAGTATGTAAACTGTTGCCATTAAAAAGTAAAGAAATCACATCCCATCCTCGCTTTCTTCACCTCGGGCATGGGTTTCCTGTATAAAGATGCACAGGCTCCTGCTCTTAGAGTCTGTGTATTTACCTGAACACCACAATGCGTGTCTCATTAGCACTGTGACTGCTCTACCCTCTGTGCTTCTGTGGCTTTTGTACGACAGGTGTTTGGCAGCAGCCGGATGAGGACACACACAAAAAATTACGATCACAAACCGAATCTCTTTCCAGTTGTTCAGGAGGCCAGAAAACACAGCAAAGTGAGGAAGAAGGGAGGGCGGCACTGACAGCTTCATCTCTCCCTCCCTCTCTGGAGCCCCAGCACCTCTCTGTCCTCACCATGTTTCTCCAAATCATTTTGTTTCAGCGTGAATCTCTGGCAGGTTAGGGGCAGATCCGGGACTCTTTAAGAAGCCTGTTTTATCCATCAACTCCCTTGATATTTTCCACAGACACTTGCTCATGCAGACACACACACACATAGACACACACGCATATGACTCACATACAGACCCTGCAACAGCCTCTATGTGCTGGACACAGATTACCAAGTAGGACCAAAGCCACTGTACAAAATCCCTACCTAGAGCTTATGACTCACATCTGTTTGTGTCTGCACAGCGTTTGTGTCTGTACTGTGTGTATGTGTGTGTGTGTGTGTGTGTGTGTGTGTGTGTGTGTGTGTGTGTGTGTGTGTGTGTGTGTGTGTGTATGTGTGTGTGCGTGCGTGTGTGAGTCTGTGTTCCAGCCCAAATAGAGTGTGCACCAATGAGATCTGGCTCCAGATCGATTGGACTCAGACTGTGCCTCAGTTGACAGGCCGGACCTGTTGTTCTCTCGATTGATCTAACCTCTCAGTTATGTGAGTGTGTGCGTTCATATAAAGGACAGACAAGAGAGGTAATTAAGGCATGTTCACATAATTTGTTCATTTCATCAAATTAACTATCCTCTTTTGAATGGGCACCACTGGACTCTAAATCAACACCAAGCACAGGAACTCAACCTGATTTTTACAATTTAAGAATGCATGATACCAATGCTGGTACCATGATATCCTGATACCTTTAAAAGAGCCAAATGTCCTCAAATGTTAATATTTGTGTGTAATGGTGTGTGTTTTCTGTCTGTGCTACAGTACAAAACCATGGACAGGTCACCAGCCCATCAGAGGGCATTCTAATCGCCTCAATAGGCATGTGTAGGGATTTCTCCAGAGCTGTGCTAATTTTTCTTGCGTCTTTAAGCAAGGTTACGAAAAGATTCCACCATTCCTCACTAAACATTTAGCAGACTGGTGGCTGGTTTGAGAAACAGCAGATTTCAGAAGCAGAGGTAAGGCTCAGCCTGACCCCTGTCTCTCCCCTCCCGTATATATACACCTGGCCCCAGCCAACACCATTACATTGTGAAAGGACCGAAATCTGCTCTACCCACTTCCCCTCTCTCTTTCCTGACTACTTAGTACAGCGTAACAAGGTAACTGGCATCTGCTCAGTCCTGAGGCTGCAGTCTCACGTGTGCCCTCCATGATACCACGCCCCAAGAAGTAGCCCTCAAAGAGAGAGAGATTAGTGAACTTTCCAAAATAAAAGCACAAGATAACCGACTTCCTGTATCAGCCGGTTGGACTCAGTTTCAGACAGTCGACGGACGGGAGTGTTTCCACCTTAGTGAGGGGGATGCTCTCCGGCTCCCTCACAGCTACCCACCCAGCTAAATCGGTGCCTAATCAGTGCTGTAGAAATGTAATTAATTTCCCACAGCATACTGTTGGAAAAATAAGCCCCACACTTCATAGTTCTGCTCCAATTTGTGTTCACACTCACAAATCACAAACAATTATAATCACACCAAGAAGAGAAAGCACGAAGACATGAAGCCATGTGGGGGAAATCGAAATCTGCTAACTGATAGCACGTCATGCTGCACTTCATCGAACCCCATCTGCTTATTTATGCCCTCTGGGGGTCACAGAGAGTTGCCCCCCCCCAAAAAAAAACAGAACTGACTATGTGATTTACCAGTCAGGCTTGGCCTTGCAGCTCACACATAATAATTGGTGTCAAAAACGAATACTTGGGTGGGAGGGGGTCACTGTTAATTAGTCATCAACCTGGTTGAAACTAACAGATGGTTCCAACCCAACCAGGTTAGGTGTAAACGCACCCAGCTCTCTCACAATCAGATACTCCTCATCACATGCATCACACTGCAGCACATTCGGCCACGGTTAACACCTTGTTTACAGAGAGCCCTTCAACATGCATAACAACGAGCAAACGCCAGCAAAGTAAAGTTGTGAGGAACAAAAGAGGGAGAGGATGCTGAGAAGCAGGAGCAGCAGGTTAGCACTAATGGTCAATGACATGTTAGCGCTGTGGCTAGGCGTAGCGCAGGCGCCTGAACTGCTGAAATATTTACAGGGCGTACAGAACCAGAGACTGGTTCACTTCAAATCAGCTGGAGCAGAGTGGGAGGGAGGGCCGCGCCACTTCTCCACCTCTCCGCTGCACCGGGGGTAACAGCACCCGCAGTCAAATGCACAGAAACGCATGAATAATGTGCATGTGTGACTTTTTGTTTTTACTTATTCATTTTTTTTTTTTTTGCCCAGCATGTCGGACTTTTGCTTCAGTTTGTTTATAGCCAAGACTTAAAAGATGAAGAAGTGCAGAGACAAACTCCCTGGCCCCTGATTGCTTCTGCGGTGTCTCACCGAGTCATGTTTTACTTTTCCCGGCCTTTGTCTTTGTTTTTCTCATTCCTGTGCACGAGAGCTTTATTTTCAGTTTTGTGGTGATTCCTCTCACGCGCTTTCAGACCAGAGGCCTAATTTAGGCTCTTTGACGACTCGCTATTTGGGAAACATCGCTCTCTTTTTGCTGTACTTATGAGACTATCCTCCTCATTTATGAGACAGGGTTTGAACACAGCATAGCCATGAGTGACAGGCCACAAGAAGCTTCCATTTCAACACTTTAATGCAAGCCCACCCCAGCCACACTTAGTATTTGAGATTTGGTTTGCCGTGTGTGTGTGTGTGTGCGTGTGTTGCTGTGCATGTGCCTGTGTGGGTGTGTGAAACTGAACCATCCGAGCTCCTCAGTGTGTTTTCCGAGCGCTCGTCAGCTTCAAAGACGTAGGTCAAACCAACAGGCACCTGACACAAGCTAACTTCACTTACGGCTGCCATGACAACAGAAAACAAACAGAAAATGAAAACACGGTATTTTCCTAATGACAGCTCAGAGACTCTCTCTAAGATGCTGAAATCTGTCACTTGGATTCTTCCCCTCTCTCTCTCTCTATTGTAATGTTTTTGTTTTCACTTTCACCTGCAGATGATTGAACTTCTTCACCTTCTCCCTCTCATATTTTTTCCCCCACTCTCTTGCTTGCTGGGAGCCCGAGGTGGACGTGCCTGGAAGCAAAGTTCCTCCTGAGTGAGCCTGACAGCTCCGGCTTAATATTTAACCACTGGACGGGCGTGCGCGCGCGCGCACACACACACACACACACACACACACACACACACACACACACACACACACACACACACACACACACAGGCACACATAGACAGGCACATGCACACAGACATGTACGCCTACACACAGCAATGTTGTGCTGTGCACACGGATATGCACAGAAATCCAGCAGCTGAAGCGCAGAACGGACAGCCTGACGGAGACAGGGAGGAGAGGGAGAGGCGGCCGCCGCCACTGGAGAACTTTGTGTCTCAGCTCCTTGACGAGCTTTGTGGCAGAGCCCACGGGCTTTAACATGGCGGTTGCTGATGGCGCTGCTAATGACAAGTTATGTTTTCAGGCGAAGCTGTATGAGGTTGTCCATTATCTCTCTCCCTACTGGCCTCGTTCTCTCCTTCCCTCCCACTCTCCCCCTCTCTTGTTCTTTCTCTCACTTTTCTTTTTAATTACCTGATGTCTCCTCTTCTGGCCCAGACGCCAATAGAGATGTGAGCGGCACCGTCTGCACTGAACCGTCTGTGTACATCTGATCTCTGATCTTTCCTCTGTCTGACTGTGTGTATATGCTGTGTATGTGCGTTTCCCTAAGCGCACCTTTTATGTGTGCATGTAGAGGCAACTTGTCTACACTTTGCCTGTGAAAATGATGGTTTTTACGAGCATGTCAGTGTATATTCTCAGCAGATTCTTTGTCATATTTACCAGAGAAAGGTAAAACCAAAAGGCAGATTCCTGTGGACTTTCTGATTAACAGAGATATGATCTATTATATGCACAGCCTCAAACACAAATAATTCTCATGAACACACAGTCAGCTTGTTTAATTTACCAATTAAGCCTTTGGTCTCTAAAAATTCAGGAAATGCCCATGACAGTTTCCCATAGCCCAAGAAGACATGTTAAAATAGCTTGTTTTGCTTGGCCAACAATCCAAAACCAAAGGACAGTGATTTTTCTTTTAAGGAGGATGATGAAAACCAGAGGATATTAACATTTTAGAGGCTGGAACGAGTTCAATCTTCAGCAGTTTTCTCCATATAAGTATGGGAAACGATGATCAAAATGGTGGCCCTCTGTGTGTGTGTGTGCCATGTAGTTTCCCTTTTCTGGTAGTTTATGTTTTTTCTATTCCTCTTTTTTAGTCATTGTTGTTTCTCTGGGATGCCCTTTCTCTCTGCTGATGCCAAGCTCAGGTTTCCCATCTGCGGCGTGTTCGAGGACAGAAGCGGCTTGTTGCACTTCAGACTCAGCCGAGGGGCCTCTGGCACCCCTGGCACTGCAGCAAAGGCCACAGGATACAGAGACAGAAAGTTACCTGCCAGCATGGTCCTCTGTGTGTGTGTGTGTGTGTGTGAGAGAGAGACTATCTTTGTGTGTTTGGCAGTGATTTAAGAGTCTTTATTCCTCTTGTCTGTGTTGGCATGAAAGAGGCAACATGAGGAGGGTTTTACATTGTGCCTTGAAAAAGAAAAGCATGTCGTCTTAGCACCGGCTATTCACCTCCTGTAGGTTTCAGTGTTGGGTTTTTAACATTTCACTTACCTCAAATTTATCGACTCTCGATCGAAGTTTATACCCACAGTTTATGTCTTCTTATTACTGCAATAATATGAGCTTTAAATAAGACTGAAAGGGGCCAGCAACTTCGATTCAGAACCAAGCTGATGTTTCTAGTTCGTTTGTGAAGGTCTTCAAACTTCAGTGGACAAGCTGAAACAAGATTTTTGGCATTTCTTTGCTTGACAAATGAGTCTAACAAATGCTGACTGTCAATCGTTGACAATCCAATTAAACAACTGTCAATTAGTTGACCGACTCAGAAATGTAATCACCATTAAGCAAACAGCAGCACACCCTCCGTCAGAACCACGGCTGTTCAGAAACATGCATCCCTGAGAAAGGGGGACGTGGAGAGGAGGGAAAAAAAACAGCATCAGACCAAGTTTCAACAAGAAAAATACAAATCTGGAGCATAGTGAGTAATAAAAACCGATCTCGACTTCCATGGGGAGTATTTGAAAATGTGAGTTTTGAGCCCTCTGACACAGTCAACACACTCTACTTACAGTGAGGAAGCTCGGCACGATCCTCGGAGGTCTACAAGCAGATCTATCAGCTGTCATTTTTACACACTGGCTGTGTAACGTGCAGGGACGGATGACACGTGGGGATTAAACGACAATAACAAATACTTAGCATTGTGCTGCCATTTGGACGGCAGCCCTGTTTCGTGTTTGATGTCAACCGGGGTATCCTCGGCCTCTCATGTCAGGCTACGGCTCAGACAGCTTATCATCACAAGATGTTGTGTTCGAGGTCTGAGCTAGATACGCCGCGATGACTGACGTTAGCGCTGATCAAAACAGAGTGGCTCTGATAATCAAGAGCATGAGGGAAAATGAGGGCGACAGAGGAAATGAAAGATTGAGTAAGATGAGAAGACCAAACGCTGAAATGTGGCTGAAACACATTTTTCTACTCATTACCTCCTGGAGGGGAGATTGTATTTTATTATCTGACGCTGATTGACCCACAAACTATTCTGAGCGATAGCTGCAAATTGCACATATTGGTGTATATAATGGGGAATAACAGGTAAAGCATCTATGAGCATTGCCAATGTCATGATATGCTGTACACGATCTTCCACTGCAGTATATGGTTTTCTATACCAGGTCAGATGATTATCTATATCACCCACTCCCTGAGATCAGCAGCTGGGGCATTCATCAGCCCGTCTCCTGACCAGAACGTCAATATTGAGGATTCTGCTAAACCATGGCAGACAATCAATCACCTCAGCATCACACACACTGACAGGTACTGGTAACAGCAGCAGGTCATAAATCCTAAGGACCGGACTCAACCAATATGGATGTGAGTCCAGCAGATACTGGGCAGAGCAGCTCACACCACCGCCTCTGATTAACTCACACCCAATTACAGCATCTTCGGCTCGATGCTCTGTGTCGAATAGCTGATGTTTAGCAGGATTTTTGACTGACAGGTTTTCTAAGGTAAGGAAATTAACTCAGCAGAACAACCTTGGCTGTTTCAGTCCGGCAGCCAATCCGAGGGACGGCAGATGCTCTGCGAGCCACGCAGCCCGCATCTGAATGACACCTGACGCGAAAAGGCATTTTATGAATCACACAAAAACAGTTTTCAAAATGACTTTTTTCACGGTCACTCTCGAGATTGGCTGATAACTTATGACACAACAAAGGCACCCGTTACCCTGTTCCTGTTTAACCCTTCGTCACATGTCTTTCAACGATCGGACACACACACACACATACATCGGCATGCAAGCACACCGGAGGTCAAATCATCGTTCTGCCGGGAACCTTGTAGAAGGCCGCTCGGCTGAATAGCAGCCATAACTGCTCTGCACAGCAGGCAAGACGCCAGAGAGAAGGGCACAGCGTGCACAGCGCAGATATCTGTCGGAGCGGCCGGCCTTTTGAAAGGCACCACAACATCTATCAACGAGAATCCTGTGCGGCGTGTGCGTGGAGGAGATGCTTCAAGATGTGTCAAGGAAAGCACAGTGGTAATGCTATTGATATTCCCGCGAGCCGTAAGGTTACAGAGGACCGCTTTCAAATGGAGCCGGGCCCCTTTGAAAAGACACAACTGTTTAGACACCGAGAAGCGAGACACAAAGACAAAGATGTTTTCAGTTTCGCCGGTGACACAGTCGATCCGAAACGGGAGGCGGCGCGGCTGCAGATGAAGGGCCGCACGGAGGCCCGTCAAAGCGAGGATGTGGCGCTGAAAGTCCCAACGTCGATGCCGGTTGCTACAGTAACACGTGGGTCAGTAGGTCAGGCGGTTGCGGTGGTGCCGGGCTTTGTGTCAGCAACTATCCGGCATCCAGTTTCCCTCACTGCCTCGATTGAGCCTAACAAGTCTGGGACGGGCCTGGGAAGGGAAAGAGACTGGGGAAACTGCCACATCCCCTCACACGCTCCTCACCCCGGCTAGTTCAGGAGGCAGAGACGGGGATGACAGAAAAGGATCAGGCCTGAGGGGTTTGATCTGGAAGCTGGAGATGGGGGCCGGGATTGGGGTGACAATGGAAAAATGGTTGCGTGTTATGAAGAAGTGGAGCGTAACTGGATCTACAGATAATCCTTCCCCTCGCATTCCACTCTTTGCGTCTGCATATAATGTTCCTTATCTGCAGCATTCCCAAAGGCCAAGGACTCGACTCACTTCCAAAGATTTTGTCACCCTCGCGATAATCTCTGTGTTATATTGGAACTGGAAATGTGGTGTTCATTTCCTGACCTCAGCTGCACCTGTGAGAAATGTGATCAGAGGCGAGACTCGCAGAAAAAACTCTCATATTAATTCCTGGAAAAGCTGCGCCGAAAGTCTCCTCCAAACGCAGCACCATCCCGAGAGCTGCCTCTATTCCCAAATACGGACCACACAAGCACGTCGGTGATTCTTCAGGATTTCTCTGTGGCAAAGAAAGCGTTGAGCTCAAATAAATTCAGTGTTTACCGAGCGGCAGAGAATTTAGACAGGGAAGATTGATAAATCGAATCAAACACAAGGATTCACAATGTTGATATGATGCTTGCAGAAAACTAGAGGAGCGCACTGAGAAGGCTGCGGCTCTGAGCCAGGTGCGTGTGTGTGTTGGGGGGGGGGGGGGGGGGGGCAAACTGAAGCACTCATGGATCACCCGGCTTTAGTCAGTGGCAGTCAATAAAATAAGTGAAAAAGACCCAAAAAGAAAAAAAAAAACATCTGCAAAAGGTCCTTGTGCATGCAGCCATAAATTGCAAAGATTTTACAACTCTTGTGGAATCTGATATGAATATAAATCTGTTGGAGTGTAAAAGAAGCGGCCGACGCCGTATAAAATGCCATGTGTGCGCAGCCCATCTTCCCTGGCAAAAACATTTGTGTTTTTCAGACGTTTCTGTCAGCATCTCAGACTTTGTGACTCAATAATGTTTGTCTGTAGTATAACCAAGTAAATATGAGAAATTAGTCACTTTTAATAGTAAACAGCAGTGGAAGATGCTCGGTAGCAGCTGTCCCCCATGACAAACGCCTCATGTCGATCACCGCATGCCAAGCTCTCGAATCTCTAAAATCGCTGGTTAATTCAAGTCAACCTGCGATTTCCAAGAAGCGGCTTCATCTCCAGGTGCCTGCGCGCCGGATTTCTCCAACGTAACCTCACGCCGCCTTAAAACTTACGCCCTGCGTAATATTGCCTGACATCCGGCGACCTGCTAAGGGAACGGCTTTAGGAGTTCATCTGCAGCCCTGGGCCCTCTCTGTGTTGTTGTTCTCCTTTGTCTCGCCCCCTCAGCCGCCCGCCCGCCCGCCCTCCCTCCCTCCCTCCCTCCCTCCAGCGCTCTGATCCTGTCTGCTTATTAATTCATAGTTAAATTTAAACGGTCTGGACACTCGCGTAACCCTTCCAGTGCTG
This sequence comes from Karalla daura, assembly GCA_029224185.1. Lineage (NCBI taxonomy): Eukaryota > Metazoa > Chordata > Actinopteri > Chaetodontiformes > Leiognathidae > Karalla > Karalla daura. Next base: position 17,812,308 of record CM055195.1, read on the forward strand.
TTCATTTTACGCTCGGGAGGGCCACGGCGGCCAGTCCCACACCCACTGCTGTCCAGCAAACACACACACACACACACACACACACACACACACACACACACACACACACACACACACACACACACACACACCACGGGATCACACACACACACACACACACGTGTGCCTCATTAGAATGCGCGGCAACATCTCGTGTTAATGTGAGGGAGTCGGATTTATTTATATATCTCTTTTTTTGGCCTCCTCGGCTGAATAGCGAGCAGCGCTCTGATCATCATATTTTTTTTTGGACATTTCACAAAAAGAATGTAAAGTGCGGCCGAAAAACTACGAGCATTAGCATAGTTTAGATGCCATCTCCAACAAGCCATTCTGCTTTCACGGTCTCGAGTGGCCAACTAACTACAAATTTGTACACAGGTCCACACTCACCCCTTCAACAAGCTGCTTCAAAGAATATTTTCACACACCCGCCACACACACACACACACACACACACACACACACACACACACACTAATGCAGAGCTGCACATGCATACACACCCTTGCTGTCAGGACAGTGATAAATTGCAGGGAAAATGAAAAGGGGGAATAGTAATCTGACACCTCCAGTGCTGGGCAACCAGTAATTAAATCCTTTCATTAGGTCAAATATTTGATTATGAAGAACCTGAGGGTAGGGGGGGGCAAAGCCCCTCTTTCTTATGCAGGAAGAGAGAGAGTAAGATCAGCAGAGAAAGAAAAAGGAAATGAGTGAATGCGAGGTTGAGGACTTGGAAACGGGGCAAAACACAGACAGAATGGCAATAAAGTCATCTCCATATTGTCTGTGGTGAGTGACTATGCTATTCACACCTCCTCCCCGGCTCTCCCTCTGTCTCTGGACGGCGTCTGTGTGTTGTTGTAGTAGGACAAAAACGCTGGACGCAGCATATTGCTAATGTGTTGATGAAGGCAGCCCAGGCCAGGGGAGTCTCTCTCTCTGCCTCTCTCTCTCTCTCTCTCTCTCTCCAGTGGAAGACAGACAGCGTGCGTGTTCGTCAGACGAGTGAACATCGCTGGCCTCCGCCTCAACCCTCTATGGGAAGCCGCTGGCTTGAGCCTGCGAGAGCATCTCCTCCACTCCGCTGTGCTGCTCCTTGTACATTAGCCCGGGATAACACAGGGAGGGATTACGCACATTAAGAGGCAGGAGTGTGTAGGATTAGCACAAAGTAGCGGAGTGAAAAAGAAAATGTCAGTTTGTTTCGCTTTCACTGCTTTTCATACCTGATTTCTTTTTTCTTTCTTTTTTTTGTTTCCACTTTTTACATCACACAATATTGAACTCACAAAGTGGAAGACAAATGGGACGGCTTCAGGCACCAAATTTAAGCACTTTAAATACTTAACAATTGATTCAATTTACTTGCACCTGCAGCTGCATTATCTTTACACTGTGTAGTGTTAATTCTTATCTTATTATCAAATACTAATGGCTAAACAAATATAGAAGTATAGGCTGTGCTGGGGAGGTGTAGCTGTGTGGCTGCAGTGACACAGTAATGCAATAGTGTTGATGAGGCACAATTATTCGGCCATAAATCACCCAGAGAGACGGAGGAAGAGAAGTTGTGGCTCTCTGGCCTCACACAGGCCCACAGGGACAGACGTGAACACACCACGGCTAAAGAGGCGGAATAAGAAGAAGAAGAAGAAGAAGAAGAAGAAGTGCATAAACTAGAAAAAACAACAACACATCCCTTATGAGCTGCTGGCTCCTGTAATTAATAGATGTTTATGCACCTGAACTTAGATGCTCCTGTTTCATATTTCACAGCTTTCCCTCGATCTCTCCCCCTTCCCCTCTGCTGCGTGTGTGCATGTGTGTGTGTGTGTGTGTGTGTGTGTGTAGCTGCTCGGATGCCAGTGGCGTCATCAAAGGATACGTCAAAATGAAGGCTCTGGCAGAGGCTGGATCTCAGACGCACACGCCCGCACATCTACACACATTCACACACATATACACACATGCATGCATGCGCACACACACACACACACACCGCTCCAGCTATGCTTTCATATCACGCCCTGGCAACGCCCACTGACTGCAGCATATCTCCACCGGTATCACCAAGGTTACCAGCGGTAGCCAGGGATACGGTCGGAGCCGCCTGTGAAAATATAGATAATGGGCGTGGCCAAAGTCCAGTTGGTCGACCGCAGCGTTTTCATGTCAAAATTTACAAAATTATTTTGTCCTCAAAAATACTTTTGTTATATTAATCTTAAACGGTTCATTGAGACACACCTTCAACACAATCCCAGCAAATAATGAATTTGGGGGGAGAAAAGGCTGAAATGACTCGATTAAAGCCAACAAAATATTTCCTGTATCCTATGTGCAGAGCTGCCTTTAATCCCTCCACCGCCGATCACGGCTCTGTTCTTTTCATGTGCTGTGAAGGGAACATTATTCCTCTCTGAGTCTCAGTTAGCACTTTGCTCTAACAGTTACCAGCAGGCTGCACCCCACTACAAATCCAGCCCGACGCTTTTAACAATCCAGCTGTTCCCTCGCACCTCAGCTCTCCACTATTCTGCTTCTTTGCACGCCTCTGTCTCCGGCGTGACGCCGCCGCCCTGGACTAGCAGACATCTGACGTGCGTCAATTACATCGTACGGCGTGTGCGAGTCCGGGAGTTAGTTACCCGATGAGAGAGGCTTGAATGCATTGATTTAAGGACCCAAGATTAAAAATTGGTGTTTCCATGACAAAGGAGGGCCTCCGCCGGCACCTGTGTATCCAAAGCACTGACGAACAAATTGAGAAAGAATATTCCCAGGCATGCACCGAGCTTCACTCTCTGTGCCTGGAGAGGTGTATGCATGCGTGTGTGTGTGTGTGTGTGTGTGTGTGTGTGTGTGTGTGCGAGGGGGGGTGGGGGAGATTGCTTTCCTCTTGGGATACAGAAAACACTTAGAATATTTGGATCCATCATGCTGAGGGATGGAAAAAAAACAGAAGAAATTGAAAGAGGGAGAAATGTGAGGTTTTCTGTTTTGTAAACCATAATGCAAACACACCCACAGTGTTAAAAAAGGTGTTTCTATCTATCTATCTATCTATCTATCTATCTATCTATCTATCTATCTATCTATCTATCTATCTATCTATCTATCTATCTATCTATCTATCTATCTATCTATCTATCTATCTATCTATCTATCTATCTATCTATCTATCTATCTATCTATCTAACTATCTACCTATCGATGCTTTTTTTTGTGCATCATAATTCTGATATAAAATCTATTCCTGCAAGTGACAAATACACTTGTGTGGAGCTGCCTAGCTTACACTGTGTGTGTGTGTGTGTGTGTGTGGTTGTGTGTGTGCGTGGTGAGAGAAAACAAGACTGGGAGACACTTCAATGTATGCCTGTTTCCAAGTACTCTGAGGTTTCATGGAGGTGTTGTGAACACAACTTGAGGTGATGTGTCAACCCTTCCCCCACTGTTCCACATCCTATCACTACTCCATGAGGAATTAAATCCACCCTGAGGCAACATCATCCTGCTAATAAACTGCGACTAATAATGTTTCTTAATGCATATTTCTGGGTCAAATATACTGTTGGACAGTTGGTTTGCTAATATACTATGATAAAGAGGAAAGAGAGGAGACATCCACGGCATTTCTTTTTTTTTCTCCAGTATCCTGTTTGTCCCAATTTGAGATTTAGACATAAACACAACGGAGGGGACAGTACAAATGTGCAAAACACACCATTATGTCCTGTTCTGCAAACACCCACAGTGTGACTCCCTGATGAAGGTCAACTGTTCGAGCAGCGAGGAGTAAGTCTCAACAATGTTTCCACAACAGTCAGAGGAGCGTGCAGCGGTCCCTGGAGGCACTTGTTAAAAGAGCTGGGTTTGTGGACAGAAGAAGAGAGCACGAGCGGCTAATTTCTGGATATTTACCTGCATGTGTTGATCCTCAGAAAGAGGGAGCCTCTTCAAGCTGAGCCAAATACGCTTTAGTAGTAAATGTGGACTCTGGGATTGTTTTGAATCAACACTGTTCATTCCCATATCTGCTACTTTGTTAGACAAGCTTTAAGAGCTGAAAACAAATCAATATTTCACTTCAAATGCATCACAAAATAATTCAGCTGAATTCGTAGCAATAAAGTACAATGAGTAAAGAAATGCAGTCTCACAAAATAAGGTTGTAATGAGCTTTGCAAAGATTTTTTTCTCCAACATTAAGTTGTTTTATTCTGTTATCCTTCTACAATAGCAAATATTACCCAGAGGCAACCTTATGGTGTAAACTCCAAAGTAAAGAAATATAACAAAGCAGTACAAATAGAGAACATAGAAACAATAACACAAACATCATAAGTAAATATATTTGTCAGCTTTGGTCACTGTTGCTAATGTTCCCTTTCATGACAACTGTTCGGGGGGGGGTGATTTTTATGTAAGGCACTACTTTGGATTAAATTAAGTCTTAAGGTTATGCATAATTAAGGGAACGGCCGTTTGAGTGACAGCTGAGTCTCTGGGCTCCAGCGGCCATGCTTCACTCTCCTGCCTCAGCTCCACTCACCTCCACCCAGGCTTTTTCAGATTAGCTGAGCGTTAGGACCTGCCACAATGGCAACCTCCAGCGCTGCTATGAATGAGCACAACAGACAGAAAGGTATGGGTGACGGCAAAGAAAATGCCTCCATTGCTTTACACAGCCCATGAATGCTACTAGTCTAAATGTCCTAATTATACAGAGTGTAAAATTACACCCTGCCATTCAAATACACAGCGTGCAGGCAGGCACACACAGGAGACCGGGGAGAAGGGTTAAGGATGTAGCCCGAGGCCGAGTGTGCGAATGCATACGTGAGTCTATGTTGTGCGGCTTCTATTCTGCGGGCGCCAATTAAAACACTGACACGTCTACGCTGCGTGCCCGGTCCGACATCTGATCCGCAGGCTTTTGATAATACAGCATATCAGCCTGGAAAACAGAAAGCCCCGGTCCCACATCGCCTGTCCATCCACCTAGACCATTACTCACTAGCTCCTGCACACGTGCGGTCACACATCCCGGAAAAAAAAGGCATCTGTAAAGGGTATAAAACAGAGAAAAGCCACCAGAAGAAAAATAAGTCTATCACTGGGGGAATCCCACCACTTTCAAACAAATAAATGTGTGCTAGTGCACCAATAAACAACCTCAGAAATGCTGTAGCTTTCCTGCACACACACACACACACTCACACACACACATACACACACAGACACACGCACGCACATCATTCTCTTCCTAAGCGGAGGAATACCGTAGACACTGTAATTCACACCCTGTCTGAGCTAAACCAGAGATTTCATCTAGAAGGGAAACACCAGGCTCCTCTATTGCCCCCAATTACTGGGGCCTGGGAGCAGCGTCAACAGCCACACTCTCATACAATCACGTCGTCTGGGAGGAAATCAGCCCCCATCCGCTTCAGCTCTGAGCTGCACGCTGCCGGCCCAGAGCTTCAGCGAGAGCCACTTAAACTATCATATTCTGAAAGGGCGGGAAAATGACTTGAGCTCTTTGTGGAGAGGGATTCCATACAATTTCACAGGGAGGCATCCTCCGCATTATTCTTTTTCATGTAATGGGTTCGCCGAGATCAAACGGACACCTTAATCCTGAGAAAACACAAGAGCTTGTGCCTGATAGCTCATCTGGTGGAAGAGCCCGTTGGTTCGATTCACTTTGTGTGTGTGTGTGTGTGTGTGTGTGTGTGTGGTCGGAGGAGGCCACTCAGCTCTCTGCGAGCTCACCCGTATTGCCATTATACATCACAGCACAGCCCCAGCGAGTGGCTGTGTCAAAAAGCCTGCCTTCCTCTCCGCCATATCTCATAGTTACCTCCCTTAACCAAATTACCCCCCCTCCGCCCCAGCCCCCGCCTCGCCCGCCCCCTCCTGCTCTAGACACTGAGAGATGAGCTTCAGAGACGGCAGCCTCAAAAAAGACAGACGCAATGTCCAGCAGCGTCTGAGGAGAAATGGAGAGCAAGCAGAGGTGGCGCGCTCGGCAGACAAAGACCTCGGCTGTCACATCTCCCGACCAAAGTCGAAAGAGTTTTATTGCGTCGAAATCACAATCCCTGACATTTTCATTTAAATACTTGTCCGTTTTACTGCTGTTTATCACCGCTCCTAAAACATTTATGGCGGGCTCACCAAAGCTTTTATATTAAGTGGAAATCCTCTGGCGCACAGGAAAGCAGCGGCGAGGGCTCGGCAGCGAGTGGAGGAATGTGAGCAAAGAGCGGAAGAAAACCTACAAAACTTATCAACAAACAAACTGCACTCAGCTAGAGCAAAATAGTGACTCTTGGAGCTCTAAGGCTTCTTAATGGGGCAGAAAATTTAAGTTAAACCTCCATGCCTGGTAAGTCTTTTTTTTTAGCCTCTTCATTTGCATCCTTGACAACCAAACCGTACCTGTGGCACAAACGCTGTTAACATTGTGTTACGAGGCAGTCTTGAAAGTAAACGGTGTGCGTTGACTCTTCCCTGACATCAGTCTGGTGTAGCACAATCTAAAAGGCAAAATGAGAGCATTGTGTACCAGGAATGGTACATCCATAACAAAAAAGAAGTACTTTTTCATACAAATTGTCCGTCTGTGCCGCTATTTTGGAGCACAAACACTCATTACCATTTCATCTGTGGGGGTGGAAGGCAAAAAAAAAAAAAACATCCCGACACTGATCAAAGATTTCAAGAACATGAAACAACTGAGGATGCCGCTTTTCCACCGTAATGCAAAAATGATTATTTCCAGCGCAGGCGTGATTGTGTCTCCACTGTTAATGTTTTACGTGAAGTGTTCAATCTTTTGAACCACTTCTTCTGGAGAGCTGAAACCCGTCTGTGTGGTCTCGTGCATGCAGAGTTTGGTAACGTGATAAACTGGGCTCACCGGTCATATTAGCAGGTAGAGTGGTCGGTGTGAGGCAACAACAGCTTGTGGCTCAGCTGGGGCTATGACCTCTACACACTGTAGTGGGAGGGAGGGAGGGAGACGTGGAGAGGGCAAAAGAGAGATAAAGATGGATGGGCAGTGGAGAAGGGCGAAACAGCAAGGGGAAAAAAAAGCACATCAGACGCAGAGCGCTCAGTCCGAAACATCAGGCTAATCTAGCCACCAATCTGTCAGGCTCGACACCTCTCGCCCCGTCGACTCTACGTCCACGCAGCTACAGCTTGTTTTAGCGATTCTAATGGCGATGACAGCAGATACAGCGATCGAGGAGAATAGCTCATCTGGACAGGCTCCAAAGTGCCAGAACCGTGAAAGGTCATTTCTCATGCCTTCCTTCGGGGCAGCCTGAACCAAAACAAATCCCTAAACCAGTGATCATGTGTAATTATTTGGTCACCTTCATCTGCAGGAAGTTGTGGCCTACTTGGCTCTCCAATGCTGCCACTTTGGCGGGAAACCCATGAAAGTGACAAACCTACAGTCACACCACTACAACCAAGACGGTGTGAGTAATACAAGAGCCCACGAGGCTCTTTCAGAGGCAACGACAATTTTAGAATGGATTGTGTTGAGTCATACTATGACACTACGAAACGTGTACTTTTGCTTTTTTAACCATCCCCAAAATAGGAAACAGCATTTTGGTGACTAATGCTAGAGCGCTCCATGTTTTGTGAATCAATACACTTTGGTCCCATTCATTACTCATTGATGACAATGCATTCTCTTCATATTAGGATTTACAACAATAGGTAATTTAGTAGATTTTACAAATACTTTGAATTAGAAATGTTCTCCACTTGTGAAGGCAATTACTTCCTCCAGTTTCTAAAACTGACATTTTAAATTCACACAGCAGTAATTAAAAGCGAATGAAAATACAGGTCCATGAACTGAAAAATCATCCGCATGACATTTGCGATAACTTGAACCGGGAGCTCTCAAGAAAGCCCACAGCTCCTTTATCCAAAAACACCAATATGACAATATAAAAGCACCAATAGTTATTAAGAAGAAACCAAACCTGTGCCTAAATTCAGCCACTGAAGTCCTAACCAGGATGCTGCTACTCTAAAAATTATACATGAAATGCAGTCACAAAAAACTCACCCCTTACATTCAGGTGCAATCAATCCTAGAAAAGTAGCACTGGGCTAAATGCAGGGAGTGGGTTCCCTTTAATATGTAATCGTTAGTAATGTTTATTTAGACTGTTTATTGATTCAAATTTCTCTCAGGGATTCATAGCCGAGCAGCTGTTCCTCCTCATTTACTGTATTGTCATGTTTTGTGTCGGCCACAAACGCTTTTGTGTTTCATGCTCAGCTGATCTGAAAAAAACGACGAAAGACGACACACAGAATTGTACACACACCTCCATATGGGCCCACACACACCAACGCAAACAAAGGCGGTCTGGGAGAGGAAAAGCTCGTAGCTAGACGCAAAAAAAAGCAGGGGGAAATGAAGAGATGGGATGGGAAGAGAGACGGAGGCTGATGGTGGCTTCATGCTGTCACACACCAGCAAAAAGGACAGGGAGGAGGGTCCTGTCACATCGCATCAGAGTCAGCTGCAGCCACACCCGCCCTGCCAGCATACACCCTGCTGCTGGGAGAGGAGAGGAGAGGAGAGGAGAGGAGAGGAGAGGAGAGGAGAGGAGAGGAGAGGAGAGGAGAGGAGAGGAGAGGAGAGGAGAGGAGAGGAGAGGAGAGGAGAGGAGAGGAGAGGAGAGGAGAGGAGAGGAGAGGTGCAGCATCAAGCAGGAAACAAAAGGAAGATCCCAGTGTCTCTCATTTTCATTCCATCCCCCTTCAGCTCGCCTGCCTGGCGTTCAGCGGTCTCCCTCATTTGACCAGAGCGAGGACGCGCGCGCGGTGGGTCTCAGCCTCGGCACGGAGCTCGAAGACTACGGCGTGGGTGTCGCTGGTGCTGCTTGTGTGTGTGTGTGTGTGTGTGTGTAAGAGTGGGTGGAAGTGGGGAGAGATGGTACAGAAAGTGAGAAAGAGGATTAGAAATGAACTGTGGAGATAGAGCACAACCTGACAATAAGTCCCGTCTCCCCAGTGTGTCTGCGTCTGAGTGTCAGTGTGTGTGAAAGAGAGAGGCAAAGGATTAGCTGGTGAGAGGGGGGGGAAAAAAATCAGTTCCCTTTGTGTTCCAAGTGATGCTGTCAATCATCTCACTGTAAAAGGAGCTGTGTGTGTGTGTGTGTGTGAGAGAGAGAGAGAGAGAGAGGGAGCGTGTGTGTGTGTGAGAGAGAGAGAGAGGAGAGCAGTTATAAGGATGAACAATTCTGGCTTTGCACATAAACACAACCAATAATAGATTAAGCCTGACAGTAGAGCTATTATATCATTTATCATCCGCTTCTTCATCACAATTATAGCAGCTTAGCTCTTAATAAGCGCCGCCACACTAGGTCACACAAATAACAACACACTCCTTGCATGGGAGGCTCCAACAGCCCATTGACAAATGGACAAACATGCGCGCCGTTCAGTAGAAAACAGCTTACTATTAACATGCTTCTTTATTGATTCCGGCTCTGCTTTTCTTTGCACTTTGTGCAAAGGCCAGAGGTCAGCTGAAAGCAGCAACTTGAAGCTACTGAGGACTTCTGCTCAGGAAATGACAGCCCCTCCTTGCTTGGGGAGGGTTTAAAACACTGACATAGCATCACAGGTCGGACAGACGAAGGAAGTTCCTCGTGTAGGCACAGATGGAAGCAACTAACTCGGAGGACCGCTGTGGGTTTTAGAGGCGCAACACTTTTTTTTATTTGTCCCACTGACAAATCGATGATCAGGATTACCCAAAATCTACTCAGCTGTACTCGACAAAACCTGGCGAGAGGGTGCTGCATGGGTGAAGGAAGCGCCCATCACATTTAACAGCAGATCTGAGTAATGAGACACTTGCAGGATTCGGCTGTGTTGTGCCAGTCAGACAGCGTCAAACACAGCAAAGCTTCTGCTTTTAGCCTCCAGTCAAAAATGTTTTTTTTTTATTATCATTCCTACGGTTGAATGTCTGTGCCTCACTGCGCAAAGCGATATCCGAGCAGAGTTTGACACTAAAGGCTGTTTTCACATTCATCGCTGGAAGCCTCATTCGCATTATGATAAATATTGATATTGACTGACATCGAGACGTTGTTGAGATAAACTGTTTGCCACATCGCTAGGCGCTACTTGCTCACTGCATCATCCTGCCGGGTTGTCGGGACGGTGCTGGACTCCGTCCCTAGTTCAGAGGATACGTCCCGCGCACCTCGGAGAAACCCGATCACGAGCAGCGCTCTATACGTGGACAAGGTCATCTCAAAGCGTCCGTTACATCTTGGCAAATACATTATATAATTGTACAGTATCCAAAGCTCTCCTTGTACACACTGGCAGACGATCAGTCGCAGTGATCAAAGTGCTAGATGTGTTTCTTTGTTTCTGCGGCTTCACTCCAGCCCCCACAGAATCAGTTATTAGAATACAATATATTATTATATAATATATTACATATGCTGGTACACTAGCAATTCCCGAGGTCCTCGCACACTGGCAAAACCCCCAAATATGATACACTGGGAGAGAAAAAGTGATTATTTCTCTATTGCAGAAAACAAAAACAGGCAGCCTTAGTAAGATGAGGAGGGTGTGAGTTTCTGCTATGAGGTGCGATTCTTGCCGCTAAGCTGCCTGCTGCAGCTCGCGCCAAGCAAAGTGATTTTCAGCCACAGTCAGTGTATGCACAGCGAGACAGACAGACAGACAGACAGACAGACAGACAGACTCTGCTCCATTAAGGAGCATACCAACAGAAAACACAGAACGAGACAGCTGAACAATTTAACTCGGAAGGAAGAGCAAATGCAACTAATTAGATCCGGCCAGGACTAAACACACACACGTTTTTGGAGGGGAGGTGGGTGCTCAAGCGAGCACTCATGCAGCGAGAGTTACTGGAATAACATAAAATATCCATGATCGTCCTGAGCAACCTCCTCTGGAAGCAGGGAAGTGACTTTTAGCGAAGATTTAGTCCAGACAATAAAAACAGGGATTCTTCACACTAATCTGGAAGACAACCACCCACACCCTCTCTCTGCCATCTACTCCACCTCTACCTTCACTTTTATTGAATGATGACAGTATTACACGGACGCACCTACTGAATATGACTTTCAGATAAAGGCACATGACTCCCAGGAAAGGGCAGTGAAAACAGCCCTGGTTCTTCCTTCCATTATAGCTTAAGAATATAATGATGGATGTGTACTGTATGTGCTCTATAGCTGTATCGCTCCAGCTGCGACAGGCAGAAAATGGACCATAATACTCTGACAGCAAAAATAGGATTGTAAAATAAAAATAACATCTGAGGAGTTTCTGATGAAACCATTGCTCCATAGCTTCTATGTTAACCCCAGAGACCAAGGATAAATTCAATGAGTATAGGTCACCTTTAAGATTCTGCTATGCTCTCTTTGCTCCCTTCCCCCCTTTGTAACTGTCATCTCTCTCTCTCTCTCTACCTCTCTCTCTCTCTCTCTGTCTCCCTCTCTCTCTCTCTCTCTCTCTCTCTCTCTCTATTTGGGGAAAACTTTTAGACTAAAGCAGTGAGATGGTGAAACGGCGTGGCCGCCAGGGACGCAGGCTGGGTCGGCGGGGCAGGGGTGGGCGAGCTGGGTTTGTTAAGATGCAGGGGCACGGGGAGGAGAGGATGTCTGGTCCTGTTTCAGAGATCCTGCACAGAGGCTGCTGTGCTGGGGCCTGTTAGCTCCAAGAACTGCTGATGTGGCTCGCATCGATCAGCTCCCTGCACGGCCCTGCTGCCCGCGGGACTGACAGGCTGACGGATTGACTGACAGCCAGCCCGGGTCAGGCTGTCTGGCAGCCATGAAGAAAGAGTCCAACCAGGCCTGGTCTATTTTCTAGTTTATTTCTTATTTCCCCTTGACCGTACAGAATAATGTCATTATCCCTTTCACACACAGTGACCTATCTGGCTGCAGAGGTTTAATTCCATTACTGAAACAGGACGTCCTGATCTCTTGACATGTGAAGGACATGACGGTCTTGACACTGACATGTAAAAAAAAGAAGAAAACAGTATGACAATCTGAAATCATCTTTAATCTTTTAATATTTCACCTCTTGCTTGATTATTAGATTTTAAACTCAAGTATTAGATATACATTAAATCATCTCATGATCGATTTAAGCCTTTACATCTCTATAAACCTCTATCCTTCATTATATCTCCTATTTAACTGCACTGTAAAGCACTGTGAATTGCCCTGCTTCATGAAAAGTTACTCAACTGGTCTAACCCAAGTATAGCCACTGGCTCGGGAATGAATTCAGCAGTGACTCCCATTCACCCTCTGGGATCTGGACCAGAGACGCCGCAATAGCGTCACAAGGTCAAAAAAAAAAAGCCCGCACTGTGTTATGTCGTCACATTACAGTGCATTACCCCGGCTGCTCCCCGTTGCCGGAGCTGATTTTCATATCACACTAACCTGCTATGATCATGACATCACAGAGGTGTTTCCCTATAATCATTGGGGTTCCGCTGCTCCATTTTCTCAGATGAATCCTGTTATTTCAGCCACTCAAACAAACCATGTGCTCTGAGCAAGCACTCGCTGAATGACAGAGAGCGGGAGGAAAGAGAGTCAAGGGGGCTGGTTAAGTGCACTGAGTGAGCGGCAGTAATCACAGCTCTGGTAAAAGCACTCCTTTTCTCTGTATAGTGTTCCTCAAAATGGGCCTGCTCTCTGTCTGCCTCCCTCCCTCTATTTCTCTCTCTGTCTGATAATAGCTCTAGATTGAGTAATTGTGTGTTTGAGTGGAGCTACACTGCAGGGTGGAACCTGCAATCAGATACCGAGAACACGTTTCTCTCTCTCTCCATCGCCGTCTGTCTCCCCCATTCACACCGTGCTTCAGCGGTCTGGCCTGTCTGCACCCGGCCCTCCCTGCGGCCCCGCGGCTCCTGCAGGCGCTCCTCCGACGTCACCCTCCGTGCAGCCCGCGAGGGTCGGGGTCAATAACAGCTGTGCGCCACGCTGTAATTGATGTCATCATTTCAATTTGAGCTGATTACAGTCGAGAGCTGCTTATCGTGTGACCTGGGGCGGAATAACACACTGTAGGGCCCAGTGAGCCGCCACGCCTGACCAGCCTTAACTGCTGGCCTGCCTGCCTGCCTGCCTGCCTGGCTGGATGAATGGACGGTTGGATGGCTGGATGGATGGATGAGCTGGCTCAGCCCAGGGCTGCCTCCTCTATTGACTCCTAATGTGGAGGTAATGACTGAGCGTATTCCAGGGGCAGGGCTGGCGCAAGTATCCGTGTCGCTGGCATTTAGTCGAGTTGTGGGGCTGCTATTGTGATTGGCCTGCCCCTCTGTCAACACACTCTCACATGATTAAGCCCAGTGCTGGCACGGCTCTGGGAGCACAATGTGTGTGCGCAGCCACAGTGTTTATTTTATTTCAAATGACTTAAAGGCGACGTGGAGTGAAAAAGCACTTTAACCTTGGCTTTGTTGAATAACGACTGCTCTACCCTGCCAAGGATGTACAGCAGGTCCAAAATCATCATATATATTTTGGATATAGAAACAGAAGTTAGAAAACGGGCAATTCTGAGAGGATATCAAATACGATGCAAACCAGAAAAGCTCCCCCTCAAAACCACAAAAATCAGATTGCTTAATCACGGTTGCCAGGTAAGCATGATGGAGCTGTGCAGAAACGGGCGGCTATATTCCCACATCAGAAACAGGATTGTAAAAGAGCTCGTAGAACAGCATCTGAGGCATTTCTGATGAAGCCAGAGCCCCATAGCTTCTATGTTAGTGGCACGGAACAAGGATAAAGGCTCCATTCATCCACTCTATGTCACCTCTAACAACCTCTCTAATTTAATAACACCTCATTAAAACCAGAACGTCATTAACATGAAATTAGTCGAGTAACCCTGAGATTGATATTTTTCTAGTGTTTGAAAAGATTGTGCCACCTCCGAGCGCCCGCCCACAGAAAAGAAATAAATAAAGCACCTGTCAATGCTTTGGCATTTCTCTTTGCTGTTGATGTTTGAGTCTTTTCAATGAAAGAACCAAAATAACACCGCCGCCTTCCAGCATTCCTGCTGTGCACTAATAACACACATGAGCAGACAGAAGCAAAGCCAAACATAAATATGGCATATCAGAATATACAAAGGGCAGCACCTGCACTGGATCAAGGCTAATTATCTGCCAACTAATGATGAGGTTGTATTGTACCAGCAGCAGCCATTGAATATTTTCCAGTTATTAAGATCCGGATCGAGCGTCTTTGCTCTTCTTTTATTTATTTTCAAATTTTTTTCCCCCTGCATAGACAGCGGGCATTACCCTTAACCCTCAACACCATTTGTCTGATCAACACTTGGGAGCAGAGCTGCTGCTAAAAACAGACAAAGCCTGCTCACTAAAGGAACACTGTCTCTTGCCGTGTCTCTCTCTCTCTCTCTCTTTTTTTTTTTTTCTCTCCAGAGCTCTGAATCTGTGGGTGTTGGGGAGCAAAAAGCTGTCTGCCACATTCTTCTTCTTTCTCTCTCTCTGTCATTTTCCTGACTCTTTTAATACCATCATTAGGAGAGCTCTCCTGCTCGCTCCTACCGCTGCTGGCCAAGAAACACGAGACAGAGGGAGAGAGAGAGAGAGAGAGAGAGAGAGAGGAAAAAAAGCATGAGAGGCGATGGGTGGAGACTATGAGAGAAATGTGTGCACAGGTTATTTTTTGTCATGCAGCGAGGTGAGGATGGTTCTGGGGGGGGGACTTTGCTGCGGTCTGGCCCTCGCCGTGTGTTTAATACTGCTACTGTGTGAGCACGTGGGTCGAACCTCCACAAACGTGTGCAGCCTGCTCATGCTTCATAAAGGAGCATGATGCACATCTCAACGCTGGCGACACATGTCTCCTCATGTCACAACCAGGTGTGCAGTCGCCTGGACTCCAGGAGCATTTTGCAGGGGGGAGCATTCCCCCCCCACACACACACACACACACACACACACCCTCCATGCATACAGATCCCTCTCTGACCAGCTGGATCTCACTGTCGAGCCTGCGTGCACACCTATGGGAAACCACGTGCCCATGTGACCCCCCCCCCCCCAGTTCCCACGGTAACCTGAAGCCGCCCTGCCATTTGTCAGAAGTGGCTGATGATCCAGGGTGCTGGGGCCCATCTGATAGACTTAGACCAGAGCGAGATGTCAGGGCGCAGCAGAGCAACAACGGAGCCCTCTCAGCCTCACACAGATATGGTAATTACTGTCATTATGACTACTAATCAGATCGGTTGCAGGGAGTATTCAAACTGAACAGCTTTGACTTCACGGCTCTGTGTGTATACACAGCCTGCGAGCGTAACTCTTCTGCAATTATCTGGAGGAAGTCTACTCAACATTCTCTCTTTTTTTTTGCCAGTTTCCTTTTCTTAACTTTCGCTGGGTCACTTTGGCACATGCCGAGCATCCAAAGTTTGGAAGTGGTCACGTAAAATGCTAATCGCTCTCAGCAGATTCTCTGTTCCGATTTGTGCGTTTGGCCTCTTGAAGAATGGGACCTCCTTGCCATGCTAACTCCAGACCGGAGGAGGAAGGGGCTTGAGAACATGAGGGCACACAGAGCACGTACGAGGCAGAAGTAGTGACTTTCATTAAAGCCAAAAATTAGAGCCTAAACAGACATGTGGCACTGATTTAGATGATGGAAATGAACAGAGTCAACAAAGTGGAAATGATTGCCTTCTGAGGCTGCGAGTTACACAGCCCCCAGACAGTGTAAGCACACTGTGTACAGTGTGACAGTCCCCACTTAACTACTTCATCGTGTCACAATGACAGAATTATTCACAGTAGCACGGAAAAATGAAACAGCAATAATTGTGTTGCGCTTGATCTCCCGTCACTGTGTCTGACTGCAAGGGAGACAGAGGAAAAGCTGGAGCTCTGCTTATCCTCAACATTCCACATAAGATCCCAAAAAGACAGAGACACACACACACACATGAACACACATAACCTCACACCCACATGTGTACAAAATCAGCCTCCACATCTCTGAACAAATACTGTAGGAGAGGTCAAAGCAAGCACCACTAGGAGGGTCAGGGGATCATACTGTATGCACACACACACATATGTGCATGAATTCTCATGGAATTTCATTTTGGACACTGAGATCCTGGTATTAACTGTGATTTCTTATCAGAATCTGATCCCTTTTTCTCAGAAAGCATCTCTCAGGTTTCCAGCATCGCGTCCAACACGTGTGACAGTGCGTCAGAGATACTAAGTTAAAACAAATGAAACGACCCTCGCCAAACCCGAAACAGTGCCACAATCAATAAATCAAATGGCATCATGCCAGTAAAACTGCCATGGCTTCAAACTTTTCAGGTGTTCTCTTCCTGTGAACGCTGAAGTGGCTTCTGACGGCTAACCCAAGGGCCAAATACACGGCACTTCCTGATAATGGGCGAATCTGAGTTTTAAACTCAACCAGATGAGCCATTAAGTTTGTCTTCTCGGAGGATTCGTTAAAGTCCCCTGGGAGTAACTGTAAAGCCACAGGTGTTGCTAATAACATTAAAACTACAGACTGCAAAAATGAAAAAAGCATGCACAGGACAAAGACAGTGGAAAACCCCTCCCACCATGCCATATCAAGTCATAGTTACACACACATGGACAGACTCTGCACACATGATGAAGAACATGAAGAGGAGAGTGTATTTTTTGTGTGTGATTCATGCAGTTACTCATCTCCTCTCTCTCCGTGGCACACACACACACAGGGAAACATCGTCTCAGCTGCAGTTTAATTTAATTTTGCACTCCAGGACTAAAACACAACCACAAACACAGGCAGCACACTCCCTGGATCTCATACTGTACTGTGTGCTGCCTCCTCTCCCCCATCCACGGAGCTAAC
Source organism: Karalla daura (assembly GCA_029224185.1). Taxonomy (NCBI): domain Eukaryota; kingdom Metazoa; phylum Chordata; class Actinopteri; order Chaetodontiformes; family Leiognathidae; genus Karalla; species Karalla daura. The sequence goes on from CM055195.1 coordinate 17,829,341, forward strand.
CAGCTGATCACAGCTTCGGTTCACAGAAATCCAATTCCCCCCAAAGGTCATTTGTCCATTCAGAGCTTTTCCTCTTTTTCCCTTGCTCTCTGATCCTCCCACTCATCTTATTTATTCTCTTCATTTGCTACTTTTTGAAATCTACACCTTTTGCCCTCCTCTGCCTCTTCAGTATTATTATATTGTGAGGTGGAGGGGGGGGGCTTGGTTTGAACCTATCTGCCCCTATCTTGGCTCTCTCCCTGTCTTCCCATCACACACCCTGGACCAAAGCCAGCAAGAGGGTTCTTGGCTGTGAATGGTAACACAGGGCAGTAAAGGCTCTAACCAGGTGCCTGGGTCACTGAGGAAGTGGGCCCAGCAGGGCAGAACAGGTCCACAGGGCTCTGCTGGGCTCGAAGAGGCAGCTATGGGCAGAGCTGTATTTCTTGGCATGCTCTAGGAGGCTGTAAGAACTGATTAGCAATGACATGAGCTGTTCAGGGGCGGGAAGAAACAAATTAAATGTAAGTGGACAGCACTAATATGACTATTAAGGGGGATTTTCACTGACTTTGTGATGTGAGGCAACAATAAAGCACTGATGATAATTTTGGAAATTAAATAGTTGAATATTACATATTACACACATGATATGGCAAAAAAAACACATATGTCTGTTTGTGGCATTGAATTAGGAAAATTATGTAACTTAGCGTATTACCACACATCTGCCTCAGTAATTCTATGCAAAATTACATTTTGGAAACAAACTGTTAAAGCTGTTTTCAGAATATGCTGGGATGATTGAAAGTCTTGTCTGTAGGTATGTTGGAAAAGCTGCTGCGACTTGGGCTGCCGTGATCTTTCCTTCTGTCCACACTGACCCCCAAGAGTTCGCTTCCTCATGCAACTTTAATGTGGTGGGGACAAAATCCACTGCTACTCTGTGCAAAAATGTGACCCAGCATAACTGCTCGGCAGCCTTCGTACATTTGCTCCATCATTAATCAAATGTTAAGCCAGTAGCTTTTCCCTCACATGTGTTTTGCTTTGCTACCAACAACTGTCAATCCGTAGGATAACATTAGCCTATAGCAAAGCTGAATGCTCGTGTGCATGCATATCCACCCCCATCCATGTGTTAGGCATATGCTTCTTAAGAGGCAAAAAGCTGTGAAGGTTATCCTTCAGGGTAGAATGTATTTCTGCATATTAGGACAATGTGGCAGCTTATTATTCCATGTCAGTGTGTATCCATCTTTTAGAAATCGGTTCAGCCTCAACCCTCAAAACCATCTGGGGAAAGGATAGGAGCGACTATTACCTATGACCAGTGTTGGGAGGGTTACCTGTACACTACAGATTACAGACTACATATCCTGCATCTCATTACATATTCTGTTAAATCACTCAATGTAAATAATGTATTCTGAATACTTTAGGTGCCCAAAATGTCTTACAATTTACAACAGTGTGAACATGACACTCAGGATTGCTGTTTGTGAGTCTATTATTCTCCATGTCTCACTTCACTGCTGTGACTACAACGACAGACTCTCACTAGAAACAGTCGATCGCACCAGACAATAACGGAGAAGGTCAGACTGCTGTTTAGTGCAGTTAAAAAAACATTTGAAGCAGATTCATCTCTTCATGCAATCTACTAATTTCAACAGTGTAACTGTATTTTGGTTACCATCTCTTGAAACCACATTGGGAATATCGTAACTCATATATATCTTTACTAAATGTGTGATTCTATTACATATAAACCCTTACTCCCCAACAGTGCCTATAACCACACACACACACACACACACAGACACACACACACACACACACACACACAGTAACCTTTCCTAGAAATCTCCAGCTAGCCTGTGCTGCCGGGCTGCAGCAGGCAGCAGCTCACTGCTGCTGGCTGGTGTCAGGCTAAGTGGGCATGTCAGAGCTGTGCTGTCCTGGCTCCCTGCCTGCTCTCTCAGCTGCTCGCTCAGTCCCCTGTGTCCTCGACCCTAAACGGATCCAGTCGCCGCTATTCAGCTACAGTGCTGGGCTGATCTGGCTGACTAATGAACCTTTTCCTAATGAGGGGAACTCCTCCCACTCCCCCAGTCCCATCGTTCCCTGCACACATTTCCTTTGGCCATTTCGACTCTGGTTTCGTCTCCATCTCTCGCGCTTGTCCCTTTCACCCCTTTCCCCAGGCAACAGCCTCCATCTTTCTGCATCCTCTCATCTCAGCAGTTCCTGTGCACATTCTTCACACTGTCTACATCTCACTTCTCTCCCTTGCCGACAGTCATTCACCAACTGTTTGCCATCTCCTTTCCTTTCCCTCTATTCATCGTCAGCTCTATTAAAAGCATCTACAATTCAGGCCCTTTCAACAGCTTCTCAGCGGCTGAAATATGTCTTGATGGCACGTTCATATCAAACGCTGTGGCGGTGTCTGCCATTTGTCCACAGCTTCTTTACCACATGTGTAGCAAGCGGCGCAAGGCAGCTAAACATCATCCTGAAAGCACCATGCAGAGATATGTTCATACAGTACGCAGTGAGGTTATCCGTGAAAAATCTGTGTATTGCTTTAATAATCCTCCCACCCTCACGTTAGAAGACTAAAAGGGGCAGAGGACAGAGGGATGAAAACATGACTCAGGTATTTCTCACGGCAGACCTGGTGTTAGAGGCACTTTAGAGGGCATCAGGGAGAGCAGCCACGTAAATCACAACTTTGACCTCGCTGTGAAAATATCGGAGCTTTGGGGTCAAACAGTAAAGCATCACCAGGGACAGCAACAAGGTCAAGGGGCGAAAACTCTCTCTCTTCCTCCTCTTTGCTTGCATCTTTATGTCTTCACTGCATCCGATCCTCACACAGAGCGTCGCCCACAAACTTACGCACACTTTTTTTTTACAGCACTCACCAGGCCGTCACAGTTGCTGATGGCCACTGTGGCTCCGGGTGCGTCTGTGATGTCACCCACGTACAAGCATTCATCTTGCAGTGGCTCGGAGTGCCGGGTGCTGTCGCTGTCATCACGCCACTCCATCTTGGCTCCGGGGGCCACCAGCCTGGCGTTGTGGCGCAGGCGCAGGTGGAACTCCCGGCCGAAGATGGTGACGTTGTAGTAAAGCTTTTCCCGGTAGGCAGCAGGCTCCCTCAGTTCTTCCCACTCGTCAGTGCCTGCTCCTACCTCCCTCCTCCGGCGCCTACGGGACTGCCCCCCTGCCACACGTCCAGCCGAGACGGCGTGCGACAGGAAGCGGCCCTCTGCGTCCACACTGATGGGCCTCACCAGTCCATACTCCCCCAGGACATGCTGCAGGGAGTCTGGGAGCAGAGGAGGTCAAGACAACGGGGAGGGGGGCGAGAGGGGAGGATGAGACAGGAGGAGGTGAGTAAGATGAGAGGAATGGTGGAGGGAAGGGGAAGAGGAGTCATGGGTGGAAGGAGAACAGAAGGGTGGAAAGAAAAGTAAGGAATCAGAAAAATGCAAGCACGTCATGTACATTAGCAGTTATACAACTTATCCAGATAAAAGGCATGTGCTTTGGTGTTCTGTGCAAAACGAGCATTGTAAAGAGCAGGCACAGGACAACGTACACAGTGTCCACACACGCCTCAGTGTATGGGGTGCAGTCAGAAGTCCAGTGTGTATTCTTTATTTGGTGTCACAAGGAATAAAGTATAAATAAAAGGTGTAACCTTTCACACACACACACATACGCACGCACGCACGCACGCGCGCACAGGCACAGCCCCACCCATGAACCCAGAGGCGACCCCAGAGCTCAGCGGTGCGCTGTGCGCTCTGACACCTCCTGTGCCCTCCACCGTCAACAGGAAAAGCCAGCACAAGATCAAGGTGCTAATTGCGGCTTTCTCACGCTGCTTTTTCTCACCGTCAGCATGCTCGATCCGAGAAAAGAAAGAAAAGAAAGAAAAAAAAATATGCCACCTCTCAAAACCTCTAGAAAATATAAGAACCTGACATTCTTATGAAGCGCAGGGACGGAGAGAGAGAGAGAGAGAGAGAGAGAGAGAGAGAGAGAGAGAGAGAGAGAGAGAGAGAGAGAGAGAGAGAGAGAGAGAGAGAGAGAGAGAGAGAGAGAGAGAGAGAGAGAGAGAGAGAGAGAGGGAGACTGCGATGCATCCCGGAATGTTTGTCCTCTCGTCACTATCAATCATCTTCAGACAAGGATGCACCGGGATGGACGTGATAGGAGATATTTGGACTGATGCTTAGACGTGTGTTCATATGTGGACAGTGCAGCACAGGTGCATTCACATACACACACACAGGGTAACTTTAAGGTGACAGAGAGCTTTGCTATCACCACTGGATCTCACCAATCTTCCATTAGTATAATTATAATAATAATAATGAGGATGATGATTATTATTGGCTTGCAAAGTTTGCTGACTGGCAGAATCTTAACGCACAGTGTTAATATCTGTGAAGCCCCCTCCCCGTGTTGGAGGGATGATTTGATAATAGTGTGATCAATAAGCTGACATCCGACTCCAGCGTCCTGTGACAGATCGATAGATGCGACAGCGGCCGAATCAGATACTTCCCAGCAAAATCCGACAGTAAAACCGGTGCATCTGATGCCCCTTCACACCCCCGGATAACACACTATCCTCCCTCACCCTCCCTCCCTCTCTCTCTTCCTATGTCTTTGCACCGCTTCGGAAAAAAAGAGCCCATAGCAAGACAGAAGTTGCAAATGTGTTTGCGTGGAAAAAAACTGCAAAAAGCACAGACTAGAAGCAGCGGGGAGAGTAGAGGAGCGTGCGGGCTGTGAGCTGCAACACTTCCCAGAGAGAGCGCACAACCCGGCGCAGATCATCAGATAACGGAGGACAACATAAACAAGAGAGAGCATTGCTCTCTTGCTTCTCTTTCTTTCTTTCTTTTTTTGCGCTCTACCTACCAACGCTACTGGCGATGTAAAGGCCGCTGGTGTGCAGCAGAAAGGCCGGCAGGATAATTAGGACAGTAAATCCAGGCGAGAGACCCATGGCAGCTCCGAACTGCGCAGGTGAGAGAGTGGGACTCCGGGCTCCAGTGTGGTGAAGTTGTTCCCCCCGCCTGGAGCGACCAGCCACGCCACGACAGCAACAGCACAGCAGCCCGCAACTAGACTGCCAAGTGCACCGGGAGAGAGCGAGCTCTCCTCCCCTCTCTCTCTCTCTCTCTCTCTCTCTCTCTCTCTCTCTCTCTCTCTCCTCCTCCCTCTCTCTCTCACACACACACTCTCTCTCTCCCACACTCACTCAACCTCCTCTCTCTATCTCTCCCCTTATCTCTCTCGCATAGCGTGTGCGCGTGTGCTCCCCCACTCTGAAACTCTCTCTCTCGCACTCCCTCTCTCTCTCTCTCTCTCTCTCTCCACACGCACTTGTATACACACACATGAATACACACCTCCCATCCATCCCTTTCATGATTGGTGCGACTCGGACTTTCCAGCGTCCAAAACTCGTCTTGAACTCTCCCTCTTGCCGCCGCTGCCGCTGCTCACAGCCCTGCAGAAACTTTCCCGCTGTTTAGGTGAGCAACAGCGCCCCCCGTGGCCGAATCGTCGCGTTACAGCCCGCTTTGCAGGGCCCAAGGGTCCAATTTACACACAGAGGGGAAAAAAAAATCTTACTAGTCCTAACCTGCATTGCCCTCATTTAGCACATCATTTACCCCTCTTGACCACTAATCTTATATTGTTGTAAACACTGATGAGCAGAGTAGCACAGCTGTGCAATTTTTGGTGCCCCTTGTCATTCTTGTCTGCTGTGTGTGTCTTGTTCAAGTACAGTGTATTTATTTTATTGATATTCTTTTTTTTTCAGCTTACGTGATCTATATCTATGCAGCTTTTTTTTTCCTACCGCTGTAGACCATGAGGATAATTGTCGTCTACTTATTTTCACTGTCCTCTTTGCCGCAGCAACACTGAACTTTCCCATTGTGGTGATAATAAAGGAATATTTTATAATTTACAAATATAATTTTAATTAAAAAATTTAAAACACAGAATCAACTGGAGAATATTTTATTCATCCTTTTAGACAATACATTATTACACTGTCCAGGGATCAGATGAGATGAGGTGTGTTGCCCAGAGGCACTTAAGCATGTTGGGATTTCAACCTGGGAATTTGGGTTGCCGGTCGAGATCCTTAACTGCTTGCACAACAAGCACAGCAGTCTAGACTTTTCTCATACGTAATTGGGAGCAATGTGGCTCAGGGACGGCACAGTGATCTTCAGACAGATCACAAAGTCAGTGGTCTGATCCCAGTCTGCTGCAGCGCACTTGTCGAAAGCATCCTTGGGCAAGATAGCAATGTGTGGATGTGTATGAGTGGTTTAAGTTACATAAAGCAGGTTGTACTATTAGTATGTAAATGGTTGAATGTGACCTGTTCCTGTAAAAGCTTGTTGATGGTCATGAAGACTAGAAAAGCACTATATGATAACCAGTCCATTTATGCTTTAGTTTCTGAATAGTAGAATGTGCTGCTGAACATACCAAAGCAGCCATGTCTCTCCACCTTCAAGAAGACTCAACTTCTCCAAGAGAATCTAACGTGAACTCTCCTTGCTCAGTCCTTCTTCTTTCTTCGCCTGACCCTCCTCCGACAGCTATTTCCTCTTAACAGTTACTTACGCTGCTGCACACTCATCTTCACTTGTCCTTTTCATTTTTTATTGTATTTTTTGTTGTAGCTTGAATGTTTTTTTTTCCCTGTGTAAGGACAATCCATCCATCCATCCATCCATCCATCCATCCATCCATCCATCCATCCATCCACTTGTGTCCCAAGGGTCTGCTGGAGTTTGTCTCCAGGTCTTAATGCATGGGTGTAATGCGTGCATATGTGCAAACTCCACACAGAAAGCTCCTCAGTCCAACTAGGATTTGACCTGAGGACCGTCTTGCTGTTAGGCTACAGCCCTAGTCACCAATAAATTCACTTTGAAGTAAAACATCTTCTAAATGAGTAAATGTAAACGTGAACATACATTTGTTTGCTGTTTTTTTCCCCATGTTTCACATAGAAGGCGATACAATAGAGAATGATTGCAGGATTAAACAAAAACAGAAAGAAACACATCAACAAATATCTGCCTTTGACACGATACCACAATCAGCCTTTTAATTAAGTCAACTTCAAAACAGCTCAGATTTTATTCGTAGTCTTTGGTTTCTGTTGATTTTCACTTTTGGGCCCAAATTTCCGAGGCAGAATTAAGCATTTAAGCAAAACAGAGTCAGATGAAAGTAACAGTTGCTATAAAAAGACAGATACACACATACAGTTAGTTTAAAGCAAAACAGCGTGTTGGAGAATGAAAATGAAACTGCATAGCAATAAGTACTTCTCTTATGACATGACACAAGCACTAATTATATAAATTACGGATATATTTACAGTTTTAAAAATGGAAATTGGTTTGATCATCGCCTATTTTAAATGAGTGATACTCAGAAAATGTACTGAAATGTCTTCTTGTACCAATTAATGAGAGTTAAATATTTTGAAACAATATCTCCAACTGTAAACTGGACGAAATAAATAACACAAAGACCTTCAGTGCTAGGTTAATTATAAATAATACTGAGGTCCGAGGTCTGGAGATAAAAATTTCATGATGGGACTAGTTGATGTTTGTGCACAGTTAAGCTTGCAACCCAGAGTTTGACAACAACGGGTGTTATAATATTAATGAGAGGCTACCTCAACTCAAACTAGTGGGTAAAAGACTGCCTTCCATCATCTACTTGAAATGTCATTGGTTCGTTTTTTTTTCCATTTGTATCTGCAATTTTAATGATTTAATTTCATCATTACTGTATATTATAAAAGCACAATGAGAAGCGCTCCTTGCTTCACGATCATCGAGTGATGTACTCTTATTATTTCTGGATTATTTCTGAGGTCGTCTTGGCTCCATTTGCACCCACCATATGGGTGCCTAAACTTCAGTGAGAAAGAACCAAATCAACATATTTCATGTTTTGTCTTCTCTTCGGTATCAACTTCCCTGTGCTTGTTAAGACTCCACAGATAATTCATCTGAGTTTAGACAATGCAGATGCTGTGCCTCCACTGTTGACACTGACCTGACACAAACTCCTCCTAGAGCCTAATTCACTCTTGACATTTAACAAAATGCTAAACACAAAGTTGATCTTGGAGGGCTCTAATGCCATTTATGAACTTAGAAATCCTCTGTCAAAGTGTTTTATGTGAGCTGACAAAACTTTTTCCAGTCTTTGTTGGTGCTGCATTTTTTTAAGCAGTAAATCCAGACTAGGGATTAGAGTGGTCCTTTCAGGAACACATGATAGATGTCACAGACAGCGTGCCTACGTGCTCTCCACTGGATCACCTTGTGGCTCTGATTCGCTCACATTGTGTGATGGCCAGGGCCCCTAATTAGTAGTGGTTCCATAAACTACAGGATAAAGTGAAGCTCCAGGGATTCCTCATTTGCCACATCATCACTGAACTTTTACAGGAAGCTCCGGAGAGCAGACTGAATAAATTTCCACCTCCGTCTCTTGAATCATCTAGTATCTTACTCTGCACTATTCAGGACTTGTGTGCCAGCAGTGTAGTAGGAGTGCAGCCATACTGAAGGCATTCGTCTTACTTGTTTCAATCCTTTGGATGTAGATCAGTTTGATAGTTAAAGTCGGCCGGCCGCGGCTCCAGTACATTGTGTTCATTTGCAACTATCCAGCATCGCCACATACCAGACAGTGGAAGGAAAAGGTTCATAGCCAGCAGTTTTTATTTATTTGTCTATTCTCATTTTTGAAATTCAGTGCAGGACAAATTCAGAACAGTTTTTAAGTTCACAATAAAACAACTTGCCTTTCTAAGCGGAGTTTTGCATGCCCTCTGTCTCTGATCCTTTCCTCTGGGGTTTCCCCTGGGTGAGAGAGTGAAAAGTAATGGTGTGATGGTGCAAAGGAGTGGTCATCTGTCCAGGGTATACCGACTTCTCCTGATGTGTGGCAAAATATAGATGCCAGCAGACCCCTGTGACAAAGCAGGTGAGATAATGGATGGATCGAGGCCAGATAAAGTTGAAAACTTAGGTAAAAAAAACTGTTAACAAGTTGGAGACACATCACAAACCCAGGGTTGTGGAGAATATGGTCGTCATGCCTGACTCTTCACACTGTCTTACTACAATCTGTGTGCGTTACTGTGCTTCCTGCACTGACACAGAGCATAAATCATTGTGTGGGTTTACCATCGTCTACATCGGTCCCAGGCTAAAACAAGTTCACTTCTTTCATTGTGCGACATATAAAGAAAGAAGTATTAGTACTCTAAATAGATAAACTGTTTTTTATTGTCAAACCTGAGGGGAAAATGTCTAGCGCCTGTACACTCAGACACACACGCACACACGCATGGCCCTGAACAGGCTAGGAAAGCATTGGACAGGACAGAGGAAGAGCTGACAAAAGTTTGATTGAACAGCATCCATACAGAGCATCAGCATGAAAAAAAGAGAACTACAAGTTAGGCAAAGATGGAGAGGCAAGTAAAAGTAACTGGAGGAGAGTCAAGGTCAAACAAGAGAAAAGAAGGTGAAAAATGTAAAAGGGTGGACATATCTGGGCCAGCATTGACACACGCACATGTAAACAGGGTCCAATAACACCTGGAGGTCTTTGCTATACAAACACAGACACTGGCCATCCATTGAGAGACCGTGTGTGAGTGTGGACCTCTGCAGTGATGCCTGTGTGTGTGTGTGTGTGTGTGTGTGTGTGTGTGTGTGTGTGTGTGTGTGTGTGTGTGTGTGTGTGTGTGTGTGTGTGTGGTACAGTGAGAGGTCATCTTTCACCAAGCATCGAGATCACACCTTGGCTTTCAGTGCATAGATCTCCACAGGGCTGTTTGGAACACACACACACACACACACACACACACACACACACACACACACACATACACACACACATATACACACACACACACACCACCACAGATGCGCGCACTTGCACACAAACACCTCTAAAAGAAAGTAGAAGAAAGCCACACCCTGTTTGCCTTCAGTCCACGTCGTCTCGACACATGAAAATGTCACCGTGTTCCCAGCATGCCTTTCAGTGACCAGAGTACCCCTCCACCCTGCCACACACACACACACACACACACACCCCACCGACACCCCACCTCCTCCAAACATCAGGATCTCTCTACCCCTGTCGACTTTCTCCCACCCCCCCACCACCACCACCTCCCTCCATCCCCGCCGCCCACCCCCACCTCCCTCCCCCCCGCTCCTGGCCGCTTCACTGTTGCCATGGAGATACCAAGCCCTGCACCTTGAAAAGTGCACTTGGAAGGAGCAGGGGAGAGACAGACAATAATATCCCTCTTCCCAGACAGACAGACGCAAACACACACACACACACACTCAGACAAAGTCTTGTGTTTTTTTGAGGTTATATCAGCCGGGTTTGGCAGGGTGTGTGTGTGTGTGTGTGTGTCTGTGTGTGTGTGTGTGTGTGTGTGTGTGTGTGTGTGTGTGCGCGGGCATGTGTTTGTGTTCCTTCTCTCTGGGAGGTGGGTGTTCAGATGTCCGTTGCTTGTGCATGTGCAAACAGATTGTGAGCGGAGAAATGGAGCTACATGGTCAGACGAGACAAGTGGAGAAAATCTGTTGTCTCAGCTCCGTATGTGGTTGATATAGATTCGAACTGCAAGTTATCCTGAGAGCTCAAAGTGTTTGTCGACCACTTGTGTGAGTTACAGTCCACGCTGTGTAGTGGCATTCAAGCAAATTCTTAGAAATCTGAGCCATGCAACGGTAACAACAAGAGCAGAACAAAAATAAAACCCACGCATGCACTTACTGTATTATTCATTTATTATAATTATCTCCAGTTGCCAACAGCAAAGGAATGTCATCTTGTTTCCAAGGGATGTTCTTAATAAAAGGTGTTTAGAAATCAGAAGATGAGCTGATCCTTCTTTGCTCAAATTTGTTTAATAAGCACAGACAAAGCACTGATGGTGAAGTCTGCCAGAGCATTATGCACCTTTCCTCACTTGCGATTTGATTATGCAGGCGTGCATGTGTCAGGGGCTATACGGAGCGAGCATATGCCGTATTGTGTCCTGCAGGGCCGCCCTGGCCCGTCTCTTCAATGACTCCTGCTGTCCTAGCAAGGTCAGGCAGCAGGCCACCATGTGTATGCATGTATTAGCATGCCTTGTAAGTGCAAGGACAGGTGTTCCCAGAATCTCCGAAAGGGTACATGATGAGGCATCAAAGCCCTGTGACAGCACATCAGGCCAGAGCCATGAACTCTGAGTCCGGCTGCTGCTGAAAGTCAATTCACAGAAGCATTTGTGGAGGAAAATCGAGCTGAGAATTATACAGTGGATGCAAGTGTGTGGTAAGATATATGCTATAACTTATACTTGTAGGATGTCCACAGAAACCGATATATTATTTCAGTGGACATCATACAAGTTGCAGATTAGAGCTACTCACTTACTAAAAAGACAGAGATGGGTACATTTCTGTTTCAGTGAGAAAATCCATCCTTCTCACTTTCCGTTAATGGCTGGTTATAGATAAACAGATGGAGCCAGATGTGATTTTCAGTTTTATGCTCGCTTTTAATGGTCTGTTTTAAATCATACCAGGAGCACCCACAAGGATCATAAGGTAAAAGATGAGACTCCAGAAATGCCTGCAACTTTTGTCTTTTGACTTTTTTTGTCTCCTGTCACCGACTTGTGCAGACAGATAAGGGATTGGTCAGACTTTGTCTGATTGCTGATGATGTCCAAATCTGACCAGCACTCTTCATGCATCTTCAACAAGCGTATCGATCATCGCGGCCCACGGTTAAAAGCAACAGGGGGAGAAACAAAGACGGTGGTATTGATTTTTTTTAGACTGTGACACAATGGATTCTATAGACTGTAACCAAGTGGAAAGATATGCTGCCATCCTGTCCATCAGACTGCTGAGTCCATGCAAAACAACACGACGTGCGCCTTGAGAACAATTTGTCTCTCTCTGTAGCACTGGATGGGGAGAAACAGCACTGAAAAAAAGCACAAAGACTCTGCTCCACACACTGATATCTGGTTTTTATTCTTTCACAGGAAGGTTAACAGACTGTTTTTGTCAATACTTTTCATTTTTCATTGGGCAGAGAGTTGTGAAAGCCCATGGAGCTCGACCCTCGGGTCAATATCGCCTTTACTTATTCACTGACAATGCCAATACACCACCGTCCGCTGCAGGACCACCTTCAGGTGTGTGTTTATATAGTCTGCTTTACACACACACACACACACACACACACACACACACACACACACACACACACACACACACACACACACACACACACACACACACACACGCAGCACCTTTGCTATTGACTGTTTATGCACCATATGTTATCTAAGCTCTCAGTGGGTGCCTGTGGCCTATTTCTTTTCACTCCCTTAACTGATCTGATTGGCCCGGCTGCCCTCTCTGATAAGGGATCGCCGTGGATCTGGATGGAGGCGTGCTCATTGCTGCGCTCCCAGTATCTAATACAGCTCCACTGAAAAAACAATAATCAAGTGCTTTTTCACTTGGTATCATTACAGAAGTATTAGATAAAAGCAGGAGGTCATTCCAGAGGGGTGAGAAACCTTTCACCCCGGTAGCAGAGAGCGAGCAGGGCTAAAGGGGTTCATTAGCTATATACATCCACCTATCCTTTACCTAACCTGTTTTATACCTTAATGGTGTCACTGGGTCTGCCTGTGGAGCCTCTCTCCAGCACATATGGGGAGAAGGAGGGGAGATATAGCCTAGTACACAAACCATTCATTATCACACATTATCACACTCAGCAATTTAGACTGTCCAATTTGCCTGAACATACATGTTATGCTTTGGACTGTGAGAGTAAACCCAAAGAAAACCAATGCAGACACAGGGAGAACAGTTCCCGGTCCACAACAGCTTTAGCTTCATCACCATTTGGGCAACCAAGACTTGTAACCCAAAGGTTCAAATGCCCCTGAGAAAGTCACCTCATCCCAGTTGTTCCTAGGCCACTGGAATTTCCCTGTCGTGAGACTAATATGTGAATATAAAAACAACATGCAACTCCACACAGAAATGCCCTGAAGTTGGATTTGCTTGCTGTGGGGGACTTGCTGTGGGGTGACAGCATTATCCGCTCACTATGGGAGAGTTTAACCTGTTACCTCTTATGGGTTAGGGTTTGAGTTCCTTGTGGCTCTGCACAGGCGAGTTCATCAGCCAGAAGAAGTACACCAACCTGCAGTGGGTTTGTATTTTGGTCACTTGGCTGTCTATCTCATGAGATTGGTTGTTTTTAAAAAGTGTTGTTTTTTTGTGGTTCGGTCACAGTGGCAGCATATGGGTTACAAGGACAGTTACGTAAAAAAAATCAAGGACACAAATTGTGTGACGTAAATCCATCAAGAAACATTCAGCCAGGGTGAAGACTTTGTGCATATGGCAGTGCTTTGCAAAGTGCTGTTTTGGAGGCCCGGGCAGAGCAGAGGGACAGAGCTGCTGCTCGCTGACCGATAGCTGCTCTGGGAAGGGGAGCTCCTGTAGAGAGAGCCGAGGGCAGAGACGAAGCTTTCCGAGGAATAAACACCCGGAGTCGCACCAGATTCTGCTCCGATCTTGAGCCGTTAAATGACAGAGGAGAGCTCAAAGTTGTTTCCTTAACCTTTCGGGATTAAAAAGTGGATTCATCTCCACTCTCACTCCTCAACCTGTCTGTAAAAGTGAACCCCAGAGGCAGAGACTTCCACAGTCATGCGTCTCTCTGCTCATGTCGACTGCTGACTGGAGAGGAAATGTACTTTCCTTCATGAACATAGAGAGAGGAGGGGGAAGGAACAGAGAGTGGAGGGAAACAAAAAGAACCAGAGTCCCCAGTGAGCCTTGAGTTCAGACAGAGGCTAGACTGAACATACACACACACACACACACACACACACACACACACACACACACAAAGGCAAATGTCTAAGGTACAGGTAATAAACGGATGGGTTGATCATCTGTGGTCATTTGTAGTAAGTGTTTTGTCTTGAGTCATTTTAAAAGGCCAAACCGGTCAGAAGATGGGAGATTTCGGGATTTCCAACACATGGTTAAGGTTTGCCAAGACGTATCTTAGCCCCAACCATGACCTCATCACAATGCAATACCGGGCTTCACATGACTGTCGTCATGCCCTGTCCTCTGCAAGAGCTGTCTTTACGTGAAGACAATCTTAATGTTTCAGTCTCGCTGTTTCACATTTTGGACAGATAAGCACATAAAGCTCAATTTTGATTGGTTGGCAGGGGAAACGGAAAGTAAGTCAGCTGAATAGCCAAACAGATGTTGGGGAAATAAGCTATCTCGTTCTCTCCTCTGAAGTCCCCGCTTGTCCGGCACTAAATTAATATTTCTTAATCTTCCATTCTGCTAAAGAGATTAGGATTAAATTTTATATATTTTTTTCTCAACGATTTTAATCTTTGCTGAGACCTGGGCTTCACCAGTGACTAGGACAATGGACAAGTGGATTTTCCCAGGCTGCCTCAAGGCGAAGCAGGCCTGGATGATTGAGGGTTGTCTGGCCTGTGAATCCAGCGATGCCTCGTCCCACAGAGGGGCAGCCGTGCCAGCACAGACAGATTCTGCTCCCTGACCTCTGTGGCCACTGAATTTAACCCGACCACAGGAAGCCCTAGGTCCTGCCTAGGAATGAATGCTATTGTTGTCCCATAATTATCGGTGGGAAAGTCTATATGTGTGTGTGTGTGTGTGTGAGAGAGAGAGAGAGTTCGAAAGGCTGCATTTATTTGAAGAAGTCTTCCAAAGCCTGAACTGGGTTCTCCTTAAAAGCTCCTGTCACAGGATCAGATCAGAGGGAGCGCAAAGTTAACACTCCAGCGGAGAAAAAAAAAAGAGTCTTCCCTTCCAGTACAACTCTGAGGGAACTTTCACACTGAAAGTTCTGAAATGTGGGAGTACTTTACTTAATAATTCAGTAATGTTAATAGTCTCCCTGGACCTGGATGCAGTCTAAGCTGCTCGAGGCATCTGCTCAAGAAAAATGTGGTTTGGGTTGTGTCTGATCACAACACAATCAGCTCTCCCACCAAAAATAAATAAGTAAATCATTTTTCCCAGGCAACAATTCACGTGCTGGGACAAGATCGGGGCATTCACCTCGGGTTAAACTTAACTTTGTAACTTAAACCAGTTTCACAGAGATGACCCTGTTCAAGTTGTCCAATGCATGATTTTAGCCCAGAAAAGAAATACGAGTCTTGGGCCAGGGTTGTTATGGGTTATGGAGAGTGTCTGATGGATGTGGAACAGGGAGTCACTACAACAAGAATGTGGCCCTTCTATCATAGTTAGCCAGGTGTTTCCTTGCGTCACTGAAAAAAATTACAATAAATCAACATGTTGTGTCTTGAATGTAAGGCGAGGTAAGGCAAGGCAGAATAGGAAGGCTAGCTGCACATGTGCAGATTGTATAGATTTTCATAAACGTGCACGTTTTCAATTGAAGACTCTAAACTGTCCTGAAGTGTGAAAATCAGAAAAAGCGGTGTGTGTGTGTGTGTAAGTCCTGAAAATCCTGAAAATAAAATCACATCTTTTTTTTCACGTGACACTGTGTGTTGATGCTGCTGATGTGTTACTCTCTGTTCCACTGTATGAGAGCAGGTGGAAACGGACATGTGGCAAACTGTTCAGTAAAGTGGACAAAGAGACTTTTAGTCACAGTGCTGCTCACGAGGTGGAATAATCCCTCAGAGGCACGTCAAGCTTTCACAAGAATGCCAAGCGTGGTAGCACCACCAGCCTCTTATATACACCTGCATAATGACAGACACAAGCACACGCATACAGTATCTGCACCATTATTATCAGTGCTGCAGAGTGTGAGGGTGGGGGGGCTCAGTAATTGAATAGAAACCTTTCCTCTGCTCTCCCGCATTGTGTGGGTTCAGGGTCGCGGCTGGCGCAGTCACACGTGCACCGTTCAATTCTGGAGGGATCGCTGCGACATCGGAGTGGTGGTGACACGGCGCTGGAGAGGGCTCGCACTGATGCAGCCCTAATAGCAGCGTCCAAAGTGAGTGTTTTCCCCCGCGGAGTGGACTCTATCAAGCCTGTGCCCATTAATCAGATGCAGCGTTGATACCGACATACAGGATGTCAGCCGGTGTTAATCATTATATAGAAGCTGGAGTGTGAGAAGATCCCACCTAATGAGGCGCGGAGGAAGTTACACGATTGCGATGCTGCGCACATTGCGAGCCGTTCGGAACGGTCTGTTGAATCTACTAAAATGAGTGTAATTATTTTGTGTGATGCCTGAGAGGAAAATGAGACAAGGCACAGGCCGGCCATTAATGACTGCTAATCCTCTGTCTTTGCAGTAGTCGGAATAAACAAACTTACTCTCGCTGTGAGTCGTTCAGGAAATGTTCCCATGTTTCGAAATGTTCTTCACAGGAAAGGATGGTCACTGATAGTCACAGCAGGGCACCAGTCCGTCACAGGGCACACACATCGTTCACCCTCACACTTAATTTAGAGTCTCCAATAGACCGTAATGCATGTCTTTGGACTGTGGAGGAAACCAGTGCAGACACCAGGAGAACATGCAAACTCTGTTTGACTGAGATGTGTGAGCCAACACACACTCACTGATCATCATGTGAAGTTATTATTTGTTGTATACATAGATACTGGTGCGTGGGGGGCCTAGGCTGTGTGTAATGCCAGTAGGAGTGATGGATGGTCCCTGTGCTCGGTGCCCTGTGTCAGCGGGGTCAGAGGTCGCAGGCCAAAGGCTGCAGCAGTGAGAGTGTAAGGGGGAGCACAGGAGGCGGACGGCTGACAAATAAGGGCACCGCCGCGGACAGGGAATAATGAGTGGAGGATCAGATGGATGAAAGGCGACGACACGGCCGAGGCATCCAGAGAAGCTGGAGAAGAAAACACTGCATACGGAGAATAGAAGTGGGAGGATAGACGACAGCCTGGTGAGGCTTCCTGTTTAAAGCTCGCAATCATTACTGAATTATCAGAGCAAACAAAGAGTACATCCACACTAAGCTGCCTCAATTTCAAAACTTAGCTTTTCTCCGCTTTGGCCTTCTGTTCTCACTAAGCCGGCGTCTCTCTTAGCCCAAAACAGAGCTTTTCAAAAACAGCCTCCCAGCCTGTATATCTTTGAACACCGGCTATATATTTTGTGGTAAGCTATGACCTGAACCCACCCAGGCAGGTTTACTGCTTGGCCACAGGAAAGCTTTGAGTCGCCGCACAGGTTCTGGGATTAAAATGTTGAGTTTTTTTGCCTCCTGTCACCAGTTGTTGGTGCTCAATGGAAAATATGTAAATACGATGTTATTGCACAAAGTTGTATGTTCACCTGTAATATAATACAGTCAGGGTGATCAAAGAGGGCAAGATGTCAACCTGAGACCAGTTTAGTTCCCAACATCCAACTGCAGAGCAGATGTTGGGTGGATGTTGATCTGCCTGAAAACAGTGGAGAAAATCATCAGTGAAAATCCAGTTGTTTGGGTATCCACAACAAAGTGCTTGTGCACATGGGCAGGAAAATAAGAGTACTGGAAGACTGGAATGTGCATTTCTATGTGGCGTGTCACTAAAACCTACGTAAACCTACGTCTGTATTTTGCTGCTTGTCAGCGAACCGCGTCACACATCTGACTCATAAAGGGGACTGACCACTGTCCTCGCCCAAAACAGAGGACGCTGATATTTATAATCTGTCAGCAGGTTAATCTTGTCCACCATCGTCACGCACTCTCCATATGGAGCGCATCAGGACAGCTGTATAATCACATCGTGCCACTAGCACGCACACTGGCACGCATGCAACTCCAGAAGTCGTGCGAAATACTGTTATTTTGTGCTAATCTAAGTCTGCAAAATATGGAAAGATGGGAAGAAACAGCTAATCGTGGAGGAAGAAGTCATGACGAGTTCAAAAAACAAAGGGGACACCAAGCAATCAGTGGAGTGAAAAACACGCAATGTTCCAATCCATATTTGTCCCTGTATTATAAATACTTATCCCCAGATTAACATGGCTGAATGTAAAATGTGTCATACTGTTATTGGTATGATAATAAAGCATAATCGTTGCCCTAATCCTAATTAAACTCACTGCATAATTTGATACCAATTCAAAATAGTGGGACACTCGTGTTGCTCACTGAGCCATGTTCTGAATACCAGGAAACCAGGAAGGCACCAAACCCAGCAAACAAAGCGTTTCACATGGGCGGCCCGACCAAAAGCTTAACTTGCTGTTTACCAAGCACTGATCCTGTTCAAATTTGGCGACGGCGACACTGGACGGGGGTGAGAACAGAGCTGAAAAGTTCTTAAGTGAGATTCTGGACATATTGGAGTGAAATTCATCCCCGTGGGTTACACGCACACAGTGGCACACGTTTAATGTGTGTTCAGTCTCTGAGGTGAGACTGAGACCACAGCTGAGGTGGAAAGGTGGAAAGTGAATTTAAAAAAGGCCAAAAAAAGTTAAAGAACATGTTCAAGTAATTGTTGAACATACTACATTCTACTACAGTTTTATAGTCAGTCGGAAAGTAATCTCTCTGACTGGTGAGCAATGCATTTGTCCATTTTCAGTGAATTTCTTCATCATTACTCCCTGAACAAATCTGAAGCTGAAGTCAGAAGTTGGCTTCTTTGTATCCTTGGATGACGAAACAAAGCACCGTGGTTTCTTTCCATATGCAGCGTGCCATACTTCTGAGGTGTGCGTGTGTGTGTGTGTGTGTGTGAGTGAGTGTGTGTGCGAGCTTGTGTATATCTTCTGCAGCACAGAAACGTTTTATGCACCCCAACACAATTTAATTTAGTTTAATCTCAGCCTTTCCACTGGGAATGCAACATATAATTAAACTTTATGGAAGTGCCCTGCAGCTCATGTGGAGAAGCAGCTTGTCTTACACACATACACACACACACACACACACACACACAGACAAAGGCTGAGAATGCAAAATAATTTGTGTCGATGTATAATCAAATTATTATATAACTTATGATTTAAAATTCAATGCCTAAAAATAAATATTGATAAATCCTGAGAACACGGACCTGCATAATTGAAAGAACAGCATGAATAACCATGTAAACTTATAATACATCTTTCCTATTACATGAAAGTGGGTGGATTTCATTGATTTGATTCCCCGCTTCATTACGTCTCCATGTACATGGGCAAACGCTGCGGATGCAATAACACTAGTTATTAGGAATGATACACAGAAATTGGTTCTGAACAGATTTCAGCCAGCGTTGCTCCTGTGTGCTCATGGCGGCTGCGCATTACGTGCTGCTTTTATTAGGTTACAGAGGACATAACATGGTCATCCGTCTATCTGGATGGGGCTTAGCGTGCTGGATTCTTATTGGAGTTTCCATGGAAAAGGAGTGGCCGGGACGGTAATGCCTCAGTAATACCGGGCTCAGGGTCTGGAGGCATCGCCTCGGAGACGCTCAGAGCTCAGAGCAGCCCAGCCCCGATCAGATGTTGTGTAACCTGTGGACGCACATGTGTTGCACCGCGGGCACTGCCAGCACATGGGAGGAATGATGTGTCTACATGTGTTCATGCATCATACACAGAGGCATGCTGGGTACCTGATGTGTTTTCTGCACCTCAGGGAAAGGCCAGAGGCATTTTGTTGATGCATCTCTCTCTCTATCCGCCTCCTATGTGGAACAAAGGCCGCTCCTCTGAGACCTCCCGCATCTCCCTCTCCTCTTCTCCCCTGACCTAGTTTACCTGATTGATTTCTACCCAGCTGGCCACTTGTGTAACACAGAACAATCCTTAAGTGTGTGTGTGTGTGTGTGTGTGTGTGTAGATGTCTCTGTGTGTGTGTTTCTCAAAAAAAACTTGGTTTTACTCTTTACTTTAGTGTTCATTTGGGAAAGACTTTTTCCTCAAGGAGATCCCGTGTAAACAGAGTTTTCCATGTCCGAGTGCTCTGCATTCTCCCTTCTCCCTCCCCATATTTGTTTTATGAACCACCCCAAACCTGAGACACAGCTTAACAGCTTACACTGCGCTACAACTACATGTTATGCAGGATGAAGCGAATTCAACAAGTTCTCCTTTTTTTATTTCTCAGGCAAGTCCATTTTCCAAGCAACACGACTCTTTTCTTCTCTCCAAGTAACCTCAGTACAGTCCATCTGGGTCCCAAGCACGCACACACGCACAAAATAATGGAGTGTACTGCCAGTACTGCTCCTCACACCCCCTTCATGTCCCTTTGGCCTTGCAAAGTCTGTTTCTCACACGACCACACTATTTATAAATTCACTTTCTCTTGCTTTCTCCCTGCCTCGCTGTCTTGTCAGCTCCACCCAAGACTGTTGCGAAATCCAAATAATAATGATGACGAATTTTTAATACATAGTAGTCACTCTGGGCTTCTCTTCCAGGAGAAATTAAAATAAGTCACATGTTCAGTGCAACAGTTTTGGTTCCACGGTACTGACAGCCCAAGCCTTACGAATGACTTGGTCTGATCCATGGTGTGGCACGATAAGTTTGGGAAATTACTGATTTGAGTTATGACTCCAGTTTTGTGGGAGTATAAAACAGTGCTGCTATTATTCACAAAGTTTCTAGAGAGGGGAGATACCCTTGATAAAGAGCAGCTTAGCTCCCGTCGTACAGAGAAGCCGCTCGTTACAGAGGAAAGGTGTCAAAGTCGGGAGGCAGAACTAGAAGCTGGAGAGAGAAGAAGCAGGTTTACGCTGACAGAACATCCATCCATCCTTTATCTTACCTGCTTTCAGCCAAACATTGTTGTATGGGTCTGCTGGAGACTTCCAGCATACATAGGGCGAAGGTCACCAGTCCATCAAGGGCCTAACACTCATGTAAGATTTGCTGCTGGAAGTACTGGAAGTAACACAGCAATGGATAAATCTGAACAATGCAGTGGATAAATGCCTGAAATCACAGAGAAGCTCTTCAAAACTTGTTATAGAAGCAAAGGCATACGGGGAAGCACTCAGTCCACAGGAAAGGGCATGATATTTGGAAAAGTTATGGCTGCCGCACATCTATACTAGTTGGCTCGTGTTGAGCTGCTTGTACCTACAGCGGTTCAGGCCTGTAAATTGCCAGGGTTATTTTGTTGTGTTGATGTTAATCATATATCGTTATCACTTCCTTTTTACCAGCACAGCTCACATACTGCAGTATTAATGCACATTTTTGGAGAGCTATCGCTTATACTCCTAGCACATACGTGCAAATATCTAAGCCAGGTGAAATCAGAGTGAAGCACCAGGAGTAGATTTATCAAAACATTCATAGTGGGTGATGTTCATCCTCCTCTACTGAGAGAAATTGCATTTGCCGCCTTAAAAATCATCACTAAGTGATTGTTATTTGCTTATTGTAGCAAATCATCACAGTCAAATAAGATTTTGTAGACACATATCTCTCTATAACATAAAAGCCATCACACAAAACCAGACATAACTCAGATTAGCCCATTTAACATGGTCCCCCAAACAAAGATGTCATGGGATGAATGAAATCCAGTTTGCAGTTAACAACTGTCGCATATCAGTTTCAGCTCCAGGTACAGTGAAGTGAAATGCACTGATTGTCCACTGACAGCTATGAAGTTGGAGTGATGTTGTGGCTATGGCTCTGTGTGATCCAGATTAGCGTTTTCTGGGCACAGAAACTCTGCCTAAGCCACAGGCTGTGAGTCACTGGATCAGGAGGAAGAATTCACAGCTAAACAAACGTAGGCCTGCAGCCAGGCCAGCCCACTCTGCTGGCAGCCGCGCACGGACATGAGATCACACGCACACGTATGCTCAAGAGCATGCACACGTATACCGAGCTTTAGACATACGGCGGCATATGCACACATACGCATCCATGTAAACAGTTGTGTGCGTGACTTTTTACCCGAGAAATCTTTATCTTTATCTCTTCCACTGTTTTTTTCATCAACTGCTGACCGCAAGGAATTGTTACAGTATCGCTTGAGCCAATAAAGATAAAGCGCTCTTTACGATGTGAGCGCTCCGCTTTAAGTCGTAAGTGGCTCACAAGAACAACAAACACGCAGGGCTGGGTCAAAGAGTTCCCGAGCTATCGTTTTCTCCACCTCCACCACCATCCAAGAGCAGGGCAGAGAGCACATTCGTCTGACAGGCTATAATATATCTTCTCGGCCGGTCCTTTTTTTTACTCCAGTCCACTGACAACTTAAATGCAAACTATTTATTTAACAGGATTAGGAGATAAGGCTGCCTCCCACTTGACCAAGGCACCAGCGCCACACACAAATTCTCCCATGTCCCACAGCCTGAGGCTAGCGCGCGCTTTAACCGCTAACACCTTCGCGGACAGGAAAGGGGGGGAGGGCTGCACCGATGGAGACGATCCCAGCCTGTGGGCCTCCAGGCAGGGTGATCTGTCTCATCCTATGCCTGCTGCTTTTGGGAATGTGAGAAAGGAGCATGTGGCCACCGGGGCCATGTGTGGCAAAAGGGCCTTGTAGCGTCGCTGTCGACACAAACTGCATTCAAGTTAACACGCGGGAAGACTTGTTTTTTCACACTGCCCACATTTTCAGACTTAACCAGCTTTATTCTGGCTCATGTTTAGAAATTAACATGCATGCTGGCAATTTTACAAGGACATAAAATCTGTGGCTTTCACAGCTGCACCTCACCACAGACGTGAGATATTTATTTAATTCTTGATTTACTGTTGCCGCATATGTGCATAAGCACACTGGTGACAGCCACTAAAAAGCTTGTTGACTGGCTGAACACCAGCCGCACATCTGAACCAGTCATCTCCTCCAATGGGGGAGACCAATTACAGACAGTGAAAAATAACTCCAGTCCTTATTAGTCTGCAGTTCTCTATATTTCCATGTGGGGGCGTGGCATGGGGGCATAAACTTATGGCAGAAGAGAACAAGATGCTCCATCCTTGACATTATAAAAGATCAGGGAGCTCTAAAAGGTCGCCGTTGCCATATTCTCATTCCTGGCGGTATTGACACTTGGTATTTCTCTGATCTTTTGCTCTAATTAAAAAAAGAAAGAAAAACAGTTGCCAAGGCTGCAATTCAAGTGTTTGGAAGCCGAGAGTGTGTCGTTGTCTATTTTGCACAGTCTTGGGATGTGTCTATGTGTGTGTGTGTGTGTGTGTGTGTGTGTGTGTGTGTGTGTGTGTGTGTGTGTGTGAGAGGCAATGGGATGATCTGATGAAGCCCTCAAACACAAATCGGCTTCTTGCCTCTGTGGTCCAAGCTGAGCTGAAGTTCATCCTAGGAAGCCATCGATCATAATGTCAGAAAAACGGTCTTGATGATTAAAAAGACAGTTATCAAGCTCTCTGTAATAAAGTAGACGAAGGAACCCTGTGCCGATAAGCAGCTTCTCATAACGAAACACGGTTGACTGCTTTGTTTCAGATTTAATTGACAGAGATAGCAGATAACAGACAGGAGTATGTGCTAAAGGAAACACGTGTGTGTCAGCTACATCCTCTGTGGTTTTCTCTGTGTCAGGAGTAACCTGCTCTCCACTGTTGAAATGTCCACTCTGGCAGTGTTAATATCCAGTCACTCCACTCTACTTACTCTGCTCGGCACTCAGCTACTGGTATCAGCTCTGCGATCCACCAAACGGCTCTGAAATCAGTGCTTGTCATTTCAAAATAACTGTTATTGACAAATCAATAATCATCAAAGGCTTGCGTGTGTGAAATTAAATCAGGGTTGAGGCAAAACAAAGTACATGGTTAAAAAAACACGAATGCAAGCCCACCAAATATCAATTGGGGCCTTTTGCCCACAGCATAACAAGATGATGTAAGTAATACAAAGACTTTAAGAAGAACAATTAACATGGAGATTTTTCTTTCACAAAGTTATAAGGAGTCATATGGAGGTCCATGCTGTCACCTGCCACCAAGAAGGATCTGGGTTTTAGTTTGGCATATTATAGCTGTGTTTGCCTAAGGTTTCTCTGGATACAGTGCAAAAACATGCATGTTTAGGTCAATAAGGACCTTAATGGTGTCAGGGGAATGAACGGAAGCTTGTGTGAAACAGCCAATGAGTTGTCAAACACCTGCTAGGGTTCAAGACGAGCTGGAAACAGAGTCAGGCGGAGAGGAAAGACGGCTAAGCTAAACAACAGTCCGGTGAGGACTCCGTACTGACTGACACGCAGCCTCACCGCTTCACACATGCTCCCCAGAGCCACAGCAACAACAGGTGAGACCAGCATCCCTCCATAGGTCACAGACGGTGGAGGTGAAATGGAGCAAACTGAGACATAGACAGGAGAAGGGACTGTGAAAATGTCAACTCCCGCCTGCTTTAGGTCTGCTGTTTAGTTTCCATATACATAAGCGTTGTGGCAGAGCAAGAGTTCATATTAGTTCACAGACATGAGACAAAATCTCTCTCACACACACACACACACACACTGCAGATAAAGATCACTGCTCTTGCGGCTTGAAAGCAAATGAGTACTTGGCAGCTGGAAGCGACAAGGAGCTCCACAGCCACAACACACATGGCCCACCATATACTTAAACATCTGCCCAGCTGTACAGCACAGGCACGGGCAGCGGGCAGCTGCAGAGCATCTGTGCCCTCCGCCGCGACGTTTCATTTCCCCGGCAAATGAGCCCGGGTCAGATTCAGGGAGCAGTACATGTTTAGATGATTGCATCAGTTTAGCCTTCCACCTGAGCGTATCACAAGCCTCACCACACACAGTGATCCTGTTTCACCATCATTTGAGATTTTCGGCCGTAACCAGTTCTTACTTTGAACATGATACGGGCCTTTATTGCACCAGTAACACTCAATTAATATGCACTTTCTGAAATTAATGTCTTTAATCCTGACTGTTCAAACGTCCGATTTTGTGATTACAGAATTGCACTTATTCAATAAAGGTGAATGAGAGAGGAATTTCCAAACGTGGTACTAATTGATGTAGTTGATGCTTGAGAAAAAGTCAGTGGCAATAGCATTTTATTACATCTGAATTTGCCATGTTTTGAGATGGAGGAGGCGATGGATGAGGAGGCAGTAAAAGAAATCACAACATCAAATTCTGGAAATTGCTTTGGTAATGAGCAGTGCACATTGAATTAAGCAGTACATGACTTTCCCTATGTGCGCTGCCTCCAGCAGAACCCTTTGACGCCATTAAGGGACAAAATGGGTGAGATAATGGTCGACTGGACATCCCACAATCTGTCTATTTGGTTCTATTTGTCTAAGATGTGAAGACATCAGACGTAAACAAACAGTTTATGTAAGCTCAATTTGTTGAGGAATGTGCTGATAAAAGAAAACACAACATAACACACTTGATATTAAGGCAGCATTTCCAGGCACAGTGAGGCAGAAAACCAAGCGGGCGCTGCTAATGGTGTGAGATTTAATCACACAGCAGCTCCTCCCTCCACCAACCTCTGTGCTCTCGTTCCCAAATATCATGAAAAATGAAAAATGGGTAATAAAAGCTAGTAGATCACAGCTGATAATGTTGTGTCAGTCGCTGTAATATTCACCATGTGAGGCGGTAAGTATTACATTATTGTTATTGGCTCATATCCATATGCCAATAACAGACTGGGCTTGAATTAGAGACAGGGTTTGTCCCAGTGAGGAGCCGGCTGTCTGCCAGACACACCTGACACTACTGCCAAATGACCTCTGGCCCTTTCTGCCGCTTGCTGTGGAGTGCACACACACACACACACACACACACACACACACACACACACACACACACACGTACACACACACAGAAAATTGCGCAGAGAAAAGGATGAAATTTGAAAATACACGAGTCTTCATCCAAGATTTAAAAAGTGCTGCAGCCAGACATGGTCTTAAATGCTTGTTTGCCACTGTAGCTCTGCATCAATCTGCGTGCACATATACATGCACATTGGTAAATTAAACACTAACTTATTGTCCGAGGAATCAGCAGTATCTATTTGTGTAATGAAGACAAAGTAGGGCTGGGTGTTTTTGCAAACACTCCTCATTCCTAAATGCAATTCTCTCCAGCTGTAAAAACACTGGATCAATCCTGATGCTCATTTATCACGGTCCAAATGCTGCCAACACACACAGAGCACAGCCTGGAACACACACGGTCCACCAGCACGTCCAGGCAAAGGCTGCACACACTTGGACATACTCTATAGTTTACTTTAAGGGGGATTTATGATTCATTGGGGGTAGGGGTCTTTGTTGTAAGTTGTGACAGTTGGTGTCCAAATAAAGGATTTACAATTCAGATCAAAGTCGTTATAAATTTAGTAATTTCCTCGGCTGTAGCTAACTGCTCTTTTCCTATTACTGGTCCTCAAATAAAAGGCCTGAAAATGGCTGCCCTGCAAGTAATTGTGAAAACAAGATTGTATTGTTAATAATCACGAGTGAGCATGATTGGGGACATCCATCATTTTGTTGTACCCCTTTTCAGGAATTGAGCCACATATAATAATACATACATAAGAGGTGGGCAGGAGATACAGCCTGGACAGGCCATCAGGAAAAGCATTCACACCTAGGGACAGTTTAGAGTCTATAGCATGAGTGTCTTGTTTATTAACTGTTGAAGGCACCTGGAATACCTGTAAACCATGTAAACCGAACATAGAAAAGACCTAGGTCTGACCGAGATTCAAACTATGGACCTTCTTGCACTGAGCTGTCAGCACCATCCACCATTTCACTGTGTCGCCCCCACAGGAACACATGTGATAAAGTAAAGGAGTGAAACAGCAGAGTAAAACACAATTGTAAATGATGTGTCTTTATTGCATTAGTGTGATAAAAAGAAAAATTCTATTATGAACATCAGTTTAAATGGGAAATATCTTCAAGTCGGTCTACTGACTTTCCTCCTTTACTGAATTAAGTAAGGTAATGAACAGTTTGCACAGTGTGCAGTTTGCAGGTGTGTTTAACCAGGCTAAAAGATGTTGGGGTGGGACTGATGCCACACTTGGAGTGCGGTTGTTCTGCCAGAGCTTTGGTCATGGAGAGACGTCGTTGCACATTTGGACCTGACCTGGAAAAGACTCGCACACCCCTAAAGATTACTGCATCTACAGACACGCTCGTATTTTCATATTTAATGCAACATGCAGGGAGAGCCACCCGGGTGCAGGCTTGTATTCCTTGAATTTAACACTTATCCCAAGTCTAGGTTAGTGTAGTAAGGAAACAGCCATCATTAATTTATGCTTGTACAGGCTAAGTCACAGAATCAACAGATTGCAGTTTCATTTGTCTAATCTGGAGTTGCCTCGTGTCAGATAAGTAAGTCTAGTAACTGAAGCACATGTGAAAAACAAAGCCCAGTGTCAACAGACTTCAGTGAAGTAAACACACCTTCAACAGCCTCAGGAAATGTTCAAAACCCTGGCTTGAGTCCATGTCTGTGTATTAAAACACCTACCTTCTGAGTGGGAGTCATGGAGGTTTTGTGTTTTGAAATCCGGTACCTTTAAATAGAATACAGGGAACATTAAAGGGGTTGTGACTCTCTCTGGAGAAATACACTTTGCATCTACAGGCGGCGTTCAATTAAAATCCTTAAAGCCCTGTCTGCAGGCAGGGGATAGGTGACAATTACACATAGGCACACAGGCACACGCACACACACTCAACATGCACATTGGGAGGGGATTTAGAGAGACGGCTCGAGAGTGTGACATCAATAAACCCAATTCAAACCTACAGCTTACTTCTCGCCACAGAGATGATTTCCACCAACACTCAGAACAACACAAAGAACAGGTTTTGTATTGATCATAATATTAATGTGTATACACGCCACGGACGAATTCTCCACACAAATGTGTGCACACATAAACCTACAGTACAGGTCGTGTGCTGATTGTCTCTCTCTTTCTCTCTGTCTCACACACACATAAGCACAGACACACACACACACGGAGCAAATGAAAACCCTGCCTGTCTTTGTTGGCTGCCCACTAATGTATTCGGCTGCACACCTCCTGTATTTACCGAGCTCACTGTGTCTGGCGATCTCCCTAAAGGTGAAAATGCTTCGGAGCGTCCCCAGAGATGACCAGCTGGACCCGATGAGACGCTCACATTATGATGAGACACGAGGCACACAATAGCGCTACATATCGTCAATAAGGACGTCGCGTCATGTGAACCACAGTCTGTCTTAACACAGAGACCCTGGTAGGGGGGCAATTCCATCCACATGCTACTTACGTGTTATTAAGTGTTGTTGTCGATGGATTTTCGGGAGTAGAGATTTCAGTTTTACACGTTTGTAGTTCAGAATTAAAACAAAAAGAAATCAACAAAAACAGAAAGGTCTTTGTTGTTGTCAACTGCGATGTTGCCGCTGATCTGAGAGGCTGCTCTGCTTTTTGCGGATGTCAAGGACTAAAAACAAACCGAAGGGGGATGAAACACAGACACCTGAACATGCCATCACTTACGCCTGGTCACTGAACCGTGGGTCATCCGGGAGTTGGGCTCCGATCATGTGAACAGTCTGTCTGTCTCTGGAAGTCCTGGGGAGAGCCAGGGCTGTGGGCGCCATCGTTTCCACCACTGCACTCTGCTGCATTGTGTGGTGTTGCCTCGCCTCACATATGCCAGTCATTTAGGTATATGGAGCACTGGATATGTTTTATTTGCAGTCATTTACGGGTTATTGGGGTTTCCTCCCAGGAGACGCACTGGACATGTTAAATCCTCGGAGGCTGAGATTCCCAGGCCCTAAACATTTCAGCGTAACCCCCAGCCTCTTTTTCCTCTCCTCCAATCAATGATTCAATTGCAGCAGTTAATTAGATACCAGTGTGAACCACATGTTGTCTCAGCTGCCAATTAGCAGGTTGCTCATGCGTGCGCCAGGGAACAGCGTGGCGTGGCCGGGGCTCTCTGGGCCGCGTGATTGGTCGGCCGGCCTGGCGGATGAAGAGGCAGCGCCTCAGAGGGGGGAGAGAGGGAAAGGGGGACATGTGGTTAGGTAAGTGCCCGACCAAAAGTTATGCAACACTCATCGATTGAGGAGTGTAAACATACAGCAGAAGCCACTTACCCTGCCTGAATTTTGTGTTCTGTCGGCCCGCGGTCCCTGTCTGGGGAACCCTGTCTCCTCTCCAGACCCCCCTAATGATTTTGAGAGTAAATGATCCGCGATGGAGTGGATTTACACAGATGGGCTTGGCCGCCGCCCGATGCGTCGGCTGCACAATGAAAAGCTACCATCGCTGTCATTAGCGCACTGCAGAAGTCGAAGGCTGCTCCAGCGTGTGTTCCAGGAGAAACCACCGCCCAACATGTGGACTTTCCACTCCCGTTCAACTTGAAAGGACTCTCGCTGCTGTCAGCCGAGGTGCAGCACTCCGGTTGAGAATATTGAGAGGAGTGCTGTCTCCCATTCAAGCCAATATCGTGGCCAATATTTACTTTATTTTTTCCATCTAAGAAAAACACAAAACATCATGGGATAAGTGTTCCTGACTTTACCACACTGGAAAACTGGAGCAATCCACAGGCGAGACAGACAACCAGAAACATGACCTAGTCTGGGAAAAATGATGCTTACATCCCGACAGAGGAATGCCATGATTACGCAATTTGGGGTTACAGTTGGAGATACTGCGGGACTGAATACGCTTATGCTGCCTAATTCCTAAAGCAGCTTCCTTTTTTATTCAATCGTGTCTGCACACGGTTGCTGGATAAGAGGTGTCAAAACACCACGTTTGTGGGAGTAAACAGAGAAACAGCTTTTCTTTTCTTCTTCTGCTTCTTCTCCCTCCTCTTCTTCTCTGACACACTAGACGCTGCTTCAGAGATGATGGGGAATCCACCCCCGGGGTGAGAACACACACAGACTCACACACACACACGCATTACTCAAATCCACCCTCTAGCATGAAATGGATGCGTATTCAACCTGTCTACCGGCTGGACAGGCTTCACACACACACACTTGCTGGGTGACACATGTGTGCTCCACACATAAAAACCATCACATATGTCATTTCATCCACTCTCTCTCGCTGTCTCTCTTCTCTTTCTCTAGCACAGCATTGATATCACAACTGTTGATCTTTTCGCTGACAATGTGATGATATCACTGACATGGTGTTTGCAAGCTACATTCCTGAGCGCGTCCAACCAGCACAACGTAAACAGCACACGCTGTCTATCGTGCTGATGTCAAACAGCCCACAGAGCTAACACAGCGACAACGCTGCAGAAAAGATTCTCCATGCAGCTCGCTGCTGCCTTTGTGCATAAGCACAAGCGCCGACTAGTGTGTTGTCTGCATTCGGCCCATCCGGCTCGGAGTTTACAGTAACACTTGTTGCTCATTTATTTTATGTGTGATGCAGGCTTCACACCCACACACACGCACGCGCATGCACAATCTTGGTATTAAATACAAGGCACCGCACCCCAGGCCATTATCCGTGGCAGGTCCAAGCAAGGGTCTCAGGGTTATTGGAATGTCATTTCACCTTTTTTTGGAGTGGGATCAAATTTCCAATTCCTCTTGACCTCGCTCCTCTCTGCCTCCCCTAAGGCTCCGCGGCAAATGAACAGGGTCGGCGAGGTAAAACAGGCCCCGCCAAGCGGGCTGATGTGCCGCAGGCACGCTCCCGGCAGAGCCCATCCCGTCTACGCACGGGGCCAAAAATGCAATAAACAACACATCATGCCGTGATTAGTTTTGTGTCTGTCGGCATAAAGCAACAGTGTGGATCTGAAACATTTTGTCACACGCTGGAACATTTTCGGCAACAGCTGGGGAGCCGTGTTTGGGTGCGACAAAGTGAGAGATGAGTTTGTGCTAAATGGAGAGTCTCTCGCCTTCGTGTTTTGTGTGAAGCATTCTCAGTTTTTAGCACCCTCTCATAGCGCCTCCATTCACACGTTGACCCCTTTTTCAAACCACTGTTGACAAGCACATAACCCTGTAATAGTGGGTGTCAGGAGCAATCTGGAGATGCTGCTCTCTGGGAGGCCTCACTCAGATACAAGTCCGACATGTCCCGCTCGGGAAAAAACACTCAGGGAGGAACTCGCTGTCTCTGTCTGCCTGTTCTTGTTCCGACATTTTTTTTTCTCTCTCTCGATGTTTTTCTAATTCGACCTCTTTCAATCTAATAATCATACCTTTACCTTCGCTGAACCTTTGTTCAGTCACTAGGTTTCGGTACACTGTCAATGTCCCTGAGTGGATGTGTCCCTGAGCTTAGGGAAAAGAAGAGGGGGAGGAAAAACGAGAGCGAGAGAGAGAGGGATGGATGGACACACACACACACACACACACACACACACACACACACACACACACACACACAGAGTGGACAGCAGAAAAACAGATACTTATTCAGGGTCAGCAGGTTCGCAGCCCCCATGAGGCTTGAATGCTGTCATCTATATTTCATCTCAAAATATGTGATTAATTTTATCCGTGCTATTCCCGGCACTTGATTGCAACAGTAACATACATTTAATCTCCACAGTGGAATGTAAACCATTACACAACTGAGGGGCCACAGTTGGATTTGTGAACCACTGCTTAGTGTGATGAATGGGTTGGTTTTAGCAGCTGATGCCGGTCATTCATCAGTTCATGTTCACCTTGACCTCTGTGCTGCGCTTAATACAACTGATCACTCCATCTTTCCCAACTTACACGCGTGCTGGTTGGACTTAACGTGGCCTGTGTCACCATCTCGAGAACTGAATTTTATTCCTGAAGCCACAGTCTGCGGGTCCTTAATGTCATGAAGCATTTATGGGGTGATCTCGAGGTCAGTTCTGAAGAACCCTTTGAGTTGTATCTGTTATTTTATTATTGCCTTTGGGCCAAAATCACGCCATTTTAAATCTTGTTATGCTGACAATGCCAACTTTTTTGTTCCAAACCTATAGAAAACATGATAATAACAAAATGTCCACCGCTGGGACAGAGCCACTCTATTTAAGTGTCTAGTGTGGCCATCTTTAAATATTTAGATATGAGCAGCACACTAGTGAGAAAATCTAGAGTCTTTGTTTCGGGCCAGTGAGGTTAGGATTATACTTTGCTTGGGTATAACATCACTTTTATTTGAGTCCCTGACACTAACCCTCAGCCTTGCACCCATTCCATACCATGCAGATGCACACAGATCATGCTACAGCAATATGCATCCTGTAACTCGCACACGAAACAACATACTGTAGGTTGATAATCCCACCTCTCATCCAACTCCTCCTCCAAAGCACATGAACACCCCCGCACACACACACACACACATCTTTATGCACGTCTGTCTTTGGAACATTTCATTGTGGTTAGTCGACCCATGGCCCCACTAAGAGGATGACGGGAGGTATTAGAGGGGAGCAGAGAGATACCTGGGTGGACCAGGTCACTGAAACAGAAGCACTCATATTGGAAAAGGTAATACCTCATCTGCATGAATTAAGATGGACTTGCATAAGCCAAGCTGCCTCTATTATGTGAGGGGATCACACACACCGATGTGTGCACAGATACAGCGAGCACACATGCAGTTCATACAGAGGCACAGGGGAACAGTGTTAAAGAATGAGGGCAGTCTTTCAAGGATCACAGTGAGGTTAAAGATTTTTATTTAACCATCAATTCTTTCCACTTTCTCTACGTGCGTCGAGGCCATGGCAGCTGGATTCCAGGTGTGTGTGCTGTCCATTAGACTTCACCCATGTCTTGTTTGAACTCTGTTCGGTTCAAAGAGTATTTTTTATTCGTATGAAATTTTGAGTGAGAAGATATGTTACCTGACGCATATATCAAATGGATGAAATGAATAGCTATATAGCTCTATACAGTAGCTGTATCTTAAGCTTATAGCTGCTATAGTTTATACCTGCAGAGCACAATAAGAAGATGGGCCTGCTTAAAATTAACACCTGACTCTCATATAGCATGTGTGAAGTTTACATGTCAAGGTTAATACAGCCATTGTGCTTAATACAGTCATGTGTATGACATTATGGATAAATAGTAACACAATAACAAGAATAATAATAACTGACTCTGTAGTTGACTCTGGCTCAAGTCTTGGAAAAAAAGATAAAGCATATGTTTTTTGGGAACCATATTTGGCAAACTTAAATCATTTGTTGTTGTTGTTGTTGTTGTTGTTGTCAACAGTTGGACTGAGCTTGATTGAATAGAATTAGGCGTTACTACTGATACTATTGAGACTGTTGTGGTCTGTTTTCATATTTACAGATTTATTTCCTTTGACACTGGAATACATGTACCATTTCATAAAACAGCTTAACCAGTGACTATTGAGTGTGCTCCTGGTATTGTACAGAGCTATATGTCTCTGTCTCTGTCTCTCTTCAAAGCTCTGAAAGCACAACTCTTGTCTTACAGATGAGTGAGCTATAGCCCCACATTCCTTTAATCATTCCCAAACTTGAAAAATCCCTGCCTTTTTTTTAATAGCCGAGATTCCTCATCCTGCTCCCTATTCCCGGAGCATGTCCCCTGGCTAGTAACAAATGCATTAACTTGTCTGTAAAGGCCAGCTTCAGCTTTGCTGTTTCCCAGCAGGAGCATTTAGAAACAGTAATAAAAGTCCCTTTTTTTTCAGAAGAAAGAAAGAAGCAGGAGCAAGAGTATGAAGGGCGATTCCCTGACGCACAAGGAAGTCAGCAGTGACCATGTGTTAAGTGATGCCTGTGTCTCTTTCTTCAGCTCTTTCTGTGTTTGTCTCTGTCACAAGCTTTTAAAGGATCTCCTACTTTCCTGACAGGCGTCCAATGCTCTGTACTCTGAGTGGTGGTGTGCATGCATGTGTATGTGTGTGTTGGAGTGTGGGAGTTGGAGCTGGTGGCTTTACCTTTGCCTGAGTTCAACTTGAGTAATGAGAGCAGAACAAGAAGAGTGTAGTGTCTGGAGGATGTGTGTCTGTGACCATATGTTTGTGTTAGTTACTAGCTCCATTCAAATGGAAAGGCAAGTTTATGAGGGGGTCACATACATACTATCTGATGCATGTTTTATTAGGGGTCGTATTGGAAGTAGGGCTGGTAAGGAAGAAGACTGCCGGCACCCGATCACAGCAGGGGTCCTGGGGGCCTGGATCAAAAGACTCACCAAAGATCAGATGGGTGATAAGGGTATAAGAAGTGTGAGCTTGGAGACAATGGTCAGAGGACATTTGGCTGTTCCACTCCAAGCAGACCGGTTGCTTGTTTGATACTGCTCTTCTTTGCAATAAACCTCCTATTTGCAACTAAGACAGTGTCAGCGGACCTTCCTTCATCATCTTCAGCATTATCTTCAGCAACATCACCTCTCAAGAAACCACAAGAGCCAGATGCAGGAGATGACGGACTTGCAGGCAGGCAGGCAGGCAGGATGAATGCTGAACTTTTTAATTAAAATTACAAGCTAAACTATGGAGAGAGTGAGGTGCAGGTGGGGGAACTCGGGAGAGGAGAACAGAAGAAGGAGCTGATTGGTTGGTCCAACATCAGGGAACATGTCCAAGAGGCTGAGGGAGAACAGGGTCAAACAGACAACACAAGTCCAGAAAACTGAAATAGACAGCACTGTGACTTTGGCTGTGACACTCGCTCTACACTGTGACAGTT
This sequence comes from Karalla daura, assembly GCA_029224185.1. Taxonomy (NCBI): domain Eukaryota; kingdom Metazoa; phylum Chordata; class Actinopteri; order Chaetodontiformes; family Leiognathidae; genus Karalla; species Karalla daura. The sequence continues at coordinate 17,864,142 of CM055195.1, forward strand.
GTGTGACAAATGAGACCTCAAAATGAATGGATGGATGGATGGATGGATGGATGGATGGATGGATGGATGGATGGATGGATGGATGGATGGATGGATGGATGGATGGATGGATGGATGGATGGATGGATGGATGTTAAACCGTGTGATTTTGAACTGTATTTCACAAAATCAACACCATCCTCTGAATACTAAGCAATGCAATAATGGCAAATGAATTCCAGCTAACACACCTTCAACACTGTGAATATCACTGACTCACTGGTGTTGTAATGAGTTTGCATCAATAAAACAATTGCTCTGCAGAGTATTGTCTATGTCTACAGTGGTTTAGATAGATTGGATTAGAGTGACTTAATGCATACATATTATGAAGCACTTCTTACACAATGAATGCAGCCAGTGTAGTGTTTCACTGAAAAATCTAACATAACAATGAATGGATAAAGTTCCAATTGGATAAATTAACAGTTTGAACCTAGTGCAAACTCTAAACTGTACAAAAACAGTACAGAGATTTATGAATATCTGCGATCAGCAAACACTCTTGCCTTTACAAACACACCCATAGATACACATTCATGCTGAATGCAAAGGTTCCAAGCAAAAAGTGAAGCAGTCGGTCTCTGCTCTGACTCCTCTGCATAGCTTCACGTCTCAGCCTCTTGTGGCGGGGCGGTGAATTAAAGAGGGGCGCAGCGGGTCTGCTTCCCCCTTTAATTAATAACTGTCTCTGTTATTATCAAAGCCACACTCATCTTTAGTAGGGAGGAGAGAGGAAGTCCACCCACTATACCTCATAAAAAAAAACAGAGGGGGTGGCGAAAGAGAAGTTTCACGTCCACTAAAGAAGTAAAGTACAGGACGGCGATAGCAGCGGGCCAGCACGTTGTGGCTCTATGTTGCTTTTTCTGTCACTAATAATACGATGAGGAGGCACGTGCACATGTTTGCAGTCGGATTTTGGTATCAGGAGCGCAGACGACACATCTTTGAACCTATGGCTGCATATGTGTAGCAGATTTCCACACGTGTTGTGTTTGTCTAAATGTGTGTACACTGTGTGTGCGTTGTGGGGGTTATCAGGGACTCGGGTCTAATAACAACCTTGATACTGTTCTCACAGAGGCCTCTGAAGTTGCCTCCACTCCATCAAGTCAGTGTGTGGTTGCCCGGCAACCGAGGGTCCGGTGTTCCCGAGCGGCGCTGTTTGTTCCCTACGAATGATCCGCCAGAGAGAGGAGCGATGGGCGGAGGTGAGGAAGAGAGAAGGAAAGACACAAATTGGTAAATGGAAGACGCAGCCTCGAGGGGCCCTGAATCAATGCCTGAGCAAACAAGCTCTGTCTGTCTCGCTGCTGCCGCCATCTTTCTCCCCAGTAGTAGACCACATCCACGCTGTCTCCTCTCGCCGTGGCTGAGCCTCATTTCTTCACACAGTCTCTAATTCCACTTTGTCCCTGTTTTACACGCTCTCTGTCAACTAATTAATTCCAGTTTTTACCTTAAACTGTTCTTAATTTCCCATAAATTATTCAGCTTTCTGTCTCACCCCACAGGCTAATGCCTACCCAGTTAGTTTTCTCTCCTCACCCCCACTTGGAAGCACACATTTTCATTTCCCGAGCCAAAGACTCTCACAACATACAACTCTGATTTCTCTTCAGAATCTCTCTGTAGCCGTATCCTCTCATCCACTTTACTCCAACAGTCCAGATTCATGCATTAAGGTCAACTGTAAACAATGGATTGTCAAGTTACTGAGAGAGTGAATGGTGGGTGGTGATGGTGACCTGTCCAGGGTTTATTCCCTGCTCTCTATGTGTGGAATAGGGTCCAGCAGCAACACCGCATTATGGAAAAAAGATAGGATAATAGATGGAACTTAATATGGTCATGATCAATATAATTTTGTTGTTATTTCAACCACTGATTAATAATGTGTTTCTGTGCTGTTGAAGAATGTTGCTCATGGAGCTCTCAGTAAAAATACTGTCTGACATTTCTATATAATCCTGCATTCAGTAAATTATATCCAGACTTTGAAACCAGTTTGAAGGCAGAAAACATACATACCAGCAACAGGTAAGAAGTGAAGGCCTTGGGAAGATCCACAGTTTCATTCACCATTTTATCTGCTACTGTTGTCTCAGGTTGTATTTACACTGTCAATACCATTTTAAACCTATTGTATTCTTGCTCTTTTGTTGAACTACTCGATGTGCCTTGAATTGTCCATCAGGGAAAAATAAAGTTCTTTGAATTGAATTCAACTGAAGTTTTATAGAACGGGATAGTAAAATAAGTGAAGTCTGTTCAGGATTAAACAAATGGAACGCTGACAACCGAGCAGTCTTGTTGTCGTAAGATAAATGTGCAAAATGCAGCACTGTACAATATAAATATCTACATTATGGCCCTCTAAAGGATTTACAGTCCACTGGTGTAGGACCAGCTGATGTCTTTCCCAGTCTTTCCCTCTCTGTGCAGCTCTGCAGTCGACACCAAAGCACAAAAAAAATGCAATGAAACGACTTATATGAGCTTGTACACAGAGCAGTGTGAGATATAAAATCTGGCCCTTTTGTTTTTCACAAGCTAAACCAAAATAACTTTGGCTTGACCAAGTCATTCCACAGACCAGGCCATGACAGCAACCATCAAAACAGATTCATATGCTGCGAGGCATTATGTGGAAAATGTGGAGATGGAGTCTTGGATTTCGCTTTGAGGTCTGCGGACACTGTATGACATCAGCGTACGTCTTTATGTCTTTGTGAGTCTCATGGCTTAGCGAGCCATCGTTAAGAAAAACGTTACCAAAGTATCACATTAAACCGGGAGCTCGTTTTCTTTTTTAGACGTAAGCTAATAGATCCCGACAGATGTTGCTACGCAAAGTTTCAGACCAAATCAGTTTGTCAAAGTTGGTCCCGACGGAGTCAGGTTCAAAGCAAACACTGAATGCACACTGAAGCGTGAGAGTGTACCTGGCCTTTCTGCCAAATGTGGCTTACATCAGTGCTCAGAGCTAACCAGCTAGGGGCCTGGACACACGCACGCACGCACACACCCTCACACACACACACGCACTGAGCTTCACAGAGGACACAATGTACTCAGCACCATCTCTTGTCCTTATCCTCCTTTTTCACCCTTTCCCCTTCCTTAACCTAATTATATCTGTCCTTATCCTTCTCTCTCCTCCCTTGCACTGCAGTGCTGGCGTTCTCACCACCACTAATGACACGGTGTGATCTCCACAGAGTCCCCAGCCAGCGAGCTGGGGCCACATATGTTCTATATCATCTCCTGAACACTTCCATATGGAAGCATGCCACCCATGCCAAGCCCCGGCACAAACACGGTGCCTCTGCAGGAGGAAGGAGAGAGAAACTAAGACGGACAGACTGAAAGAAAGAGTTGGATGAGAGGCAAAGAGAGTAAACGGGGAGAAAACGACGGATGGAGTGAAGAAAAGGAAAGAGTGAAGATAGAAGCGGAGGAGTGGAGAGCAAGAGAGAGAGAGAGAAGGGAGAAGAACAGCCAATTAAAACCCAAACAGGGGGAGTGTGAGTACGATGGAAAAAGAACACATACCAGGTCTACTTTTTCCCTGTCTGGCTGTTGACTTAGGCAGACAGACGCAGTCATAAACAGGAAAGCCTAAAATGATGAACCGCTATGCTGCTACTGCATGTGCCTCTGTGCCTCCCCTCCCTTGTTTCCAGATCAAGTTTGCCTCATTTGCTTCCAAACAAGGTCTTATTGGGATATATAATTAAAATAATCTGCTCTGTATTCACTAATGTCTATATCAAATAAAATAAGGGGATTGTTGTGGGGTCCTCAAAATCATAAATGAAATAGCTTTTTTTTAAGATGGCAAATCTGTGAGATATGTGGTATGTGTCCATATACTCTGAGTCAAAATAGGTCTTATTGATTCCATCTCTTCTACAAAAAGCACAAACTGGCAAATGAAAAATAAATTCTATGCGTGTGACCTGATTTATCCAAAATTGGTACAACAGATTCCGAATACGCTATGAGCTATAAACAAAAAGGATCTGCCATGCTTTTTCCCATCTGTTGCCTCTAGGTGGCAAACTGAAGGTGAAACTACAACATTAGCAACAATGCACAGTGCAACCTGAGTGCGACTTTCCATTCTGTGTGGAGTTTGCATATTTGCCCTATCTTTGTGTGGGTTTTCTCTGTATGGTTTCTCCCACAGTCAAAAAACATGCTTGTTTGGGTCGAGTTTCTGCTTGATCAATAGTCAATCTCCCCCTTTTACTCCCCTTTCAGGGGAACAAATATGAATGTATTTTTATCTGCTAAATGCAAGACACAGCATGCAGCTAACTTTGGGCACCATTTTTGTGAAGGGCAGATCGCAAACAATTAATTTCTCAGAGACTTTTTTTTTTTGCTCAAAATTGTTGTCCGGAGCTGCATGAACAGGGTTGATAATGGAGACGTATGCTGTAAGACCAAAACAGAGAGCTAAAAGACATGAAAATGCTCCATACACCTCAGGGGAACTAATTAAGCCCTGTGAGCAGCAGAAGCAGACTGGTGAGTTTCTCAAAACTAAAATCCATCAATCAACTTGTGCTGTGCAACATCATAAATAATGGTAATCAGTATTTTAGTGAATTCTAGGATGAGATACAAAAGATGGATATGCCCTTCATTTCAACACCTTAAGTTGAATGTATATTTCCATGAACTGTAAACAGACCCCTCTTGTGTCACATGCAGGGCTAATTTAACACACACACACAGATTTTCTCTAACAAAGCCTCGATCGCTCGCTATAACCCTGAGTTGGACAAATAAAGGAAGGAGGCAGAAAGAGACAAACAAGTTAGTTGCCATGCAGATGTGTGTGAAGGCTGTGAGAACGCCGCTAATCAGTCCATCACCCAGACAACATCATGCCTTTTAATATTACAACCGACACCGAGGACGGCGATGAGGGCGCCTGCCTGCTGCAGGAGGAGCGAACCAGAAAACAACAAGATGCATACGCCATGAAGAAGCTACACAGATACTCCACTTTCACAAGTTGTAAGTGATGACAGATTTCAAATGCAGGCGAGTATTAGCACAGACACACACGGAGGTGACAGGTAAATACAAGGGGAGTGTGTTTTTATAGGTGAGTGTGATGTGTGGACCGCGATACAGGGCATTCCCACTTTATATAGCAACAGCCTGAGCTTGCGATTCCTCCAGGGGTGACATATGGTATGAAGTGCTATAGGAGGCAGAACAGCCTGTTCATACGTGCGAGTGTTAGCAGAGTCACGTCCTTCAGTGCAGCCTGCAACATACAGGACATGCACGATGGATAAGCACATGCAACAAAAATGTATATGAGATATGAAATACCATAAACTTTAAGCAATTATAGTGACAGGTGTGCTTTCACACTTCTGCACTTCACTTACATTTGAAATTTGTTTCAAAGTTATTGAGTGAAGGGTTTAAAGACATCTACCGGTGAGGTTGCAGTTTGCAACCATAAATTTTTAAGATTTTAAGGTCATAAAGATTTGTTTTTGGTCACAATGAAAAAAAAAAGAGGGATCATTTATTTATAACACTGACCAACAAGAAGCACGGGTAAAAAAAAAGAGAGAAGAGTGAACTGTAAGATCACATTGTTGCATAGGAGAGTTTGATATCGCCCAGTTTGCTTTGCACTGATGAAACACGGGGCATCCAGCACAGGGTTAGGGTGTCCCAGGGTGAGATATATTCTTCATGAGGGATGATGGTCTAGCCAGTGCTCTCCTGTCGCCTTGTCGAAGAGCCATCCCAGGACAGAGCATCCCAGGACAGAGCATCTTAGGACAGGTCCTGGAAATGTTTTGATTTGCCTGAAGGAAAACGTGTTAGCTGCAAAATGCTGCACTGCTTTCACAAGAAAATATTCCACTTTGATGGCCGGTGGGACAGCTGGCTGCAATGGCATTTATGAAAATAATGTGCAAGACACTGATGATACACAGCTCATGCTATATGTAAATCACTTCAACTGTTACCCTCGCACACTGTGAAACCATTTCAGTTAAAATAATCCCACAAGCGGGCGAGTGTGTTCAGTCTCAGGTGCAGAAAGCAACAACCTCTAATCGGATTTTGATTGTAACCTACCAGAGACTGACACCCACATGTCTGTGAGGGACAGTAGACAAGTGATCAGAGAGATATGAGATCCTCCCTGCGCTCCGCCAAATGAAAACAGCACATTCACAAAGTGCTTAAAGTGAAATATTGTGTTCCCATTACCCACTGATAAAGTAATGAGGACGCTCTGTGTGAAAAATTGAAAATGTAGAAACAGTATCCTTGAGATGCCCTCGTCAGTTCTTTGGCTCGAGATGGGTGTTTTTCATGGCGCTCCTGTCATTTCTAGACAGTTGTTCATGCTTTGCGGTGAGAGTCAAGTCAGAGCAGTCTGCTCTCCTAATCAGGGACCATATTGGAGCATGTCTGTGTTTGTATCTGTTCCTGTGTGTGACGGAGCCAAACACGTGGTGCACACACTTGTGCGCACACAAGCAAACATGCAAACACAGCATGGTCTGCAGATGTACCAGAGTCACAGCAGGCAAACACACAAACAGCTTCATGTTCAGACTCATCGGCTTCAGGTCTGTCCGCCACGCCACGTTCCTGCTCGCACGCCACCCTGTTAGTGTCAGAGCGCAGAGGTGTGTGTTGGAGGACGAGATGGGCGGATGGTAGTGGCTCAGTGGACACATGATCCGAGGAACTCTCATTTGCAAACATACCTGTCCTTGAATCCTCTGTTCCTTCACTACAGGTTTCCATGGAAACCGGGGAAAGCAGGGAGTTGCTGCGTGTGTGTGCGTGTGTGTGTGTGTATGTGTGAGTGTGTGTGTGTGTGAGTGTGTGTGTGTGTGTGTGCTCGTGCATAAGAGAGAGGCTGAGAGAGTTTGCAGGTGAGAAAGTGCATGCATCTCACAGAGCCCACTTCATTTTTAACACCTGGTTGTTCCCATTTATAATTTCAGAGGAGAGGGATTTTGAATAATACAGGATGCTGCAGGTGACTGGCTAGAGTTATAACCATGTACAAATCAGGATGAAAGAGACACCAAGAAATATGGCTGTGTTGCTCGCAGCAAGCACCTCCGGGGGAGGACCTCACATGAACCAGGTCTACGACTTTGCCCTTGACACCAAAGTCAAAGATCAAGCAGATAAGCACTGGGCTTATTCTGAGGCAGCCCTCATCAGTCACAGCAATACCAATGATGTATTTACAAGCGACAGACAGAGAGGTCCCGGTGAATTTTTAATGAGCGCACTGTTTGAAATTTTGAACAAGCTCAAATTGATTCATGATTTTTTAATGGGGCGTGTGGAAGCTTCCAGAATCGCTGATTGTTTCTCCCGCGATGAGCAAACATCATCCACAGTGGGTGGGTGGGCGGGGTCTGCGCAGGAGGGGGTTCAGGGGGAAACGGGGCCAATGTCTCACATATATTTCTGCAGTTTCCTCCCCCACGTTCTCTCCACAGTGATGTTAAGAGGCCAAAATCGGCTTCAATCGGTGCCATTGTGTGTAAGTTGATGACACGCTCACTTTGTGGGCATGTCAGTCTGGAGAGCTTCCCCCTGCTCATTCAGAGCTGTCTGGCCAGCTTCAACATGTCTGAACTTCACTTTGGGGCGTGAAGGGGGAAGATAAAACATCCAAGGGTGCAAATGTCTACATGTTGATCAGACTGAAATGGAATAACAACTTCTGGTAGTCCTGACATCCGCATTAAGGTCCTGACATTCACATTAACGCCATTTATGGATCTTTCACAGAATAATCATACAATTTTGGGGTTCAAGCCCCAAATATGCACTCAGACATGTTATTCCTGATGTATTGGTCTGAAAATATCAATTGAAAAATCTTGCATGGATCAGAAAAAAAAACTTTTTCCAGGACCAGCCATAGTGGGATCATTTCACATATTATGCACATATTATTTCATTTAAGACATTTTTGTATGACAGCTGATGGTATGTAGCATCACGTTCAAACAAAGGTGAAGATAAAAAATGCAAACTGGGGAGAAAAGGATGGGGAACGCAAAACGTGCATAAATTTAAAAAGGCCAAAAACTAGAGTTAGGCTGGAAACTAGAGAAACCAAGGGATCGAAAGCAGAACCTTAAGCAACACTTGTCTTCAGCCAGAAAAAAATAAATTATTCCTGTTTTGTCATAAGTGTCAACTCCCTACCAGGCGAAGGTCTGAAAGCTTTTACAAGTTAAGCAGATTACAGATTTTGGCAGTTTGTTTCCTTTCATTCACACTAATAAACATAACATTGATTCTAAAAATAAAGAGGAACTGTTTAACAATAACAGGCTAATTAGGTTAAAATCATTTTTTCCACATGAAAGTCTGGCCCCCAGTGCTGAGCAATGTTCTAGCCCTTGGAGAAGTATAGCTGATGATCCCTGGCGTATACTGTATAGCTGTATTTGCTCATGATAAATATATGTATTAGTGTTTGTTTTATTACAGAGCAAGCAGTTTGTCTGCAGTCAGCATTCATCCATAATGACTATTTGAGGAATGGCGGCAGGGACGATAATAAATGCAGTGAACAACAATTTGCAAAGCCACGCTTAGAGTTACTGCGCATATACTGTGGCTGTGGGGAGTTCAGCTGTTAAAACACCTGTGCTCTGGTTCCAGGTCTGCACCTAATACGCGAACATGTGAGGCATCAATCCTCTAACTCCTTCATTAGTAAGGACACTGTGCATGCATGCAGCACATGGAGGCTGTGTGTTCTGCCTGCATGTATTAGCCAGGGAGGGTAAACTTTCCTGCCAGTACAACAGAGTGTCCAGGACAAGCATGCGTCTGAACAGAAGGAAACTTTCACAACAAGCCCTTCTGGTCACATAACAGAGAATTCCTGCTGTTCCTCCAAGTGCCCTGCTTATGTTGAAAATATCAGAAAAAGAATTCAACTGATCCGGGCCGAAATCCGTGTCTGATTTTATTTTGTCAGCACAGCAGACGGATGTATTCATAAGAAAGGAAATTTAAATATAATCCATGCAAGACCCTCCAGCAGCAACCTCATCACCTTATCTAAATATTTGAGCGTCTCGGTAAATAGTTGGTCTCAAACAGCGACGCGGGATTATCTCTAGCAGGCAAAACAGTGGGTGGTTAGGATTTCAGGGTCCTCCTTTGCCTTGTAAAGTGACCATTTGCTTATTTAAAAATGATCCAGAAGGGTCACTGGAGGAGGACTTCAGGACCCCGGACACATCCAGCGCTAATAAATCATGAGACGGAAAAGCCGGATTGCAGCGACTGCTTCATGGAGGAGGTTCAGGTGTCCATCCCTTCCGCTCCTCCGCCCGCGCTTAATTTATATTACAGGTGTAAAGCAGTCCCAGCTCAGCTAAAGGTCTCCTCCAATACCCTCAGGGCCGCGGCTCGCCCCGGCATGCAATAATTTATGAACAAAGTTGCCAAGCTTTACGAGACAGGCGTGCCAAGTTTGCTATAGCTTTATCTATTCTGGACACGGACTCTTGACTGCTTAAAATATAGATCAAAGATTGCGGCCTGGGTATGAATTAAGAGGCCGGCGTAGAAAAAGGGAAAAACACAATTCAGTTCAGCTGATGCGCGCTCGTAGAGTTTGTGCTGTAGTCACGCCGGAGGAGTGGGCTTGTGCCGGAGCACAGGCGTCATGAAAATGTGACATTTAGGAGCCGGGGACGTGCTGTCACGTGTCAACGTAAAGACGACATCGTGCCTGGAGGCTGAAGATTAAAGCGTGGACGAGCCGCCGTCTCCCCGCACCGAGCAAGGGCTGAGGGCTGAGGTCGCTCCTCTCCGCCGCTCAATGTCACACTAACCCTCCTCCGTCCACGCCGCATTTCCTCTTTCCTTTGGTCTCGTCCCACTCCCCCCATCCCTCTCGGCTTGTGCTATTTGTCTGCGGCCTCTCGGCTCCGTCTCTTCGCCACATCCGACAGAGAGCCACATGAGAGAACCTGGCGAAGCGGCGCGACGGGAGCAGAGGCCACGCGCATCATTCAGCCCTGGCAGATATTTGTTCTCTTTCCGTGGAGGAGGGCAACGCTATTAGACTGCTTAGAGCCATCCATCATCCTCTGCTCTGACTCTTTGCTCTGCAGCATCTCTCTTTCAACTTTTTTGGAGGTCAGAGGAACACAGCGAGCCGCCTCGACGCCTCCCTGGCATTTCTGCTGCGACGGGCGGGAAGGAGGAGGCTGCCGTCTCCGCGAGAGGAGGCGCGAGGGTCAAACTAATAGACTGGTTTCTGACAACAAACACTCAGGTGTCGCCGGGCGCGGGTTAAAGAGATGGCGGGGCGGCGAGTACAGGTGCCCCCGCTGGTTTTGCAACAGGAGGAGGCAGTTCAAAGGCTCCCGCTGCTTACACAACAGACATTTACCAGCTCTCCGCTGTCTGTCACCGCGTTACACAAGCCTCCCGTGCGCCACGCTGGGGAAACGTGGACTTTTCGGAGACAACTCTGTCGATCTTCCACCGGCCTCTGCCACGCTAATTTGCAGGTGTGCTGTGCTCGGTACCATCTGCAGTGGTGGGACGCTCGCCTGAAAGGTATGTTTTAGCTTAAAAACTATTCGAAAGAGAGCAAAACACTTCCACTCCAAGCTGTTCATTATGGGCTGAAGCAACATCTGACACAGAGGACCGGAGTGGGAAATTAAGAAGACTGACATCAGTTCCCAAGGAAGTTAATACAGCCATAAAGTGTCCATCTGTGTGTCTGCCGGCTTTCAAAGAATCCCAAATATGCGTGTGCACACAAACAGCTGCCTTACACTCGCTCGATGCGGCTAACGTAAGAAAGACACACCGGCTGATGGATGAGCCGAGTGCAGAATCGAGACAACGTCGCATAATAAACAAAGGGAGGCGAAGTCAGAGTCGCTCATCAATACAGGCACATTAGTGTAGCCCCAGCCCTTTACCTAGTTGCATGACAACAGGGCTGTCATGTGATCTCTGCCACAGGACACAAAGGCGCTTTTCCCACAATTCTCAGGGGCTCACACGCCAGCTGCATCATTATCTGTTGTCACCGAAGCTCTTCCCTTCCTTCTGTCTCTCACAGTGGCTCCCCTCTCCCTGCAAATTATTCGCCAGTCCCGCATCGACAAAGTTGGTTCGCTGCACTGGGAGCGCCCACCCCTGAACCTCGAGCAATGATAAAGAAGAAGAACAACAACAGCATGTCCCGAGCCTTCCCGTGTGAAGGCCAGGTTGTGTGAAGGCCAGAAACAACCTACAACTCCTCTGTTTTCTGGCTGAGCAGATCAAGCCGTGACCGCTTCCCGAGTTTTCATCTCTTCTCATCTTCTTCTCTCATCTCGATGCCGGATCTCCACAGTCGGGCACAGTTGTGTTTAAATTTACCAACACAACATCAGAGTGATTGGCAGTGCCCAGGGGGGAAATATGGGAGCCACATTTGGCAGTATCTCTTGCATGCATACCATATATGTCTCATCAGCGGTAGCGGAGGTGCCGCTTTCCAGGTTAGGTGCTCAGGGCTCATCAGCTGGCACGGAGGCAGACGCTGAGGCTTTGCCAAAGACTCGGTGTTGACTTATTTCAGTGAGCATGACGGACAGAATAATAACATAATAACTGTGATCTAATTTGTTGCTGAGACGCTCCCGGCTCTCGCCAGACGGAGCGGGGCGGTGTTGTATCAAGTTGAAGCTGCCCATCGCAAGCACAGTAAGAGCAGCATGTGCATTCACGGACAAGCATACACTGACACGCTGGCCCGGAGGATGGCCGCGGGACATAATGGGCCGAGCCAGATAAGCAGCAGTAACACGATAGAGCAACAAAGACTGAGCGGCGACAGGAGGGGGTGAGAGCGGCGAGCGGCCGCAGAGGCAGCTGTCAGCAGCGATGTTCACAGATGTTGCTCCGGTCGATAGAGATCGATGTGCCTTCCGACCAGTCGCGCAGGCACGCGCGCTGGCTGAAACCAGTCCAGATCATTTGGGTCTTTGCTTCTAAATCCTGTCAGCCGGTTTATCTCGCCGCAGATCTGCTGGGGTCAGTGTTGACCGAGGAGTGACACAGGGGCCGAGGTCTGATGTGCAACACAGGCACGTACACAGAGCACAGTTTCAGAAGGCATGCAGGAGAGCATGCTCTGATTCCTCAGTCTCCACACCATCTTAACACAAGTTGTGTGCTTACCGGAGGGTCGTGACCGCACGCTCACCAAGACCATTGTCCTGTCATCATCGCCACAATGTTTTCAGGAACAAAGAATAACACATCATTCCAGAAAATGACGAGACACTGTTTGCTTCATTGACTCATTATCGCTCTTCCTTGAGACACGCGTTTCAACATTCGCATTTTTGTGGTCAGACCATGCAGTCATTTAACTGGAACCTGACAAGTGACCTCGGATAACTGAACGGAGTATTTATCCTTTTTTCTGTTGTTTAGACAGCAGCCATGGAACATCAGTTTCATCTGAAATGCCTCAGATGCTATTTTGAAAAGCTTTTGCAATCCTCACATTCCTGGCCTGGTGTACACTGTCATTACTAAAAAGAAAAGAAAAAATAGAGGTGAAATAGGAGTGGATTTTCATTCTTGGTCCCCTTTAGCTAGAAATCAAATATCACTGATCTAGTGTCCAATTTACCACCAATCCTGTTGCCCCGTATGTCCTATCAATGAGCCGTTCCAAACCCAAGCGTTCATGTATAAACATGAGGCCCGTCCAGGTTGTGTGTTTTCAGATGAGACGTGGATCTCCGGCTCACACCAGACTGTTTTTCTCCTGTCAAGCCTCACTGACCCATCCAGCACACTCTCAACCCAGCACGCAGTGTTTTGAAAACGTGTCGAATCTACTTCCAAGCCATTCCTGTAACATCCGTGCTCCACATGTGTGTTTGAGTGTGTGTGTGCGTGTGTGTTTGTTTGACGGGATCTGGGCTGAATTATCTCTCAGGCTTTAACTGAATGAGCTCTCCATATTCCCCTGTGTGGAGCTGGATCAGAAATCTCTGTTGTTTACGAGGAAGCGCGAGGCAGACGGGCGCTCGGCACAGACAGCCGCCGCTCTTCGAGATCTGTGAATTCAAGATGTTTACCTGTCAGGGTCTGCGTTCCCCCACTGCAGCTGCAAGCCGGCGACACCGCAGAAAAACATTAAACTAAATGCCAGGAATGCTCCGAGCGTTGGATCAGCGGAATCAGGACGCTCAGACATGACACAAAAACACAGAGAGGGCATTGCAGTTAGCATGGAGCTGGTTGATGAGCAACGCCGGCATTGATATGTGGGTGCGCAGCCGAGGACCCCGCGATGAATCTAAGATGGTGAGTGTTTGGCAGGAGCCCCTCGCCGTCTCAACCAGTGACTCTCTGAACTTTTGAACCGGGAGCCCGGATTAACAACTGACCTGGGAGCAGCAGAATCTGGGAAACTATAATTAAAGCAAGCTAAAGAACATTCCTCAGGTCTGTTTCTGCATGTTAAGTGAGCTGCGGAGGTTGCAATAGGCCCGGGCCCCTATCAGATGGGCACCTTCTGCGCTGAGAACGAAAAGCGCTCTCCCTCTTCATGAAAATGACCACACAGTAATCATAAACACATCTATTTGCATGCAGTTAGGAAAATACACATGTGGCAGACGTAGGCTACGTACACACGCACCAAAAAATTTCCCTGATTGTGTCCCAGAGCAAAATGAAATAAAAAAGAGCGTGGAGAACGGCTCTGACTGCTTTGGAAAGCCAACCAGTCATTACTGTAATCATCTCAATGGCGTCCGCAGTATAATTAGGTGAAACAGGCGGCACTGTAACTATAAATACCCGAGACTCAACAACAGTAAACAAAGGGACAACCACAGCCAGCAACCTCTCACATTAGGCCTCAGCTCTTTGCCACAAGCTCTGACAGCGGCATCGGTGAAGACCGTTGCAGCGGCAGCGGGAACGGCCAAGCTCAGCAACCTGATGCGTGAAGCAGCTGCAGAGGAGCGGCTGCTTTGTTGAGGTCGCTGTTCTTTACTGCAAAAACATGACAAGCTTCTCCCACCGGCCCCTCTGCCTACGTTTCTTCCTGTCCTTTGTCTGTCAGTGATCCGTTCTCACTCATCTCCTCCCAAGACTTAAAGTTTAGGTGATTTTATTTTTTGGTGGGGGGGGGTTATGTGAGGTCAAACCATCACTTAAGGAATGAAGGCATCAATACAGTCAAGTGTAAAAATCCATCCGAAATCCAAAATCCACTGTGCTGCTGTGTATCAGTGAGGAAAATCAAAATTTAGAGTATCATATTTAAAGGAAGCAGAGGCTTCACGTCATGTTAGTGACAGTTTCCATGCTGCAGATGTGCAGAGCAGATGTTTATTGTGCCTGTTATCCTGCCTGCTAGGTAACTGAAGCGGTATTCAAGGACTTGGCAAATTGCAGCAGCAACTTGTTAATACTTTATTTCAGCTTCTGGCGATCAACAAGGTTTATTATGATCAACTCTGTATGTGCAGTTCTAATTATTATCTTCAGAAATTACTCTCGCAAAGATCCATAAACTACAATGTGAGCAAAGCATTGCTGAAAGAGTTGACTGGAGGCTGGTTTTTTCTTCCCCTTTTTCCCAAATATTTTTGAGTTTGTTTCCAGTGCATATAGAGACACGCCTTATATTTCACCTTCATCTTTTAATAGCCTCAAGCCATTAGCTGGAGGCTTTTTATCTCTACCGGTTGCCTGGCAACCTCATCTTGATGACAAGGTTCCCGGATGTTGCGACAAGAAACGAAACACCCCAAAAAGAAATTAAAAAATTGTTTTCACTCCTTCACATTTGTATAAATTAAACACATAAGACATGGACAAACCAGAGATTTTAGATATCTTAGATATTTAAGATATAGAGCCAGAAGACCCCTCATTTGCAGTCTTTATGCTAAGCTAACCTAACAGCATATAAAACAGCTTTACCACATGAAAATGCCATGGCATCAGACAGGTTTCTGCACAATGCTGCTGATTAGCATTTCCTTGCACACACCATCATGTTTGCTTGAAATCAGGCACCAGCCTTCACCTCTCTCTCTCTCACACACACATACAAATACGCAACGGAGGGGGAAAAAAACAGAAAAAAGCAGGAGCTGTCATACTCCGCTCCAGTCTCTGCTGGAGCCTGTGACCCAGAGATGCGGGCGTGCAGGCCTCGAGTGACAGACGAACGCTCCCCAGCCCCGAGAACAATTAGCACTGCCAGCACTGGAGACAGAGAGGGGGAGAGGGACAGAGAGGGAGAGAGAGAGAGTGTCAAATTGAAGACGCTCACTGGAGAGAGACGAGAGGTTGCGACCCCGCTCCAACGCGCTGTGTTCAGCCGCCAGATGCTCCACACTACGAGACTTCTCGGCAAAGACGGAGGGGAACAGGGACAGAGAGTGAGGAAAACTGAGCCTGGTCCAATTCTCGCTTCTAATTTCAGGGCGTTCACAGAGAAGCCTCGGCCCCAGCCCCTGCCCTGCTACAACAGGTCGTCTGATCCCTCAGAGTGAGAAGGGAGTCTGTGATGCCTCTAATAACTTTGGCTCAGTACACGCACACACACTTACACACACATATACACACACACAGCAGTCTGACATTGTTTATTTGCAAATCAGAACAAACTCTTTAACACTTGGCAGAACAAAAGAAAGTTTAATGCATGAATGTTGCTTATGTACACAAGACAATAATAATATCATAAGAGTTCTTAGCAAATTTGACCTCATCCTCTAGCAAGCGCAAATAAACGCAGGAAACACGGCACATAGCATTGTTTTGAGAAAAATTCAGGGCGCTTTTTTTTTTTTTCTCGCAAAATACGTGCTGTGAATTCCTGGCAGGACTTCACAGGCGGCACAGCCTTGTTTTGCCTGTGCTCTTTGTGGATAATATATGTTGGTGGTGGCAGGGGTGCTGCTGCTGCTGCTGCTGCTGCTTGTGCTGCTGCTGCTGCTGGTGCAGGGACTGCTCATGTGTGTATCTGCAGGCAGGTGAGCCTGTTGGCTGCTACGACCTCCATCTCAATTAGGTACGTGCGTCTCGCGTACTCCTTCTGTCATCAGTTTAGAGAGGAAACAAGCTGACCCCGTGCAATACCGCCTTAAGAGAAAATGCTAATATGCATGACAGCTAGGCTTCCCAATACATTGTGCAGTCATAGTCGTCCAGACATGCATTAGCTTCCCTTCCGCATATAAGCCCATTAATCTTAAATTTTCAAACAGGACTCAGAAATCCTCATTAATCCTAAACCCCTTCGCCTCGTTGAATTCATTGTTGTGATCGTGCCGGTTGTGTTTTTGCTGCGTTAAGGAGCCGCCGTCCTCCTTTAAGATAATGATTTCAATCAGGAGGAGCCAGCGCAGCACCTGCGTTCAGCACAGCTGTATTATTTATGTCGAGGTTTGACAGTCGAAAACACAAATTTGCCAAACACGGTGCAGCAAAGCTCGCCCCGCTGGAAACATATTTCAGTTTGGAGTCTGTCTGGCCCGCGTAGACGTTTTATGATGTTTTTTTATGACCTATGACATAAACAGCACATGACGATCTTAAAATATGTTAACAGGGGCTCGTCCCAAATCATAACAATAAAACTCAGCAATGGGAAGGAGTCATGATGATAGAGCTGGCAACGCGTGCTGGACAGAAGATAAAGGACAGATTGTTTTTCCCCAGAGTGTGAACATCTTTGCATGTGAACAGAGTGGTTAGATAACAGATCCAGCTACACTCTTGGTACGTTTCATTTTGAGGGTCTGGTGAGTTTAACCTCAGCGTGGCCCAAACAACAGGTGACTCCAGTTAAAACATCACATCTGTCTCTGTGTGCCATCTGGCACACAGAGACAGAAAAAAAAGGCCCTAAAAACAGAAAAAATCTTTAAACACACAAACTAAAGCTAAACTTTCATAAACTGAAATTGAGCAATATGTTTTGTCTGAATCTTGACCATAGAATCTCATTACTCTCAGATTTGACTATCTCTGGATTTGTTGTGGGCGACACAGCAGCCTGGTGAAAAGCACTCCTCCCGATTTAACTATTCCAGGTACTCTGTAACATGCATGAAGTTCAAGTGAAGACTCAAAATTGCCCCTAGGTGTGAATGTGAGAGTGAATGGTGTGTGTGTGTGTGTGTGTGCGTGTGTGTGTGTGTATGTGTGTCTCCAATGTGCATTCCCTGGCCTGTCACATGGTTGAGTCCAAAACAGGTAAGATCTGTTTTCAGGCAAAGCTTGATTTGTTGTCCTGTTCTTTCAGAGGCAGCCTGTTCTCTGACATTGTGTCTGACCTGCTGCACACCCACACCTACGAACATATACAGCAAGACGGTCTACATCTAATTGAAACCAAACAGTTTGCTTCTCACTGGTACATCACGTACTTAGATCTGCTTTTTGTGTGAAACAGTGCTGTGCAAAAAAAAAAATTGGATACAAATAAATTGAGCTGACTGCCAATCAAACTGCCTGGGGTAATCAAACTGCCGCGGGTAGCAGCAACATTAGCCACATGCTAATCTGTTACTGTCAACAGACAGTCAACAGAACAGACTGGCTGATCCACCGTCTTACCTGCTTTGTACCTGAATGATATAATCACTGAAATCGCAGGCCACTGCTGGTTTACTTTAATACTTCATGTTTAAAGAACCTGATTTATCTCATCACTTATTTTCAACTCATACTCATACGTCCTCCAGCCCACGTCCCCTATTCAAACCTGGTCGTGACCGATCCATAACTCTAAGCTCTCACCTTCCTCTGCCGTAGGACACAACCACGCCTCTCGGTTTAACAGGAGCAATAAAACACACACACATGCACTGACACAAAACATGTGCTTTTTCATGGAGCAGCATGCACTCAGGTGGAGTTCCGGAAAAGTCAGCGCCAGTTTCTGCCAACGGTTTCATTTTTTTCCATCACAGCCCAGGTTCACAGTTGAGGTCAGGATTGTCCTGATGTTCACAGAAAATTCTCTGGAAATCTTTGGCTTGAGCCGTTTGTCAAGCCAGGCAGGTCTAGGCCTCAGTTAGACGCACGCAGCAATATTTCATGTGCTCATTTCTGGAGCTTAACAACTCGAAAAACACAACCGCGGAGCCCAGAGAAGTATTCTGAGAGCGTGTTAGGGGGAGCTGGCTGAACATCACACAGGAAACTGGCCTAGTAGACATGCAGACACTCACACACACATGCACACTTATAGACACGGTGGTGGTGGGAATTCCAGAGAAAAGGGATAAAAAAGAGGATGATTGAGTGGGGGAGGAGGACTGACGGAGGACATCGAGAAGGAGGAAAACAAGAGAGAACAAGAGAGGAGAGGCAGAGAGAGTCTGCATCTGCAGAGGACTTTACAGGCTTAGAATTCATGCTGCCACGTCAACACGAGACGGATCGTCCGCAAACACTGGGGTGTTGTAAAGAGGAATCCATTGCCTCTCTCTCTCTCCCTCTCAGTGAGCAACAAACGGCCCTCGCTCTCTCATTTGTCCACTCGTGCACGAGCTCCCATTTAGACAGCTGGTTCTGCATGAAAATTCCATTAAAAACACGGTACGGTTCATGACCTTGAGGGGGGAAAATTGCCTCCTGGATAGCCTTTGTTATTCTCATCCAACTTCCTAACTCTCATTTCCAACAGATTAAGTGAATTACGGAAGCGTGTTTACAAAGCCTGCTTTCCATATGAGCGCAATCAGCTGGGAATCGCATCTACTGTCACAGTCCATTTCAGGGTAACAACCGGAAGCCTCGCAGCTCAAAAAAGGTGTGCTGCTGCACCCCTAAATTGAAACTCTGTACCATTAAAAAACAGAGTAAGAAAAGTCATTGTGTTGAACTGAAATAATACCTAAAACATTGACATTGTAGATTGTGATTTAAACTTTCCACAAATTCAAATGAAAATAAAACACCCTCGCCTCGCAAATGGTATGATCTTCTTCTCACATGCTCTCCGGTGGATCCACTAAACAGCACCAAAGATTTGTGTCAAAATTCTTTATTGTACCCATCATTACCAATACTTTATAAAGTTTACAAGTCCCCATTCTGCTGCACCAAACCACAGATCGCTCATACTGTTAGGAAGAAGTTTGCTACAAGAGCTAATTAAAAGCCAATATAAGAATTCATTGTCCATCAACCACTGTTCACTGTTTGAACAGGTTGCTGTTGTTTTGGTATAAGCAGAGTATTAAATCAATATGTCAGTTTTTATGTATCATGAGTATCAAAGCCCTGTTATCGTTCTTGTGAGTCAGAAAAAGCGGGAGGAATCTTTCTGTGTCAGTGACCGTGTGGCATTAAAGTAAGTTTTGTGTCTATAGTCAATTGTCATCTAAATGTCAGAATAATAACCCAAAACTACATTAGAATATACAGTGTTTAATGTTGTTGTCTTTGAGTGAACAAAGGGTAGGTGGGAAGTAGTGGGAGGTGGTGGTGGAGGAGCTCATTGGGCAAAGTCCTAGGATCGCCCCAGCTTTTCCTGAAATAGGAAAAGGTGACCACTGCCCCATTTTATATTCTCACAAAAAGCTGTAAAATGTACATATATAGTGTTAATAAAGGAGTGATAGTAACCACAAAAACAAATAAGATTTGTCTGCTAACTGCTAAAAAAAAAAAACTTTCTAGCAAGTACATTGTTACCACCACCCACACCATATCACAGATGGAGAACAAAATAGCGATATAATGACATTACACACAAATAATAATTGTATATGTATAAAAACAGTTATTAGCCAATTTGTCAGAAAGATGCAGCTAGATTGATTGCTGGCTTGAATTTTTAATGGCTCTGTGTTAACAGCGAGAAGAGCAGCAGCCTTTTGTGGATATGAAGATATAAATGAAGAGCAAAGCAGAATAAATATAATTTACCAGAGTGGGTGGGGCAGACATGTCATTCTCTCCCTCACTGGTATTTAACTACCGAGAATCCCAGTCCAAGAAAAGTCTCATGAGTAGCTACAACCAGTGAATCTTTGGCATTTTCACTTGTTAAATGAGTCAGTCATATCTTATTCATTTATCCCTCCATCCAGAGAAAACCCACTACAGACCACACAGCTCTGCGCAGAAAGGCCCTGGGTCTGACCAGGACTGGAACCGTCCTTCCTGCTTTGATGCGACATCCACCCAGCCTTCATCCCTTTCTGTCACCTCATTCTCAACAGGTTCGCTGCATTTAGAATGAACCGTCGTTAACAAGTACTAGAAATACCCCCCCGTCCCCACCTCTCTGCCGTTTTGTGCGACACAGTGTTGGGCTTTGATAAAACATCACTGCGCTGTGCTTACTCTGTGTTCTAACTTAGGTTTCCGGTTCAACTTCCTGTCTTACATGCTTTCCTGTTCCCTCTAAATTCACTCCAGCTGATGTTTGGAGCCACCTGGCAACTCCCTCCGGCGAGAGCAAAAAAACGGAGGACCCGTCAGGTCAGACCGGAGATGATCCTCTGGCGCCACCGTGTGTCCACAAACGATTAAGCACAATCTGTCATCCCTGGGCTGTGCTAACATGAAATGTTCATGTTTAACTTTATTGACCCCCAATGGGAAGTTCTCTTTTCATTTGCTATCCTGCAGGAAACTCAAAGGTCAGAGCTGGGCTAGATTCGGCCCGAGCGGCGCCGTAAACGCCCCGGTGTCGCGCTGAAGGGGACGTGGGGGAAGCGAGCCCAGTTGCTGACACGGTGGCTTCCCACAGGACGGCCTCTACCTCAGAGAGCTGCCAGGGCCCAGGCCTTCCTCTACTCCGACCTGCCCGCGGACTCCACTTGGGCTGCTGCGCAATTCAGTTGGAGCCAAAACCTAAAAAGTCACAGGTACTCCCGAGCCTCCCGACGCAGCCTCCTCCAGCTGTTTGACACACTTTCATCTTCCGCATCGAGCACCACAGAGCCGCACTTTGGAAAGCCACGCCATTGTACAGTGGCCTTTATCCACAGCAGGCTTCCTACAATGGAGAGGATCTCCGAAAAGACGCATACACGCACACCTGGGACCGTTTGGTGGTGCTTCTCACGTTGGATCGAGTCGGGAAGTCAGGAATGGATTTTAAAAACAGGAGGGAGAAAAAAAACAAGTATGCAAAAGGAGGCAATACAAGGAGAACAGATATAGAATTTATTTTCAATATCCATTGCAAAGAATAAGAGGTGACACAGCTCGAAACAGATAATATAGAATTTATTTTCAACCAGAAGTAGGAAAATACATAGGTAGGTGTAAAGGAAACAAGCAGAACCTGTAGTCAAACAGAAAAAAAAAAAAGAACGGAACTAGTCCAAAGAGAATCGAGAGGACGGCTAAGGGGTACAACAGAAAGCATTGTTTACCATTCAGTTTCTTTTGAAAACAGTATGTATTGATTTGAAAACAGCTGCCTTGATTTCTCATCTGGGTTAATGGACATTCTACAACATTGTGCAAGTGGTTTGTCATTATTCTTCTTTTTTTTTGCTGGTATTTCATGAATGGTAAACAATAGTTGGTCCAGTGCATAAACACAGTGACACAGATCAATATATGTACTCAGCTGACTACAGATAGACAATCCTGATCATTGAACAACTACCACTAGATCGGCAGGGAGGAGATGAGCAAATATACAAGATGAATGATTAAGAGAAAGGGGAGCGTATAAAGGTGCTCGGGAGGGGGGGGGGGGGGGACAGAACGGTCTCAGAGGTTAGAGATGGAGAGTTCAGAGGCCAAACGATAAAAAAATAAAAGACCACAGTTTGAAAGGAGAGTAGCTACATTTTCCAGATAAAACATTTAAAAACCCATTCCGAGTGTGTCTGAACGTTTCTGGGTTATTATTGCCAAGGATCGTCTTGCTTTATTATCATCATCATCATCATTTTGAAAAGGGTGCGTTTAAAAAAGTGGAGGAAGCAAAACTTAGACGAGAGCGCGGATGCGGATGCGACGTGTTCATGTGAGTCAAGGAAAGGGACAAGAGTACCTCGCTTTCCTTACAGCCCTAATGTTTCATGAAGACTATGGCTGGGGGTGGATGCAAGAACCTCGCTCTGACGACAGAGAACCCAACTACAAGCAGCTTTGGTGCGCACCGTTACAAAAGAGATGCAGCCTGGGGAAACAAAAACAAACAAACAAAAGAAACGAAAAAAAAGAAAACGATTCACTCTACGCCTAACAAGCCAACTATGAGACACAACGCAACAGTGGAAAGTACAAAGCCAACAACGTGATCGAGACCCGCGTCGGCCGTGCCGTCACTCAGGTTTTCAATCAGAAGCCGAAGTCTGTGGTTCAACGAGAGAGTGACGAGGTGGGGGAGGGGTAGAGAAGGGGAGGGGAGGGGGTCAACAACGGAAATATCAACGAGTCAAATTGGTGACTACCACTAGGCGCTAGCTACTTCAACAGACTCAACCACTGTGATGCACGAGAACGGAGTGAGATGGACTAGTGCTCAGACGTAGGACTCAGAGAGTGAGCACAAGACCAGAGCGGACGACCAGCGGCAGGCAGGTCGGCAGCTTGGCCTCACGCACACGCACACACACACACACACACACGCAGGCTTTACACCAGTCAGTCCCCACAGCCAGGTCTCAGACTGAACCGCAGCCTCTAGGCCGGCAGCTCTGCTGCCCTGACCCGCAGACACCAGCACTCTCCAGCTAGTGCCAAGCCACACCCAAAGTAAAGCTGAAAGTTTAGCAGGAAAACAAAACAAAAACAAAGAGGATCCCTGTACTGAAAGGTTTTTTTTGTCTTTTTTTTCCTTTGAATGTTTTTTTTTTTACCGATACCGACGGCGCAGGCGCTCGATCCGTGGCGGGGAGCGCGTGGCCGGTCTAGGGGCCAGCGAGGCGGCGCCGGGCGGTCTCTACGCAGGGTTTTGGTTGGTGGTGGGAGCGAGAGTGTTTGGCGGGGGAGGGTAAAAACAACGGAGCCAACGCAACGCCGCCAGGGGAGTTCATGATTTACACAACAACACAATTCAATAGCTTTTTAGAAAGGAAACATGAGATACATCTTTTATTCACACTTTACAAAAAAAGCTAGCTTTTAAATCTACTACAATACTAATGCCATTCAGGGAGGAAAAAAAACAAAACAAAACTGGACATTGGTTTCCATTGGAAAACAAACGCAAAGAGTTAAAAAAAAACATGTCGGGAGGAAATAACCGGGACAGGAGACCTTGATCCGAGGACCATACTTCCTCTTTACTTACTTCCTTCTTGCTTTAAAAATGTAATTTCGGCATACACATTAGTGAGATTTTCATTCGTTAATATGTGGAACGGGGCGTGGGGAGGGGGAGGGGGGGGGGGGGGGAGCTGCATCGGAGTCTAAGTGCTCATCATCCATTGCATCGGTGTGAAAGCGGGACTCGCTGCTGAGATTTCACGGACCGGACTGGGAGTGACGACGCGTTCGCTTGGCTTTCGAGAGGACCGGGTCGAGCTCGCCGCCCCTCCTCCCTCGTCCCTCGGAAAGCAGGAGCAACGTGGGCCTTCTACCCTTTCCCAGACAGAGGTAGGGGGGGTGGGGGGGGGTCCACAACAGATGGCACTATAGCTGCAGTGATCGGGGTAAGAACTATACAAAGTGGTTGAGCAAATGGGGTTGGGGTGGGGAGGGGGTGGGGGGGGTTAAAAAACACAGCTTGAGTAATATAGCGAGAAAGTAAAGTGTGAGGTTGGGCGGTTGGTGGGTAATATGGGGGGGGGGGGGTGTGGAGGGTGATGGACAGGAGATTCTTGGCCAGGGGGTGGGAGCTAAGGGCTGCAAATTTCAGGGGTCTCGGCGTGGAGCTGTGCTAATCGACACAGGGGGAGCGAAACAATCCGTGTGTGTTTGTGTGAATTTCATTAAGGTAAGACATCATACTCATGTTCCTTCAGGAGGTGGAGAACGTATACCTGATTACTAGAGAGCTCAATGGGTAGGAAGGATATACACATCATCAGAACATTGTCACAGCTCATAAAAAAGGAAATCAACATTAACAAACCCAATAAAAGGACATAAAATCTTCACAAATGTCTCAACAGTATTTAAAAATAAAAGGAGAAAAGGTTGTTCAGGCGTTCGTCATGTGTAAATAGTGCAAGACAACGACAACTGCTACAGTGAGGCACGATGTTTCTGCTGTACGGGTGGGAGTCCATGTACGTCGTGTCGGCCACACGCCGCTTACGGCTGTGTGCATGTGTGTGTGTGCGTGAGTGTGTGAGACCTATGGATAAACAGATGTGGAGTCACTGGTGGGTGTCCTATTGCCTGAACTGATGGCAGCAGTGTGGATCGATGGCTTTGTTAACGTGGGGGGGCGGGGGAGGGGGGGTAGGGGGTGAGAAGCAACAGGCAGAGTTTACTTGGTGTCTATTTACAATCGCAGCAAAATGACGGCAAATCAACAGCACAGAGATATATATATATAGAGAGAGGCGGGGGCGGGATGATAAAAACAATACTGATACATTAATTACGGTTCATTTCTAGGGAGTGCAAAGTAGTGACGGCGAACGCCTTGAACAACCTCTTCTTACGTCTTTTGTACAAGCTGGTAATATCAATTCATCTTAACATTAACTGGATAAAAATTTAGCCATAGTTTACAATACAATCTTCTTTTTTTTTTTCCTCTCTCAAATCGGATCATAATTTACTCTTAGTACAAAAAACGCCAGAAAACAGGTCTTTTGTGGTTCATATACAATCATGTAAAGACTGAGTCTAGATTTCTATTCTGTACAAACACTTGTGAAAAAAACCACTGCTTTTGTGTATGGAACTTATGGCTGGGGAAAGTCACTACTGGCCTCAAAGACAGTGCTACAGATCTGCCTGCAAAATTACCTGTGTCGTATGTGTGTGCACGCATGTATGCATGTATGTGTATGTGTGTGTGTGTAAGCTTGCACGTGTGGAGTCTGATGGCAACTCCAGACAGTGAGAGGAATGCTGGTTTTACGCCTGTGTATCAGCCATTACCCGCTCTCGCCGCCTAAAAGCAAATCGAGATACAGAGAAGGTTCGTGAAAGCCCCCTCGATGCTTCGCACGTCAGCCTAAATCCCTCGCCCCTGGACCAAAGACGTGGCGGTGTGTGGGACGCGTGAGCTCCTAAGCACGAGACTAGCACGACAACTGTACAAGCCGGGGGTGGGGGTGGGGAGTGGTGAGGGGGGGGGGGGTGAAACACTCTGCAACGCAGGATGGTAGCTGCCCTCAGGTCCTCGGCGTGGACTTCCCTCTCACTAGATAGCACCCGTACGGAACAGGGCAGATGCACTTGTCAAGATATCTAGCTCTTGAGGCGTCTGTGGGTTTTGGGAGCTATACGCACCAGGGCCGGGGAAGGCAGAGGTGTAGACTATCTGGTAGCACCACAGGAGGCCGTGGCCACGCGGAGGCCTCAGCACCACAGAATGACAGTGGGAAATCTCACCCTCGTACGAGCTGCGCCACATCCACGTCCACCCCCCCCCCCCCCCCCCCCCACCCCGTTAGAGTGACACCGCACCACCAGCGAGGAGCTGCTCTAACCCGACGCGTGCCTTCTAGGAGGACGAGGTGCGCTGGCTGGAGGTCCGAGACTTGACGAGTCTGCTGTCTTTGCTGGTTTCAGATTTGTACAGGACAGACAGACAGGCTGACCGTGGAGCTTCTCTGGTGGACGCCCCCATCCCCCCCTCCCCTCCCCCGCAGCCACGTCCACGTTCCCTCAAACCCTCGACAAGCAAACCCCGGCCTGGCCCCGCGGCACAAAGCTGACTGAGCTACCATCCCTGGTCTGAAAGACGGAAGCCAAGCGGGTGGGTGGATCTCGGGAGGAAAGGGAGTCCGAAAACACAAAGTATGATACATGAACGGGACTGAATCGAGCAGTTAAAAAAAGAACACAAAAGAAAAACGGAGAAAGAAAAAAGAAAAATATAGAATATCTATAACATTATACGAAATCCCTGTCAGCCAGACCTCACTGTACGAATATTTTACAGGTTGTGTTTTTTTTTTGTCTTCCTCCATCCGCTGCGGTGGAGGGAAGAGCTGGTAGTGGGAGGGAGGAGGGTTGGAGAGGGAGAGGCTGTGGTTGCAGCTCCCCCTGGTGGTGTGGCAGGGACTCACTACCTGCGTGAAGGCATATGGTGCCCATTGACCTGGGGGGGCACATTGAGGAGCAGCTCCAGCTGGGCGAAGAGAGAGAAGTGGTCGGAGGGGATGTGGGGATGCGGGCAGCCGCTGACATTGTTCTCTACGAGCCAGTGGGGGTCCAGGGGGCCCAAGATACCCAACACGTTCAGGTGAGGCTTGGAGTAGAAAATATAGTCGATGACACCCTGCCAAGACACGGAGGAGAGGGCCGCTTCAGTCTGTGCAGTCACTGTCCACACAGTTAGCCCACTTTGGGGGATTTTCATCCACCACGGAGGATTTTTTTTTTTTTTCTTACAAATGTGGATGTTACTTACATTATATCACATCAAGTTCAATGATATTTGGTCGAGATTCTTAATTTTATGTACATTTCTTACATTTTTTTAAGTGTTATAAAGGTCAATAATAACAGGTCAAATAAAACATGATAAATTGTTCCTATGCTAATCCATGACTGTAACTAACCCCAACTGCAGGAACAAATATATATAAAACAAACAACACTAAAATTAGGGAGTTTTTTTTTTTTTTTTTAAGTGCGACCGTGGGGGCTCTCACCTTAAAGTCGAAGGTGTAGTTGGTGTAAGGCATCAGGCCGTTCTCGTAGGCGCTCTTCAGCTTGAAGCCGTGGGTGATCATGCCGTTGGACGTGCTGTTCTTGCCGTTGCAGTTGAATTTGGTCAGACTGTCGCTATAGCGGAGCTCCTTGAAGTCCTTGTGGGTGCAGTCCACTCCGCCAGAGCTAAGGTACTCCACTACGCCTGAACACAGTGAGACATGACAGGTCGCTCTTCAGAGTCGAGAACAATGGAAACTCGAGCCCTGTTATTAACAAAGGGTCGGGGGGGGGGGGGGGGGATGCTGCGGACTGTTAGCACCTTCACAGCATCTTACTCCAGGCTCGGTTTTAAATGCACCTTTCTGCAATGGTTGGTCCCTGTCTTCTCTCACCTTGTGATCTACACTGAAGATCTAAGACATCTTCAGGACTATTTTACCATGCAAAGACACATGTATGCCCAAGTCCAGCCCGGCACAGAGGTGGGGATAATACTGGAGGTCAGAGACACAGAAGCTCAGAGCTGCACTTGGCCTTGCTTACTTACCAGAGTCGGGCAAGGAGTTGAGGTCAGCGCAGAGCACCAGTGGAATGGCATTGGTCTCACCAGAGACAGAGGACAACTTGAGGCTGCGGGTGGCCTTGTCCACTATGTTCTTCACCTCTGACAGGAACATCATGGTCTGGACCAGCTTGACGTCAGAGTACTCCGGGTCCCAGTGCATGTGGGCATTGGCTACCAGCAGCAGCTGCTTCTCCATACCGTGGAGTGACTTTCCAGCTAAAACGAGGTCCAAGAGAAAAGACAGAGTTCATTCAGGACGAACTGATCTCGATGAAACGCTTCAACACAGCTGGAGTGACAGAGAAGCACATCTACTCACAGGAGACCTCCATCATCTCTTTGCGGACCTCGAGCAGTACAGCCACTCCGATGTTGTCCTTTGTCATCACCCGGTTCAGCATGGCCTCTGAGCCCTCGGAGTTTGCCATGGCCAGCTGGTTGAACTCCACCGTGTGCTTCTGCACTGCGCTGAACCTGGAGACCGGCACACAGAACAGATGGAGGAGGAGCTCGACAATTTCGCGACCAATGGCTGCGATGAGCGAATGCAAACAGGCAGACCAAGCACGGACACTGAGGCTGTCTTTCTCTCTTGTCTGCATAGACATTAGATGGGTCTTGTGACACCGGACAAGGAATCACCGACCCACTCTGGGAATTGTTCACCAGCTCAAATTAACATGCAACATGCAACATAAGCTCAAACAACACAGTATGGCTTGACTTAGACTTCATGACACCTTCAGCTTTGTAGCCAACAGTACAAGGAATCTGAAGCCAAGACCAACATCATACCTCATTATAATCCTTCAGCTCCAATGGCTTCAGTGACACCCTGAGAAATATTCATGGTGACTTCACCTCCGCCAGTCTGCTCTGCTTTCAGTAAAACTCCTAATGGGTGCAACCCGTACAGCTACGCTTTGAAGCAAATGCTAATGGACCGCTGAAGCATTGCCTTCCTCAAAATTGAATAATGAGATGTCACAGTTACAACTCGGCGCAGCAAAAATGATTTCCAAGCGCGCGGACATGCTGATCAATGTCTGCGCCATTTTCCAGGTGGTCAGGTGGCAGGACAGCCCATGCAACCCTCAACAAGAGCTGGACACCACAGTGACATAAGGCTTCCAAAACAACATATTTCACCTTGTCGCTCATTACATATCGTGAGCCTCTAGTAGCCAGCAACTAGAATTACACAGCACTACACCTGTATTTATCACTGCCAACATTACGTGCCATCCCAAAGGGAAGAGATTACCTTGTACAGATACAACAGTAACTTGGTGGAGGGAAGTCCTACATCCCTGTTTGCATCTCTAACCAATCATAGGGATTCACCAGTAAAGGTGTCACGTTTGAATTCATATTGTCAATATGAATTCATACTTGTATAAGTAAAAGCAGGCCTAATTCAAACATTAAGTGATTCCAGCTTTGATATTAAAACTCATACCTTAACCATAACTTCATACCATAGTAAGTCCCAGAAATGACAGTCAAAATCAAGCATCGAGTAGAACTACCACACTGCGAGTACGTACTTTTCTGTCTTGTAGAAAATCGCACAGCCGTCCACGTGTTTGCGGTCCGACTCGGACATGGTCCTGGCTCGTGACTTCGGACTGAAGAACCCATCGTATCCTTGCTCCTTCAGCTCAGGCAAAAAGAAACTGTAGTACTGCTCTGTCTCCACTTCCTGAAGGTAGTCAAAGGACATCGTATCGTGTCAGCATAACAAAAACTACCCAGACAGAGACATTTCATTGAAAGGGCACAGAGCATGTGCACAGTTTGAAGCAGTCCAAGCGTTCATGGCATAGTGCTTGAAGGAGGAGCACATAAAGTACCATCAAACTAGGCAAATGTGTGGGAGTAATTTTGCATTGAGCAACACAAAGAGGTATTTGTGTGCCTGAGCTCTTTTATAGATTATTTTCCTGACCCCTCATTCTCATGACAAGGAACCATATAAAATCAATTTCGCCCATTTTTGAACACAACAAAATCATATTTTTAGAAAAAAAAAAAGCATTGCATTACTCATACACCTTAACATGCTGCCTCCTCCATACATCACACACTGCACATCGTCTTAAACGTATGTGCAAAACATTATGACCTCTGTGACCAGAAAAAAAAAAAAATAGAAAAATATCATACAGGCATCCATCTCTTACCTGCAAGCTAACGATGTCTGCGTTGCAGTTCAGAATCTCCTGCATGATGGATTTCTTCCGGTACTCCCAGTTTAGAGCCCAAGAGGGGCAGTAGCCATATAGCTGTCGTGTGGCGTACTTATCACACAGCACGTTGTAGCACATCACAGAGAACAGGGCTGCAGGGAGAAGGGGGGGGGGTCTGGTGACTTTTGCTCCCCTGGATCCATATTTATGCAACAGCTGTGTGTGTGTTTGTTGTCCTTACCTGTGGGCCACGTTCTGTCAGGTTCCTGGAGCGAGATCCAAGACCGGGCTGGGGGCTGCTCCGTTGGTACTGAGTAGGAGAAACAAATGGTTTAATGTGGGGTTCACAACTTTGCTTTTGCTTTCGCAAAGTTGAAACACTTCTTGTGCCGGTTTCGAAGTAGTGAGATAGAGGGTCCACTCACTGCGCTTGATAGCCCCTGCCAGATTGTCTAACAAGTAGTTGAGCAGTCGCCGCGTGCCATCTGGTTCCTGGTAGAGGCTCATAATTTCTTGTGCAAGTGGGTTTCCTGGTGGAGGAGAAGCAATCCAGATTGAATTGTTGCTGAGAAAACGATGGGATTTCAAGGATGGAATGGCTAGAAAACGCGCTGATGAGCCACTCACCTTTCAACCCCAGTGTTTGTAACTGAAACAGTTTCCCCAATTCAAATGGCAGAACCCGCAACTGGTTGTTATTTAAAAGCAGTTCCCTGTGGAGGACATGGTGAGATTTGATCATTAAAAACCAGCCCTCCAGCGTTTCAGTTATGGTTTAAAACCTTAACTACATGGCTGGCACTGGCAATGTCCAACGTCCTTGAAGTCACTGACCTGAGAGACACCATGTTGCCGAGCTCTGCCGGCAGGCTCCTGATCTTATTGGATGAGAGATCCAGGTACACTAGGTTGTGTAGTTTGGCAATGTCTGGCGGGATGCGTGACAGTGAGTTGTCACTGAGGTGCAGGGCAGTGAGGTGGGTGAGAGACCACAGGGCTGTGCTGAGGCTCCTTACTCGGCCTACAATGGACAGAGGGGAAAAGGACACATCTATCATTTCCAATCCCTTGGGACAGAGGAAAATTCTCTATTGGTGTGAATGGGTCACTATGTATTAAAGCATTTCACATAGATACAAAGGTCTCAATTGAACTGATAAAACAATACATCTATGAGTAAAAAAAGGTGCATGTCCATTCCATGTGATTTTACTGGCCAAGCAGTTGGTACAAAAAAATAATTGGATTATTGACCGATAGGGTAAATAATCCACAAATGCAGCTTGATATAGATCTGCCAGGTGAGCAGCAAAACTGGTGACCCCAGGTCACATGTCGATCCTGAGCCCAATGCTACGACAGAGCAAAGGCTACACATTAATACAAGAGGTGCCATTACTCATACTTAAAATAGATGTCAATACAACCTTACATAAAATATATATATATACAGAAGCCATACTAACCACTGATTTCCAGCTCAGCCCAGTATGACTTCTTCCCATTGGCTGCCTCCTCGCTGGACATAATGGTGTACATCCGCCTGGGATCCGGCGGGTCATATTTTTCCTTGGGCATTCCTATAACACTACAGAGAGAATTATGGATTTAAAAATAATTTAATAGCCATCAAAAACAACAGATCCGTTCAGGATTTACAGTGTGCACAACAGTTACACAGACGATGAATCCAACTTCAGAGGCATGTATATAATCCCAGTGTTGAATTCAGTCTGCTACCACATGCACTCTTGTCTGGAAAATGTAATTAACTTATGTTCAACAATTAGGAATAGGCGTCTTTTCTAATCCAAAGCGTATAATCAACAGCTCTTAAATTAGACTCCTCTAAAGGCTGTGATTTGATTGGGGTTACATAATAAACAAAAGTAGGCAACGTGGTGCAGTATATTTCACGCTAAACTAAGCTGTTAACGTCTGTGTAAAGGTTTAATTGCCCGCCGAAAACAGCGCGGACAGAAAAATAGCATCTATTTTACAACGCCTAAAAATAGCTAACCTCAGCTGAATGAACGTGTTTCTCCTCATTGCCGCTAAATGATTAGCCTAGCTTAACCTAAATAGGCAGATTTCAACCTATGCATAACACAAGCTAAAGAGCTAATGCTAACGCCAGAGCTAACTACAAAGGACGGAAAACGGACCTACGAAGTTTGTCTCAGTAGAAGGATAACTAACTTTAAGACACGATATCAGGGTGCCCGAGAAAGAACTGTTAAATAATCCCCCAAAAGACACCACGTATATGTTGTTTACATAATAGCTAAGCACTGACTTGCGCATTAACAGTAGGCCACAAAACAGCGCATTAGTTAGCGTCGGGCTAGCGAGCTTCCAGAACAAGAATCGCTACCGTAGGAATAAACACTGATCAGACCAGGGCCACATAAAGCTGCACAGTGTTCGCTTTGCAAACAATTGTCAAGCTATTTAGCATTAGCCAGGAGTTAGCTCGCAGGCTAAAAGCTAACAGCTCCTCAATTATTCGAGACCGAGTCGGACTTCCTACTCGAATACGTCGAAAAACGGTGAGATTATTTGAAACGCTTAGGTGTCGACTGGTGTAAATTGTGCGTATGGGTCGTGTAGAACGGCGTTTTTTACCTGCAAGAGCATACCAAATGTCGAGGACGACTGCGTGTTCTCTTTTGTTTTCTAGCTACTTCTCCCCCGTTTCCGCTGCTGTATCATGGCGACTGTACGGGCTTTTTTCCTCTGCCGATAACAGCGGCGCATCCCATTGGTCGCTCCGGAGACGCTCCAACCAGCTGTTGAGCCAGAGTAAATACAGCCCTCGGCCAGAGGATAGATACTACATTTACATTTACTGGATAGGGACTGGAGGCGCAGCCTTTAGTCTAAACCTAATGACGAGGTAGATGGATGAACAGGTAATTATTTACGTAGGTAGGTAGGTAGGTAGGTAGGTAGGTAGGTAGGTAGGTAGGTAGGTAGGTAGGTAGGTAGGTAGGTAGGTAGGTAGGTAGGTAGGTAGGTAGGTAGGTAGGTAGGTAGGTTGATTATAGGTACGTAGGTGGTAGGTTGGTATGTAGTGGACAATGCTAGGAGGATAGACAGGTGGATGGACAGATGGTAGGTAGGTAGATAGGTGGATAGATAGGTAGTAAGGAAGGAATGTAGGTAGGTGGGCAGGCAGACAGGTAGAGTAAAGGAAGGCAGGAAGGTAGGTATACAAGTTAAGTAAGTAGGTAGGCAGGCAGACAGGTAGAATAAAGGAAGGTAGGTATACAAGTTAAGTAAGTAGGTAGGCAGGCAGACAGGTAGAATAAAGAAAGGCAGGAAGGTAGGTATACAAGTTAAGTAGGTAGGTAGGTAGGTAGGTAGGTAGGTAGGTAGGTAGGTAGGTAGGTAGGTAGGTAGGGAGGGAGGTAGGCAGGTAGGGAGGGAGGTAGGCAGGTAGGTAGGCAGACAGGCAGGTAGGTAGGGAGGCAGACAGGTAGAATAAAGGAAGGCAGGTAGGTAGGTATACAAGTTAAGTAAGTAGGTAGGTAGGCAGACAGGTAGAATAAAGAAAGGCAGGTAGGTAGGTATACAAGTTAAGTAAGTAGGTGGGCAGGTAGGCAGGCAGGCAGGTAGGTAGGTAGGTAGGTAGGCAGGTAGGTAGGCAGGTAGGTAGGTAGGCAGGTAGGTAGGTAGGTAGGTAGGTAGGTAGGTAGGTAGGTAGGTAGGTAGGTAGGTAGGTAGGTAGGTAGGCAGGTGGGTAGGCAGACAGGCAGGTAGGTAGGGAGGCAGACAGGTAGAAAACTCTCACGTGTACAGAAATACACATTAAATATATTACTAAAGTAGCAGCAGTGGTAGAACTTTGGGTTAACAGGAGGTAGTGGGTAGGAAGCAGCAGGAAGAAAAGAACTTCACAAGATAGTTGTCTAAAAAATAGCAACAGTAGTGGGTTCTGGACATGAGATCAGTTTAAAAGTAGTAGCAGTGGAAGTTGTGTTGTGATTGTTTGCAATATATGCATTTAGTTATATAATCTATGTATGTTTTCGTCATTCCTCTAATGTTGGGGTGGTGGAGTTGATGGAAAGACGAGACAGCACGAGATGTTGCAACAGCAAAAACTGAACTCTTTAATATCAGAAACACAGCACAGTTTAATAAAAAAAAAAATCACTTGTGAAAACATTTTAGCTGCACAAGTCAGTATTTACAAAATGTGTTTGTTCAGTGCTGTAAACTCATCTTAACATACATAAAATTGTTTAAAAAACATATCTCAGTCCTCTTGGAAAAAAAAATACACTCAATATCTCTTTATGGCAAAACAGGCAGTACACTGTTGTTGTTCACTGACAGATATCTAGCAGGTGGTCCTGTAGATAAGTAAGAGACTCCTCCACATGAAAAGGTAGGCATTGGCCAAGGTCAGCCTTACATCTGGACAAAAGGGACTCCACAGCTTCACAAACAGCCATCCTGGTTATCCTGTCGTCCTGCTTGAAGACGAATGCGTCCACATTGCCTTGTTGGATTCCTGGGTTCAGATAGCCTGGTTATTGGAGATAAAAAGTGATTAAGGTTATTCTTGCAATGTTTTAATGTTCACTACTAAAATATTGAAACAGTAGATCAGGTATCAATAATTAATTGAACTGGTTTTGAAGGACAGATTATATCTGGTTTTGATATCCATTTTTATAGTAAAAGTCATATATTTATAAATTCATTTTTAATTTAATGCCTGCAAATAATGATTCACAAGAGGAAAAATGCAATCCAATTTCCTGACAATTGTATTTGGACAGCACGTTTTATAAAACATGAAGAAAAATAGTATTTAGACGGACATTGGCCACACAAAGAAAGAAATACAAAAGTGTAATTTATGTTGTTTAAATAAATAAATAAATAAATAATGGTACATTGTGAAGAAAAAGACATTAGGGGGGTTTGGACAGTCCAGCTTTGGATTTTATCCTTTTATCCCAAGTGAGAGGTACGGCTTCAGCACATTTCTCTTTTTGCTGTACAAAATTATTTCCATAAAACAATTCAGTACATTCCCATATGGTATCACACCACATATTGCACATTCACTGGACTCTGAGGTTTCCAAAAGGCTCCAAGCACTGTCTGCTTCCAGGCAAAAAAGAATTAGAGACACGGCCTTATTTTGATTCAGATTTGATTCTGAGACACCCACTCATAGCATATGTTTTATATTTCTAGAGTACAAGAAGGTCATTCGGAGACAATGTTGTCCTCTATCAGATAGAGTTTATCGGGTGCTCTTTTATAAAAACAGCTGCCAGTGCACATATAAATATGAATATATCACCTCTCATAGCTTTGGTGTAGCTGAACAGCAGCATAAAGAGGATGTGGATCAACTCTTTCCATTTGAGCCACCCTTCAGTGCCATCCTGTAGGAAATACAGTCATCGATCAGTCGTCTCAACAGTCATTTCTATTATTCCAGCATTATATATATTGTGAGAATAGCATATATGCAATGAGCAAAGCTTAGCTAATGTTGTAGAGATGAGGATATGAGAGCGGCATTCACCGTGGGGTCTGGTTTAAGGACGCAGTTCCTCATAAAGTGAAGCAGAAGACCGAGTGACATGGGGAGAGTCGTCTTCAAAGGGCACATATAGTTCAGCAGCTGTTCCAGCAGCTTACACTGCAGCAGCTTGCTCTGCATGCTCTCCAGTAGCAGCATCCTGGGTGTCAGAGACACGGTCAGTGAGAGGTCGGAAAACTGAGGAAAGGGGCACACTGGTATAATTGCGTCTTTTTTGCTGTGCTTAACCCACTTCAAATGTATTTCATGATTCATGACAGCAACGTCTCATTCTAACACTCAGCCTCCTGCTCAGTCCTCACCTGTGTGCTCGTCGAGGTGCACTGCCGATGAGCATATGGAAGAGCTCCTCGGACAACTTGGCAGAGGTCCGAGCTGGAGTGCGGTCCACTTCCACCGCCAAGGACAGCATCCGCTGAAGGACGGACACAATCCTGCAGGGGACAAAGTGCAGTGATGTCAAGCCAGGACGACGTGGCGCACTTATAAACCCTGGTTACATTTTCATTGCTTTGATTAGGAAAAGGTTATTCATTTACTTTGTAATTCACCTTATTTGGTAATCTCTCTGTCTGGCCGCTTCATTACCCTCTCCATGCTCTTCCATAATAGCAGAAAAGAGCCACTCGATGAGATCCCTTAAGAAAATGCAAACAAAAAAAATGCTTTTAAGAGATAAGAAAATGTGAATACAATCTTGCAGTAAGGGGATCTTCCTGGATTTGTAATATTAAACTGTGCATATATGCGCAGCATACCAGTGTCAGGGTATAGTGTAGGGCTAGTACCACAAACTGGACAGTGTGTAAGGATGGATAATCATTTAAGCGAGAGCTTTACATATTTTCATCAGATCCGCCTCTCTCTTTTATCCCAGAGGGACCCGTTTACCAACTCACCTGAGGTGAGAGAAGTGACGATCACATGACAACACTGCCCTGGCAATGGAGAGGTGGCTGTCTGAGGTACAACATTTGGCTTGGAAGTCATCCTCCAAAGTCTGCACTACATACTCCAGGAGCATGTAAACAACCTCAAAACCATGTTGCTTCTGATGATCCTATGGCAGCGAGAGGCGGAGGCAGAAAGATATCAGTTAGAGATGTTCAGCAAAAAATATGACAATAATTGTAGCTCATACTACTTCATGGAAAACATCCAATTATACTATAAATAACCAGTTCAGATGGGTTACATATGGTGCAGTATAATGTCAAAATCAACATGCTTTACTCAGTTTCCTCAGACAGTGCATTTTGCTTATACCTGATTGGCCATGACTGAGGTCAGCAGCTCCCAGTCCCAGGTGATGGTGCCTCTATCAGCCATGTGGTGCCTACAGTCATAAAGTATTACTCATCTATGAACTCAAATGGGAAGATGAACACAAGATGGACACGATACAGTTGGTGAAGTTGTAGCAATGGCACATCACTATCAAGTCTCGTTATCGGGGTTCCTTCACCTCTGTGCCTTCATCAGCAGGTGGAACGCCTTCACGCGCAAGTGATGAGCGCACTCTGGCTTGAGCAGGATGCCATGCAGGAGGTGGTGGGTGATATCTTTGGGGGGGTAGACACCTGGATGCAGGAGCTCGGACAGGCACTCCAAAGCACTCTCTGTGCAGTTTGATTCGATGGCACTGTAAACCGTGATCAGGCTCTGGTGGCACAGCTCCTTCTGGATGACAAAGCCCTCAGTGTTCTCCTTCACCTGTAGCAAAAGAAAAAGAAAGAGGAAAACACTGAACATGTATGTAATCGTGGGGGTTAAGGAAAAAAATCCAAGCGTAAATACTGCATGAGGAGAAATGTCCCTCACCAGAGCTCTAGTTGTTCCAGACAATATATTCCCAAGTGCGATAGGACAAACGTAATGCCTGTCCTCGGTACTGGCGGCTCTGAAGCTCTCCAACTTGCTCTCCTCTGTGTCCCTCTCGTCCCAAAGAAATGAAATTTCATCGACTTCTGACTTAACTTCATAGATGTCAGTCCAAGGAGATCCAGTGGAGGTGCTGCAGTGCAAGAAGTCCCCGAAAGAGTCATTCTGCATCTCTGTGCATGTAAATGCATCACTGGTGCTCTGCTGTTCCTGTTTGACAGGAGGTTGAATCTCTTCAAGAGGATTGTCAACCAGCGAAGGTGCCATATGAGGACCATCTGATGCAATAGTTTGCGTGAGATTATCAACGCATTGTGGTTCTTTGCTGCAGTCCATTTGTTCTGGTTGCAGAGACATTTGTGGACAGTCTGGGGAAGGCGACGGCTCTACGGAGGCACAGGACTGGGGGGCAAACGCAGGTGGATCTCTTGAAGACTTTGGTTCTAGATTTAAGTCCTGTTTGATTACATCTTGATATGTAATTTCTTCTTTTATTTGACTGTTGTCGAGTGACAATTTCACAGTCAGCAGTTCCGTCACTTTTGTGTTGTCACTTTCAGTCGAGTCTTTGGCAACGCAAACAGGTGAATGAAGTCTTCGATGAATCTCCAGGGACGGAGGCCTCCAACGAGGATCTGTGAGGTCAATCTGAGGCTAGAAAAACCAAAATCAAACAAAAATCAACAAAGAAAATAATAAAATCGTCAATGAATACATAATCCTGTGTTCTGGGAGTTCAATTGTTTTCTGGGAATAATAGCTGCAGATAGATGAATGGATCTTTGATGTTTTTACTACACACACACATAGGGTGAATGCAGGGAATAGACCATGGAAAGGTCACCAGTCCATCACAGAACAAACAGTCCATGACAGAGACATGTTCACTGGCTGACTGACAGACAGACAGACAGGCAGACAGATAGATAGATACCTCTAAAACACATAGGATCGTGTGGGCAGAACTGGTTTCTGGCTTTTTACTGTCACGGCAGTAACAAAACAAACAAGCAAACAAAAAACGAGGCTCATATGAAACTGAGAGAGACAGACTACGCCATAAATGAAACCGAAAATCAAATGACTTCACCCAACGGACCGCGACATCTCCGGCTTACCGCTGCACTTCCAACCGTCGGAGACGACGGGCGGTTGACGTCGGCTCGCTCCCGTGCGTCAGGCCGATGGTCCCGTCTGGTACTGGAGAAACGATGCAGACAGCGGAGGATCTCCTCCTCGGAGTGATCGTAGTCATCGTCGGAGCTGATGACGATCACATCTTCCGTGGGCGTCCACGCATCCTCCGTCCGCTCCGAGCCGAAGCGCACAGGTCCGGGCGTCGTCGTCGATGAG
Organism: Karalla daura; assembly: GCA_029224185.1. NCBI lineage: Eukaryota > Metazoa > Chordata > Actinopteri > Chaetodontiformes > Leiognathidae > Karalla > Karalla daura. The sequence goes on from CM055195.1 coordinate 17,902,555, forward strand.
CTATGCCCCGGGTTTTGCGGGATAAACACCAGTTGCCTGCTGTCAGGTTCTTGCGCGGCGCTGTGACAATGCATTTCATTTCCTTGTCAGTGTGCACGTTAATCGCGTGCACCGGATGCCTCTCCGGGCTTTCTACTGCAGAGCCGGTGAATCAACCGGCTGCAGACTCCAGGCGCAGCCAGAGGACAGAGTCCAACACCATCGCATCAGGGAGTTGCATTCCACTACCTGGAACCTCCAGAGTCTCCTGGACGTGTCTCGCAGGACGGCCCACACAGCCAGACGGGGTCTTGTGTCGCCACCTGCTGTACGGGATGTTCCACCAAACACTTGTCTGTCTGATCCTGACTCCCTTTACTGGCCCACTACAGCCTCACCCATTAAAAAGATTTTGCACACAGCATTCGTAGCTTTCTGGAGAACTTCAGCATGGCCAACAATGACTCTATGTATATATATGTACTTTATATTAAGTTCTAGTCGTACTGCTGCTACATTATGTATATAGGCCTATTTAATTAGAACATTTAATTTGGACTTTTTGAGGTTTGAAAGTGTGTAAGACTTAAGAGTAGAGAAGATAGGGTTCTTATAGTGTCTTATAGAGCATGAAGGTACATGTCATGGTGTGCAAAATATAACTTTTTTCTGTGGAGTCAGGTTAGGTTTATGTTAGACAAAAGAATGATGGAAAACCTACTGTCGCCAGTATGACCTTGTGGGTTACTAGGAGTAATGAACCCACAATAACCATGTGCTTCATATCAGTTTATTCTTGTGGTTTTTATCATTTATTTTTCACTATTTGTATTAACATTTGTGCATCAGTATAAAGGGCTGTTACCTTATCAGGCAGATGCACTCTGTGGCAAGTGGTGGGAACCATACTTCCAGAGTCTAGAACTTTCTGCATGTTGGACAAAGGTGAGACAGATAATGATGAAGGTCATAATATATGTGACATGTTCAGGGTGGTGATGGAGGAATCATTTCTCTTACACAGTCATCTTTACTCAGGCCATGCACAGTCATCTCACACACAACATGAGAGAGGAGCTGTGGTCCTTACAAGAGGAGTTGGAAATTAATTCTGGTGTGGATACCTCTGTGAAGGATCTTTCCAGAGCCTGATTTGTGAAATTGGAAGGGGTTATGGTCTCCATAATCACCATAGTAATAGATGGTGATTTTGACAGAGCTTGCCTTCTGTACTGTAGAAGCTGCCTCAATTGCAAACAAGAGGGGATTTGATGCGTTCTCTTTGAGAGTGTTAGGAGAGAAGTGTGAATGAGGAAAAGCAGTAAGATCAGAAAAAATTAGATAACGCAGCTATCAGGAGCCAATGGCCTTGCTTAACTCTGACAGAGGCATGGATGATGATGACAAAAGAAGGATTCTTTATGATCTTTAGTTATCATTTATTCATACTTTTTGGTGTTTAAATCACTGAAGGGCTATTATTTGCTGTGTTATTTTCTTATAATTACAGGCCAAGCATAAACTGTGGGGAATGTTAGGGAAAATAATATTCCTGTATGAGCTCGTGTGAAGTCGCAGTCACAAACACACAGTTATAGCAACTATGTGCTTTCTATCAGCTTGTTCTCATGGTCCTTATCATTTGTTTTTCACCGTTTGTAATAAGCTCTGTGCATCAATACAAAGGGGGACTGTTGCCTTATCAGGCAGCTGTTCTGTGTTGGTGAGGGTGGAGTGATCATGAAAGTATGAATCTTGTGGAGATGACTCTCATAACAATATAACTTTAAAAGGCCATCCTGTGTGAGAGAAAATATTGTTACCCATAACTCTTGATGTTATTTGAGATTATTGTGCACATCTTCAGCAAAAAGGACACTGCTTCAAAAGATCTTCCTATGGAAGAGAATATTTCTCCATAAATTTACAGGCATCAGTCAGTAATCAGAACTATTGTCACTCATTAACAGCACGTTAACATTACGACAATTGGATTGAGAATGGAATTGTAAACTGCTGCACTGTGCTCTACTGTAACTGTTGTAAACATTTAATCAAAGGAAACAGACATGACTTGACGTGTTTAGGTGTTGCTTCGTTGTGGGCAGGATGCTGTTTGCATGAATAACAAAAATGCTTAATTTCTCGGGAGAGAAAAACTGAAGCGCAGCTCCCCAGGTTAGCATTCACGTCTGCGCACATGCGTGCTGTCTTCGTGGACGAGCTGTTCACCTCCAGAGCTGCAGGTAAACACGCTAATTGCAAGTTGCGCCATCAAGCTCTCGTTAGATCTTCTCGTCGTCGACGAGGACAGGAGCGTCTGCACCTCCTGCGCCGACCAAGGCATCGCTTTGCGGGTCGTCATTACTGACATAATGGGTGAAAAACAAAAATAAATGAGAAATGAGTGCAGTCGTTTTTTAAAAATGTCGGCGAGCTGCAGAACGATGACGTACGACGTCCAATCAAATCACGCGTTTCCACTTCCGGTTCTCACTGCGTCATTGCGTCATCCGGCACCACCCACTGTAGCTCTGAAAAAAAGCCGTTGCTCTGTGGCGATGATTCGTCAGAGACACCCATGACGTCACTGACCTTTGAAGGTTTGAGCACAGAAAGTGCATAAGGAGGACCACTCTGACCATTATGCTACTGGAACACTGGTGCTAGGAAGAATAACAGCTTAGAGTCATCTCATACACAAACTTAAAAAATATATTATCCTATATATTATTATTTCTTACTTATAACTTACTAATTGTACCTATTATCTTATCCTAACTTATATTTTTCTCTGAGTCTGTCTGTTTGCAGTCATGCTTAGAAGAAGTAAACGTTTACAGGAGGCTGGATATTATGATAATGAGGGAAAACCAGTCATCTCCCTTAAGGAGACGCCATACAGAGTTTTTAAGAAACAAAGGTACAATCGTCGCCCCAAGAGGCATTCAATCATTCCTTGGGCCTTCCTCTTCTGTTTCTCCCTGCTGCTATTTTGTGACTATAACATTAACATACACACTGACATAACACTCACACACATAAAAAATAAGCCCAACTACGCCCTAGAGTCACTAGGAGCCCATATTATACAACAGCTAACCTCTGAAACATACCAGGCCCAACTAGCACCACATATAATATGTAAAATATTCTTTACATATAGGCCATCAGAAACTCCAGAGACTGTCATCAGAGGGCATTCAGATCTGTTCCCAGGAAAGTGCTGGCCTTTCCCAGGTGAACGGGGACATCTAACCATTAAGCTGTCCCAGCGTATCAACATCCGTTATGTCACACTTGGACACATTAGTAAGAATGTGTCACCAGCTGACACTATTTCATCTGCCCCCAAGGACTTTTCAGTCTACGGACTGAAAACTCCTGAAGACACAGGAACCTGGCTCGGAAACTTCCGATACAATCAGGAAGCAGACTTGTTTCAGTCTTTCAAGGTGCAAAACGTGAAAGACACCTTCCGCTTAGTGAGGCTGCAGGTTAATAACAACTGGGGGAATCCAGAATACACATGTGTGTACAATTTTAAGGTTCACGGGGCTGCAGAAAAATTGGGATAATATTGGGATTATATATCATTAATATATTATTATATTGTATTATATTTCATTATATAGTTTTATCATCTTTTATCTTTTATTATATTTATTATATAGTTTTATTATATTTTATTATATTTATTATATTTATTATTATTGGGGGTAAGGGGGGTTGGGGTGGGGGTAAAGGGAGGGGTGGGGGGGTAAGGGGGAGGGGTGAGTAAAGGGAGGGATGGGGGGTGGGGGGTAAAGTGGGGGGGGGGGGGGGGGGTAAAGGGAGGGAAGGGGATAAAAGCGGTTTTCTCCGGGGGCTCCGGTTTCCTCCAACAACAACTTGTTGAAAAAAAATGTGAAAAGGGAGGGAGGTAAAGGGAGGGAGGGGGGATAAAGATGGGGGGTAAAGGGAGGAAGGGGGTAAAGGGGCGGGGGCAAAGGGAAGGATGGGGGATAAATGGAGGGGGACAATTTTATTATCTCTGTCATATGTGGTTTACTCCGGGGGGCTCCGGTTTCTTCCAATAACAACCTGTTGAAAAAAAAAATATGCAAAAAGTGAAATAGATAAATATTATGTCTGATATGATATGATGATATGATAATATGATATCTGATTTTGATTTGATATGTTTTAATATTGCGTTCAACTGAATGTAAATGTAGAATTCTTACTTTCTTACTGTTTTAGTTTTGACACATGTATCTGCTTTTCCATCTATTTGAAAGTATTTTCATCACCTTTGTTACTGTATTTACTCATATGGAATTTGTTCGACCCACCTTAAATATGAATTGGCAATAAAATTGGCAAGAATTGGCAAAAAAAGGCCACACCATTCATGGCACAGATCCAATTCATTTGATATTTGAATTTGAGTTACCATACTGTGTATATTCATTAGATGAAAACTGGTCAAAGAAAATATGAAATTATGAAGATATCTTATAAATAAGATATCATTTATATATCAAGTTCACTGTTAGACATTTCAGAGTCAAGAGGAAGTTACTGTAATATACACTCACCGGGCTCTTTATTAGATACACCTGTCCAACTGCTCGTTAACACTTAATTTCTAATCAGCCAATCACATGGCGGCAACTCAGTGCATTTAGGCATGTAGACATGGTCAAGACAATCTCCTGCAGTTCAAACCGAGCATCAGTATGGGGAAGAAAGGTGATTTGAGTGACCCCGTATTTTATATGTACAGTCTTAATTGGTGTTATTGTGATTATGTTGTGGTTCAAGAAAGCTGAGTGAGAACAGGTTGCCTGGTTTGTTACTGTAAATGAACCCATTTAACAGTACACTACTGTAATTCTATATTTTTTCACCATTTAGTCAGAAACATTTGGGATATTTTCATATGTGGCAGGTGACTGTTTCACAGCAGCACTCTCTTAATTTGTTTTCATAGATACATTGAAATTGTCAGAGCAGAACAACACTTAGTGACCAACCATTCCAACTACTTATTATATCAAGTTGGGCATTTTAATTTCTTAGTGTAACACCACCTCATGGCCTTGTGATTTTACATGTATATAGCGGGTGCCACATTTCCAGAGCACACAAGGATGTGCCACTTGGTGGCGCTGTCTATTCATCCATGAAAGAGGGGAGGCCTGCGTTAGATGGAGTGATGCTGAGGCCAGATGCTCCCTTGAGCTGAGGGGGGCAGTCACACTCTGCCGAGTTCATTTGGCTCGCTGTTGTGGGATAACTGTTTCACTTGAAAGAAAAGGAAAAATAAACCAGTTTGCAGCAAAGTGATATATTGCAGTCACTCGCTAACTCTAATTATTTATTGTAACACAACACAACACAGCCTGCTCAGGAGTCTCCCTGCTTGGCAAGTTTCATGGCAGCTGTAGTCTGTCTGTCTTATCCTTCTATTGAGCTTGATTTATAAAGGTAAAATGTATATTTTTTCAACAAGAATATTTGTGTTACCCACACGTCTGTGCTTTTTGTTTTTGTTTTTTGACTGTTCTCATCGCGACAGAGGAAATCGACAACTCATCTAAAATTCACAAATTACCATGTTAAAATGTTTTAAAGTGTGTAAAATCTTTACATTTAAAAATAGTTTAGACATTTAGGAATTTATATGGATGATCTTAGAGCTTTGAATAGCATTATACAGTGACAGTTCTTGCAGTTGTGCCACCTGACTATCTAGTTGCAAACCTGACTATTGTAACCAGGGCCGTGCAAAGACCTTTTGGAGTGGCAAGGGCTCAACATTTAAAAAAGAGCACTTGGAACAAATTCTTCACACACGTTAACAACCCAAATTCAAAGCAAAATTTTAATTGCAACTGAACATTCTGTGTGTGTGTGTGTGTGCGTGTGTGTGTGTGTGTGTGTTCCATCTAAATGCTGCAGTATTCTTGAAAGCAGCAGTGCTCTTTTTACAATGCATCTTTGCACGATGCACAATATAATAATCATAGACACATACAAAGGTTTCACGCAAATTGTATTTAACTGGATGTCAATCTGAACTGGAGCTTAAATTCTCATTCATTTGGATGTACAGGTTTAGTGATCTGAACGTGAGCTGGAATTTTAGTTTATCAATTAATCTAATTCTATTATGCCATTTTGAAAATGATGATGGTGGAATAGGTCATTTACAAAGAGCCCAATATAGGTTACTATATTTTATGAATTTTCATTTTCATTAACTAACTAACTAACCAACTAACTAACTTCATTAACTTAATTAAATTAAAAGGAGTTTATCCCAGTCGACTACCACACCTCCACTGGAGAGTTAGTGGATAACATAATAGTGTGGCGCACCCAAAATAGGTGACCACAGGTCTGTAGTTGCATTACTACTTAGTAGTAGTTAGTAGTTAGTATTTTTATAAATATTTTTTTATTACTATTATCACTTTAGAACAGTCTAGTACCTAGTCTTGATAGAATGTGTTGTGGACGTCGTCATTCAGCTTTAAGTTTTCGAAACAGCTAAAATATGTTTCAGACTCTGCCAGGTTAATGAAATAGATGGAGCAAACTGTTTAAATAGCCTATAGCCTATGCGGATTTATTAAATGACAAACAACTCTACTCACTTGTGCCGGCGACACATTCCGCGGCTTTGGCTGCGCGGCCCGTTTTTGCGAGCCGCACGGCCAAGCGGCGCGGCCAAAGTGCTACCACGCCGGTCGCGTTGGTTGCACATGCGCCCTGTTGAACTCGCCACACCAGTAGGCGGAGTCTGGATGTCGGTACCCGATCGGACCGGAAGTACCCGATCGGTGCTCTGTGTCCACGCATGCGCAGTTTGTGTATTCTAGTCCGAGTGTTCACAACAATGCCCAATTCGTCCCTTGCGGTTTGTTTAGATTCTATTTCCTCGGGGTGGTGTGAAAGAGACTCAGAGCAGTGCCTTTCAGCTAGGGAGCCATCCTACTGACGATGAATATTTCTTTGTAGTTTTAGTGTTTTATTCATTATATAATTACTTTTGAATTTTATAAAGCACTGCGGGAATATATTTCCACAGGAGAGAGATCTACTGTGGTGTCTGTGAAGAAGCTGAGATGGGCGAGAGACAATTTTATAGTAAATAAATCATTTAAAAAGCTAGCAACTGCCGTAACTCAACAGGTACGAATCGAGCAAGCAAACCGTCCTTCATCCTTACACGTCATGTCATTGTGCGCATGTGCAGAATACACAGAGCACCGATCGGGTACTTCCGGACAGATCAGGTACCGACACCGGGGGTTAAAGCCGCGTCGACAACCAGGAAGAGCCTTCAGATGAAAGACTTGTTAAGGAAGTCTGCCGCTTCACCCGCCTCTATAATACAGCCCCGACAGAGTACAAAGACGGTTGCCACTGTGCAAACTAACGCCATGAGATCGCACAGACGCTAGGGCAGGAGGAGTGTTTGTGTCGCCAATAGAGTTGTTACCTGTGTCTCTCACACACACTCACACACACACACACACATGGACAGCGGTTAATCCGCACGCACCCACCGAGCGGCGGCATCTGCGCACTGTATTTAGCAGCACATAAGCATACATAGGATACAGACAAATACACAGAAATACAAACATTCAGGGACGATTCTTCAGGGACATTCAGTGTCCCGAGAGAATTGAATGGGTTTTTTTTCCCAGGACAGTACGTGAAAACTGGGACAGGTGGCAACACAACACTAGGATCAGAATTGTTTACATCTCTTTCTTCTTCGTGTACTCAGGGGGCAGGCCAGGCCCGTGTATAGATTGGTACGCCCTCCTTGTGGTGGCTAAGAACATTACAGAGCTCGGAAGAATGGTCGCGGAAGTATGGTAGAAGCAGGGCGTGTGGCGAGCCGCGTGGCCGCGGAAGCTTGTACCGGCCTTTACTGTTGTGCTCTAAGCTTATTGTATTCTTTTTTCCTCTTTCATTCAAAATCGGGGACACTTTCGGTGACAGCTTTAGCCGGGGACAAGGCGGCTTAATCAGGGACTGTCCCTGGAAATCCGGGACGTCAAGGCCAGCACAAGCTTCCACGGCTTAGGCCCATTTTGTGTAGCTCAAAAGTTGAGACCTCGTGGCTTTGGTCACGTCGGTCGCGCATGCGCCCTGTCGAACTCGCCACACCAGTAGGCGGAGTCCAGGGGTTAAAGCCCCATCGACAACCAGGAAGAGCCTTCAGACAAAAGACTTGTTCAGGAAGTCTGCCGCTTCATCCGCCTCTATAATACAGCCCCGACAGAGTACAAAGACGGTTGCCACTGTGCAAACTCACGACGTGAGCACGATAGGGCGGGAGGAGCGTTTGTGTCACCGATAGAGTTGTCCCCTGTGTCTCACACACACACACATGGACAGCGGTTCGTCCGCATGCACCCACCGAGTGGCGGCATCTGCCCGCTGTATTTAGCGGCACATCTGCGTACATAGGATACAGACAAATACACAGAAATACAAACATTCAGGGACGATTCTTCAGGGACATTCAGTGTCCCGTGTCCCCCTGAATGTTTTTTTCCCAGGACAGTCCGTGAAAACCGGGACAGGTGGCAACACAAGTCACCTAAACACTGGGATCAGAGTTGTTTACATCTCGTTCTTCTTCGTGTACTCCAGGGGCAGGACAGGCCTGTGTATAGATTGGTGCGCCCCCTTGTGGTGGCCATGGATGTATAATAAGAACTGGATAGGGCGCCACCCCTCTGCCTGCCAGCCGATTTTTCCCAGTGGCCAACCCTGGTATTGCAACAGAAATCCCATTGGGCCCAAAAAGCATTTTCCCCATAGATGGCAATAGTAAAAGAGACGGCTGTAAAAATGTCAGGACAGGATGTCCTCAGCTGCAGACATAGATCATTACTGATCTTTCTATTGCACATTTTTAATTCATGGACATTTCATGTATCAAAAAAAAATTTAATGACAGAAAAGTCACTAAAAAGTTTCACAGCACAGTGTGATGTCACAGCAGTTCACATGCACCCTCAAAGCGCATGCGTGTCGTCTTGCCACGTGTTCTCCCCGTGTTTCTCCCGAACGTGGATTGGTTCATTTTCCCGTGTTGCCTGATGGGCGTGACTCTACTGTGCAAGCTCTATTCTTTCCTTGATGCGGAAGCAAGTCGTATGCGTGTCGGTACCCGATCTGTCTGGAAGTACCCGATCGGTGCTCTGTGTCCACGCATGGGCAGTTTGTGTATTCTAGTCCGAGTGTTCACAACAATGCCCAATTCGTCCCTTGTGGTTTGTTTAGATTCTATTACCTCAGGGTGGTGTGAAAGAGACTTAGAGCAGTGCCTTTCAGCTAGGGAGCCATCTTACTGACGAAACTTTATAACATTTCTTTGTAATTTTCTTGTTTTATTCATTATAGAATTACTTTTGAATTTTATAAAGCACTGCGGGAATATATTTCCACAGGAGAAAGATCTACTGTGGTGAGCAAATCCCGATTCTTCCATAAGAGAGCACAGCTAACATGTAATCATGCTCTATTGCTCATGTATGAATGCTCACCAGGTCCAGTTGATTCATGTTTGGTGTTGTGGCCTGGACGAGACTTTGATCTAGCTCAGTCTGCTTCTTCCTCAGTCAATTCATAGTGTTCCTGTTCAGCCAGTCTGAGACTCCTGATGGCAATTACAGGGAAATTTAAACCCACCTGGTGCTCGTAGTCATTGCCAGATTGCCTTCGACTCAGGCTCCAGATTCTCCAGCACGCTCTTTGCGTGCGGATCTCCGGCCGTCTTCTGCCCACCTCAGCCTGACAGCTATTGGCCCTTGACTCCTGTTTGTGTCTTCTGCCCGTCTGATTTGAACTGCCTTTTGTTTCTACAAATCCACCTCAGTAACCAGAACTCTACCTGTGACTCTGTTTTCCCCGATCCTACCGTGTCCCCTGATTGACCTGCGCTTCGGTTCTCTACTCTTTTGTCGGAGACCACCAGCCTCCCTGGTGGGAGACTAGTCTCTCTGCTAGCAGGCCCCACTAGCCACCAGGCTAACACCCTCAGGCTTCAGCCTACTACATCTCTAGAGGTTGTGAATAAACTTCATATAAACTCAGAGCTTGGTGTCTGTGTTGCTGTTGGGTCCTGGTCTTGATTTACGATAGTTTGGTATAAATAAGAAAGTGTTCATTGCTGGGGTGTGGATAGTGTTGCCACCTGTTGTCCTTGATTGTCCCGGATTTTCATGGATTGTCCTGGGAAGAAAAAATCTCCTGGGACACTGAATGTCCTGGTTTTTCTATATGATGCAGAAAATTTGTGTTTCTGTGTATTTGTTTGTTGCTCGGATCTGTTGCTATTAGTCCAGGGAGGGTGCGTGTGGATGTGCTGCACCCCCCCTGGATGTCTCTGGAGAGATTTATATCTATATTGGCCAACCCGTTTTGGCAGTTTTATGTTAGTTATAAACAGTCTCCTACTTTGGAGAAAAAGTATCAAACAACAAACGTCTTTTTGCAGAATTGACACATGAAATTTCAATGAAATGTGAAGTTTATTATAAGTTATTTTTTTATTATTAGTTTTTTTTTTTTTATTGTTCACTTTTCTCCATCCAACAACTCTTCCCCAAATTTGCCTTTCCAAGCTCATTTTGGTTTGAGAAGTTGGCGAGAAAGTGACAATTGGAGGAAACCAGAGCACCTGGAGTAAACCTATCTTGTCTTATGCTGCTGGCGCTTAGAACGGTCTGTCCGTTATCTCATTGACGTTACAGTAACATTTAAGCATATTCCTGACCGGCCGTAATTCTGAAATCATCCTGACACTATCTACAACCACAAAGGCCACGTATGTATACCTAACCACACGAACGGCAACCCGACAGAAAGCTGTGAAGCATCTTCTGAAGGTCCCCTCTCGCTCAGGTGCAATATCATTCCTGTTTTCCATCGCGTCGAACTGTTTTAGTATATATATATATAAATAGTATATTTATTAGCTTACCTAATAATAAATAGTATATTAGAATAGTATAAGTAGTGCTCTCCACCTAATGCACATAAGCTTATAAATAGTAAGTATATTTACTACCCATATATAAACTTTTTGCTGAAGCTGATGGATGAAGGATCGAAGGAGCCTTTGATGAGGGATCAAAGGCTCTGAAAATGCCTTCGACGTCCGATAAAAGTGACGTCACGCCACCGTTTGTAACGGTGACTCTGACGTATTATTTAGAATGGTTCAGTTGGGCGCCAGGTCGGAGTACTGCCACGTCAGAGTACAAACCCCCGTCACCAGAGTTTCTCTTGCTTTAGCACAAAAAACGCTAGACCAATAGTGGATATGTTTGATTTCCCTCATATTGTTCACCAGCGGCGGATTGTCGGGGTTTTTTTTCATACGAATGTTAAGCGACACCCTCTACGACTCGCAATGGTTTGGTCCTATCTACCCGACCGCCCCTCTACCTGTCGCAATGGTTTGCTCCAAAATACCGGCGCAGCGGGACACCGCCAAGTTCAGCCGCGCCTTAATCGCCTGAGTGACAGTGGACGTCTACGTTGTTTGTAAGTACTCAGTTGCATATATTTAAAAGAAAAGAAAGAAAGAAAAACACAACATATGTTCTGTTATTTTAAGTCATTGTAGCTGCCAGGTTTTAAACCGTCTGCTTGCATTTAAAACGCTGTAGTTAACAGAGTAGAGGTGTTTAGGGCTGGGGGGAGGGGAGGTGGTCAAGTAATGTTCTTAGTGCATTTGTAGTATTAGCTTTAGTCTGTGGTTTGAATTCATTGTGTGGGGTATTGCATTGCTGGTGGTCTGGCCCTTTGCCCCCCATGACGCAGCACTTACTTACCATGACAAACATTTATGTCACCAAAGGCAATGTCTGCTAAGTCCCACAAGGCCATGGGCGACACCGAATGGTTGCTGCGTCTCTGAAGATCTGCCAGCACTGGGGTCTGGGCTGTTGGTGAGGACAGATGTCTTTGTTTGGTGACACGGGAGAGTGTGCTTGTGGGTTTCACACTCAGAAGGCAGCCCTTATCAATCAACCACACACACACACACACACACATATATGCACACACATACTCACTCACTCACTCACAAACTAAAGAGTGATGTATCCATGCCTTCTAGACGCAACAGCCAGCTGCAGCATCTACTGTCCAGGACCCAGCAGGGCAGCAGGTGGCTACAACCATGGGGCAGGAGAGCACAGCAGGCAGCAGGGTCTGTATGCAGTGACCACCACTGAATCACTGGAGTTCAGATCACTGTGTTATCTGGAGAGTTACCGATAGCACCAACAATTTTTTCATGAATATTTGACATTAGCTTCACTGTGAATATTAGTTCACATACTAATTAGTGATGTATCTACTCTGAAATACAGCCGTCAACTGCACCAGTAAAGGCCCAGCAGCCAGCAGGGCAACAGTCTGCACCAGGGGATCCCATCCTCCAAGGGACCATGAGGCAGCTGACATCAGAGGGCAGGGACATCCCTAAACGTGCAAAATTGACTTTGGCAATGGTATCTGGGCATTAACTGATACTCATGTAAACTGAAATTGAATATTTGACAGTTTGTTCACTGGATAATAGTTTGACAGTATAGCACTGTCATTTATGACATGGATGGACAGTTTCCACAGCTCCTGGCAGGTCTACTCTGGCCTGCAGCATATCCACCCTGCCATCCACCACATCAGCTCTGGCATCCACCACACCCAACCAAGCCCCTGTCTTATCCGCCCTTGCTCCGGGCATGCCTCCTAGTTGAAGCTGGTGAAGATATCCAAGTTGAAGCTGAAGATATTGTAAATTCAGTGTTCATTGAGATGTAGTTGTGAACCCAGCTATTCACAATTTTTTAGCACGTTCACATATTTTATTAAATCCATAGCATCAATAAAGTGTAATTAAGGATTAACATTAGTAAAGGTTTAAAGCTGCTTTTTTCTAAACTGTTAAATCTTTTGCATAGGCTGTGGATGACCAGAACATCCCAGGATTCCAGCACGTGGACAAATTGGCTGAGTACCTGGTGCTGCTACGGGAGCAGACCTCACAATTTGGATGGTGTCGACAAACAGCAGGTGGTTTATGCACCTCGACATCAGAAAAGACTTTTGAGTGGGCGCTTTAGAACACTAAAAAAGCCCTTGTTCTTGCTTCTTCAGGGGACAGCATTGCCTCCGTTTCATCTGGAGACTAACCAGCCCCTTCAGGAGGCCAGAATGCTCCCCGCTCTACCCATCTCCCTCGTCCCATCTTGCCAAAGAGACAATTGTTTGCCACACCACCAGCTGCAGAACCATTTCTGGCATCTCATGCAGTGATACCAGTAGTCCTTGCTGTGCCCCCACATCAGAGAACCATCCCACAGACGAGTGTCTCCACCACCACAGACGAAACTGGAACCATCTCAAAGAGGCCGTACAGGCGAACATACCAGCAAACACCTGCAAAAAGTGTGGCCAGTGTGGCTCATATTTGGAATTATGTCATTTATTGTTTTATTTACTTTTATTTACTGGTTCGAATCCCATCCTTGGCATATAAAAAATATCAAAAGGTTTTCTATTAGCGTTAAGGCAACTACAATTATGCAGCTATAAATAAGATGTGGAGGAAAAGTATTCGCAAGCCTTTTTTTCCTCTTTTCTCCCTCTTTTTCTCCCTCTTTCTTCCTTCACTTTTAATTCATCCTTGCCGAGATTTTGATTTAGTGACTGTGCACCATGAGGGTTTTCGTACTCTTCTTGCAGTTCTTGGCCGTGTGTGTTTTCTGAATTTATTGAAACCTTGTTGTTGTCTACCCACAGTAGCACGTCCTTTCCAGTGAGGAGCAGGACAAATATTACAACCAGGCCAATGAAATGCAGCAAGGTTGAACAACAATCTCTAGGTTAGAGAAGATAGATGGGAAAAACATAACATTGAAGGTACACATATGATAAAATATATATGCATTTACATTTCTCAGAATTTGTGTGTGTGGAAGGAAGAGAAAGAGAAAGAAGAAGAAAGAAGCAGCCGGAGCCGAGCTTCAAAAAAACACACAGGATTTGTAATAGGATTCATGACCGGGGCTGCAATTGGGAGAGTAATTATTGCTATTGTGATAAGCCACATCTGCTCCCTCCCGTGGATGCACACCATTCATTTTGTAGCCCAGAGAAGTGTGTTCCTCTGAAGCCAAGGAAAAAATAAAAACTGATTGACAAGGCATAAAGGGCACACTGATCCTCCCCCAAATCATCTCTTACCAAGCATAATCGATCACGGTGAGGTGACCGGAAGAGTAGAGAGGATGGTAGAGTCATGTCTCACTTAACTCATCGTTTTGTTGCAGTTGCCTTCAAAACACCCAAAAAGCCTATTTATATGCACACACATTTTTTAGTTCATATATTATATTCATATATACACACGCACACTGATATTTGGCAGACTGTTATGCAATAATATCAATACGGACCCTGATAATGATGACTTTGTTTTAGAGTAGAAGTATCAGAAGAAACTCTATCTAGACTCATACAGTAAACATTAAAATTGCATTTTATATTGTATAAGTACATTAACAGTGTGTGTCTTTGTGTCTGTGTGTGTGTGTGTACTTTCAAGGAGGAAACTTAGGGTTAGGAACTTAACGTGGATGTATCACAAAATGCTTATTTTATCAACTGTGTTAATGTTTGACAGTAAAAACACTAAATAAAGTTGTCGTCCCTACATGAGGCAAGACCATTTTTAGGGGAGTGAATGGAATGTAGGGCCCTCAATATATCCCACACATATACATATTACAATATCACGTGGTATTGTATTATTATTAACATATTTAGCTTCAAGAAGCTGTGGATTCATTTATTGACAACCTTGTAAATAATTTGTGGTGGGGCTACTCGGCTGATCCCAGTGACATTCAGCTCCTCCAACTTAAGTGGCCAGTTTAAGTCTTTGATGCCTCACAATGCAGAAATCCAACTTGATGAACAGAATGAAGAAACAGACAGTGCTGGTATGATGCTTGATAACATCAAGTCAGTTTAAGGGCCAACAAAAAGAGAAACAAACACATAATCAGGCAGAGGTGGAGCACTTTAGCCTTTCACCTCACACCCTCGAGGTAATACTGTGGATTCAGTGCAGCTATTTCATCTTCTCCATTTAGCGTTTTGACTGCATCACACGGCTTATGAATTGTTTTATTTTGTGTCCACACATAACAGAGCACAAAAGTCAAGAGTTCTTATCAATGTGACCTTAGACATACTAGATGTATATTTTCAACCAAGTCTTTTTGGACTTTGAGTTGTATATTATAGTCATAGTTATAGTTTTATTTACTCGACTACTTGTGTCCCAGAATATAGTTCCCCTATTAGCTTCTAGTCCCATAAGTGACCACTAGAGGGTGCACCAGATTGAAACATCCAGAAAGTGACGATCTTATTTGACTTTCCATTGAGATGTGTCTCTGATTCTGTCTCCAGTGGGAACCTGAAGCTCCACAGCTGCTGAAATCTCCCAGCCCCACTGAAGACCTTCTGACCAAGGAGAACATCAGATTCACATCATAAAGCAGCTCTGAAAGGCTAACAGCCGACAGCTCTCATTTGCAATGACAACCTGTTGGATGTAAGAGGTTTTATTGATCCCTGTGTCAGGCAAAGTTACATCAACAAACCACAAATTCATCAAACTTTGCACATTGTTTATATTTACTGTAGATATGAGAGTTATTGCACTAGCAGAAAAAGGTTAACTGCTGGTGTATCAAGAGTGCTTGCAATAACATTTCCCCATTGATATAGAACACATCAAAAACAGCATTGTAAAAAGATAAGCACTTGAGAGCATTTTGACAAATAACACTGACGCAGCTTCAGGATCATCTGTGGGCCACTGGTTAAGGGACCTGATCTTGTAACATAGAGTTTACAGGCTCCTCAGTTGCTCCCCTCTAGCTGTGGTATTCCTGAAGGGAACTGTACACTGTCACGCTGTCACCACTAGAGTACACTCATGTTGTGCTAGAGAGCTTTTTGGAATTTGTCCAGCATGTCAAAGGTAGTCTGCTGCAATCATACTGTACGTCCATGCTCTCTATGAAAGTTATCTAACTGTTATCTGAAAGATATCTAGTGTCCTTTCTTTTGGTCTTCTGACCTGCAGAGTGCAGGTAGAAAAAGGGATGTTATGCCGGGCTTCTAGGGTGATGTGAGACATCTTACTCTTGCTTCTTTGATCCCTGTCATGCAGGCCCTTGTGTTGATGACATAAATGTCATGTCAGGGTTGTGTAGGCTGCAGGAAACAGATGAAATGAGCTTCTGTATGTGTGCGCTATCCACAGATGACACATTAAACCCTGTGCCCTGTCCAATTTTACAGCTTAATTTCCTGTTATAGATTTGAGCTTTGGAGTGTTTTCTGTGTTGCGTGCCATCATTAGCGGCTGCTTCCTTTGTGATGGGGAGCTGAGCGCATACAGTAGACGTACTTGTGTTTTGAGCTGATAAGAAAACTGTAAAAGTGCTAGCACTGTTTTCAGCTTAGAGCACAGTATCTATTGTTCACTGTGGACACGATAGATATTCTAGGGAAAGAAAAAAAATTCAGTAACCTGTGCTTGTTTTTCAAAGAAATATACATTTTGACATGGTGTTCTCATGAAACTGGAAGAGAGAACCCATCAGCTCCAGATGCCTCCAACTATCCAATGAATATCAGGCAGGACGAGTCACTGTCACTACATAGACAATCTCCTGACACCTGTTCAACAACAGGATGACAGTTTTGGGATGATTATTAGAGTGAGGAAAAATAATATCTCTGAATGTGTTTAGGTCAGCAGTTTGTTTTGTCCTTTTCTCTACTTTTGTCTCTGTCTCTCTGCTGACAACTGTGGAGTAAAACATTTCGTTTCAGTTTGATGATATTATTTTTCCTGAAAATAAAAACAGCAGGTCATTATGGGTAATAATGCCAGACAAACAGCAGTGGTTTGTGCCAAATTGTTACTGTCAGTCCGTGCTATTGAGTTCGGTTCATTAGTTTTGAGAACACGAATATTGCCAAAACGTCAAACTTTATTCAGCTGGAAAAGGTGGACTAGCTTCAGTGAGGCAGAGAGGGAGGGAGGTGGAGATGTTTGCAATCCCCTGATGGGAGTGCAAACACTCGGCTGCCCATACATGGACACAGATTAAGGATGAAATATTTCATCAGCGGCAGAGCACACAGTCTTTGGTTTTCTAGGTGAACGAAAGCATGTCTGTGATCATTAGTAGTTGCTTGCGTTTGGAACCAGTGATATCTGAGCTGAGGCCAGCTGGCTTCAGAAGGACAAGTTTGAGGTTTCGTTTAATAGCGTTGGACTGACGAGCAGAAAATGGGGCAAGCTTCTCTGTTCAAAGCAGACTGTGAAAATTCATGATCTACAATTAAGTCGAGCGAATAAATACTCCAACTTCCTACTGTTTTGTTAGTATTAGCTAACTGAAGTGAATTAGGTGTTGAACAAACGTATGTATGTGATTATACCTGTAGTTACTGTATGTATAGATGCTGGTCTCTGTTGAACGCTTCACCCCAATTTGGACTCATGGTGCGGACTAAACATGAGTGTTATCGATCCTGTTTATTTTTTGCATGGTAAATATGCTAAATTCACAAATCCTTTTGTAAAGTGTGTCATTGTTGTACGTTCTTGAGTTTCAGGAGTGATACTCTCAGTTTGCTGCTGCTGCTGCAGTTTCCTGGGCAGTGGCTCAGTCTAAGTGTGGCTAAATCCACATCCTGCCGCCCGCTGTCTGTTTGAACAGCACGGCGCTGCACATGGAACAACTCACCCAGTCGACAGACTCCAGAGCCAGACAAAAGCCTGACTGCGGGTAAAACCTCTTTCTCACTTTACCACGAAAACAGTCATTTTACGTACTACAAAAAGGACACAAACGCATAATAATTTGCCTTTCTCTTTGTTGTGACCTGTCTCAGCAGATTCTCACACGAGATCTCACCAGGACAGCTGCTGAGGTGTTGTTCCCATATATCACAATTAATGGTGATACAGTTCGCAAACATTACATCCTCATCAGTCAATACAATACAGTCAATACAAAGTCATGTTGCTGATGTTTTTATTCTGTATGCAGTAGTATCCATGCTCTGATTATCTACATCAAGTTTTGCAGTGACAATCCACACAGTCCACAATCCACAGTCACAATCCACAAAGCTCATTCTCAGGTGTTTGAGAGTGATCTTTATGTCCCAGCCATTGAATGAGTTCATGCCTCAGGGCATAAAATTTGATTTGCAAAAGAAATGACACTTTCCTTTTTTTCGCGGAACAATGTAAAGAAATATGATGCACGACTGGTGTTTTCGTGATTTTCTTCTGACAAGTTGTGCAAGAAAAATGTTCTATTGTTCAACAATGAGCCTGAGAGGAAAGGGTAGATAACGGCTACACCGATCTAGCAGAGTGAAGACAAGTGGCTTCAGACTGAGATAAGGAGCAAGGGAGAGAGGGGGACAAAGTTAGAGAACTATCTGTGTCATCTGAGGAGCAGACAATGAGTTCGACAAAACTGTGATTGTCCCTTCCCATCCCAGACAGTCCAGGCAGTCCATGATAATAGGAGTTGGCCAACACTCTCTGCTGCAGCAGGTCAGAGGTCACATCTGCCATTGAATCACATTTAGCAGAGAATGAATAACATTTTTAGAGAGATTTGGATGGCAAATGTCTATTCAACACTGTGGAAAACACTGTCCTAAATGTTTTGGGTCTTTCATGGTAGGTACAAATCTATAAAAACCATGGATGAAGAATCAAATGTTATAAGAACAGTCAGTTAAGTATAACAAGCATTGTATTTGTACAGTTGTTTACCCTTGTAATATAAAGAAAATTCTTAATATTGAATAGTTTTCTGTATTTTAAACATGTTTTTACAACAAACTACATCTAGGCTTGTTGTTTCCTAAAGTTATGACTTGTGAACATTCAATTCTTTCAATTCTTCTAATGTCAGACAGATTGTTGTGGATGTGACATGACAACAGGCGAGAGATGGAGAGAAATAGGGAAAAATTCAGGAGTGAGCCGAAACAGCACGTTACAGAGGCAGCGGTTGTCAGCCATCACCACAACAATGCGAACGAGGCAGCAAGAGAGAGAGGTGTGACAGTATGAATCAGTGGTGGTGGGCACCGCTAGGACACGTCTGAGACGTGTCCAGAGAGAGAGAGCGAGAGGGAACCTCCTCACGGTGCTGTTTGGCTGTCTACATCCATGTCACACTCGGTCCAGCAATTCGGCCCGTGCCTGTCACACACCGTGCTTCACATTGCCATCACGTTCTAGTCTGCTGATGGTAGACCAGAGCCCGACGCCTCCTGGTGTCTCTCTACATTTGTGACCCCAGACACTGATGGTGACACCACAGGAGCTTTCACTGTGTAGCTGTATGCTGCAGCTACGCATGCAGGACGCTGAAAACATTATACACTATATTTCTGTTTTTTATTGTTATTCATTCACTACCACAGCACGTGTACAAATGAGACACAAAAAACGTTCAATCATACTGAAAGAGTAAAAAGCAATGTAGACAAGGCTGAAGACCAACGAAAGAGAGGTGATTTATTTGAAAATCTCCTACTATAGGGTATACTAGGGTATACCTACTCTCTTTCTCTCTCTCTCTCTTTCAACTTTCTTTTCTCTCCCATTCAGATCGGCGACATCTGTCTGTTGCATCACTAACATCATCAATGTTTCACTTCAATTTGATATTTAAATCTGGTCAAAAACTGGTCAGAGAAAAGATTGTACAAGAAAGTTGTCATGTATCTTTGAAATCTGAGATTTCTCATTCAAGCCAATTTGAAACAAATTTACATGAAACAAATCCACACCAGTAGAGGCTTTCCTTTCCTCCCTGCAGTGTTTCTATCCCTGTAATTAATGTGCAGTATCTGAGAGGACCACATTGTGCTACAACAAAAATGCTCACACATTGAGATGTTGTCTGTGATAATAAGAAGGCACAATTGCACTCCGCAGACGGACACAAAAATAACAGGGAACAAGGCCAAAGTCAAATTGAAAATGAACGCTCTAATGAGCACTTGGACTAGTTGCAGGGTGCAAACCGACCGCTTGAAAATTAACAGTGCACTCAGGACCCAGGACACAGCAGTGTAAGATAAGGCAATATTTGGTAAGATAAGACACAGCAAAAAAATGGTTTCTTTTCCACAGCTGAGGTCAGGAAGTGGAATGCATATAGTCTCATTGCTGTATGACAGTGTCACAAATGTAAAGAAGATGATGACAACATGTTTAAAGAGGCTTCTTCAGTCCAAAACTGAAACGTGTGACCTTCATGCCCTCATCACTCTGGTCATTTTGAATTCAGGTATGGTTTTGTACAAACTGTGGAAAAAGTCTGAGGGAAACCTTGTTTGTCAGGGGACAGAACAAAGGTCAGCAGTGATGCATTTATCCAAAGCTCCCAGGCCCACTGACAGCAGTGGCAACAAAAGAACAAGGTGGGAGATGTGGAAAGATGTGTTATCTTTGAAAAAAGAACATGTGAATCACAGTGTGACTGCAAGATACACACAGAGACACACACACACACACACAAACAAGGAGTCCTCTCCCACTCCCTTGGAAGCTGTCTGCCCTGAGTTTACACATCAACAAGAGCCAGAGATCCTGCATCAAATGCATGCACATAATTATGCATATACAGTATTCAGGATCCAGGCTGGATTTCTGCTATCCGTATTCCCTGGGGAGGCTGTTTATTATGAGAGATCACCTGCAACCTGATGAGGTTTTCACACACCACCTCAGGCCATTTATTCCTGGAACATTACGTAACGCGGCAGTAGGTTGTGCTCGCAACCAACCTAAACAGCCTCCTTAGGAGAAAACAGGAAGGTCCTCACAGTCTTCTGTAGCCAGTAAACAGTGTTATCGGCATAATCATATAGACTAATCAGAAGTGTTGCTCTTGTGTGTTGGGCATATATTGAGGTGAACTAAAAGGCATATATAGCTGTTCAAAGGTACTTATTAATTTCTGGGGACTGTGATTAATGCTAAAAAATCATTGCACTCCTAGCGTGACCTGCTGACAGTGAAACGGGTTGTTACATCAGGATGCATATCTGTTCATCAATGAGTGGCAGACATCAGAGTCACCTGGGTGACTTGGTAATTGTTCATGAGGTTCCCAGCATTACAACGGCTTCCCAGAGCTGCTTATATTTTAAAATGTGACAGTGAACGAACCTGGCATCCGCATGGCGTAGGATTTGCATGTATAGCCTCATTTGCAGAACAGCCAATGAGTTTTAAATGTACAATTAGCGGTTTATACTCTCCATAAGAAGCTGTAACTGGTAGAATAATTTGATGGGTGATTTGATTTGTGTCAACTTTTCTTTCTCTTCAATTTCTGGGAAAACCTTTGGCCACACAGAGGCCGGAGACCTAGGGACTGGCATGTGTATACACCCCTCATTAGGTGTGATGACTGCATCATAACAGGAAACAGTATCCAAAGT
The DNA here is from genome assembly GCA_029224185.1 of Karalla daura. Taxonomy (NCBI): domain Eukaryota; kingdom Metazoa; phylum Chordata; class Actinopteri; order Chaetodontiformes; family Leiognathidae; genus Karalla; species Karalla daura. The sequence goes on from CM055195.1 coordinate 17,924,143, forward strand.
GACAGGATGGTGGGTATTGTTGTATTACTTGAAATAGAAAGTACGGAAGGCTGGAGGGAACTTGTAAAATTATTTTTCTCATTCAATTTTCTTGAGTTCAAACAATAATGAGCTAATGTCTGAATAAGTACATTAGGTGTGCCTGCTTTGGCATGTTGCTTCTCTCAGTTTCTGAGAGAAGCAGTGGCACATGAGCAGAACAAAAACACAGGTGCGTTGTTGTGATGTGAATGGAATGTAGACCTGAGGAGTGATTTTCAGCCTGAAGAGACAAACTGCCTAATGTAAAGTTCTGCAAAGGCGAAGAAAAAAGAAAATAAAACATTTGTGTAGTGTCTCCAGTTCTGCAGAGAAAGTAAAATCAGGACATGAGCTAGACAAAGGATTTTGTGGTCGCTTTTGTATTTGTCAACACCTGCAAGCAGATAGATTTGGGACCGCAGTACAATTTATGTTTTTTTTTTTTGCTAAATAAAAATGTTCAAGTTCTGCCACGCTGAACAAAACCACTTAAATCATCCATACATGTGTGTGTGTGTGTCTGTGTGTGTGTCCGTATACACACAGAAAAAGTACAAGAGAGGATGTGTGTAATGTAATCGTCGATCGAGGGATTACATAACAACTCAAGCACATTTGTTATAATTATAATTGTATGTAATGTCTTGGATTGGCCTGAGGTTGTACAGTCAGACACAACAACTGTTTTTCTGCTCATACAGAGCAGGTCTGTGCTGGAGGGTACTGCTCACCTAGGTCAGTGTGTTTTTTCTGTTTTACGGCAGCAGGTAGACCCTAAGGGGAATGTCGACAGACCACTGATATATAGTGACAGTCACCCTTTGGATGACACTGTTTTTTATGTTTATCCCGGGGAGTGAGATGATAGCAAGAGTGCGAGAGCGAGGGAACAGGGGGAAGCGAGATAGGCTCTCTGAAATCCTCCTCCACATCCTCCTCCAAATCTACTTCTGTGTTTCGTCTCACTGCAGCCACTAAAGGATAGTCTTGCTGAGCCTCCAGACAGCCCACTTTGAAGGATGAACACAGGCACACACACACACACACACACACACACACACACTCACACACACCAGCATTAATGTTGCAGTCCATCAAGCAGCTTTAGTTGGACTGACAATCCCATGATGATAGGCGTCCAGCAGATGCTATTTACTTAACAAATAGATATTTTTTAATCCAAAATTAGTGAAGTGCATCTGCCGAGAAGAGCTGCTGTCTGCTCGTCAGCTCTGCAGCAATTTTTATTTTGCAGTTTCAGTTCACAATCTACCCCAACCACCCCTCCCACCCCCCCACACTCCCGACTGGCCATGTGTGTGCATGTCTTTTTGCATCACTCCTGACTGGTAAATATCCTCTGGCTTGTGGTACTGGCTGCTGAGTACGTGTTATGTAACTGGGCCTCCAGAGCAAAGAGTTGGGAGCCTTGCAGCAACAGGTATACTGGTCAGCTCTGCTTGCCCGCACAGAACGAGTCCTGGCTACAGTGTGGGAATGATGAGAAATGATGAGAGCATGTAACAAAGTGCTTTGACCTCTATCAGAGAGTGGTTTGGTGAAAAATGTCCCACTGAATCTCTGAACTATTATCCGTCAATGGTTCTTGCATGAAAGCCATTTGACTTTGAACACTATGACCTCCTAATTGGAAACCCTGCAGGGCTGATAAAGTTCAGAGAGACCCCCTGTTGTGCTTTTTTTCCCTCTTCAACCATCAGTGGTCACGTCATTGCTGTGGTCAGAACATCACTGCCATGGTGGTGCAACTGCTATCAGAAAGCTGTACTTCGTTCTGAAATGCAGGGCTGCTTGTTTCTTCTGAGGCGTGCAATGCTGGGGAAAGTGAAATGTTGGCGGAAAGAAAAAACAACAAAAAGCAGGGTGTGTATGTATGAAGGATAATAACAGGAGGCTATGGCTGAAGACAAGCTCCTCAATATTCAAAGCAGTCTCAAAAAACAACTGTCTGAGCGATTCTCTCTCTCTCTCTCTATTCCTCTCCTGCACACAACCATACAGCCCTCCCCTTCTCCTTTAAGTTTAGAGATGGACTGGTCCTGTGATGTCATCCCACTCCTCCATGGGCATTCACTCGCACCGTGAGGAGCGCTCCTGCTGCTCCAAAACGACGCTCTTCACCAAAACGCAGCTTTTACGCACGGCGACGTGGCCGCAGAGGAGCGACTTTAGCTGCCACCGATATTTTCTGAACTCCCTGGGACTGGATCTGGAGGAACTCGGATGAAGGTTTTTCCATGTGAGGACATACATGTGTGCGGGCTGTTTTGCGCCTAATGCTGGCTACAGTGTGTAATGACTTGGAGCGTTGCGCGCAGCGCACCGCGCTGCGCTAGAGGAGGACAGCTCTGCGCAGCCAGTCCTCGCTGTTTCGTGGAAAAAACAACAAACATGATGCGAAAGGACAAACTGGAGCCAGCATGAATTTCACCAAATTGCACTTGTCGGTGGAAAACGTCTCCAACGATGAGAACAACACGGACGTACCGCTCGCCCTGCCGCACACGCAAGCGGCCACTGCGCTGATCGTCCTGGTGGTCACCGTGATCATCTCCGTGACCATCGTGGGAAATGTGCTGGTGATTGTGGCCGTGTTGACCAGCCGGGCTCTGCGTGCGCCCCAGAACCTGTTCCTGGTGTCTCTGGCCTCTGCGGACATCCTGGTGGCCACACTGGTCATCCCCTTCTCTCTGGCAAATGAAGTCATGGGCTACTGGTACTTTGGGACCACCTGGTGCGCTTTCTACCTGGCTCTGGACGTGCTCTTCTGCACCTCCTCCATCGTGCACCTGTGCGCCATCAGCCTGGACCGCTACTGGTCTGTGACCAAGGCGGTGAGCTACAACCTGAAGAGGACACCAAAGCGCATCAAGTCCATGATCGCGGTGGTGTGGATCATCTCTGCGGTCATCTCCTTCCCTCCGCTGCTCATGACCAAACACGGAGAGCAGGAGTGTCTGCTCAACGACGAGACCTGGTACATCCTCTCCTCCTGCCTGGTGTCCTTCTTCGCGCCGGGTCTCATCATGATCCTGGTCTACTGTAAGATCTACAAGGTGGCCAAGCAGCGCTCCTCCACCGTCTTCGTGGCCAAGAACGGGCTGGAGAGGCAACCTTCGCAATCGGAGACGTGCTTCGTCCGCAAGGACCGCTTCGAGATGGAGAGTCCCAGCAGCCAGAGCTCCGGCAGCCACCAGCAGAGGCAGGGCGAGCTGGACGACATCGACCTGGAGGAGAGCTGCTGCCCGGCGGACACCAAGCCCCGCAATCACCGCTTCACCAAGAGGAGGAAGGTGGAGGGCTCGGACTGCTGCCCCCCGCAGAGCTGCCGCCTGTCCTGGGCTTCGGCCCGGGCCCTGCAGCTCTACCCGGAGCAGAAGAACCCAGCTGTGCGCCAGCAGCTGGCCGCGGCCAACAAGACCAAAGTGGCCCAGATGCGGGAGAAGCGCTTCACGTTCGTGCTGGCCGTGGTGATGGGAGTGTTTGTGCTGTGCTGGTTCCCCTTCTTCTTCACGTACACCCTGCATGCCATATGCAGAGACAGCTGCTACATCCCAGACGCACTTTTTAATCTCTTCTTTTGGATTGGCTACTGTAACAGCTCCGTGAACCCCATCATATACACTATTTTCAACAGGGATTTCAGGAAATCCTTCAAGAAAATAATTTGCAGGACTCCTAAACGTACTTAAACAGAGAAAAGAGTAATCTGTGAAGAATCTGAGTCGTCCAGGTCTTTAAATGATACAAACAAAGACAACTGGACTTCTGATAAAGATGTGTCCTCTCTCCTCCAAAGTTTCAGTTTTGGATGACAGGCAAAGAGTCCAGTTGTCTTTGTTTTAATCACTTATAGATTAGAAATGGGAATTTTATTTCTGTCTCTCTCACTAAACAGTGTTGGGACAAGCTACAATAGATTATTTTAATGTAAATGCTGTTACACTGAAAAAAGCAAACCAGTGCGGTGTTAAAAGTCTGTGAATAAAATGTTAAGTTTAGCAAAATAGAAACACTTGTAATGCTTCAGTGTTGTGATGCAAGCATCAAACATGCTCGGTTACTTTACATCTGATATATTTGCCACTTGGGATATGCAAAGCTGTAATATTTAGGTCAATGTATAATAAGTCCTGCGAAAACCTGCACCTTTGAATGGATCAATCCTTTCCTCTGCAGCGAGCAAGAGTGAGGAGCTGTTTCAGAGTGAAGTCAAAGTGCTGAATGCAGCTGGATGGCAGGGCCGGCGGCTGGCTCACAGTGGGTGTTTTTTGTGTTGAGATAAATAGAGGATTAATCTCCACCATCTATACGGAATGAGCACGGGGATAAGCAGCAGGCGAGCCAGTTGTGAGCATGTGTCATGGAAAAAAACAATGACATTGAAGCCTGAAGACTGAATGGTGCAATCCAGGTTCAGTACCGGGTGTAGAAACTGTCGCAGGGGTGAAATGTGTGGCAGGAGTACATCTTATTCAGGTACATACATTTGGCTGCAGTTGCAGAGAGACTCACGGCCATGTCTTATCAACCAACCCCTGAAGTTGCGTCAGAGTGTAATCTCACAGCCTCGCCACACCGTCTCACCACGTCACACCAGAACAATGGCCACACTGAGCCCTGTGTGCGTTCAATCTATTGGCTAAGTCGTCCCAATAGGTCCCAACAGCATAGTATTTATTTCCAAGTAAATATTTAAGCCACGGGGGGATCATAATTCTGCAATACAAACTGATTTCTGTGTCGTGGAAAAGTGGGATCAGATCTGGGTTGCACTGTGCTGCTCGAATTTGACTTTCACCGCGTTGCAAGATTGTTTTTTTTTCTTATCCCACAAATAAAATGTGAGTGGGAAGGTGAGAAAAAAGAAAGTCCAGCAGATTTGTGAGACTGAACATTGCCAGGAGGAGGATGTTCAGATGGATACTTGGTTGTAATACAACCGAGATACAAACAATCCCAATCCTGCACTCATAAGAAATAATTAAAAAAAAACATCTGTGGGCACAGTTATTACAGGTGGAGCTGGACCTACATCCAGCATCAAATCTCCCTGGTTCAATAAAAAAAGCTTTAATATTATGCGCCAACCTCAGGCAGTAATCCTCTCCTTTACAGAGCTGTATCATCAGAGGGAAAGTGCCATGAATTATGTCTGCAACTACTCCAACTTCTAATGACCTCGCCAGAATATATCTAACATAAAAATACATTATAGAGTGTATGTATAGAAATAATTGAAAATAAGCCCTTGCTTTTATGGGAAAAATCTACAAACCACAGCCCATTTTCTTCCATACAGCTTCAAACTGTGGTTCCTTCCTGATGCTCCTGGGATGTAACGTGGATGTGAAAAGTTAAATGATGGAGCTTGCATGGGAAGGCCTCTGCTTCTGTGGGAAAACTGGGGTTAGTCAGGCGAAGACTGACCAGCTCTGCATCAGCCTATTGTCTGCTTGGGGGTTCTGGAAGTAAATACACTATTTATATCCTCTTAGGAATGTCTTCAAAGCACTCCTACAGCTCGCTGGCGCCTTTCCAAAGATAATCACCCCATTTGATGGGTGTCATGCTTAAAGAGATTGTCTTTTAAGTTCATTGAGGGCTTGTTTTCAGTGACGTGTGCCCATGTTCATTGGAGGGCTCTTAAAGTATAATCAGGGGAAACAAGAAATGAAGGTGACTGTTTCCTCTTCTCTTGACACACGGCACACTTTTATTCATGAGCAGAATTAGACACTCGCAGGGAAACTGGGGCCAGCGTGGAAGGAAGGAAGCTGTGTCTCAGAGGGACTCCTAGACTCTTCACGCAGAACACACGTCTGGCCTGTGCCACTCACAAGAAGCGGCAAAAAAATGAGCTCACGTCTCTGTCTCGTAAAATGTTGATTGGGATGCCTGTATTTTAATGCGATGCTGCATGTGTTCATGTTGTATGTAATGTGATTTCTCCAGAGGGCACCGCACATGATGTCTGCCGCATTGACTGCGGGAGGAAATATTTACGTCTGCATTCATATGTAATTCTCATCCTGATAATTTACTGATTACAATCTGACAAGATATGCAGCTCTCTCCCTTGTTAAATCTCACTTCCCAATTCAATTATCTTTCTAATCAAATGCTCCATCACAGCGTAATTTCTCAAGGCTTGTCTCCTCACACACTTCAGCTCTGTTACATCTTTTGTTTGCCGAGTCCAAAATGAGAGACCTAGAACAGCATGGCATATTTTATTATCTTCATAAAGAACTGTCACACAAGAACAAACACAGATCCCTCACAATCCGTCACTGTTCATGAGATAAATGCTCTGCTAATTGCGCGTCTATTTAAGACCAAACCAGTGTTGATTGGCGAGCCTCTGCAGCCTGCATTTCAATCCACTGAGGCTTTCATTCATCCCGGACGATAAACAAAGTTGGACATGAGTTCAGGAAGAGGAGCGGAGCTGTGGCTACCCTTGACCTCCCAAATCCTTGTGTGAACGCTTAATGAGAGCAACAGACCAACTGGACAGAGTCAAAACATTTCCTGGTGTGGGATGCTGAAGGGAATGCTTCATTCAGGCCTTTTATAAAGAGGAGGAAGAGCGGAGGGTCAGAGCTGGATGCCAGGGTTGCTCACGGTCAGCAAGCATTGTGGGCAGAGCTATTTGCAGTCACAATGGTTGCAAGGGCCGTGGTTATAAATGTTTCAAGATGGGTACAGAAAAAGCGGACAAACATACAGAGAGAGAGGGAGAACAATGTTGAGAGCAGTTGCTGTTTGTTGCCCTGTGCTCCATTACCTTGTTTGTCAGAGACGATGCTGTATCTGCAGGTAATTGCTTTTTTCAATTGTCTCTAACAAGATAAGGGTTGGAGGTGAGCAGGGCCAAAGCTCACGTCGGTCTCGGCCAGCTTATTACTGGAGGAGGACCTGCGTTGTCATTAGTGTAAATCAGGTGGCATCACGTCAAAGTGAAGGTGTCTCACCGTCCTGCAGCTGGTCTGATATATGGCCCTGCTCAATTCCAAACACAGATGTGTGGCTTCAGGTGTTAAACCACCGATCTGACTTCAATCTGGCAGTCAAATTACAGGGCCCTATGTTTGTGCCTTTGCATGCCAACATATGCAAATGTGCATCCTTTGTGACTCCTGATAGGCTGTGACGAGAGTCACCATGACATTAAGGTCTCCAAAGTTATTCTTAAAAACAATATATGTACTGCAACACAGACAGTGGTCCTGGCATGGGGAGTTGCAATGCCAAAAAACTGCAGCTATCTGTAAATGAGGTGAGATCGCATATTCAATTTGTTCATTATCGTTCCCACTTTGTACCCAAAACTGTTACAGGGCTTGGCTGGTGCCTAGCTTCAAGATACACAGCATTAAGGCAGGGGATACACCCTCCAGTCCATCACAGGACACACACACAATTCACTGTCTCACTCACACCTAGCAATTGTTTATCAGTCTGTCACTGCACCCCCTAAATCACACGTTCCTGATAACTTGTAAACATATGAATAATGATCATTTAGAAAAGTACTTCACAAAAAAATCCTTTTTTGGAAATTGTACCTTAGAGTGTAGGCTGTGTATCTAATGTCTGGTTTCACTTACCCCTCTGTGACCTTGACTGCTGTCCAAAAACTTTTAAAAACACATCAGCGAGCCACATGGCTCCACTGGGTGACCCTTTCCTTTATTGCAATCAGTGATTCATTGTAGTTAATGCTGCATTAAACCTCATACAGAGAATAAACAGTGAAATAATCACTGCCAGACAAATTATGATCATATGTTCTGCTATTCCGTGGCTGAAAATACTCCCTAACAAGATAAATACAGCAATTCCCAGTAGTTTTAGGAAGTTCATTTGCCATTGAAAAAAAACTATTCTAGATCTATTTGTGACCCATTTCTGAGGATTTCTGCCTTCAGTGGGAACAAACAGGCTCAGGGAGGAAACTCTTGGGATATATTGTAAAAATGTTATCCCTGAAGACTTCAATAAAGACAAAATTAGTATAAAATTATTCCAATAAAGATAATTTACCAAAAACCTTGATATGCCTGAAACGGCAGCTCCCCTGCTTCTGTAAGGGCTGTGGTAAAGCAATGCGGTAGAGCTGGATTGTGTTTAATGATTTCTTTGCTGGAAAACTTTCACTCCCTGCAGGTGCAAGTGAGATGTATGGATTAACCTCCTCTTTTGTTCTGTTGCCTGCCTTTTTGCTCATAAATAGTCTGAGATGTAACGCGTAGTGATTTAAGGAGAGATGTGATTAAACTGTCTCACTGTCCGTGTACCCGCCCTGTTTTGGATTCATTGAGTATGGTATATTTATTAAAATGTTTTGTCATGCCCTAAATTGTGAGGGGAATACCTGTTTAGTATTGCTTTGATGAATTCAGATATCAGAGGACTCAAGCACAGATACACAAGCCTTAAGGTGGATAACGAGGACTCTGTTATTCATGAAAAATGGATTTTTGTTGTGTGTCTTTACATACAATCGGGGGATATTATATTCATCCCCACAGTCCCTGTTTCATCAAGAAAACATGCTTTCACAGCGGCCTGTATGCGATTAAATCTTTTGTTTCCAGTGGCCATTCACAGGAGCCATTTGAATCCAGAGAAAATGACTGTGTCTCTTCATTTTCTAGGCAAATGTTGCGCACCATATTCCTCTAACAGCCTCTGAAGGAAGATGCTATTCCTGGTACACTCTAGCATTTCCCTGTGATCCTGCACAGAGGCAGATACTGTGGCTTGTTGGACCACAGAGCACCCATGGTTATCTGTAAAAGAAACACGTAGACTAGTGTGTGAAACCACACCATTAAAAGGACACCTATGACCTGTGATGTTATGGAAACTCTTATATCTAGAAACAGGAAATGGACGGATCCCACTGTCATCCATTGCTAGGTCACAGCTGCATGACACAAGCACAGTAAATGCAGTATTACGAAGTAATGTAAGCACATTAACAATCACCTTTGAGGGGACTTGGCATCGTTTGGAAAATTCAGCCTGCAGCCGCGTGTGGCCTCAGTCAGCCCTCGCAAAATGTTGCTGGTTCCCTTGAAAATAAAAGGCGACACCTCCACAGAAGCAGAGCTACCCACCTGGCAAGGAGGAGCAGAGATGAGAAGTTGCTGAAACCATTTTATGTGGAAGAAACAACCGCACGGCGCAGAAGTAATTGTGAGGGTGCGGCACACCGACTCGTGTCAGGAGCCGAGGAAGAATGAGTATTGGAAGTAATGAGGATGGGAGCGTCTATACACACAAAGCAGGGGCTCAGTGTGTACGTGCACATGCGTGTGTGTGTGTGTGTGTTTGCTCCGTCTGGAGTGATCATCTCTGCTCTTTTTTTACGGGCCCTTCAACAAATATTCTGCGCTGGCCCAGTTACGAGGAGAAGGAGGGGTGGGCGTAAACGCTGAGGGTGTAATTAAAGGGTCCACACGCTTCCCTTTTTTCGCCTCGGGGCACTGAAGAACTGACACAGACAGAGGCCGCAACGCTTCGCAACGGGAGATGTGTTTAATCACGCAGACGTGGGAGCTACACTCATCGCGGATCCTGGATTTACTTCAACAATTCACCCTGAACTAACACCATGACGTCACCGTCCTCCCGATGAATCGTCTCAGTGTTGCTTCGAAGAATCAGACGCCGCCGTGCCAATCAACGCTTTGGTGTTAAAAATGATGTTACCTGTTAAAAATAACACGACAGGAACGGAGCAGGCTCCGGTTGCAGGGCGAGGCATTTTCCTCGAGCCGTCCCCAGGGTTTCAGTCCTAATGTGAGAGCTTTTCTCCTGTTGTCAAGCATTTCAAAATACACAAATCCTTTTTGAAAAGCCTTTGCTTATCACTGTCATGCTGCTATCAGCTGGGCTCTGCCAATAAATTGGCACGTTTCTCTGGCTCTCCTGATCCTCCAAGATTTTTCTCCCCCTTTCTGTAAGCCACAGTAAGACGATGATAACATACTTTCACTTCCTGTTCTTAAAAGTAGGATCAAATTTGCATCACTCTGGGTATTCATGTGTAGCTGGCACCAGTTTTATACTCCGTCGATATTTAGGAGATTTAATGTGAGAATTCACGAGTTTTGAGAGGAAAACTGCTTTTGGGATTCTTTCTTTTGCATCACTAAAATAAAACAAAGTCAGTTAATGTCATGGAAGAGTTGGAGGAGCCCAACGCAAAGAAGGGAATCTCGTACGGTTTGCTAATGCAGCTATAGTTTTTCTGGTCAACTTTGTGCATGCATTGAACATTTCAAGTTTATTAGGTGACAATCCATCAGTCCTTTTTTTTTTTTTTTTGAAAACAGTAAAATGAGTGAGTACAAAGTGAGTTATCTCTTTTTCTGAGGATGGGTGGAGCTGGCTGATAGGAGAGGAAGTGGAGGGAAATGTAGGAGGGGTGGAGGAGACTTTCCCTGGTTCTGACCTCGGTCTACTGTGACCCTGAGCTAAAAGCTGCCCCAGAGTCCTGACTGGCTGTCACCCAGCCCTGACTTAACCATGCAATATCTGCTGCTTGCACTCATTTATCATGCAGTGTGGACAGACGAGCCCGACACAGAGCTTTACTGCTATTTTCACGATGGTAATTCAGATGCAAGACTGCGTTGCCCCCTGCCCATCACTCCCTGAGGGGCCAGGAGTCACACAACTGTCGTCCTGAGACACTGAGTTCTCACAGGCCTCCAACCTGCCCGCAACCAGCCCAGTCGTTTTGTTTTCCGTCCCTTTCATCTCGTCCCAAAACTATTTTGGACCCCAAAAGGCTGGGCCTTGCGGTCAGCGCTCCCAAGCGCCGGAGGAGCTGGAGTGTCATGCTGCAGCTCCGCAGACGGTGCGGTGAGACGCAGCAATCCCAAGGACAACAGGAAGTAATAAATCAAGAGAGAAGGGCTGATTGAAGGATATTGCTGAGGAGAGAACAGCTGTGCGAGACAGCGGCCCCCTCGTACGTAATGGAGATTGTCACAATTCCACTGTGGCATCGAAATAAAGCAAGAGGAAACTGACAGGAGTAATGAGACATTAGCTGACGACACCCCGAGGAACTGGGCTGGTGTCCCGCAGAGAGAACAACAAAAACGGATCCAAACAACGGCAATGTTTATTTTCATGACCTCTGACCCCTTTCTACTGCATGTCTTGGCCTCCATCTCTCTTTGCCTATCACTCCATTCAGCTTCAAGTAGAGGTTGTGTTTGGTTTAATGCAAGATTTTGATCCCAGCAGGATTTAGCTGTGTGCTGCAACTGAACAACACCGATACTGAAAGAATGAGTATCTTCAGTCATAAAAAGGGAAACGTCATCTTTAATTATAATACCTCTTTCAAAAGGCTGAGTCCATGCCAAGTTAATACAATGCTGAAGCAATTTATGTAATATGTTCAGAGCAGCCTTGAATAGAATTTCCACTTTGACCCAGACTACACATTTATCAACGAGCAGATTGGAAGATTTATCACCTTGCTCTTGGCAAGCTCCCTGAGAGCAACTTCATCTCGAGCCGGAATAACCCCTGCTTTTGTTGAAGTGCAGTAAACTTTAAGATAACTATCTGATATTTGAGGGATCTGTGGAGACTTCCCAGATAAACAGCAGCTCTCATTAAAACCTCTTTCACAGCGCGCACAAGAGAACATCGCTGCTCCCCGGCATCTGCCTTTTGTCCTCAATGGGAGACCGTGTGCGGCATTGACACTGCGGTAATCACAGGCATTCATTTGCTCCGGCAGAAACATGGTATTAGAGTGGTCCGCGCTAATTCACACTTCCACCGCGTTGATGGCATGCATGTGTTGGTGCGTCACTGTTGACTAACATTAGACAGAGCCGATCACTCTCCAGCTCATCACCATCTTTGTTTTCTCTTTTGAAAAACAGCCACCGTAACATTTCCACCGGCTTTCATGTTGTTTTCAGCTGTTTTTTTTGTTTGTCTGTTTCCCACTGCATTTGTGACATTGACATCCATCCACCTATTATCTTACCCACTTTATCCCTTAACCTTGTCCTGGGGGGGGGGGGGGGGGGGGGGGGGGGGGGGTTTCGGCTGGGGCCCGGACAGGTCGCCAGGTCATTGCAGGTCACACACACATACAGCATTCACTATCACTCTCACAGCCAGAGGCGATTCAGAGTGTGTTTTCCAACTGTCAGAGAAACACCATGCACACAACATGCAAACTCCACACAGAAGCCTCCTGGGACTTGAACTGGCATTGAACCTGATACCTGAGAAAAATCACTGATGTGACATGAGCGTATGTACATGCTAATTTTAGGGTTTATTGTTATTTAGCATCTGGAGCATCTGGCAAGTGTGAGCAGACCGTTCCAGGCGCCTCTCTGGGTGACCTGCTATCATATGGGTTTATGGTTATCTCTCTGTGGAGGCTGATCAGACAGCCCATCAATCTTCCTGATTCAGAGGAGGCGCAGCTAGTGGAGGAAGGAACTGTTGAAGGCTGGGAGCCTCATATCGATCACTCACTGCACCTCCTTTTCGGGACTCCGGGACTGCAGATAACGATAAGACGAAAACAAAAACTTCTGTGTAGAGTCACACCGGAGCTCCTTCAATCATACAATGACCTTGGGGCTGCAATGTTGTACCTGACTTTTGTTTTCTAATCAAAACTGACTAATCAAGGGAACATTTGCATAGCAGTACATTTGTTGAATCACATGCTGAGGTTATTTTCATTTTGTCTGGAGGACAACTGGTGGGTTAAGTAATTAAATAATACAGTTTCAGTGGTTGGGAAAATTCTAATTCATGTCATGGCCACAGACCTAATCAGTAGTGGACTTTCTTGTCCGGTCTGATAGAACAATAATAACAAAACATTTTCTTTTGAAAACGGTGTTTAGAAAAACCTAAACACCGGAGTCGGTTTGACAGGAATACCAGGTTAATATAATGGACATGTGCTACTTCTCCGCAGTGTTTGTTGAGTGTTTGTTTTAAGATACTGATCGCTGCATCAGAGTCAGGACGCTGGTTTCCTGAAATGGTAAAATGGGCCATGCCTTGTGGGCCTGTTGCCAGTCTAGAAATGTTGACTTCAGAGGGCATAAATTGGGGCACAGTGTGGGACCGGCGTGCACTCGCCATCTGTTTACGCTATGCCGTACCTCACCTGCCCACTAGATGCCACTGTCAGGTTTTCCTGCTCGCACTGATCACCTGTCCACACAGCTGCATCTGTGCTCAGACAGATTTAGCACAGCTGTTTAGCTGCCTCGTTCTCTGTGTGCTGGGAGTATTTCCGGGAAGCTGTTTATACTGGATCACTGCCACACCAGAGTCCATGCACAGTATTTTAACTCTGAGGCCCCAACAGCTATCCTCCATTTCTTTCCTCCATCTGAAATCAATTAATCTTTGAAGCAAACTTTACGTATAGCAAAGGACGTCCACTTCTCAGCACTGGCCTGCAGGGACTAGGAAGGCTGAATACTCGGTGGCTAATGGGCCAAGGAGTGCTATTCTAATCGAACAATATTGAATATAGTGGTACACTGCTAACAAGCAATAAAGGTTGATCCTTATGGCTGCGGGAACATGTGATGAACACCCTGTGGGCCAATTAGGCTTTGTGGGATGTGAAAGATTATTGCTCACAGGGTGTGTGAGTAGCTTCCCGACATATATCTCAAACACACCCATATTCACAGGGTAAGCTCAGTACATGTGTTTGTGCACATATACTCAGTGCTTGAGCTGTAAAGACAAATTGAGAAAGAATGTAAATTTTGTCACCATACAAAGTCAATTTGTGCTGATGAGTGCCCTCAGTGGGAGACCAACTGTGTGTCATCCTGATTATTGTTAAACGCAAGCAGAGTGGCAAAAGGAGAAATTAGCAAAACTCAATTAAGTGTCATAATGTTATGTTAATGCTGCATTTTCAGTAATAATAAGGGTTCTACGAGAACACATAATTAAAATTGCTTACCCACATATAGACCATTTATAATTGTTGGATTAGGCTATTGCTGAAGATACTAAATGAAGAGCCATTTGTGAGGCATAAGAGACAGCTGTGTGTGTGGGTGTGTGTGTGTGTGTGTGTGTGTGTGTGTGTGCGCGCGTGCGTGTGTACAATGCGTTATGTTCAAGAATGAACCAATTTAGCTCCTCACCAGCACCACCACTGATGTGTAAGAACACAATCAGAAATGGTGGACAATATATTACTACACTCGCAACGTGTATGGACATTCACATTATGAGTGTCCATGCATGTTTTAGGGAGAGCTTCATTGGGTTGTTACAGTGTGATCTGGTGTGTATGTTGCCTGCAAAGGGAGCATAAGCGGCCCCTCTCAGTCAATTAAGACAGAGAACCTATGAACAAAGCCTCGGGATGAGGCCATCGACTGCATTGTTACTGTGAGTACGATCACATCCACAGGCCAGATCAAAGTACTGAGGCAAGTTATCTCAGGGGAATCTCTCTGATCCTCTCCCCTGTACAATTTTCTGCATGTAAAACCCATGAAGCTCTGAATGAGAATCCAAGGGGGAAGGCGCCACAGCTTAACTTTTGACTGCAACTCTTCCACTGTACGCAAGTGGGTAAAAACTGTCAGACGTGACGACAAAAGAGAAAAACACACGCTAATTGTGTCAAGCATGCAGTCACATCAAGCACAAGGCCTCTACAATAAGATCTGCTCCAGTGCGGGGAGCAGACGTGGATGACCATAACCTTGTTATGTAGCTGCAAAGTGAATGTAGCGGCGGTGCTGCGCTGAAGGAGTGGGCAGCGTCTCTGTGCAGTGCTGAAGTGGGAACAGGTGCGGGGAGGGGACAGCCTGCGCGCTCCGATTAGCAGGCAGATGGTGGAGTGGAGTTCATCCCTACGCAGCAAGGGCGCAGTGAGAGGGAAATATGGGGAGAGAGCCGTCCCTGCCAACACATCCAGGCGCTCGGGCAGGTAAACAGAAAAGAAAGTGACAGAGATGAAGGAGGATTAAGTAGTAAATGAGCAAAGCGTCAGGTGATGGATGGATGCAGCAGAGGTAGTCTGTTGATTAAATGTTTAAGATTAAACGCCCATGTGATATTTTTTCTTTAACGATAAATAATGGCATTTGTTATTTATTCATCCAGAACTGATAAGAGCAGTGTTCATACAGTCTACTCATGCCAGCACCATGTTCAGGAGTGTGAGTGGTTAAAAGCTGCCCCGGACAGCGCAGGGTAGCCTCTGTCACTATGGTGTGAATGTGACACAGTCTGTAAAGCACTTTGACTGAAGACTGGAAAAGCACTATATACTGTAAAAGTCAGTTCATTTACCATATGAACTGTCTGATCAGTGTAGCAAGTTTCATATGGATTATCATAATATTTGTCAGTTATCATATTGTCCATAGAATGACACATAGTGATCCCCTGATATCTCATCCACCATCCAGCATTCAGTTCAAACCATTACTGCATCTTCCTACAAGACATCGTACCTGCACAGTACCCAGTGGCATCACAGGCAGGGGTCTGAGGAAGGCTCAGTAAGCTTCATGGTAAATCCCTGAATTTCACAATGGACAAACAGTAAGCACAGAAATACTAATACGAGGACTGTGTGTATTCATTGCATTGCAATGTTCGGCACAAGCAAAGGTTTCATGCTCCTTTGTTTTGCTACAATATTATCTGTAAAGTCTTAAGCCTCAGGTTGAGTTTATAATGTGGCCTTTGTAGTAAATGTGATCAATTTAGGCTGCTGTATTTCAACATGCAAAAGAAGTTGGATATTTGTGGCTTGTGACGCTGGTGTGAGGCTGGTGAAGCATCAATCGGGAATTTTGACCTTTAATTATATCGCTCCCACTGAAACCTGCATCTTTCTTTCTTTCTTCCTTACACATCCTTTGGAGACGAATTCTATATCCATATAAAGCAGGCTAGTTGTAACATCCATCCACACAGGAAGATCATGCAAATCCTGCAGAGAAATGGCCGGCTGCTAAAAATATCAGGTGTTTAAAACATATATGTGAAAAAAGTGAACGGTTCTCCCCTCCTTTTAAACCACCCTAATTAAACCTCTGTGTTTACATACACCTTGACCCTCTGCAGCAGGCTGTGCTCCTCAGTGAGCTGCTTTTCTTCCACATATCATCTGTTGTTGGTTAGCAGAGGTGAGGATTGTGTCACAGTGGCTTATTACCGCGATGGGTCCCTGTGCTCTACCTATGAATTATGCAGCGCTCAGGCGGCTTAGAATACAATGCCTGACGATGACAGCGGCGGTGAAATTGGAGGGATTTTATTTGCGGTGCCCGGATTCAATTTAAAATCCTCCGACCAGGCTGCTGTTGCAGCTCGGGGAGCTCACCCTGACTGGATGTGTTTTTCTTGCACAAATAGAGGAAAAACGGGGTGGGGGAAGCTGAGGTGCGAGCTATCTCAGTATTTAAGAAAAAGCCAGAAAAAAATGTTTGCTCAATTAAAAGCCTAAAGCCACTTGTAGCAAATCTACTGCCACTGACTGGGTAACCAGCCTAAATGATGCTGCACACAGGACAAAGCAGCTCCTTCTTCCAGCCTTTATTAACACACACACACACACTGGCCCAGCTCCTTGATGTGGCTCTCTCTCTAAAAGTGCTGTGTTTTGTTGGTCTCACATGAAGAGAGATTAGAACTGTAGTGGGAACTTATATGGACATATGGATAAATGCTCCTGTGTATCATGTGAAAGGGGCACAAGGAAATCCCCTCTGTATCGGCAGTAACTCATGAAATTGCTGTTTTTTTACTTTTGTATGCCCTTTCAAGTCTCACTGTGGACTGTGGTTCATTTACCAGCTGATAACTGAAGTTATTTGTCCTACTTGAAGTTGATATTTGCTCATTAATTCATTTCTTGATCATTTTGCCTTATCGAGCAAATGTATTTTTGCACCGTCTCAAGTGGGCAAAAAAGAAGAGCTCTAATGAGTAGAGGCACTGTGTTGTCTGCTTTAGTGCATTTCTTCTCAAACTGTAAAAAAGCACGATCATACATCATCATTTTGCATAGCTACTGTGTGACACACACACACACACACACACACACACACACACACACACACACACACACACACACACACACACACAGTGTGCCAAGACATCTGTGTTCAGTTAGCAGGAAGCTTTCGGTGGCAGCGGCGCATATCAGCATCTCCAAAGTTCAACAAGACGTCTGCAGCACATCTCTCTTCAAGCCCGTCTGTGCAGCGAGGCAGAGCTTTAATCTAAGAGACACAACCCGATCTGTCTCTGTCGTGGTTAATGAAGTCTACGTGCAGTCATGACACGGCGCACGGGAGTGTTAAAGCGAACAAAACTTGATATGATATGTTGGATGTGCGCAGAGAGCATCGTTTAGCTCAAAGTGAGTGAGGCTCAGTGCCGTCTGGCCTCTCCTGCCCTCACAGATGATGCTTAACTGGCACCCCAATGGGAATCGTCATCAGACCCAAAGCATCTCCAGATGTTCCCGTACATGAAGTGCTCCATCCAATGCTATATAAGGGCCCAAGTGTCACAGGTTTCAAGTCTCTTGGCGTATACTTGTTGGTGATGTTGGCCCAGCCGCCTGTTTTTCCTCGGCACTCGACTCCGACCCGACTCAGCCCCACCTGCTCCCTCATTCAACCGAAACCACGGCAACTTCTCATTTTTCTTACTCGTGGCACAGCCTCAGTTATTCTCTTACCAAAGGCTCAGCTGAAACATTTTGCTGTTTTCAGATAATGCTGTGCAACAAATCTTTTAAACTGAAAGATGAAAATATTTTCTTGGGACTGAGCGTTCGGTTAAAGAAAACACTACAGTGTCAGTAAAACTAAATCAATTTGACAAATTCAGAGGAATCCGGAACCAGTTTGATTGAATCTCTGCCTTACAACTATGCTGTTATTACGATATTATTTTATTATTATTATCTGTACTCACAGTTGTTTGTGAGGAGAATCTTTCTCATTAATCTCTCCTCAATAATCTTTGTAAGAGATGTAGTCGTTGGCACAAGTAGATACTGTGCTGTAAAAAACAGCTGTGTGTTGCTCAAAACTGTAAATAGGTTATTGACTCTGTCTCATTAAAGCAAGTCAACCAGATAAGAAATCTCTGCACACATGATTTCATTCAATTCAAGTTAAACCCAGATTGATGTGGGAAACTATTTAGTTAGAGAGTATAGATAGAGATTTCCTAATCTGGGGAAGACAGATAGACTGAAGCCCTCTGAGGAAAGCCTTCAGGGATGTATCAGGTTGTCATTCAGCCACAGTCAGTGGAGGAAATGCTTCCTCAGGGAAAGACTGAGTCAATGCTTGAGGCAACTGGGCGGAAACACGTCTGAGTCTTTCTCCATCTTGATCTCACAGTGAGACGTCTCCATCCGCTGGGGCTCTGCTTGTCAGTGACAGAAGTGGAAGTGATCGGACACAGAGCAGCTGGTGGAGCAGAGCGGTGGGAGCAGGGAGGGGCTGGGATCAGGGCACAGGCCTCCCCTTCATCCTAACAGCCCTCCCACATGGCCACGCTAAGGCTGCGGGCAGCCACCCAGTGCCTCTGTGCAGGTCACACAGTTAAGAGGGGTCGAATGGATCTGTCTGCCCTCAGGGTGTGCCATGAAAAATACAGTCGGTTGGTTGGTTTGCTTCTTCCTTACCTCGGACACATACACGTTTAGATGTTTTCATGACGCTAATGAGTCTAAAAAGTGCCTGCTTTACTTAAACCTGCTATCCTGTTTGAGGAGGATGCTTGTGTCATATCAAATTCCATGACCTTGTCTAACCCCCTATTGGATGCCTGATGTGAGTTTTCACACAGAAACTCTTTGGCGCATTATTATTGTTAGCCATCCAGCAGGTCAGTAGCCAGGTCAGGTCAGGAGATCTGCTTCTTCTACCAACCTCCCAAGAGCGAGATGTACTCAGTCACACTCGGCACCAAGCTGAGCATGTTTTTGTTTGTTTTGCTGTGATCTCTGGATGAAGGTTTTAAGTCAACTTGACCTTTTGCACCATGAATCGATGATGCGTAGTGTGCTGAAGTGCACCTGCGTGCACCATCATGGCGAGGTGAGAGATTAAACCACAGGAAGTCAGGATCTTCCAGCGGGAGTAGCAATCAAAACCGAATTTGTGAATATGAATGTACGACAATCCGCAGCTGATTTATGCAACAAAACAGAGTGACATTTATTCATTTGGAGTCATGTCACTCAGTCTCCTGCGGAGTCTCCACCAGTTCCCGGCACAGATGAGCCAAAATATCTCCCTGGTACTGTCACTTTCCTGTTGTACAGAGCGGTGTCTTGGTCAGAGGCACAGGGAGATGTTCTGAGCACTTGACACGAGTAAAAAAAAACAACAAGGAAATGCCGCCGCAGTTGGAGATTCGTGCAAACACGAGGTGAGCATGCACACTGAACTCAGAGCTGCTTCTCTTTAATATGCCAGAGTCAAGCACTAAGCTGCCATGCAGCAAATGTCTCTGCATGTTTAAGATACATCCTGTGTGCGACTTAAGCCTGTGAGATGCTCGACAAAACACTTCCAAAAATAGACATGCTATCAAAACTCCAGTGTTGAGCCTTAAATAATACTCTTTAGTCTGGTATTAACATTTTGTAAACACCAAGAAAATAAAACCCAACAATTACACCTCACCTGCCGAGCTCGCTAATGTCACTGCACACATCCTGTACGAGAGCTGTCACAATGCGTGTCAAGATGAAACAGACAAGGCATTTTGTTTATCCTGCATCTGCTACTGTTACAGTGACCCTCCTCTTGGCTGAGAGCCGCGTGTGTCTGTGTTTATGGTGCTCATAAACCTGAGCAGCGAAAAAATGGAGGCGTGCTCCCGTCCTGTGTGCAGCAGAGAGAAGGTCAAAATGATCACATCGCATCGTTGCAGGGGCAGGAGCGCACGTCCTGCACAGTGCAATGAAGAGGAGAGCAAAACAAACAGGATATGCATGTGTGCGTGTGTGCGTGTGTTTGTCATATTCAGTGACACTTGGGGATTGAGCCTCAGATGAGATATCGTTTCTTAATGTCCCTCATGACTCCGACAATGAACGGGGAATGATTTCATCTTCGTGGTTGGCAGCTTACGGCTTTAGCCTGCACAGTGTCTCCCGATCTCGAGCGTCATTTCTTATGCATGAAGTTGATGCGAGTCCTTCAGCTCTGCATAACTCAGTGAAGTTATTCTTTGTTTGAAAGTAAAACTGCTGGCAGCGCTCAGACACATACAAAATAGGTGTATTTTCTGGGGCCAGCATGTGTTTAATTCTGTTAGGGTAGTGTAAGTGGCTTATTTATTCGAGGAAAAACAGCCGTCTCTGGCGTAACACATCTCAGCAAATGTGTGATTCATGAGTAACAATATCATAAAGTCAAATAAAACGTGGTTCTGAAACACGCAACCCATACTCTGGTGTAGGTAAGTCAGGGACGTGGCGTCAACAAGCGTGTTTCGGGTGCAGGTCAGCATCCCAGTGTCCTGTCCTCTAACAGCGCAGCCATGGCAACAAAGTCATATCGCCTCGCCGCGGCTTTGCTAATTTTAAAGGGGCTTTGCTGCAGGAGATGTCAGTTTGACCTCTCCGGTCGTTTGGGCGGAGGCTTTCTGCGGCTCTGCAGTGACTAATATGTGCTTTCTCCCATTGAACTAAACATTAAAGAGTGACCCAACTGCAGCCCAGGATCATGTTCTAACCGCAGTGACCGGCAGGATGTTAGCCCATGGTTTTCAGAGTAATTGGTTGGATCCAAACATATAGATAAATAACGAATTATATATATATATATTTAACAGGATACACTTAACAGGATACATATATATATATATATGTATCCTGTTAAGTCTTTTTCATTCTCTAGATCCAGTATATTAATTAATAAGATGTACTTGTGAGTGCAGATGGAGATGATTATCGTACCTCTATTATACAGTTGTAGCTATTTTTTGTAACATAATGAAATCTAAACATGATATTGACATAGTACACATAAAGCTGACGAGGTAGCAGGCCGCAATTGTATCAAACAGAGTGACACTGGCCTCTATTTCATTTCTCACATCCGTTTTTCCACCACAAACTGGTGAAAAATGAATTTAGCAGCTCAACTCTAAAATTAGCTCTGTGGTCAAGTTGCCCAAATCAACATCAAGCCACCAAAACACTGTCCAATCAGCACCGTACCGCAAGTTTGTGCGCTAAATCTCAAGGCTTTCCTCATCCCATTATGCATTCATTTGACCCATCACTCAAACAGAATTCTCAAACGTAGCTTCAAAGTACAAAAACAACATTTCTGATCATAACCTCAAGTAATTCAGTGAGACACACTTTTACAGTTTGAAGTTTGAGCTCATCTTTGTCGTGGCACCATGCTGACTGATCCTCCTTCCTTCCAATAATTCTCACTCCACTCTGAAGCAGCTCTCATTCACCAGCTCAGGTTAAAATGGCTCTGCAGTTCTCTGTACTTCCTTTCAGCCCTCTAAAAGACAAGCCGGAGAATTCAGCTGCACGACTACAACCCACACACACAGACCGTCGTGTTTTCATCAACACAGAGGACATAACATAGACTTTTATTCATTTCTTTGAGACTCAGTGAAAATACTTACAGAATCATGACCAACACGCCAACTCCTTACCTCAGCCTTAACCCGAGACTTCTGACTAAAACACGGTGTTTTGTGTTGGTGAGACTCCACGGTGTGAGAGTGTAAACCCATTTATGCCCCCCACGAGGTGAGGCACACACCTCTGCACACACACGCAGAGCCTGAGAGAGGAGGTCTGAATGAACACATCTCATGTCTGTGAGATGGTGGCCCGCGGTGGCCTTCACTGCTGCAAATGAGAGGTTTGTATTCTCCCTCTGTGCCCACACTCTCAACACTGGGACCAACTCTGAGATCAGACAGAGAAATACTGCTCGATGCAGCCATGTCATATATGTACAACGAGAATGAAACGTAAGTTACACACCGTATGTCAGTCACTCCATGAGGGGGAAACTGACAGGGTGCCTATGTGTGAGTGCACAATACATAACCCACCTCCCCCATCCTTTCCAAAAAAACAAAACAACAACAACAACAAATGAGAACATAAAATTCAGGAGATAGAAACACAAAGCTCCAGGCAGATAAAAGGTGACATCCTTCATTGTTGCAGGATTTCTGCTGTCTTTCTGGTGTAACTCAAGTGATGAATAAAAGAAACATGTTTCTCCACAAATCCTTTGACTTGCTGAATGAAAACACACACACACACACACACACACACACACACACACACACACACCATCAGATGACTTATTTTGGGGGTGAAAAAGAGCAGTGTATCCTGTGTAGTAAAGTCTCCCAGCCGCCTCTCTCTCCATCTCAGTTCTTTAAGGCTTTGCAGTATCCCGGCAGTGCAGCCGTAGCCTCGACTTTAGCGCCGGCCTCGCCGGGGTGCTGTTTGGGATGTGCGAGGAGCGGCCGGGGAGCCGGGGCGTCACGCTGGCACAATCACTCCGAGATGCAGAGTGTCATCAGCAGCACGAGGAGCCCCACCGTCACCTGTTTCAGCCGTGAGGCATGAAAGCCTCACGGCTGCTCCTGCGTCCCCAGATTGGCAAAATAAATGCGAAATTGATCACGGAAAAGTGCGAAATGGCGTACGAAACGAGCCAGGCTGCCTCCGCAGCTCCGATTCCTTTCTGCCTATCAGCCCGTCTTTATCGCATGAATATTTTATGCCTTTGCTTTATGCAAATCCTTCCTCTTTATCTCTGTCTTTTCTCTAAGGCACAACCCAACAGTGCGATGTGTTCGAGAGATCAAACCCCTCAAGAGAACATTCAGTTTTACATGAATCTGCTCCGTGAAAGCTTTTTTTCCCCGCATTGTTAGGCGGGAGAATGCCACTCACGCATGCAAATTTCAACATCAGTTTTAATTCCTGTTGCCGCAAAAGTAAAAGTCCTTCAGACCGTGGGTTTGCCTTGAATAATTAATGCCGACGAAGGGAAAACCTGCCATGAAACTCGGGGATAGATGGAGCTGAATCTCAAACTCCGGTTCATTGATTTCGAACGTGAAATCTTTTTTTTCGCCTCCTCTGCAAAAACAAAAGCCCGGGCCTGACACCTGGATGTGCTCGGCGAGCGTGCAGATGTGGAACCAGCCAGGCGTCCCTCCGGAGCGCCGTCCTCGCTGCCACCGTCTGATCGCCAAGGAGAGGCAGCGCCAGCCTTAGCGGGGCTTTGTTTGATTAGAGGTTTCAATAATTTAGTACGGCCTTCTGAGGATGACTGCTGCTGGTGATTCATGATTAGAAAATAAAAATGGCCCTTTCAAGGCGGAGGAAGAGGACTCCCAACCCCGCTTCAGACGCTGCTGTTGTGCTCGTTATACGCTTCCATCTCGGATCCGATCGTCTCCTCTTTTTCACAAACAGATGCGTGTGATAATCCGTCCGATAATCCCGCGTCTGAAGTCTCACCAAATGATTTAGGGAACTATGCCTGGTCGTGGCACAACAGTGTTCCTGTCCACATTCGTGACTCCTGCTTGATGAGGTGCACAATCAAAGCCGAACGAGTCCATAAACAGACTCCGACATGCAAGCTGTCGGCCGATGGATATTTGGCTCCGCCGCTGCTCATTTGAAGCCAGGTTAGATGAGCATATGCACGCGTGCGTGGATACACAGCCATTTAGACACACACACACACACACACACACACACATACCCTCATGCCATCGGTGCCTGGCAGTGTCATTGCTCACTGGAAAGCGAACCAGGTGGGTCCTTCACGCATTACTCCAGAGCACACAGCCAGAACAGTGCAACAGGAACCTGCCGCTCCAAATGGATTCACTCTGCTCATTGTGCACCCGCTTCAAGGGAGGGTGCGTGGCAGCATGAGGGAGAGGGGAGCGCAGAGGGAGAAGGGAAGTGTTTGTGGTGGTGGTGGGTTGTGGAAGGTTCACACACCCTCGCAGCTGTGACAAAGCTGGACTCCTCCACCTCACATGGACCCCCTCCCCATCCCTGGTGTACTTGGATGTATCAGGAGCGCCCGGAGCGCAGTCCATTAACCAGTGAGAGTCCCAGGCTTCTTCTTTGTTGGTCCTCACGACGCTTCGCCACTTTCAGGGTCTTTTTATGGCTCACCGAACATGAATGAGACAAAAATAACTCAGGGCTCTTGTGGCTTTTAGATTTAATTGGACCTAATGGTTCGTATTGTGAAAATTCAGAGTATGTTTAAAACAGCCATCTTTGATTCACCACTCACATGCTCCCTCTCTCTCTCTCTCTGTCTCTCTCTCTCATACAAACATTAAGGCACATACACCATTCTGTGTACAACTTCCTGGGAAATGAGTGGGTGTGGAACAGGAGAAAAAAAAGTAATCAGTCTGTGATGTGAGGTTGGACAATTTGAATGATATAGCCTTCTCTAACCCCACTAAAAAAAATCGCCAATACATTTCTTGAATTACTCGACACTTAAGCTCTCAAGATTCCCTACAGTGCATTTTCTGTAGCCTCAGCCTGCTCGGAGCATTTGTCTTTTCACGGCATTCATTTCCTTGGGGCATTATTTACACAATCTGATGCACCTCTTTTAAAAATATATACAGTATATATTATATATATATATATATATATATATATATATATATATTACAGTGTGATTCCTGAGCAAAGCTCCAAGTTTCCTCATTTCCTCTCAGCTGAAAGTTTTATATGTAAACAGAAGTATTGGACTATAAATCAGATACAGAAACTTCACTTCCTGAGCAGCTGCCCCACTGGAAGGTCCACATATAAAGACTTCATTGGATCAGTTCTGAGATCACAGTTCTCACAGGGACTCTGAAGGCTTGACCTGTTGTGTCTATAGGAGGTATGTGCTCACCCAGCCAGACTTAACAGAGCCCTATAGAGGTCTACAGGCTGCACACTGCATGTTGCTGCATTACTGGATTCAGGCCTTTGTGATATAATCAGCTGGAAACCACTCTGACAACTCTGTATGGTACACATGTCACACTTTGAAAGATTATGGTGAAAAAAATAAGTAAAATGCAAATTGAAGCCATTTCTAAGACTGCAGAGCACCATGCTTCACTGTAAATCACCGTGGTCTAATTTCTTCACATAGAGATTTATGTTATAATCTGCACCAGATAAGGACCTATACAGCTAATAACTCAAGAAATCACAATTTGAGGTATCAGACATACACCGTGGCAGCTAATCGATCACAAAAAATGCACGTTTGAGACAAAATGAAATACTGCTCAATGCATAATGTTCTATTCTCTGTCTGTCAGATTATATACAACATTTTTCAGGAATCTACAGCAGGCCAAGTAGGCACAACTCTGCAGCCCTTTGGATAACGATGTCCTGGATGAATCAGAATCTCCAGAGGCATCATGTAGCAAATATACTTCACACCTGGCCAGTGTGTTCTGCTCACCTCACGCAGCTTTTATTTGTAGATGTTACTGTTTGTCTTCAATAAAGCTACAAAGGCGAGTGACACAGAGCAGGTTGAGGCAGGTATTATTTCAGCGAAGCTGCAGCGTTTGGTCTCGAGCTGCACTGTCGACACTGTGAGTGGGAGCAAAAGGGGATCAAAAAAGGACCTGCAGCTCCATTTTGCCTTTGAACCCACGTGGACTGATATGGTCCTGTCAAAATGCCATTTTAAAAAAATAACTGTGGACAGCAATAGAAAGACTGCCTTTGTCTTGCTTTAAAGTCAGTCAGCATGACACAACAGATGATCAGATAATCAGATGAACATATCAGATTGTTACTAAAATAACAGAGGAAAATGTATATACACACCTAGATGAATTTCATATTCCACATCTGAGAGATTGTTTCTGGACCTGTGTATTTTTGACATAAACTGCTGAGCAGATCATCACAGTCTGTCGTTCCATCCACAGGAGTTAATTTCAGTTTAGGCAAATTGCACCATATGACCAAGAAAAACTTGTTCCAATCATTTCCAACTTCTTGTTTTTTTGGCTGACAGTTTCTCTGTCTGTCAAAGCCGCCAGTAAACTGTCAACAACAGGGCGAGAGAGACCCAAAAAAGCAACATGCTTGGACTGAGGTGGCCTCGCATCTCTTTTCACCATCTGCCTGTTCTGCCTGCCTCCTCATGGTGAACGGAGACACAAAGGCAGCAGCGACCCGTCCACAGTCTGTCCCACTTCCCAGTGAAGTGGAGGCAGCATCGCAAACCTGACTTGACTGACGAGGATATTTGTAGCCACACCAGATTCATTATGCCTAAAATTATCAGATGTTATAACACTGTGATTAATTTGCATATTTTAATTGATTTTTCTTATTCAGGCTGCATGTGGTGAGGAAACTAACTTCTGCACCATTTGGGAAATCTGTCCGGAGTTTTCATTCGGCCCCCATGAAGTAAGGGAGATAAGCAGATAGAGCCCCTTCACTTTCAAAGATCAAAAACATGTGGTCTAACCTCCGATCCATCTGAATGAAGAGCACTCTTTTTGTAGGGCCACTGACGTGCGCTGGATGATATAACAGCACTTCACATGCTGCTGCAAAAAACAACACTTAAGCCAGTAGAAAGCCAGGAGATATAAGGCCAAAGAGCGCTTAAATTGTCAATAATAATTCCATTAGTTTCCAGCACATGGATATTCAAATGGAGTACGGCTCTCCAAATGTAGTGAATATGGGGCATCCTAATGCAATACAAGGCACGAACTCACATCACTGATGCAACACAGGATGTTTGTGCAAAACCAGACACAGCCACCCAGACAAGAAAACATGCAATTACTAGCATGTTTTTTATAATCATGAATATATTGTAAAGGGACAGTGAACTGCTCGTGATCAGACACTGAGCTAATGCATGTGAATACAAAAAAAGAACAACATGATGGATGCTCTGCCCAGAGGGAAATAATCAAAATGAAACTCTACTCTGCTTTTGTAATCACGAGGCAAAAAAGGAGACTGTAGGGATTCACATGTGAAGGCTGACTCCAGTGAAACAAACTTTAGAAGTGTTTCCCAAAAAATTCCCAAAACATGAATCATTTGTCAAAACTTGAGGAGTTCTCAGAGCAATTTCAGAACAATTCTTTTTCAGGACAATGAATCAGATGGCGCCGTGAGAAGACGAGCGAAAAGTGTGTCTTTAATTCATGAAATTATCACATCCATTGAGCATAAGCCCACGAGCAGAGAGCAGCCACACACTGGAGAATCCTGTCAGAGCGGGCCCGGTAGCTAATGTGACACTATCTTACGCTGACATGCTTGTTGGCACATATAATTTACTTAAACAATTTGTCATAGCGGGAGCTTATGAACTTGTGTTTATTTAAGGAACCCCATTAGATGCACATGGATGTGCCTGCAGTCGTCCTGGAGTCTTGATGATAACACTCGTGGAGGAGGAGGAGAGAGCGGGGAAACCAGGGGAAACTGAGGTGACAGATGAAAGGGACTATTAATCTCTGAGCAGAGCAGTGTCAGACAATGTGCTGTCACACCCGATAACTATTCATTATCCGGCGAGAACAACGCCAGTTGCGGGATTCCTGGCGTTTTGGACTTTTCCCTTTATTCAGCCGAAACAAAGCGTGAATGACATCTTGTGATCGGCGGATCATCTCATCTCGCCCGGAGGTGTAACAGCCGACCAACGGTGTCGCGCTGTGACTGTGTAGGTTTGAGTTGGAGGAGCGGACGCACTGCGCGGTGATGCACAGTAAACAAGAGAGACGCTGGGAGGACCTCGCGCTGTGCCACAGCTAAAAACATTTCATCTTTTTGAGTTTATATTTAGAGCCAAACTCCTCTCGGTATGAAATGAGAGGGTGCCGCGACGAGCAGTTAGCGAAGGAGATGATGCGGGGCGAGTTCGGATGTGTCCGACAGAATCACAAGATGTCCAGGCGAAGGGTAGTAAACGGAGCACTCTCCTCTATTACTACCCATCAATAAATTATTAATAAATGTAAGCATAACACACAGAAACAAACACGTTTCTTAGCTCTGAATAAATCTTTGCTGGAAATCATACAAACAAATGGATTTTCCTGTTGCCCCAGTAGCTCCCAGCATTCCCATGTAGCTATCATTTTGCACTTACTGAGAGCACGCATGCACTCTGCCCTTATAGCAGAAATGTTGTTTTTTTACTCCACGGACGCTCTAATGGAATTTAGCATGCGCCACCAGCTTCATAGCTGCTTCTGAAATCTGACTAACACCATCAGGCCGACTTTTGAGTCTGTTTTTGAACCTGTGTGTGTGTGTGTGTGTGTGTGTGTGTGTGTGTGTGTGTGTGTGTGTGTGTGTGTGTGTGTGTGTGTGTGTGTGTGTGTGTGTGTGTGTTCGGCGACGACTGTGATGAAGCACTCATTTGTCTTCTGTTTCAGATCCCGAGGATAAACAAACAAGTTCTTCCCTCTCAGCAATTTGATGGATCATTTGGCCTGCCTGTGTTGTATATGCCTTTGCATGTGCGTGTGTGTGTGTGTGTGTGTGTGTGTGTGTGTGTGTTTCCATGTCCTCCTCCATTGTGTGCATGTGCATGTGATTAGAGGGCTCGCCACCAAAACAAATGAGCCGAGGTGAACTCATCCCTGACTGCTGGTCACGACACCAAATGAAGGTAGCAGAGAGGAGCCAAGGACTAAGTGGGTTTCCAGGAGCTCGCTCACAAAGGAGAAAAACAACAACATTAACACCCGGGCTGCGGCTCTGAGAGACCTGGCTCTCGCCTCCGCTTTTGATCCGCTGGCAGCGTGTGCTGTTGAAAAAAAACATTTTTGCCAGGACTAGTGTTCCTGCTGCAGACGACGGCCGTCATCACGTCACAGGCTCTTCGCATCTGTCTGGGAGCGGAACGCAGGCCGAGCAGAAGAGGAGAGGAAGAAGAAAGAGGTGGACGAAGAGCGGCACGGTTGTCGCCAGCACTGCTGTGAGCTGCCAGTCACCACTGCTCGACAGAGTCTCTGAAAGGTCAGCGCGGCTTCAGCAGAGCCTGTAATGCAGCGTTCTAAACGCTACTTACATTTCTGCATGCCTCTGGGAAATATCTCACTTTGTCGGAACATTAACGTCCAATCATCATTTTTAATGATCTGTAAAAACCCTCATCTCGACAACACACTGTCCATGTGGCGGATGCTGACGCACCTCTGAGCGGTGGTGGATTCGCTCTCTGTTTATCTGTCAGGACACCGGCGAGTACAATCCCACAGAACAAACCTCCCACGGTAAATGTCACTCTATGCTCGGCTCATGGATCAGTTCTGTTTGGTTAACATCTGCCAGGTCCACCTGGTTCGCTCTGCCTCGTGTATGTGAC
Organism: Karalla daura; assembly: GCA_029224185.1. Taxonomy (NCBI): domain Eukaryota; kingdom Metazoa; phylum Chordata; class Actinopteri; order Chaetodontiformes; family Leiognathidae; genus Karalla; species Karalla daura. The sequence continues at coordinate 17,953,650 of CM055195.1, forward strand.
CGCTCCGTGTCTTTCCTACCTCGGCTGAAGTAACACACACAAAAACACAAACGCTCAAAAATTAAACCACTCTGACCTCCAAGATTGTGCAAAAGAAATAATTTAGAGGTCCGATGGTCACCGTCATTAAATTGTAACTGAAGGTGAAGTGCATTGCAGGTCGCGCTTAATGGATTTTGGATCAATTCATGTAGTTTTTCACGTTGATAGCAAACTTAAAACTGTAAAAGTTGAGTGCTTTAATTGGTACTTTCAAGGGGGTCAGCGTGCAATCAGAGTAGAAGTGCAGTCTGACACTGAACATTTTAATGAGAGGAAAGTTTGTTTTTTTTAACTCTGTTTAAGGACAAACAACAGAGTGTGTGTGTGTGTGTGTGTGTGTGTGTGTGTGTGTGTGTGTGTGTGTGTGTGTGTGTGTGTGTGTGTGTGTGTGTGTGTGTGTGTGTGTGTGTGTGCGTGTGTACGTGTGTGTGTGAGTGAGACCAGGACCAGTTGACTATTAGAACAAATCATACAATGAAAATCTCTCCATTCTGATGCGTTCTGTTGTACTGTATCAGTACAGTCTGGTAGGTCATAATGAATGGGACATATACATTTCTATCACAAAACCCTATTGCCATCGCGTACTCTTTATTAATTATTGATCATACGTTAAAAGAACCACAAAGCTCCTTGAAATCAATAACACCAAGCCTTGCTTTTTGAAGCTATGCTATTTGATCTGTAATTCATTGTTCCAACGGGGAAAGACAAGTAGCTTGTGCTTAAGTATGCAGAGGTAATATTTAAGTCTTCAATCAAAATGAATCAAACTTCACGTGGTGAGTCAGATTTGTCCATCAAATGATACTGTTCTGAGTTCAGTTGAACTGAAATCCCAAAAAGTTTTTCAGGAGGAAAGTTTGTCAAGCTCCGGCCACTCTTGATCATCTTCAGCCACGATCAAATCACAAGAAGACGGGAGGGACAGACTTCATATTATCTGGCTGCGGCCAGAGTCCTCTTCACTCTTAATCAGAAAGTTAATCATTTTCCGCTGACCGGCAACTACTCAACTATGTCGTGGGCGCTTTGGGTCAGAGAGTTCATTTTTTAACCATCACCTCAGTCTGGACCATTCTGTGCCGAGTTGGCATGTTTCCTCTGGGTGCTCCAGTTTCCTCCGGCAGCCCTGAACATGCATGTTCAGGCTGACTGGTGACTCCAAAAGTCTCCCTGGATGAGGGCGGACAGTGTGTCCTGTGATGGTGTGGAGACAGAAACCAGCAGAACCTGGCAACACTAGGGGGTACAAAGCAGGAGGCGAATGAATGGATGCGATCCGGTCTTGTGTCTCACTGCTACTTTTGTGCGTGTTACTCGTTTAAACATCAAGCAAACATCAGGGTGGTGCCTCCGGTTACTCCCTTTGTCTCTCGCTCCTCTTGTTTTTTTCCCCCCTACTTGTTTCCGGCGTGCATCTGTGCGACAGTCTGAGTGGAGACAGCTGCGCCAGAGCCAGAGCAGATTCTCCACAGCTGCATTCATCCTGCACCATCCTCCTGTTATCTTCCACTCGGCCCAAAGCGGAGGGATATACAAATTGGATTCAGACGCTGACATTATTTACACCGCTGTATGGGATTTTTAACGATCCAGTAGCTCCCGTCTCCATTTCGTAGTACATCCTGTATATCTATGTGAGAATATATATATATATATATATACATGTATATATATGTATGAGAAGCCTTGTGGCTGTATAAAAATTGTGAAAATCCATGATAAAACACATTAAGTGATTAACAGAGGTGACATCAGTCACGTGGAAACATCAGCAGGGAGCTAAATACGCAGACAAAGAAACCACATCACCTTGAACTGCAAAGGAGCTCAAAATCGCTTGTTTACACTTGCTTTACTGTGCTTTCTGTCTGGCTGTTGTTTTCCACTTCACCCTCCAGTCCTGCTTTTCATGCTCTGCTCCGCTCTGTTTATGTTCTGCATGTCACGATGACAGAGCAACACGCAGCTTCACAGGCTCCGGGAGTTTCCAAAGGCCAAACTGCTTTGTAGACTTCAGATTCCTGGAACGTGAGAGGTGCCTCTTCTGATTAACATCTGTTTTGTTGTGCATTACAGTCGTTTACCTTGGAAACACTCGTCTTGTTCCAAATGTTATGCCTCTGTATCGCTCCGCTGATGTGCAAATGGGAAAACGTGCCCCCTATCAGTCACTTCCTGCCTGCATTCTAACACCAGAGTCGTCAGGTTCGGAGATCCTGACCAAGCAAATGCCAGAATTAATGGAATGTATCAACACATTATGCAAGATTTATTGTCAACCCGAAGCTTGAATTATTTCCCAATGCGGCTCGGCTTGCAAACGGCCCTGAGGGTAGCGCAATCCCCACATCACACACAAACACAGCGTATATAATTCTGTTTCATCATGGTGACAAACATATTTATCAAAACATTTGGGAAATTGCAAGCATTAACACGATGTAGCGGGGTTTAAGATAATGGCCACAAATGGCTTAAAATAAGGATGCTAACGCTTTTCAACTCCCTGTTTAAACAAGAATGAATTACACGTTCCGGACGTGGAGCTGAAGTGAGGTAAGGCTGCATTTGCCGGTACTGGGTAATAGCTGGGATGCTGTAAAAACAACCACCACCAGACCGAACACAATAACAGCAACAGCACAGAGAGCATTAACGCACATATTCCAAATCAACCACCCACCCACCTTGCCCCGCAGGAGGAGAGCTTGTTTTTCCCCAAAACCTCCATCTGGTTTGTTGTGCCCTCTCTCTCTCTCTCTCTCTCTCACACACACACACACACACACACACACACACACACACACACACACACACGTAAACTCTACTTGAGTTAAAAGCGCCTGCATGCATTTGGAAACTAATTAGTTTAGCTCATTGTAAGAGAAATACCAACACCTTCTCCTTTTTGAATTTTCCACAATTATGTTTTTCCTGACATATGTATCAACATCGCACTACTTGTACCAAAAAATGACCTACGACCCCTGAGCAGCTCCTACAGGCACAGATTTAAACATCCATTAAGCTCCTTTTCATTATAAACTATAATCATATTGTGTGCCTGTGCAAATTTAACTTCCTCAGTTAATTTGACTTTGTGTCCGTGATGTTCTCAGTGATTACCCAATTAACTGCAATACAGAAGCTTGAGCCTTTAACAAAGTATGTGACAGTTTTAACAGTTAATTAACAAGTCCTGTGTTCCTGCAGTGTTTCCTGCAGTGTGCACGTTGCCTGTTAAGGCTGTTCTCTTGTAAATACTTGTAATTGATATTTCAACCTTGAAATCAACACGATATTGACGATTATGGACTGGACTTGAAACGCATAATATATGGACAGAAACACACGAAGGAATTACTCAGTGATGGTTTTTCCCAAATATGAGGGTTTGGTGGTCAGAGCTGCCATAAAGAACATTTGGCCGGTTGACATTGTCCCGGTTGTTGTTGCAGTGGGGGGTTAACCGGGTTGCTCCGTTTGTGTCCTCACCCCTATTACAATTTAACAAGCTGTCCCAACCAGCTGCTTGCTGACGCCTCTCCTAATGCGCCCCCTCAAAGCACAAAGAGGTTTCCAGATATTACACTTCAACACCCGTTACCGCGACGCGCCTCCCTCCGCCACGGCTGTCGAGGTCTGATCCCGCAGCGTACGTGGGGGCATGAAGACGTGTCATCCTGCAGGGTTAATACGGAGGATCTCATTCAGATGCACCATCATGACTCCAACACGCTCCGCCATACCCTAGCTATTAAAAGACATTAAATGTAAAGACGGAAAGTAAAACGTGCCCTGCATGAACATGTTATAACAGCAAACTGGAGACATATTAAAAAGTAAGAAAAGAGCATAATTCCCTCTTTGAATCGCTATATGAGTGATTTATATAAACTAAAGTGTAAATAGACTTACATAAACTGTAAATTCACATTGTCACATCAATACAGCATCTATATGTATCTATATATATATCTATGAACTCATGTATCAAATCACATTTCCGAATCGTTTGCTTTGAATCATTTGTTCTCATACTGTAGTTTTTATCACTTCTTTCGCACCAACTGTAATAACTTGTGTGCACCAGTACAAAGAGGGACTGTTACCTTGTCAGGCAGCAGCACTTTGTTCCCACTTTGTCTGGTGGAGTTTAGTCCTTGTGCTGCATTCTGGTCAAATTTGACCTGTTTTTATCTCTGAAAAATGTAGTTAATTTGCTTCGATTGACCTCAGATTCCATGATATTGTCCAGAAAGAGGACTGGAACACAGAAAATGCATTTTATTGATTTGCACACATTTTTGTAGCTGTGAGTTTTAATCTACTTTTGTTCACTCTTGATGTTCCTGGTCAAAAATGGCTGGTGATTTGAAATGAATAGGAGCCAATAATTAGTGTGAAAACTGAGCTCAGGTACGTCCTCATTTATCAGATCGACAGATACACACACACGCGTCCCCTTACAACCACTATGGGAACCTTTGCCCAGTCGAGTCTCTCTACTACCTATTTACCTGTGGTCACCACACAACTTGGTGTTCCGATCAATCTGGAAAATCTTGTTTGTAGCTGAGGTGTCACACTGCAATACACTAATTTTCACCTTGTGAATGGTGTGTGTGTCCTGCGATAGACTGGCGACCTGTCCAGGGTGAATAGCCTGCCCAGACCCCTCTATCACCATCAGGTCAAATTGGGTAAAATACTGGGTGGGTGATGGATGGATGGATAATGCATGTCATGGTCACCATGTGTAGTGACTGTCTGTTGAGAGATAAAGAGGAAAAAATGCTTTTTTTCCCCCTTCACGATCTCATTTCTGCTTCTATGGTCAGTTTATATGCTCGGCAAGCCATCGAAGCTTCATTTGCATTTAACAATGGTTGGTGAAAGCTATTTGGAATCGTTTCTGGAAGAAGCAGAATAAAAACATTTTCTGCAAACATGGGAGCCCAAATGGAAGCACGCCACCTGCTGTTAATATGTTTGGTTTCAGGACAAGGTTTTCTATTTCCCTCCCACCACCAAAGTCTCTGTAATGACGATGTCTGGTCCATAATTCTGATTAAGTGCATTGGAGCCCGCTTGAGAAATACTCTGAGAGCACAGCCTTCACAGCCAACACAGCAGGACACAGCTTTAGAGAGATTATTGCCACATCAGCGCCCGGGCAGCGGACGAAGTGTTGTACTAGCACAATTGGGAGAGCTCCAGGGTTTGAAGGGTCCCTGCAATTACCTATTGAAGAATGTGGTGAAACTGCAGCTCCGTGTGAAGAAAGTTGTGCTTAAATGGCAGAAGAAAATAAGGTTTTGGTCTCACGAGAGTATAAGATTAACTGCCTTGCACAGTACTGCCACACACACACACACACTAATCGTAACTTAGTGACTGATGGGGATGAATGTGTACATGCTGTGCGTGATAGATTCCAATAATCACATAAGAAATCACTGAAAACAGTCGCAGGGATGAAGTTGTTTGTTGATTTCAAATTAATGAAGAAAGGGGCCCTTCAGCCATCCACCCTCGTGAATCAGTGTTAGAGCAATAAGCTCCTTTTTATCTGCTCTCTTTATCTTCTACGTTCATTAATTCCTCCAGTTTCCTCCTCTTCCTTCAGCGCCTGCGGTGCCGTCCACCTGAAAACTTTCCCCTCCTTCCCTTATCTCCCGTCTGCTCCACCCAGCTCCACGCCGCACGCTGCCTGCCTGCAGTGGTCTGAGCCGCCTCAGGCTTTGTTCCGCACCGTACGGCTACCTTCGGCTCCCACAGCGTCCTGCTCTTAAGAGAATAGCTCCTCCGACTCGCCTTGTCTTCTAGTTCTTGTTAAATGCCCACTCCACTGTCTGCTGGAGCCTGACTGCCTCTCTGGGAAAATCAACAATTGACTTCAGACGGTCAACCTGTTTTTAAAGACTGATCCAGTGTTGCATTGCAACAGGGATACCGTCACATATTCACACGTTCTGCAACACCTCTCCCACTTAGACATGCATGCACACACACACACACACACACACACACATCCACTGTTTTTGTAGATAACATCAATAGGCTAATGTGTGGATTCCTTGAATTCTTCATAGTGTCTTGTGTGTATTTAGTCGCCCACTTCAGTTTACATAACAAATGAGCGATGATAGTAGTTTATCATAATGAACCAACCATTTATCCACTTGGAATAACACGGCTTTATCAACATGTTTTGGGCTGGAAACGTGACACAAACGCACACGACTGAATGAATAAACCTTGCATCCAGATGCAAGGCATGACTCGCAACACGAAAAACAGCCAGTTATGATAGTTAGTGTTAGTCAGTCATATCAAACCAAGAGTATTTTACTGTGTTCTCTGACTATTCTGACACACAGATGACTAGAACAGACTATTCTTTTCATGTGGTCCCAATTCAGCATTACATGCATGTCAATGACTTTTGGCAGAGAAAGAAAAGAAAGAAATGCTGACACTTTCATGGAGTTACTGATGTCAGGCGTCTCTCAGTGAATTAAGACAACAAAAATGTTGCTCCAGAGCTCTGCAAGAGTGCCCTCAGTGCAGTCACAGAATTCCAAGTCATTTTTTGTGCTGTTTATGTTTGAGCAAAATCTCTTTCTTTTACTTAGAGAGCAGTGACTGATTGAAAAAAAAAACACAATCACAAGGTTCATTTAGCTGCTGTTGCAATCACGTTGGATGAGCTTCATCAGCAGGTGCAGTTTGAAGATGAACATGGATAAAAAGTCCTGAGCTCCAAAAAATGAGAAACAATTTGAGAGTTTTTTTTAATCACAACTCACAGAGTGTTGTGCAGTGAGGCTTCTGGCTGCAGAGCCCCATCGATTCCCAGTTGCTGTTTTCCAAGTTAAATATATCCCACTGAGCCCCTGACCTTTGGCCGTCTGTCTCTAATCATGAATTAATCAATAATTAGAAATTGGTTCATTTTCAAAGCATTATAAAAGGCTTTCGTCAATGCCTCTTTTCCTACAATATTGGCAAAAAGGGCAACAGAAGAGCAGCCACTGATTAGTTTGACTACAGAGGAGTGCTGTTGCACCTCTCCAAGCCTTTTAGCCTGAACACCCGTGCTCCTGGCGTGCTCTCATCCAGGTAGTCCAGCACTGGGTTGTCATAAGCCCGCTCTGCCTTCCTCTGCGCTGCCTCTGCCTGCGTGCTCTCAGGCGCCACGGGTGGAGGGACGTGCTCCTCTGGCTCTCTGGCGACGCTGCAGCAGGCCCTGGAGATCAGCCGGTCCAGGGGTTTGAGCGAGTGCATCCACCGGGGCAAGAAGTCCCACGTCTGCAGCACGGCGGGCAGGCGGCCCGGGCTGCGGGCCTGCATCACGTTTATCACGCTGATGAAGACGGTCACGCCCAGGAAAGGCCCCCCGACGCCGGCCATTACCCTCCAGCCGGCCAGCGACAGGCCCAGCACCAGCGAGGGCAGCAGCAGGAAGCAGAGCAGCAGGTAGAGCACCGCAAACCAGCGGTACTTAGCCGTGCGCTCGCCCAGGACCCGGGCCATGGATATGGGCAGGCGCATGAAAGGGACGGGGTACCACAGCAGGATGCCAAACAGGTTGAAGAACAGGTGGCACAGTGCAATCTACAAATGGAGAGGTAAAAGATCAAGTGATTTTCGCTGACATTTGCCGGTATGTTTACACACTCCACTGCAGCTGAGCCGAGGTAATCAAGCAGGTAGTGGCTGGTTGCTGGTTCAACATCTGGAGGTGCTCAGTGTGCGACGTGCTTAGAGAGACCACAGAAGGAAGGATGATTCTGTGACATTTGTGTAGCAGGCTGTCCAGGCATCTGCTCGGCCTGGAACAGATTATTTAGACGATTTGTGCAAGATTTGATAAGTCTCCATCTGTCAGAACTGTATCCTTTATTAATATTATTGGTAGCAGTAGCAGTAATAATGGTAGTAATGGTAGTAGTGGTAGGAGTAGTCATAGTATATCCACTGAGTATTCAAGCTCACAGGTGCAGTATATTTAATACTGTAATTCAGTGCATTTTAGCTTCATATTGTGTTCTTCCATTTCATTTCGTGCAGCATTAACATCTGTTTGCCTTATACTGTGTGTCTACTTCTCTGCACTAGCTTATTGACTGAGGGAACATTGTGCGAGGATTCCTATGTGCCCAGACTGTGTGTTCGTGCAAGTATAAAATGAATTTTGAATCTAATAGAAGGAAGAAGAGTCGTGGTGTTGTTTTCAGTGACAATACATTTAGTTTAACAGACATTTTCATCCAAAGTCACTTGTAGGTACAATTGCTGTTGTTGTTGCCAAACGACGACACACCATCATGAAACCAAGGTACATTTCACCTTTTTGTTGTTTAATTTGTGTTCTACGATATTCACCTATGTGTCTGGTAATTATAGTCAACTTGTTTCCGTTTTGTATAAGATAATCCATTTTTAATTATGAACGAGCCTTTACTTCTGGTCTTTTTTTCTTCCTCTCCTGAATCCCATCCTCACAACACTTCCTTGTTCTAAGTATTTCAGGAGAGCTGCGCCCTGCTCACACTCGCACAAGTGATAAGTGAACTGTTGCTCCAGCCTGGGGCGTCTGTGGGTGAATGCGGCGGTTTCGCAGTTTAGAGAACATCATCGTGCAACAATACTTCTTTTTTTTTTCTGGATTGTCCCCGTGCTTCTAAAGCTCTCGAGCAGTGACTCAGCCCGTGTGCATTAACGTTCAAACACCACTGTAATCTGCCGTCTATAGATAGTTCACTTTGAGCGCCTTGTTTCTGTTTGTGTGGGTGAAACAAACACTTGCAGACTCTGTTATTGTTGCCTCACACACCATGTCCATCCCCCTCTGTGAAAGGCACATTAGTGGAAAATGCATTTGTGATGGCGCCGGTGAAGCTGTCGTCCCCGTTTGTTTGTTTCTTTTCTCTTTTTTTTCTCATTTTGCCGCAGTTTTAGAGTGTCCCAAACAATGTCCTACTTGTAAGGCTGCTGCCAGTCTGTCCCCGGGACTGGCCAGGGCTGCCAGCAGGGCGGTGGCAGTGGTGCCGATGTTGGAGCCGAGGGTGAGAGGGTACGCCCGCTCCAGACTGATCACACCGACGCCTGAGGGAGGCCAAAACACAAACATGCTGCATCCTTAACACACACACGGGGCTCACAGAGAGGACGCAACAGCTTCTGTCCCAGCTGAAACGTTACCAGAGCGTCAGATAGTTTCTGAGACACGAACGAAAGCACTTGACACGTCCTTTGTGTGAAGTTCACTGCGATCATAAAAGATCAAAGATGAAAAGGAGTGTCACCGGTGATAAACTGTGTCTTTTATCCTGCTGGATTTTTTTAAAAACCCAAATGAACATCATCTAGCTTCTAAAATGTGTAAATTGCTGATTGGCATTCACCCCCACCAAAAATCTCTTCGCCAATTGGTTTTAAAATAAATACTTCAGCCATTCACACCCCAATTTTATCTGATAACAAGCCAGTTATGAAATCATTTGCGTGTGCTGTTTGAGATGAGAAAGCCAAACGTTTGAGAAAGCAGCAGTGAAATCGTAGAGGCTGGAATAGAAACCTTTGCCAGCGACGATGAGTAACGATTGTCAATGCGTGGCAGCACCTGACAGCTTAAGTAGGCCAGTGTTGCTCTACTGTCTCTGCAGTTATAAGAACTGAAACTGTGTGAAAATATGTATATATATACACACACACACACACATATATATATATATGTATGTGTATATATATATATGTATATATATACATGAAGAGGGCTGGAAATTATCATCCATATGGCTCATTTCTTTACTTTCAACCTCTTTAAACTAAGAACAAAGCTGGTTAATTACCCAGGTTAAAAAAAGCGAAATCATTCCCATCGCACATTTATCACTGTGGAGCAGGCCGATGACTCAGTCCCCACTGATTTTACACACTTCATTTAGCCAGTGGCATACAGTGCTGGCTACACAACGTGGTCTTGAAAACTTCACAGGACCCGATCAGTGGCAATAAGCATGCTCCTGTCCTCATTTAGCCTGACATGTGACTTATTCCCTCACCAGAATGAGAATAGAACAGAGTAGAATAGAAATCTGCCCCTACCCAACATCACCTCAACACGATCACTTCAATTGTCTAGAAAATACATGATTAGAAAGACTGGGCAGAACCTTTTTCAATGCACCATTAAGAATATATCACTGCAGCAGTAAATCTGTCCAGAGGCTCATGTTGCGGCCTTGGAAACAACAGCAGAGTTTACGAGCTGTGAGATTACGGCGGTAATTCCTCCAGGTTAGATTGACAGTGAAAAGATATACGCTGCTGCCTTAACTCTTAGTCTGCCGAAGCCATTTTAACGACTGCCACGCAAGCCAGTCACACACACAGGTTCACGCCGATCGACAGAGACCCGGTGAAGTCTGCAGGGGCTGTGATCTCGGAGCTCAAAGTAGCAGCGCTCGCACAGCCGCCCCTGCACAGCGCCGACCCACTCAAGGAGCACATCCGTCTGAGCGCAGTTAGAGTCTGGAGTTTAATAAGAGATTACAAGAGGCCAGCTCCCTGAAGGGCCCGCAGCAAATGAAACAGTCATGACTGTGGGCTGAGGATGAGGAGAGACTTCCCAGTCAGCTGCGGGTTGGAGAGCGAACTTTGCAGACACAAAGTGGAGAAACAACCTCAAGTAGGCAGAAAATCAGAGTGTGGTGCCATTCAACTTGAGGGAAGCTTGTTTTGACAATCACCGGTGACTCCTCTTCTTTGAATTTTTTAAAGGATTGGACAATCATGAGCATTAAGGATCGGACATCGTTGTTTTTGTTGTCACAAGAATCCAAAAGTTATCATGGTAATCGGGCCAAAGGGGAGCATCTACAAAGTTTAAAGCCAGTTTACCAAGTGGATGCTGAGACTTAAAAAGAGAAGAAAATGATCATCCATTGTTATTAAGTAAAGTTTTCTGCCTCTTAAATGTGCAAGTTTGGGACCACAAGCTCTCACTACCTCACCACAGCTGTGGCTGGTGGTTCTGTACTATCTGATGTGTATTTAGGTCCCAAACACAAAGAGTACAAATGCATAATGCGTCAGGCTGATAATAGTCAGACAAGTCACAGTTTTCTGTGTTTCCCCTCTGGATTAGAAAATAAGAAAAGCTCAGAAAATAATGTGATTCCAGTGTCTACTGAATCATCACTGAGTGAAATGGGATATAAGGATTATGGTTGCATTTTGCATATGTGATACACAAAGGTAGACCCAACAAAAGCGCCTGTAGTGTCAAATAATTTGGGAGTTTCGGGACTGTTTGTATGCAGTCCTCTCTGAGGTTCTAATCACTAAACCAAACAACTTCCCTCTGTAAAAAAGTCAAAATACAAAAAACATTTTAACCGTCCCTTTAGTCACTTCTATTTCTGCACCCTGGCGATTGCTGAGAACAAACCTCCTCCCCTGCAGCTCATAGCTGTTATTGTGGAAACCGATATGGCAGGATTTACCGAGGAGAGTGACAGACAGCTATGCTGCAGCTTTGTTTCTACTCACAATAAATGCATCCGTAATCCTCTGCTGTTAGAAACAGCTTCAGACGGCGCTCTACACAGCACAATTTAGATTTATTTGAAGCAGCACGCGTCCAAAGTACCTTGGGATCTTGCTCCACATATTCTTTGTGAAGTTTCTCTCTATGTGTACAGTACTTGGATTTTCTCCTGTTACTCCAACAGGCCAAATGCATGCTTTTTGAGGTCAATTCGAGACTCCACACTGAGTGTGAGAGTGAAGGGAGTGGTGGTGTGATGGACTGGTGACCTGTCCCAAATTGTTCCTCTCATTTTCAATAATCACAACATGCACCTTTAATTCACTTCATTTGACTTGAGTTTTCACTTTAAGTGTTTAATTCAACGTACTTTCAGAGCTTCTCGGCTTGTGTCACTCACCTATAAGAGGAGTCATGGCGGAGGTAAAGACTGAGCTGCTCTGGACCACAAACGTGATCCCGGCCCCCACACACATGGCCATGTATCCCGTCAGCCACCCAAACGGATGCGACAGGTCTGTTGAGACAGAGGAGGAGCTCATCCAGCCTCTCTTTGCTAATCCCCATCTTATGGAGCTACATGTTCGATGCGTGCCCACCTGTGTTGATGACTGTGTGGATCACCTTTGCCACTTGGCCTTGAAGGAGAGAGTTGAGCAGCTTGACCAGCAGCAGCAGGCAGGTGCAGAGGACAGCCATGGAGCCGGCCAGCAGGATCAGGCCCACGCTGAGGTCTGACAGCTCGGTAGACACAAACAGATGCCCGCCTGCAGGGTGACAGGGCCGCAGGGCGATCAGGACATCATCCCACACCCACTCACAGTCACAGTGCGTTAGAGTGGGCGGCGGGCGGATCGGGCCGCGTTTGAACTCACACTTCACCGACGACGAGCCGCCAGCGGCTCCACAGGGCTCAGCGGTCTCATTGTCAGCAGGCTAGAGACAGAGACAAAAAAAAGAGGGGGCAGCCGCAATGTTGTCGGTGGGAGCAGAGCCGGGCTCAGTGACACAGTTGTCTGCGCGTGCAGGAGACGGAGTCATTACCATAATCAGGTCAGTCTGGCACCATTCTTTCACCAGGCTCCTGTTCCTCATGTCCTCATTTCCCATGGCGATCCCTGTGATCACACACTTGTCGAGCTGGGGGTGAGAGGAGAGACAGGTTTCGTCTTATAGGCTCAGTTACATGAGAGGGAGAGCGGAGTCGAGGTATTAAACTTTCAGTGACAACAGGTCGAGGTTTACTCTTTGAGATCAATGCAGCAGCTGGTGTGCTGCAGTCTCCAGCTGTGTGTATCCAGTCATCACTTTGGATGTGCACTTGTGCTGATTGTTTCTTGTTTCTATCCTTTTTCATTTCATATTTTGCACTGCATTTTGCTGTTGCGATGCTCCCACTGTGGGACTAATGACGGATTATCTCATCTTATCTTCATCGTGTCAGACGCAGGCCAAAGTTGCTGCTGTGGGTAAACTTTATCAGTTAATTGATGAAACTAAAGCTCTCCATATGAACTGTCAACATCGTCATCTCGGTCTTGCCTCCGATTTGTGAGTTTTAGCTCACTTTTGTGCCATAATATGGTGCGAAAACTTCCTCTAACAACTGTCTGGGCTTTGAGAGTGCAGCTAACTGCACACACATCTGGCAGATGTAAGAGCTCTCTAACGTATGTTAATGGCCTGCGGGAGGAAATCAGAGGAAACCCACACAGACGCGGGGGAGACTGCCACACGCACTGTCAGTATCCGGCCGGGCTGACCTGGATGATGAGCCTGGTGACTGGCTCGGTGAGCACTTTGAGCAGCTCGGGCGCCTCCTGCCCGGGCCGGAGGCTGAAGCTGGTGACCAGCAGCTGCGACAGCCTGGCCGTGAGGCCGCTCAGCGCCTCCAGGGGCAGCAGAACCAGCACCGACAGCCAGTTGAAGCAGTCGTGGATGGTGGCCCCGGCGAAGGCCCTGCAGAGGGGCACAGCCGTCAGTCACTCGAAGGGATCGCCGGTTAATCTGCTATGGTTTCAGTTTTGAATTCACATGCGAGTTTAATAAATGAAATAACGCGCCATCTGCTTGCCAGCGCTGCTGGAGCCAGCGGGTTGCTGGTGTGGGATCAGTGTGGAGCGCTGCCATCATTGCCACTTTGACCAAAAATGACACCGGGATGGAGGCCGAAGCAAAGAGGCAGCGAGCGGCTGCGAGTGCTTTCTCTTCACCCTCCTCTGCTCTCTGCCCCCACTGTTGTGCTTCTTTCTCGCTCGTCCTCCCATCCATCCAATCCCATCCTGCCTGCTCTTCGGCTCGGCCTCCGCTCCTCTCCTCCTCACTCACCGTTGAAACTCGGTCCTCTCCGCCGCCTGCATCATGGCCACTATGGTGTTGGTGACCGAAGTCCCGATGTTGGAGCCCATGATGATGGGAACAGCCGACCTCACCTCCAGCACTGCAAGACGAGGCATTCCCCTTAACCCTTGATAATCATTGGAAAATTCCTCGTATATATATGCATATGCATAATTCTCAGAAAATTCTGAATGGCTCAATCTGCCTTCATTGTGAACTGCTGTGCAAAACACAGATAATCGCCTTACTTCAATAGAAATGAGAGGTGATTTGCGGTGAGAGGAGGCGTATTTAGCCTCCACTCTCTGTGGGCGGGGTCATTGTTGAGGCCGCCGCTAATGATGATAATGATGACCTAAAGATCACAGGCAAACACACTCTTCTATAGATGCACTTCCATGCCTCTGCATGTCGTTTTCTCTTTGATAATTACCCATTATCTCTCCCCTGGCTGTGATACTGAGAGGGTTTAGAAGCGGAGGCGCAGCTCCTGAATACTGATATCATTTCATTTCATCACTTTAACCTCATAGATGAAAGAGGGGGACCCGAGCCACTGCTAACAACAGACAGGTCCTAACCTCTCCACATAACGGTCTTATGAGGCATTGTGAGCTCTGCAAAGACTGAGTTGGAGGACAATTACAGGTGTGAAATGTTTTGATTCAATTTCCTCTCTCAGATCTCAGTGCGACGCTGAGTGACGCTGAGACGGATGTTATACCTCACCTCAGGACAGGCAGCAAATCTCAGGTCAGTCCGCGTTTGGTAATGAATCATGGAGCCGTTTAATCATTTTAATTCATTTGAAAGGATAGAGCTACCCAGATTTCCAAGTAGTCTTATCACCAAATACATCCAAAAGAGTATTGTCTCTCGTGGGAGAGATGATCATGTCTGTCATTGACCTCTGCTGTTGTCCAAAATATTAGTAAATACACATCAGTGTGCCACATGGCTGCTCTGGCTGACTCCATCCTGACACCATCCAGCTGCTGCTAATATCTCAAAATAATCCCCCACAAGCGATTTCTTTCACTATATTTGGTCAGCTTTTTTTAAAGATGCAAACGTATTGTCCAAGAAATAATGAATGGCTTTGGGGGTGACGATCACTTTCCCTCAGTCCTAAATCTCTGTCTTCTCCTCACATATTTAACCTGATACATGTGCTAAATCGTTCATCAGTACAAAGTAGAAAATTAAGGTGCTGCTTTTGCTGTTTCGTCTATGAGGAAAACAGACTGGAAGACACACAAACCTGTGTTTATAACCACACACTGACAATTAAATGTACTAATTAATTAAATGTGCTGTATTTGTCATTGGCACATACTCCATCGGCGACTTCTGATTGTTGCTCCGTTGCTGTTTTTTTTTCTTTCCAGACAAAATAACAATAATTATGAGGCCTGCCTGTATGCTCGCTTTGTGGCCCTCATGCGTCTGCACAGAGCTGCTGCTGCTGCTCAGGCGCCTACTCACACCCGGAGGCCACGAGGCTGACGACGATGGAGGTGGAGGTGGACGAGCTCTGGACCAGCACGGTCACCAGGATCCCCACCACCAGCCCCGCCACGGGGTTGGACAGCACCGCGCTGTCCTGGAAGATGTCCCCCGCCACTTTACCTGGTTAGATATGCCGCCCACCCACACACACACACACACACACACACACACACAAGGATGGTCTCAGACAAGACGGGGCTGCCGAGAGCAATGTTAAACAAGACTCAAAGTGCTTGTTTCCCCAAATCCACAAAGGTCATCTGACGAGACATGCAGTAAATTATACAGTGCTGCTCTGGAGCAAAGTGCTCTACACTGACTCACTGATTTGTAAAGCATCGAGCGTCTGAGTCACAGTGAAGCCGCTGGGGGTGGCGGGCGCAGTGGGGGGAGTCGCGAGGGTCAGAGTACTTACCCCCTGCTAACTGGAAGGCAGAGCTCAGAGTGTCCAAGGAGCAGACAAAGAGGAAGAGGAGGATGAAGAGAAGGGGGATCTTTGAGAGAATCACAAGGAGCTGCTTGGTCTTGCCCGTATCGGACGCTGTGGTCTGCGGAGAGCTATCTGCTCAAAAAGACGAGACGTGGATGATGTCACAGTGTAGAAATGCATCTCAGGAACACAGCGAGGTGGTCTGCACTGCATCCTTTTCCTTTTTTGGGGGTGATTTCTGTGATTTGGAGAGTGAGCCTCAAATTGTGACTGAGTGACAGCACAACTTTGTCTTTTATATTTTGTCTTTCAATTAAGCCCAAGCTCCAGCCTCTTTTGGTCTTGTTTGCCTTTTCACAGTGATCAGACCTGCTGCTGACCCAGCACACAAATGTGTGCTCTTCTCTCCTTGTACCTGTCTCTTTAGGGTGCTCCCAGAGTGCAGGTGCACCGGAGTGCTGCTTGGTCTCTCTGCAGCAGCTGCTGCTGAGGTCGAGGGTAGAGCCGAGGCCGGACTCCGAGTCTTCCTCCTGCTGGACTGTGGTTTGGGAGGGGAGCGGAGCACTGTTCATAATCAGCCCTGAGATCAAAGAGAGCACACTGAGCTGTTGAAGATCAGTCTATGAAGCATTTTAAAGACAAGCAATTCACACGAATGAGTCACCACTGTAGCTGAGCCCGCCGCTCCGTCCATAGGACACGATGGTTATGGGTCGAGAGGACATGGTGCTTTGAACGCTGCGAGGAGACATGGAGGTAATTAAAATCACAGGATGCCACCAGTGTAGAGTGAACGTGCTTATCAGCCACCTGCCGAGACCGACACGTCAGTGTGTGGGCCCGTCTCCCACCGCCGGCTCGGATCGTCAGACGAGCACTTAGAATCGAGCAAAGTCGGCCCGCATTGTTTGTAATTGGCAGCTGTCTTCGAGTGGGGGTCACGTCGCACACGGCAAACAAATGGAGGCCCCCGTCAGGATCAATGAGCAGCCATCAGCATCTGCGTGCCGTGTCTCCGTTTCCTGCAGCTGCGAGCCGGCTTTTTAAGGAACTCTCCACGGTCTGTAAAGCTGCGGCTGCTCCCGTCAAAGGTTTGTGCCACACTTGGTTTTTAAAGAAAACTTTTGGTTTTTTTTAACCCCCCTTTTCATGTCACAGCCACTTTGCCGTATTCTGGGGACTCCGATGGAGGAGGGGGCGCTAAAGTGTCTCTTAAAAGCAAAGAGGATGGAAGTGAGTTGGGTAATTACAGCAGCTGAAATTACAATAATTACAGCCAGTGCTTCGTCTGTCACTCTGCGCGGCATCCTCCAGCAGGCTGTGATGTGCACAGAGGCTCTATTAGTATATGTACGTCTGGCTCTATGTGGGAGCATGCAAGACAAGTTCCAGAGCTTCCGGCTGATGAGTGTGTGTGTGTGTGTGAACCGAATGCTATCCCATAATCTATCATCTGTCTTACTCCAAGTCAGGATGACTCACACGTATATGTTTAATACTGTTTAATGCTCTACCCAAACCTTTCCCTAACTGTGTTGGACATGGGGCAGAACAATGAAAGCATTAATGCGACATTTAGCGATTGCTGTCAGCGTGTGACGGCCGGCTTGCCAATATTTTGCGAGGCGTATACATTGGCTGTGGCTCCCTCAGCTTCATCTAAAAGACTGGAATTCAATTTGGAATCAATAATTTATTTCCTATAATAACAGAAAGCCACCGCTTTGAAGACCGCAGTTATTTTTTAATGACAATATCACTTATCTCACATGTGTGACTCTGCCGTGAAGTAATGAAGCAGATATATCTTACCTTGCCTGGGATGGTCTCAGGTGTGGTGTGAGAGTCCCGGGGATGGACAGCGTCAAATTGAAGTGTAAATCATCCTTAAATAAGGCAGCAGGGCTGTAGGTGTCTGGAGGAACACCTCAGCTCTTGTTCATTAACTTGCCTCCATCGTCAGTGACCTCATCAATCAATCAGTAACACAAAGCTTTAACTTAATGATGCATGAGCACGTTGGGTATTAGGTGATGAACAGTGTTTGTTCGAGCACCTATTTTTCACTTGATTTAGGGCCCAGATAAGGATTCCGGGTTGAAGTGGAGGATTTGCTGTGATTGAGGCCTGTCGTTTGAGGATCTCGTGTGTAAGAGCAGTGGAAGCCTGACATCTAGTGGCCAGAAGAAAAGCAGCAACTGTCCCGTGTGGCTTTTTTCATCACTTACTGGCAGCTGGGCCAAGATTAAGGTCTTTTTTTAAAAGATCATATCTTGCCCGAGATAAGTCGGTGAGAGAATTCCAAACACGTACAGTTCAATCAATTGCAAAACGTTCGGCTACTTGGGTGAATTTCCCAGGACTCTAAATCAAGCATTTTGTGCTTGGAAGGGAACCAGAGATCCTCTCAACACACACGTATACACAATTTCCTGCACACCTCACTACCCACAGGCCATGTTGTCCTCGCCGCGGGAGGATGAGAGCGGCGATGCTCCGGCCAGCAGGGTAATTGTTAATAATTAGTCTAGCTCCAGTTCTGTCCTATCAGCAGTGCTCTCAACCAGATCTGCCAAAGCTGCTGACCTCAGACTTGCATCCACGAGCTCAGAGGAGCAGAACTCAATAACCTCCCGAACAGAGTTGTTACTTTCCAAACTGCTCCGAGTGCCGGGGGAGAGATAACCGCTCTGTTGTTGTTGTTGTTGTTGTCGATGCTGTTGTTTACAGACAGCTGGGCTGCAGCCCGGGCTGCTGCAGCGGAGAGGACAGCAGGCCTTGAAAATCTGCTGCAGTGGTACCAAGAAGCAGCGACGTGGACACGCATAGGAGATCACTTTGGGGAACGTGGCTAAATGTCTGGCTCGATTCCAGAGCTCTTTGATAAAAATAACGAGGCTGTACAGTATGATGCCGCTAATCTGCTCTCCAGATGTGCAAGTTGCTGAGAGGTCGCCGCTACCGTTCAGCCGAGGGATAAACCAAACAGAGGTCACTGGGTCACAGCACAACACACCTGCCAAACAGTGAGGCATGCGCTGTCCGCTCCTCACACAGCCCTGTGATCCTGTTAATCTTAAACGGAGGCATAGAACATAACGTGTACGGGAATAAGGGGAATCACAGAAACCTGTATGACAACAATACAAGGAAAGACGTCTCACATTTCTGTGATTTCCAGCAAAGATTTTCTCAAAGCTGAACCCTTGAGTAACCCATTTAGCTGAAAATGTGTTGATGAGGTATTCATTTTCTGGAAAGGCACTCCTATCAGTGAACCTATCTAGACTTTTGGAGCCTCTCAGATAAGAGGACGCATGTAAAAGCGCAACTTCAGATCAAGCATAAGTTTGATAAACTGGCACGACAGAGGCAGAGGAAAACAACAATCAAGATACGCATGCAAAGCAGGGTATCGTTGCACGCTTGTATTTGATAGCCAACTTGGTGAGACCGTTGAAGGCTAGTGTGGATGAGGTGGTGCACACTATTGCTCTCAACAGTTCAAATGTCATGACATATTTTATTCCACTCCAATCCCATCTTCAGTGGGAACTGTTTCCTTTCACTGGTTAAATTGGAAATTGTCCAGACTGAGCCCAACCTGGCCCTATACGTGCACACCTGGCCAGCAGGTTCACCAGGTGACCAGCTATTTGGTAACCTTTCCAGGGGCCAACACAATAACACAGCTCCTAGGAATCACTGTGTTTCTCAACTCTGCTCATTTTTCAGGGCACATCTTACGTTGGTAAATAATAATGTTGGTAATATTGACAGATGAGCTCTGAATAGTTCATCTACTGCCAGAGACAGATTCATACAACAGCATCACTTTATTGTCGATACACATTCAGTTAGGTAGGCGTATGACACTCACAGTACAATGAAACGGCCTCATCACAGGGGTCCTTTTGTTTGAAGGCGAACCAAGTTTGTTCAGTTTTACTTTTTCCAAAACAGTTTCCTGTCATCCACCATTTCTTTTCTTTTTTTGCACGGTTTAGTACTTAGTTTATAAGTTTACTTTTATGACTTCACGTTTTCTATGTTTCCCTGTGTACATATGTACAGTTTTATGCATGTTGCATTTTATGACTATGTCCTATCAGTCCATCTAGCTGTTACTTAAGTTCCTCTGTGGAGGAAGTGGGTACATCGGAGCCATCAGGACACTCCTGAAAAACAGCAAAAAAAAGGAGAAGGATGAAGAAATCAATGCAGAGTGGTTTCACAAAATAGTCCTCAAAAACTGCCAAACAGAAACCAGTTGTGTACAGCACACAGTCTTGTCTGTCAGCTATTGTCACAGTCTTAAAATAGAAGGAGACGCATGTACAGCTCACCTTCACCTTGTCCAGCTCCGGTCGTCCTGGGAGTGATTTTTGTGAGGAAAAGGCCTGTGAGGTGAGACAGGGAAGTCACACCTGGTCTGGTAAGTATGAGGTGGAAACAGCGGGGAGTGCTACTCACCTTCTTTGTCTGTTGCATCTCCTCAGTGGATTTGGACCTGTTCTTCATGTGCTTCTGGGGAGAGGTGGTGGTGGAACACTGGAAGAGAGCAATAGGCCAAGCATTAGATGTCAAAAGCATGATTATTATGTGATAAAAGTGTCAGGTTGTCACACACACCTCATTTGCCTTCTGTTCCATGGCTCAGGTGGAGATGTGACCACAGCGATCAGAGCTGATGTGGGATTAGAACGCAGTCAAACTTTTTGGAATAGGGCGACTGCATAACAATGGGAGAGAGAGAGAGAGAGAGAGAGAGAGAGAGAGAGAGAGAGAGAGAGAGAGTTACTTAAAGCTCGTAATATGTTCTTGAATGCAGCATTCACAGCTACTTCAGACAGATAGGACAGGACAACTGACAGATCTGCAGTTACCAACTTTTTTCACTAGGTGGCAGCGATGACTCAGGGAGCCACCACCTGATCTAAGTGGTTTTTTTTTTCCTGGGTAATTTTCCTCATGGGCTTTAACCTGCAGTTTGGTGCTAATTGTCACACTGGGATGTACACAGTGCTCCCTTAATTACTGCTCTCTTTGATTTGTAAGGGCAGCTGGGAAAACACCTGTATGGAGTCACTTGGAGACTCCAGGACTTGTTCTTTTCAACCCCATCACAGAGATGAGAGCTGGGCTTGATGATAACCCGTTATTCTTTACGTCAAGATCTTGTCAAATGTTAACACCTTTGCATTTGGATGTTATGGAATCAATGTGAGCAATGGAGATGCTCCACAGTTTGTCTGCCTGCAGGTTCCAGGGGAGAGAACTCTTTCGAAGGAAAGAAAAACAATGTCTACCCAAGTGAAAGGCCACAGTGAAGAGCAGCAGACAGTCACAGCTGGATGCACAGCTGGCGTCTGGAGCCCCAGTGGCTGGGGACAAAACACCTCTGGGTCTGGTTCAATTCGCATCAGACACGTTTTTTCATTCTCCAAATATCTCTGAGCTGCCTGTCGGTGCCAGCCGCCGCCTGACATCTGACCAGATCAAAACGCTTCCTGACATCTCACAGTGAATGGGTGTAGCACTGGTTTCCTGTTCTGCAAGGCTTTTAAAGGGTAGAGATGCACATGAGACTCAAGTGGCAGAACAATTGTAGCCTGCAGCTCAGACAACAGGGGCACGGTGATCAGAAAGTGGACGGCTTGAGCCGGCGTGTGAATGGCATCGCAGCCTCCACACCTCTGCACCAGAGTGTGTGTGCGTGAATGGGTTAATGCTGCCTTGTGCTGGCGTGAGTTCATAAATGTTCATACATTTCTAAAATCTTAGGCAACAGAGTAAACAAACCATTCGGTTGTGCTGATCTGGCTTTATTTGATGCATTACATTTCCAGACACTAATTCAATATCTCTTTGGCAATATGTGTTTGGTTCTTAATAACCCAACAGCAAAGTCTGGTTGATACAAAGTTGGCTTTGTATCTCTTCTGTGGCATTAATATTTAAGACAAATCTTCCTTGTATAATTGAGTGAGAGTTAAAATAAAAAAACACCACAGCTTATCAGTGATGACTGTGTGGGTGTGGTTTCCTCAGAATTGACCGACGCTGACAACACACATCTTAATGCAGTATTGATTCAGATGTTGCTCATGTCTGATTCGTGTACAGGAAATATGGCATCGTGTCTGCTGTACTGAGCTCCACCCACTGTGACCAAAAAGGTGAAAAAAAAGAAAAAAAAAAGAGGAACATTATACATTTTTTATGACCCCATGGAGCAGTTAAAACCTGATTGATAAAATACATTTGCGGGGCCTTTTAAGGCAAACAAGCTGAGTCACCCTATGCATTGTATTATGGATGAGTTCCTCCCCGATTTCTGCCGTTTTGACCCTCGTGCCGGTGGGTTGATCGGCCTGCTGCTCGGCAGGACGCGCTCGGCCCGGGGCTCATGAAGAATGAATGGGGGGGGGCTGATCCAGGGGAGGCTGCCCACTCACGGCGACGACTGACGTGAGCAGGCACGCCAGCGCCACAGTGGCACTGCTGCAGGGAAGTCTATCAGAGTCCCACGTGGACTGGAACATACCGGAACATACCAGATACTCAACAAGGCCTGGCCTGTGATCTGAACCAGAGGAGACGGCCCGGCGGGGTGCGCTCAACTCGCCCCTTCTCCATCAGGCCTGTTGTACGCATAGACGTTGGCTCAGCTGGAGGACCCAGGGTTACACAAGCACTTACTCTGAGATGTGCATTACGGCCTTTTGAGAGTAATCTCAGCCTTGATGGAGGGGCAGGCATTCACAGAGTCCTGAGTGCTCTCTCGAACCAGCTCGGTGAGGGAAATGACCCAAATGAGAATGATTTGACTGCCCCCCCTCACCCGGCCTCTCCCCCATGCTTTCCCCCGTCACTCCCTGTCCGTCTTTGGTGAGACGAGGGATGCCTCATTTGACAGGGTTGGAGGCTAAGACCAAGGCGGCTGGAAGCGCGTCTCCTTTGTCGAGCCGAGGTAGAAAACGCCACTTCTCCAACGATTAACTCCACATGAGCAGGCTAACAACAGGCAAGGTGACACATCCCGAAAAACACGGCTCCTCTTTGTGGCGGACGCACAAAAAGTGGGCGCACGCACAAAAGCGCCGAATGCTCATACATTATTCCATGGCGGTGAGCACAGAGGCTCACACAAAAGCAACACGGGGTCTTAAAAGCTACTCAAGAAGTCTTTCTGCAAGGATGGGCAAATAGAATATTTTGCCTTGCAGTCCTTTCCACCGTACTTCTCCTTTTACCACTGCAACAGAGACACTGCAGGAGGAAAGGGAGGTAAGGAGGTACAATAAGAGCGCTCAGCTTTTATGGTGGGTAACAAAATGCAGACGTGAGCGCAGGCATTGCATAAGGGGAAAATCTGTTCTGAAGATTTGAATCCATAATTAAGGCCAATCTGGCCCAGCTCAAATCTTTGGAAGTTGGGTCGACACTAATTAACTCGCCGGCTGAGAAGCGCAGCACGATGAGAACTTCTTAACCTTCATTTTCGGCGCACGAAGAAGATTTTCACAAGGACGGAGAAGATAAAAAGAGCAGGACAGTCGAGTTGCGTCTACATCATGGCTCCTGCTGTTTTCTTGAACTTTGGCACAGAGTAAAGGTCCGCCTGTCCGCCAAATGGCGACCCGCTGAAGACCCACTGCTCACTCATTCCTTCATTTGCTCAACATCCCCACAGCTGTGAGCTGGGTGACAAACCAGACTTCATCTTTTACACTCTCCATGATTCATGCCGGGAGATAAAACTGAAGCCTGGCCCGACTCTGCCCCCTCACCACATCTGTGCCGTAGAAAACGTGAATCAGGTGAAATGACCTGCTGGGGATCCTGCCGCTTGTGCAGCTCGAGGAGCAGCCAGGTAAACACATGGGCTGCACCAGCTACTGGGCAGAGAGCACGTAAAGACGTCTCACCGTGACAAGGACATAATGTCCTGTAATTGATGATGATGATGGGGCTGTCTGTTCTGCCTCGCTCAGGTGTGACAGACATGCACACCAACCACTGCTCCCCCTCCCAGCTGGATGTGTTCAGTCAGCGGTCGACCAGCACAGCCCGGATCACAGCTCCACTATGTGTGTGTGTGTCTCACCTGATAACTATCTGTATCCTGTTCTTTTTTTTTTCTTTTTTTAAGCCACACGAATCACACAGCGAGTCCTCCCAGAAGCTTTTAATGCACAGTAATGTGCATAAATTGATCTGATGGATGGGTGTTGTTTTACACCACTTATGTATTCCTCTGCAAGACTCTGAAAGGCACAGTGAGCACCTTTCAGAGCTCACATTAGCAGAGGGCTGACTTCAGAGAGTGAGCACTTCCATGTTAACCATCCCAGTGTAAAACAGACAGCCCGCTGAATGACAAATTGAGGGATGGGAGAAAGCCTGGATGCGGTCGACATGAATGAAATTGTTTTCCTTTGCATGAGATGAGGAGATTGGGTGAAGACGGCACAAGACAAGCGCAGTGAGTGGCAGCCGGGAGGACAGAACGAATGATAGGAGTGACAGAGACAAGGAGCAGGTAAAAGCACATCTAGAGGTAGAGCAGGCACAGCAAAACGCGGCAAATGACAGAGATTAGGGGAAACGCCAGGAGAAACATCCAGACACTCACCTCCTCTCCTCCCTTCTTCCCTCTCTCTCTCTCTTTCTCTCAGTACAGACGTGTGGCGGGGTAGACGACACTCCTCATCTCACTGCTGCCGCGATGGAGTCTGTGAGAGCACACCCCTCTCTGGCCATTCATAGCTCCGCCGACGCACCACTCACGCATGCTGCGCGTGCACACACACATGCACACACACACACGCACACACATGCACACACACACAGAGCCAGGTGGGCCAGTCATGGTTATATACGATAATTTGTTATGCCTGGCAGGCAAACTGGGATCATATGGTGCACATTAATGCTTTGTCAGTGCTCTGATCTTTGATGGCTCTGGTAGCAACATGCACATGTACGAGGTGCTGACATGGGGCGAGGTGGGTGACAGAGATGCTTTCCAAACCTCACACATGCAGGAAGACGAGCACAATGCTGACATCATCCATGTGGATGACTCATCTGATTTGTTTTGTAACCCATACAATAGCCAAATACGCCCCATAACGGTCTCGCCATGCGCCTCAAGTGGGAAACACCTTCCAGCAACAAGTCTGTTGAGGGGATGGAGCCAGTCATTGGTCGGGAGCCGTGCACGAGGAGCCAATGGCAGGTCCGTGGCGGTCCGGCGTCACTGTGCAAAGATGACATCATTACATGATGGCATTTTTTTGGAGGGAGGCTCTACAATTAGGAGATGCGGGGAGGAGATAATGTAATCAAAGCGCGTTACAACTGCCGCCCACACAGACAGATCTGCTTTACACGGAGTGAGTCATGCAGCCGGTCTGCTGGGGCAGCGGGGTCCAGCCACATTCAAAACCAAATCACGTAGCATTTGTCAAACCAGAAACTGACCCCAGTGAGTCATCTGTAGACCTCCTCAGCGAAGGCTAAAACTGCAACCTGACGTGCGTCTCTCCAGTGACAAATACAGACAGCGAGAAGCTCTTCTCATGGTAAAATACTTTAATTCTTTGCTTACACCCTCTGGAATACTTCTCTTGATCACATCGAAATCGCTCAGCAATGTCACATGACTGATCCATGATCTGGACCGTCAGATTTGTCCCGAGTCGACAGGAACACAGGGCCGGACCGGGGCCTCTGAAAGTGCCATCACAGCAAACAAACTGCACTTAAGTACTGCAAACACACATTTGAAACTTAAAAAGCAAGCACACAAAATTGAAATTAGTCATTTAAAATAATAAAAACTCATCTTGGTAAAAAAAATATATCTATACTCCATGTTAATTCACAGAAAGCAAAGAAACAATCGTGCAACACACTTGAAGCCCCCGTCCGGCCAGCTCTGTGGACAAACATCTTTTTTTCTTTAGAGTTCAATGAAAAGCAACGCGATCTTGAGGATAATTAGGGCAACATGAGCCAAAAACTGTACAGCACCAAACATCAAGGATGGAGAAAGCAAACACACTGGCTTGAGGCAGAAACATTGAGCCAAAACTTCTTTTGAAACATTTCCGTACACATTAAACAGTTCATAGCAAACATTTCTCTCATTAAGACGTGTAGTGTTTTCAAAGGACACTATCAATGCTTGCCTGATCTTCTCCTTTACATATTGCCTCAAGCGGCCAATTACCAGCAGCACTGATGGTATAATGCTGCTGTCTGAGCTTATTTGTATTTTTAAAAAATATTAAAAAGTGCTTCATTTTTTACTGAAAATTAGTTTCCGTCTTGGATGTGACAGGCCAACATGGTGTGACGAGATGTTCGATGTAGCCGTAGATCAACATCACCATCCATCATCCCCCACACACACACACAGTCTTTCAAACTGCTGTTTCCCTCAAGTCTTTGGCTTCAGACTGAGCAGAGTCGGAGGGTTTCTCGGCTGCGGCGGCTGAACCCGGGGTCGATGGCGTCTTCTCTTCTCTGGAGTCTGCCGTGGAGGCGCTGGTTGTGCTGGTCTCCTCCGGCTCTGGGACGTGGTCCTGGTTCAGGGACAGCTGCAGGAACAGTGGGACCTCCAGCTGCTCCTTGGTCAAAAGGCCCCGCTGGTCATCGACCCTGCTGCACTGAGCCCTTGACAGCATGTCCAGAAGCCCTGGCGCACATGTACACGCACACACAAACACGGCCTCATGCTAATCCTGGCATTTGTTTCAGACGAATAAATCATATTATGCTGCTCTCAGGCTGCCTAGGCTTTATGCATCTGCTTGTTAAGATGACTGTTAAGCAACAGAAGTTTAAGCAAGAAGAAAAATGCCTGATAACAATGGCTGACTCAGACTGTAGGTGGATTGGGCAACAAACTGCTCATTGTATGAATTTTTACAAGGCAGTGCACTGTCACAGTGTGCACTGTAATATAGCAAATATGTGACTGATAGTTGACCTTAACAGACAACAGTAGCTGATAGACACGTCCCACCTCTACGTACCCTCATTAAGACTTTTAGACTATTTCTAACTTACTTTTCTTCTGCTGTAATAGATAGTGAGTACATTTGAACATGCCCTGTAGTCAGGTTAAAGTGAGGTGCCCTATAGACTAAGAATTGCAGGCATCTTCCTCTAAGTGATGTGGGAATATCTGGTGGCTGCCAAATTTCCTCATCAAAATGTCTCACAGTCCACCATACCACCCATAGATGCTGCTGAGGTGTCCTACCATCCATGTCGCGGTTCTTACTGGGCTTGGGTTGAGTCTTGGCTCTGTCCGTCTGCGGCGATGACCGGGGCTCAGGACCCCCTGCAGTCCCTGCTCCTGTCTGGGACCAACACAGATCCACATATCGTCAATGCAAGCTCTGCATAAGCTGCTCACCAGAGGACTAAATGTGGAAGTGTTCTGACCCGGGGTTTTGATGCAACCAGGCTTCAGATAAAAACTCTCCTACGCTCTCCTTAACGCAATCCAGTTATTTGTTGCATAGCAAAATATTCTGACAAAAGACAGTGACTAATGGTAATGATCTCCATACTCTACTATCTATTCAAAAAAAGTCAAATGTATCATAATCCTGTAAAGAGTCCAAATTGACTTGAGATAAATAAGTCAATGATTCACAGAGAATGTCTGACCATATATCAGTATAAACTTCAATATAAGGGCACTAGGACGTTTGCATAATGCTTGGTGGCCTGTGAACAGTGGCTCACCTGTGCAGCTGCCGTGGTAACACTGGTCCTGGAGATGTCTCTTCCTGCTCAAAGCAAACACAGACGCAAATCAGCTCGGGACCGTGAACTGGCCACCAGGGCACATGTAGGCTGCGCCGACGAGGCTGCAGCGCGACCCGTTTTTATTGCATCTCAGCGTCAGCCACATAAAACATCCCGGACGGGAGCGGCGCTGCCGGGATGCAGCCACAGCGATCGGCTCTGTCTCCCACTCTGTGAATGCACCGTGCCGAGGGGGCGGGCCAGCGCTGATCCAGAGTGATGGTGGTTCTGGTCTCTCAGCAGTCGGGAAACGGGGTGAGTGAACACGGCACTCAACAAAGCAAATGGACTCGGACGTTTTGACCCCACAGAAAAATAAAGAATAAAGCACGCAGAGAGCAACACACACACAGATCAGAGGAAGGAAATGTGAACACGCAGACGGTGACACAGAAAAAACCAGGGCACTGAGGTCGACAGTGAAAAGACAGAAATGCAGAAACACTTTGCAAGAGCCATTAAGAGATGACCGAAATGATAAGCAGGCAGAGACAGAGTTCAGGCAGCGCTACAGATGAATCACACACTCCGTCAACAGCTAAATACGCTTGATGGACCTCGGCTCGTTCCTTCAATTTCTCATGCCTTGGCTGCTTGGATCTGAGAGAAGCACCGTGACTAGAACCTAATCGATGTAAAACGGACGTTTCTTTGGTTTGTTAAAAAGAAGAAAAAAAACAGTGGTTTTATTCACCTTTGGATTTGTCGAGCCGTAGCGTTTTATTGGCCAGTTTGAACACGGTGTTGGTCATGCTCACGGGCTCGTTGCTCCCGACCTAAAAGGCACATGGAGGGAAAACGTGAAACTCCAGTCGGACAGATGCTAACAGGCGGGTGAGACACCGCTACTCGCAGACACTTCAGACAAAAACGGGGTCGCACGTTCACATCTTCAGAGGTGGCATTTACATTTCAGATTTGACATTCAAATCAGGATGCTTGCCTGACGCATAAACTGTTGCCAAGTAACGGCTGCTGCAGAAAAGAGGAATCTGCGTTTTCCACCATTTTTACTCCGCTCTGTAATGCGGAGGTGTGCTGGGGCCCATCACGCCCTGGACACGTCTCCAGTCCATCACAGCACACACCTAGGGGCAATTTAGTGTCTCCAGCTGACCTAAACACGCATGTACCTGGACTGTGCTATGTGGTATGAGGATTAGGAGAAAACCCACCCGACATGGGGAGAACATGCAAGCACCTCAGAGAAATGACCTCATTCTGACTTAAAGGACAGCACTGTCCTCTTATCTACCACGCTGACCCACATGGAATGAAGAGATAACTTAAATGAAGTAAAATATTGTGTTTGTGCTGTGTTCAATCCAGCACGTACCGAAAAGGAATGGTGAATTATTCCAGTTGCATGCTTGGCATGGCATCTACATCGAATGCACAATGGGACTGTGGACCCGCCCACTCACCATGGTGACCACGGCCTCTTGCTGCTTGATGTGGTGTTTCTGCAGCACGGCAGAGAGGGCGTCCTGCAGCGTCTTGCTGGACTTCACCATGATCCCCACTGTCTTCCCGGTGAAGGCGATCTCCAGCCTGAAACAATGCGCACGCATTTCAACCGTCTCTTTCACAAGCACGCGGCATTTTAAGCGGCGAGTCACTCAACGGGCTGTAGTAACAGAGGGGAAGAAATCTCCCAGCTGGTGAAATTCAAGCAGGAAATTCACATTTCAGCGTCTGATGTAAATGTCGACCAAAATGATCACAGAGGCGGGAGCCAGCCTCGCCCTCTCGCTCGAACACTGGTGTTCACACCAGGACTTCCCTCTCAACGTGGCGAGAAGCAGCATGCTGTAGTGGGGAGGTGGGTGTGAAAGCCTGCCAGGGTGACAGAGACCGGAAAAAAAAAGAGAGAAAGAAAAGGAAGGAAGAGACACTCACGCGAACGTCACCCTGAGCTCCAGGGAGACCTGCTGATCTCTCAGCACGGAGCAGTCCTGGTCCAGCGACAGGGGTTGCTGTGGGAGAGGGGAGAGCAATTAAAAGCCAGTTTTCAACAGACGTGAGCATCCATGGGGGGTGGGGTGGGGGTGTGGGGGGGCGCTTGAAAGCAACTTTCGCAAAAGCTTCAACCATGAAAAGAGGGAGTGAGAGGCTGAGAGGATGTCAGAACAGGAAGAGGGTAGTCATCGCTGTCACAGCGCCTGTTGCGAAACAGGCCGGCGGCGTCCCCGTGCGGCCCAAGCAGCCCCGAGCGCTCACCTTGTCCTTGCCGTGGAGGTAGATGATGACGTCCTTCAGCGGGAAGCCCCTCTTCTCACACAGGCTGGCCAGCATGTCTTTGATGGGCAGGCCGTTGCGCGTGGGGGCCAGGGAGGCGCTGCCGTCGGGCAGGTAGACGCAGCAGTAGCCCCCCTCCACGCCTAACCGAGGACCCCCAACCTGCTCCAGAGGACGGGTGTTACCACGGCCAAGTTCGAGGAATTTGAGGGTGTTTTTTGAGAAATGGAGGAAAAATTCTCTCTGGCTCTCAGAGGTGAATATTTGAGTGTGGGGACAAAAACAATTTCCAGATTTTGCCTCATTTTATGATCAAAACAACTGCAAATAACTAAATAATCGAGACAGCAATCAACAGATTTAAGGGTTGATTCTCTCTCTACGCTGTGTGATCTGTGACCTCGGAGACATTCCTCTCTGGGATCGTTTCGTTGCACTGACCTCTAGCTGCCTGTAGAGAGCGCCAAGCTCCACGCTGCTGCTCGACTTGACCGTCGGATGTAGCTCCTTCTGCAACGCCAAACCAGGGATCTTGGATGCATCTATTGACACGAGTGTGGGGGGGGGTGAGACACTGTGAGAACACAGGATGATGTCACAGGATGTCCACTGGTGGTGGCACGAGTTGAGTCATCTGACGGACCGTACCTCCCCAGGATCCTCTTTTCTGGTGCTGCTTCTCCGAGGCGCTCTTACCGCCCAGCAGGTTGTTAGAGTTTGACGTCTTGCTCTGTTTGACACGGGGATTAACACAAGAGTCACTCACCTTTTCACCCCCACCCCCATGCTTTCAGTCCACCCCCATCCTCCCCTCGTCACTTCACCTTCTTGTCGCTGAACGAGGTGCTTCTGGGGGCCACCTCCTCCCAGGATCCCATCTGGCCCGGCTTGGGCAGAGGTTTCCCCTCGACGCTGGCCAGCGTGCAGCTCTGGTAGAGCGGCGAGCGCACAAAGCGCCGGTAGCTGTCCATCTTCATCAGTTTGAATATCTGGGCACACAGCAGGGAGCGGAGAACGGTCAAGCGGAGCACAGTGCCAAGCAGTGGAACATGCGGCTGAGCTGGGAGGTGGGGGATGGCGTCGCACCTGTGCCTGGGCCTTGTTGAACATGTCGGGCGTGGGCTGCTCCAGGTCCTTCTCCTCCGTCTTGGCCGTGTCGTCGATGTTGACGCAGTGCGGAGCGCTGTCCAACAGGTAGTTGACGTAGATGAAGCGGGCGGCCGCTTTCAGCTGGGGACACAACAGCTCCATGAGACCTGCTCAGCCGATCGCATTAAGACCCGATACACACCAAGGCACGGCCCGACTTTCATCTGATTAGCCGAATATATAGACTCTGTTCATAAAGGCGATTCATTTGACTGAGGCCACAGAAACAAAGCCGTCTCAACAGTCCCTGCTTTCAACCAACAGAACCCATTCTACCCAGCAATACTTCTAAAATAGATGTGAACTTATTTACTTGAAGATACTGTGTAAAAGAAGTGAATGTCTCGAAACAGGATCTGTCACAGAGGTCTGATTAATGGAGCACCTTTCTGCTTAACAGCTACACGGGCTCCCACAAACACAGTCTGTGTAAACAAAACCATTCCTCAAGCAGTAGAAAACACACCCTCGGCTGATGAATGAATGACAGGTCAAATGATTCATTCAGCAAACGGGTAAAAAGTACAAACCTACCTCATCCAAGGATGTGGCTGGGATTTTCCTGAACTTTTCACACGCCTGCCAGAATAAAATATTCTCGGCACTCACCTCGGACTTGAGGAAAGCCTGCGGAGAGACGAGCGCCGTTTAAGCCTTTCCCCTACTTAAGGGACGGCGTTGAGCAATGTGTTCGAGCGAGGTTGAAAAAGAGTCAAAAGAAAATGAGCGCGTCTCTCACCGTGAAGTAGTACACGCCGCAGGGGTCCTCCAACAGCTTCTCGAACGAGACGGCCCAGCTGAGCACAGTGTTGGCCGGGGCGGCCTCCCCGCCCGGAGTCCCCGGAAGGCTGGAGCTGCTGCCTCCACAGCCCCGCGCCGACATGTTCAGCTCTACGGCACATCCCCACACAAACACACCCATTTATCAGCACAGAGAAGCATGACGGAGGAGGGCACCGAGTCAGGTCGCACGTCGTGCACAGACATGTTGCGAGTTTGTGGGGAAGTCGGTTGCTCACGCTTACCTCCGTCCGACACAGCCTGGATCTGTGAACACAGACAGGGAGGCAGATATAATATGCAGTGAACCCAAAAACAAAACATCTAATCAGAGAGTCTTTCTTCAGGGTGGCACAGACGGCCTGAATAGACAGCCTAAGCAAGGACATGTAATGTGAACAATGCAGATTACAATGTAGATGAAAGTTTCTCTTGGAGTTCTATTCAAGTTAATATTTTCAGTCTATTTATCCATTTAGGTTATTGAATATGGTGAGAAAGTCACATGAAGATGTATCCAACACCCCAAAACAAAAGACAAAGCGAGACTGGCTGCAATGTGGGGATTTTCAGGCCATTTGATACAGCAGCAGATTCACTTGGTATCTTACACAATCTATTTAATATAGCGCTAGATGTATATATACTCAAACGGTGCAGAGGCAACATTTAGGAAGTGAGACGTGAGCAGCAGCTGCATGCCTTTTGCTTTTTGTTTTTTTCGCTCTGTGACAATGCGGTGCAATCAGTTGAGGCTGTTTTCACAGGAAGTGGTTGTGACACATAACAGTGGCTCTCATTCAGCTTTCAGAGCAAAACTTCACCTCTTCCATTATTCTGGGCTGACATCTGAATAGCAGCGCTCCAGCTAGAGCGGCGGTATGAACATGAGCGCGCCTGCCTGACGACCTGTGAGCTGCAGTTTTACACTGGCTGTGGAGTTTAGAAATGGACCTGAAAGTAACGCCGTCACCATTAGCACTGGTAGAATTAGGGAAACTACATTGAACATTGAGAGGAAGTTCATAATGAAAGGCAAAGAGAATAATCCACTTTTAACCCAACATAATCACTTCATCCACGGCTGTTTTTGCCTTTATGCTGCCATTTGCTTTTAATCATTGCACCTTTTGTTCAATTTCCTCTGAAGTGAAGTTGTTTCTGTGCTTGGCATTCAAACATGGTCACTCAGGCAACACACAGCTTTCTTGACTGTAGGAACCAGAGAGCAACCATGCTGATCACTCTGACCACAGTGTTGCAGCTAATTCCTTCAACAGGCAGCCAGAGAACGAGACTGGAGATCTGCCTCGGTGCGAGTTTAGAGAAGTGTCTTCGGCATTCTGCTCTTGTCAACAAGCTCAAAGATGACAGCTCTTGGCAACTGATAAACCTTGCCCATATAAGGACGATAAGGGCTGGTTGTTTCTGCAGGTGTGAGCTCCGCTGCAGCTCCACCTCTTTGACTTTTCTTTGGCTGCGCTCCTCAAGTTTGTGGCTCCAAAGACCTGCATAAATACATATGTTCAGCAAAATGTGCTTCACTGTATTCTGCGAACTGTACTGAAAGGATTGGGATGAGAAAGGCCACAATTATTGGGACTCGTCCAATCACACACCACCAAATAGCCACCAAACTGTGCACTTCTTGAAATAAACATTGCCTTATAAAGGCAGGTACTCTCAGTCACTGCAAAAGACGTCTTTTTATAAACTTTTCACACCCCCAGCAGAGCTGACTCAAGTCAAGAATTGCAACGGTCTCGCACTGAGCTCACCAAAGCCAACTCTGCCTACACAGGACAGATTGGCAAACGGGCATGGCTCACTTTCCACTTCTGACTCAAGCATGCCCGCTCTGTTTTTACCAACTGCGACCACACAGCCCGACTGGCCCTGGCACTGCCGAGGAGTCAGGACAGATGATACAAGGAGACACAAGGAGCTGCTCCGCCAGACTCTCAGCATTCCCGTTTACATGTCAAATCATTGTGAGCGGATAGAAGAGCTGACTGCTTTCAAATTCAAATCCAAGGACACAAGTGACGAGAGATCTCGACCACACAGCACACTGGACTCGGACATATTTCTAAGTGCGCTTGTGAAAGCATACGTTCAGAATATTCACTAAGGGTCCAAACACTGCAGTTTAACCAAAGCCCAAACCAACAAAAGTGTCACCGACTCACCATGTGCCCCACAGGAATCCCTAGTGAATTGCAGTTCTTTGCCATTGTGGCCCAGAACCCAGACTACAGTCTCAACTGTTGATGCGATGTGAGCGCTGTCAGGGGACGCGGTTAAGTGCTCCACCCAAACATGATGCACACATTTCATACACACAGACAAAAACCCTCTTGACTCGGGTCCTCCTGTCATTTCCTGCCTGGAAGGGAAGTCTTGCCATAGCAACAAGCCGCAAAAGAGGAAGTATGGTTACCGTACTATGATCAAACTGCTGTCAGCCTACGTCTTGAGAAACACTGTGATGTGGGGACAGAGACAGGACGAATGCACTCAGTGTACAAGTGTGTGTGTGTGTGTGTGTGTGTGTGTGTGTGTGTGTGTTTGTTACTCTGTGCGTAAGCATATCCAGCTGACATCCCTTGTGGGTTTGGCAGCACGCCTCACACTCTATTTTACAGTCCTCGGAAGTTTTCTTCAACTCAGAGCAGATAAGAAAAATGCCCCTTTCTGATATTTACCGAGATAAAAATGAGAAACCTTCCTTACACTACAGTGATAACACACATTATGAAACAAGTCACTACACCAGTCATTTCTCAGTATACATCTCTCAGGGGGAGAGATGTACCCCCCACACAAACACACGTAAAACAAAAAACGGAGCCTGTTAATGTATCATCTCACTTCAAATTGTTAGAATAAGAAAGTCTGTGGCTTAATCCCAGAAGAGTCTTCAAACAAGTTGCTGAACCCCAAAACCACCCCTGATGCTTTGTCATCAGAGTGAATGGTTGAAGTTTGGTTAAGCAGGTGAACCATATAAGGTAACCCCCGCCACCAGTGTATGAATAGCTGTGAATGAGTCGGTGTCTGTGAAAAACAATCTGAGCGGTCATTAAGACAAGAAAATTAATGTAATAACATAAAAAACAATAAATGAAACAATACAGATAAACTTGTGAGTATGTTTTCACTGGTGCACTCGGGTTAAGAGGTTGTGCACTCTGAGGGGCTCGTTGCAAACAGTGACCAAATCGACGCAGTTGCAGGGACACCACACGCAACAATTGGCAAGCGGTTGAACCGGGACGTCATACCTTGCTGTCCGCCATGAGCCCGGTCGTCATCGTGCCGCGTTTGTCATACTTCCTGAACTGTTTCTGCGCTCCTAGTTTGACCAGGTGGGAGAGCTTGCGATAGAGTCCTTTGAGAGCGACCATCTTCAGACAAACCTGCAGCCCCCGGCCTGATTCTTACCTGTCCTAGTGCGCTGCTGGGTCCGCGCATGCGCACAGCCGGTGAAGCGCACCTGTTTCACTGGTGCGTCGTCCTGATGCTCCTGATGCACACCGCACTTCTGTAACCGTGTGTATGCAGCGGGTGGATATTAACTTCATAGCCCGGTGGCGCTAAAGTCAAAGTTTGCATCAACAGCATGTTGTTTTTTTTCAGCACAGTGTACAGCATTGAAAATATGTCTAAACTGATTATCAGATTTAAAACGAAACCCACAGACATGCTTTCTGTTTCGAGTTGGTTGCAAAGAGTATTCACATCAATGATATTTTTGGCTGGTCCATTTTTACTGGCTTTGATGGAGCCTTTCTGAAGTGTGTATGCAACATTGCGTTTATACTGCTGAAGACGGACAGAAAGGAGAGAGAAAGAGCAAGATGTTGAGCAAAGGACCCAGGTCAGGATACGAGCCTGTGGCTGTACATGGGGCACAAACTCTACCCATCGATATAAACTGCTTTTCATAAACAACTAGTTGTCTCTTTGGCTCTCTCTCACAGTCAAAACACGTGCAGGTTTTCTTTCATGAGCATGATTGTGCGTCCACTTTGCACACAGGACAGTTTTTACTTATGATTATGATTATGATTATTAATATACTCGTATCCAATTTGTTGTTTATATAAATTTTTCATCCCATAAATAACTTTTATTTACTGTGTTCTCAGCAGGAAATCTATCTATCTATCAGTCCATTTGTCTTTCTGTCTGTCTGTCTATTTTGATGCGATCCATAATGTTGAGATAAAAGATGGTCAGCAGCACTCTCTACTGGCCAATGTGTGATATACATATAGATACAATTCTCAAAGTGGGTTC
Organism: Karalla daura; assembly: GCA_029224185.1. Classification (NCBI taxonomy): domain Eukaryota; kingdom Metazoa; phylum Chordata; class Actinopteri; order Chaetodontiformes; family Leiognathidae; genus Karalla; species Karalla daura. Next base: position 17,989,838 of record CM055195.1, read on the forward strand.
AATTCAAGGAGTAACTTTGGCCATAATCACAAATACTGAACCACCGTCAAAGATTCAAATTATTTTACATGATGTGCACCAGGAGGTGGACGTTTTGCATAAGTAAACCACTGCGTTGCCAATAACATACCATTATGTCAACGTACCTCTGTCTCTGTCACTGTTGCTAGAGTGCCTTAGTTTTTTTTTTCCTCTGCCAGTCCTCGTCTCTCTCCAAGTGTAAAACATCCAAGTTTAACCTGAATGTTACTCAGCAACATGCAGAGGAGCTGCATGGCAATTTTGCTGCTACTTCCTCCCATGGAGCATACAAACAGCCTCCTTGTTTTAGCTCTTTGTTTTTTTTTCCAGGAATGAATTTATTTGCATCACTATCAGTGTTTACAATCAGCTCTGCCATGCCTACGCTGATGCAAACACCATTAGCTCAGGCAAAGTTGAGCAGAGCATCAGTCATCTCTGGGCATGAGCAAACATCGCCACAGGTAAGAGGTGGCATAATCTTAGAGCTATTTTTAAACCTTGCAATGATGATAGTTCATGTACAAAATGTTGTTTCTTCTTCCATACTCTTAAATGTTTTTTAGGGGTGTTGTGCCTTCTATTAAACTTGGTCAAAGCAAAAGCAATTCAATGGCTGCTTAACCCCCAACAGAGGATGTCTGTGAGAGAGATGTTTCTCTATGTTTTGCTTGGTTTTATCCTTAAAGGTAAGGAGCCACACTCACTTTAATACATATCTACTTGTATTTACTATGATTACATGTGCCTGTTTAAGTTTGATCTATTTTTGATATTAGCTAGTGGTGGCTCCACCAGTATCCCAGCCCAGTGTCTAAGCTGTAACCGCACAGGTAAAAAAGAAATGGATATTAACTTAAACCTTTATTTATTTATTTATTTATTTAGATTGTATGGGCTTTTATAGACAGTGAGACACATTGCACGATGTTTTAATGCCGCGCCTTTTCCTGTTTTCCTGTAGCTTCTTGTTCGGTCTGCTCAAACAGTACACGGTGTGAGAATGGTCAGTGCTTTCTTTCATTTCCTTTGTCTCCTTGAAGATAAATCCCACAGATTTTACAAATGGTACTTGAGAAACAGCATTTGGTAACGGGGTTACATGAAGGTGCATTTATATTCTCAATGTCCTTGCATGTTTTATTATTCTAATATCCACTTGAATGAGTGGGACATGTCACACATATTCTGTTTTTTATGAATTTTGTAAATGCTGTCTGTACCATATTCATTTATTCCTATGCTTTTTAGTTGTTTTCTTTAGTCTCTGAGGCTGTGTTAGCAAACTGCATAGAATGTAATCTGCAACAACATCTAGTGTCCTGCCTTGTTCAGTTCCCATGTACTCTGCCCATCAGGTGTCCAGGTTTTTGTGAACAGCTCCGAATCCAAGCTGCGTGAAGGCGACGATCTCAGCCTGGAGTGTGTTCACAACGTTAATGCTTCAAACGTGACGTTTGAGTGGAGATTCAAGAAGAAAATCCTGGAGGGAGAAAATCAGAGCACACTGTTTTATGAACAAGTGCTGAAGAATAAGGAAGGGCAGTACTCCTGTTCGGTGAACACCCTGAACTGCACTTATCATTCTTCGCCACTTGATGTCACTATTGACAGTAAGACGACGATCCAACCACAGACAGCCTTTACCTCTGTAAATGCAGAAAATCTTGCCTTTTACTACTCAGTGACAGATTGAGGGAGAGTGGGAATTTATAGAGTTTGCTGATTTGACAAATGTAACAGTTGTATCTGTGTCGTCATATCCAGACCAATTGGGCGTGATGCTGGTGATCTGTGGCGTTTCTGCTGTGGTCCTGGTCTTACTTATGGGACTGGCGATGAGATTTAAGATGAAAAGGGACAACGGTAAGAGCTCGGTGCAGGTTGTCACTAGACAGCAGGGCCTGATAGAGTCCACTGAGCAATGATGAACTCGCCCATTTGTCTAAATGTCAAGCTGTTTTCCTCTTTTGTGCACATAACTGATGTTTCTTGCCTTTTCTCTGTCTTTGCAGCTAAACACAAAGAGAGAATGAAGCAGAGGTTGCAGGCCGGGCAGACAGAGGGTCCAGCTCCGTTCACACCCAGAGATTCTTAACTACGGACCAGCCTGTCACAGTCAATGATAACCGAGACTGTGCTATTTGACACAGAAATAAAAATCTACATCTTCGTGGCTGCATGTGTGAGTTAGTGTGTGTGTGTGTGCGAGAGAGAGAGAGAGAGAGAGAGAGAGATACCAGGTGAGGTGACAGGCTTATGTGTGTTCATGTCCAAGCCAGGGAGCCTACGTCGTGTAGTGCAGCATTCATGTCGACCACGCCCACTGAGCAGAAAGCCTGTTCAGTGGAGGAAAAGGGCCTGGAAACGTTTTAATCCAGACACAGGACAGGCGTGCTCAAACTAATCCCACTGAATGCTCCACTCACAGGAACACAGTCTGCAGACGATCCACGCAGAGCTGCATTACAGCGCGTGGCCTGTAACGGATACAGCGTGTGGCACGTTAATGCTATCCTCTCCCTGCCCTGAGATGGATGAATGTGGGATTTAAATGTTGATTTATGAACAGTGAAACGATAAGTTGTGTGCTTCAAACACATTATATAATCTGCTGAAGTGTACGTGTTAAGCTCTGAGCATATACCGCCAGCCTCTGTGCTGCAGTGCACACAGTGTTTGTTTTTCTGCAGTAACAGCATTTTTCCCTCTTAGCCATATGGTGAAATGACAGATTTTTTTTTCTATTTTTGTGAGTGTATCAGGAAGGACTGTTTATTCAGTTTCCTCCTATAGCAGGTGGCTAAGGGATAATCCAGGTAAAGCCACTGCAAAGTGGAGTTGGAGGGATGGACAGAGGAAGGGGGAGGGTGGATGGGGTGGCCTTTGCATGGATGACTAGGGCTAATTCTGGCCTCCTAATCCCAGTCCCATCCACCCTCCCCCTCTTCCTGCTTGCTAACTCCACGTACACAGTGAGCCGAAACTGATGCCCAGGTAGACATTACTACCACGTCCACGCATAGCTCTGAACCCAACATTATCACAGAGGGAAGCGCAGAAAAAACTACAGGCTGCAGTTATCGCTTTAGCCTAGTTGACCTGGACCACCTGGGAAACTAAGACACCTGTGTGAGCCTCACTGGAGAATGTAGCTGCAGCCCTCCAGCCAAGCCACAGGAAACACGCCACCATGGGAGAAGCTCAAAAGGTAAGCGACCTGATCTGGACAAACAGGACTTATAAAAGCAAATGTGAGCCCGCTGTATTTGAGAGGAACAACTACTCACAGCTTTCTTCATGCCAAAGCTGTGGGCCAATACTTTGTATATTTGTTATTATGAGCTGTTGAAATTTCTCATTTTGTCTAATTGATTTAATACGGTGATGTAAATGTACACTTTGGTGCTCTCTGATGCAAAGTTAGTCATACACAGACTGCAGAGTTTGATCAGGTTGGAATCAAAGCCACAGTGGCTCTTTTGTCGGCAGTGTAGGCCAGTGTGCGGGTTGTGCAACCTTGCTTCAGGCTAATCACATTAAACAGTGTTCTATTATATGAATGGGGCTCTAATCAACACCAGTGCTTTTCTAAATGAAGCAACAGATTAATTCTTACAGAATCAGGGTGAGAGCTGTACAATAGCTCCATAGAGATAGAGGAGGAGGTTGGAGGTTGCCAGGTGGGCGGATGGGTGGACCAAGAGGGGCACATATGTGTTATCAGCTGTGCTGCATGCAAGTAGAGCTTTGACTGTAAATCAGCAAGAGGTCAGAGGGATTTAAAGGAAGGTGTTTGTTATTAAATTAACCTTTAGATATCATCATGGATGGCCTATATTAGATGAAATAAACATTGGAGCAAGGGGAAGAAAATCTCTGTGTGTTATAAAATCCCCAACAGACCTGAGAGGTTTACCTGTTCTTGTATTCCAAACCAATACAGAGACAAAATTGAAAAATCCAATGACAAATGACCCGTCACATTATCGGTCTCTTCCACTGGGGGGTGGGGGTGTGCTGCACACATGCTAAAGAAGGCCATAAATGCTTCAATATGGTGTTCCTTATCCTTTTACACTCCCACTGTACACCCACCCCCCTCCCCCCTCTGTGCACGCAGGGCTTACTCTCTGTCATTGAGAAACTGAAGGGAACCACAGAGCAGGAGGTCAGGATAGTGCTGCTGGGGTTGGACAACGCTGGCAAGACCACCCTGCTGAAGAGCCTCGCCTCTGAGGATGTGAACACCATCACGCCAACACAGGTGAGGGGACGGTACTATGTGAAACTCACACGCAGCGTGACCCCTCACACCCCCCTTTGGTAAGCCAGTGTTTGATGTAATAAAGCGAGACACATCAGTGAGGACCAGTGCACATCTTTCTGCAGTGCCCGTGTCCCTCAGCAGAAACACGTGGCACTTTTTTACAATGGTGGATTTTTCTTCCTTGAGATTTTTTATAGTCAAGCTGTAAGGCAGCATTATAGGAAGCAGGGGGGATTGCGTCTAATCTCGTGCGACCAGCTGGACCGACGCACGCTCTAGTCCAGAGTAACGGGATTCACCCGACCTCTGCTTTTGTGACACGCTGTGAAATGAAATGATCGGTCAGACAGTCAACGTGCTGTAGCCACCATTTAGTTAAATCATGATATCCAGGATCATCCTGTTATAACATGTGTGAGGTCACCTCCCACTGGAAGACTTCCTTGCTTGTTTGCTCCTGTCGTACTCTGTGAAAGGACCTGAGTGTTTCATCTCCGTGCGTCAACATAATATAACCAACAACATAAAACCCTATAATTCTGGTGTATTGCTCGCATAAGACAAAGAGGCATAGAGCAGATGCCCTGCTGGGTGCAGGACCTGGAGTGTGACGGCTCAGCAGACACCAGACAGAGAGGACGTCGTCCAGTATGCCATAGCAATAATCACCACAAAGCCAAATCAGACTTGACACATAAACACATAGACTGCACTTGATCCTTCCAGTCTTATCCTCAGATTTGCTCCTCAAGTGACCCTCGGGATAAAGCAGTTATACAACCTGGCCGACAGAAACTGAAAGGAGCAGTGTTATGAAAAACAGCCGCGGATTAACACACTGACCACTTCCTTATAAACGAACAGGTCACGTGTGAGATCCAGATGACACGTAACGCGGCCATAATACAACATTGATGGACTTAATACACACCTGTGCTCTGGCATGATCACTTAATGAATCCGTTCCCTGCAAAAAGCTGAGGCTGTTTAAAACTGAAGGCTACGGTGACCCAAACTTCATGTTTTCCTCTCAGGGCTTCAACATAAAGAGCGTCGCCTCCCATGGCATGAAACTGAATGTTTGGGACATTGGAGGACAGAGGAAGATCAGACCCTTCTGGAAAAAGTACCTGGAAAACACAGACCTGTTGGTGAGCCACAAATCTCAATTAATCTATTCAAACATTTCCCTCAGGAGACATTCGCTGTCTCCCCTCTATGGATGTTAGTTGGGTACCGCCCATGGCTTCTCTGAAAACACACATCAAAAAGCATGAGAAGTAATAAAAGCCTGTGGCATTCAAGTTTGTTATTACAAATACATTCCCACAGATAAAGGATTGCTACTTGTTTATTCTCAGGACATCGCACATATGTTGTGAATGTATATGATTGATTACTATTATTAGTATTACTATTATCATTGAATATTTCGTATGACAAGGGTTTGACATTGACCCTACAGATTTACAGAAGACAAACAGTCGAATGTAAGGGGTGTCAGTGCTGACATGTATTCCTTATTTCTTACAGATTTATGTCATTGACAGCGCAGACAAGAAGCGGTTTGAGGAGACGGGGCTGGTAAGCGTGCACTCTTGACATTAGCTCCATTTAACTCAGTTAAACAGCGTGGAAGCCAGTGCATAGTTTCTGTTTTCCCCGAGCCAATAACCTCACAAAGAGCCGCTCATGTGCAGGAGCTGTCGGAGCTGATCGACGAGGAGAATCTAAAGGGCGTTCCAGTGCTCATCTTTGCCAATAAACAGGATCTGGCCACAGCGTCACCAGCCAGCGAGATCGCTGAGGGACTAAACCTGCACACGTACAGGGACCGTGAGTGGCAGATTCAGGCCTGCTCAGCCGTGTCTGGGGAGGGAGTCCAGGTCAGACCCAGTCCTGACTTTGATTTATCGATTTCTCCCGAGATGGGACCTAATTAACCGCAGGAAATTCTCCCCGCCCCGCTGACAATATAGCACTATAAATCGGAGTGTGTTTTATTCACTGCTCGGGCCATTTGCCGTCATTCGTTTGTGAAGCTGATCTAGCTGTTCTGTTTTCATCCCTCCAACAGGACGGCATGAACTGGATTTGCAACAACATTGTGAATAAGAAGAAGAAGTGAACCCGCGTCCCAAACAAGACTGCCCCGGAGTCAAGGAGAGAACCAGCAGCACATAAGGGATTGAAAACATATTAAACTTCATTTTACACCCACACGTCTCACCTGGGACAGGCTCTGCGCCCCCTAACAGATCTGAAGGATAATTATGTTTTTACAGTTTGTGTCATTTCTGTGAAAATCTTGCAACTGTATCTAAATGAAAAGAAGTTTTAGTTATGATACTTAAATGATGCACTTGTTTATTGATGCTCCATCCATCCAAAAAAAAAAGGTTTTTTGTTCTCCTTGTCTGGTGAATATGTGTTCTCTCTTAAGCACAGAGAAACTCAAGCTAAGTGTGTAGCCATGTAGTAACTGTCGAGGGTTTGTCCCTCACATAGCCACCAGTTCAGTGTGTGTGTAAAGAATGTGTTTGCAGATTTTTGACAATAAAATAATTAGTCATTTCTGCTATTTCGCTTTCGTGCATTTGAATGTCGAGGGGCCGTCGCTGAGAGACTTCTACACAGACGCAAAAAGTGACAGACAGAGGCGCAGTGCGGGGCTGTAAATGCCAACACTTCAGTGAGTGACAAGAGGAACAATAGCACGCTGTCCCCACTCCTGCTCAGCTGTCAGCTCGCTTTATTTCCAGGACTCGATGACATGCACTTACACTGTACAGTGGGAGAGAGAGAGAGGAACTAATTGACAGGCAGGAGAGAGTGAGAGAGAGAGCGAGACGGGAGCTCCTGACGATACACCCTCGCAGCGGAAACAAGATATCAAATCTTCAAGGCACGGCAGAGCAAACAGTGCAGGAAATTACACACAGGGAGGGCTGGCTAATTTGCTGCACACTTTCTCTCAAAATGTTTGTTTTTTATGTTAATTCCGGGACCGTCACATAGCATGCGGCCCTCTCTCCCTTGCAGCTTCGCCTGTGATGTTGTTTTTCACACGCGTGACACGCCCAAATGTCCAGCTGTGAACGGTGCGCGCTCCCCCAGCAGAAAACGTGCGCCGGCCGCTTCTGGTGTGCAACGCCGAGTCCCTTTTCAGCCTCTCCTCTGGGATCTGTGAAGACGCATTGATCACATCATTGATCTGGAGGACTCTCTTGTCCTTTTATCCACCGCTGGTTCATTTGTGGCCACTCACTTCCTCACATATTTGTCCTTTCGTCTAACCTTGGTGTGAGTCCTCCATTCAGCCATTTTGGCTCTCCTCAGCTGCAGTTGGGTTTAATGGATCTTTTGTGTCCATTGTCTGGAGCTGTAATTAACCATCTGAAAGCACTCTAAAATCACATCAGCTGGCAGCCTTTGTTCGCCGCCCTCCTTTACATGAAATTATGCTGATGGATATATTTTTTTCTTTTACTCTGATTTTTTTTTCTTCTTTTTTTTCAAGGGCCACACTACAGCGCAGTAGTTTACCGGCTGTGAGTGAACTAAATGAATGAGTGTTGAGTCATCTCCATGGCAACTAAAATTTGGTGCAAGTCCTAAAATATTTTTCAGGCATCGCCTCCTGTAGAGGGAGCGCAGCAGGGGGCGCAGGGCCAATTACATGGCGTACTGAGGGATCATTACGGCTGTTTGGAAGAGAGCAGACGGCAGAGAGGCCTGGCTGGGTGGCGCTCAGTGCCACCTCCCTCTCCAACAGGTGGCAGTGTGAGAGAGCCTGGTGGGGCTGCGGGCTGAGGAGGAGGCTTCGCTCTCCTTTTTACAAATACGGGATTTGACATGGTCTAATTTCGCCCCACTGTGGCTCTGAGCACCCCGGTTTGACTCGGCAGACGCCTCGATCCCTTCACAGTGTCAGCACACCTCTGAACGGGCGTTTTGTGTCTACATATTGTAGCTTTCAGTCCTGAGTCTGTGTCATACTGAATTTCCTGCCACCTCCTAATAATCACTTGCAATCTCCACATGAAGACCTCAGCAGGCATCGCTGCTATGATGTCACTTCCTCGCCAGTGGTCCCTCAGCAGGTGTTGCTATGGCAACCCCTCCTGTTATCCGTGGTCAAACCAGCGACTACTCTTCCTCAGCTGAGACCTCCCTCTCTTGTCCTCCATTTCTTTCAATTTCCCAGGCTGCGCTCATCAAAGCCAAGCCTGGGTCTTGCTCAGAGAGACTGGGCGACAACACACTCCAGGTAAGTACAAAAAGACACCGCATGTCTGTCTGCTTGTCTGTGGCGAAGATTATTAACCTGCTGCTTTGGGATACGAGGATGTGATGTTCCTAAAATGGTCTGGGTTATTGAAGCGCGGCTTGTTATTGCAGCGATACAGATTGTGTGACGAAGGTGAAAATCATACAAAGTTCTTATCGCCGCTGTTTTCAGATGGTCGATTGGACACCAGGCATAATTACCTTTAACTCCATTTGAATGAAAATTACTTCTCCGTCTTATTAGTATGCATGTTCTTCTCTAGACGCAGCAGCTGCAAATAAGGATCCCCAAAGCACCCAACCGAATCAGCCATCATGGCAGAGGACGCCCTCCAGGCCTCCGCAGAACCACACTTACCATCAGCGACTTCTTCGGCCGGCTTCAACGGCACCTCCACAGCCTCCAGCCTCTGGACCTCCACCACGCTGCTCCCGTGGGAGGAGGTGCACATGCAAGTGCACAGCATCCTGATTGTTGTCATTTTTTGTGTTGTGTGCCTGCTGCTTCTGCTCGCCTTCCTCTACGCCTTCTGCTTCCACTGCTCCATCACCTCGCCGCCCAAAGACTCAAACACAGCCAAAAGAGGCAGCCTGGACCGTGAGGACGCCACCTACAAGTGCAGCTCCTCCGACAACCTGTCGGTGGGGAACGTTGTCTAAATAGGAGACAGGGCCAGTGTTCTTAGTTTCCAGCCATGAATTTAATGAGTGAATGGATAGACCACTACACCATCACTACACCATTAGATGGTATTGTTCTCAACCAGTGCAGGAAAGTTTAGTATTATTACTGTGTACGTTTGTTTTTGAAGAACAGGAAGGACATCTTGCAACACTACACTATCACAAAAACAGCACAGCTATTATGCATAAAGGCATCATGCAAGGGGTTGCCTGAGGATGCTTTAATGTCACGTGAGCAACGCTTGAGACAAAATAAAAATCCGTATCCATGGGAGATTGTGTTCAATGAAAAAGATGTGCAGAATATATATGAAAATGTAAATGAGTGTGGATGGAGGTGCCCTTGAGTGGCAAGACAAACAAGAAGACACACGGCTCAGCAGTCATCTCGCTTTATTTTCTCTGCACTGACGAGCGTTTACATTGTGCCGGCGCTGTGTGTACAGTATTTGACAAGACAGATATAAAACAATGAATTGGAGTGCGAGGAGAGAGGATCGGAGGAGATATTCAAAGTGAGTCCTTTCTGCACGGGTTGAATGAAGATGTCAAATCTACAAGGTGCTGCAGAACAAACAAGTGTGCGACTGAACTGTGGCAGTGGCACTCAAACAGGGAACACTGCAGCAGAGGAGTTTGGCTGCTCTGATCTGTGTGTGTGTGTGTGTGTGTTTGTCAGCTGCCATTGATTTCTGTACTTTCAGAGCTAAATAAGCACTTATGATGTTGTTGTATCATAAAACAAGGCCACAAACATTACAAACTAGACCGTAATCAAAGAGCACATCTTTAGAAGTCATTCCAAAAAGTAGAAAAAAAAAAACAACAGCAAAATCAGCCTTCCTAAGCAGTGATATGGTCTAACATTCGATGCTTTCAGTGAGTCATAGGTAAAGCGCTTTAGAGACAGTGGCACAAGAGGAGTGCAGGCTTCAGCTGTTCATGACACAGAGCACATGGCGCTCTTGGAGCAGCGTGAGTCACAGGAGCTGCTGCGTGACTCCATGATGGAGTCCCTGCCGTCAGACTCGGGCGAGTCCAGCTCCAGGTGAGAGTCCTGCAGGCCCACCTGCAGAGCATCCTTGTAGTGGGACTGTGGGAGAGGAAAATTCATCTTACCAAACTAATAACAAGAGTCAGAACAACAACACTGCTTAACAACTACTCCCTACCTTATGGACGGACATCTCCTCCACCCGGCACTCCTCCATCGACTCCTCCAGAGAGTGGCCTGAAATCTCCATCTTGATGCGATGGGAGCGAATGGACTTGACGTCATCCTCATCCTCTCCTGCCACCAGTGGGAAAACCTGGATGCAGAGACAGCCAGAGGCTTGGCCAATCAGAGCCGAAGACGGTGGCAATGAACCAAATGAGAGTGTGTGCCGCTCATGCACGTCTCACCAGTTCTTCCTCATCCCCTGTGGCCTCCGGGCCAGAGATGGTGGCCTTGCTGATGGCTTTACTGATGGTCTGGGTCTCAAACTGAGGACACGCTGCCTGAGCATTACCATCCTTGTCCCTCTTTCCTTTTAGCCAGTAGGTCTCAATTTCAACATTCCCCTAAAAGCAGATAAAAAGAAAGAAAAGGTGACAGAGAGCATTAGGCAGAGCTACTTTATTTGTGCAGCACATTTCATACCCAAGGGCAACTTAAAGAGAGTTAGGATATAAAGTACAATGAAATACATTCACATATTCAAGAAAAATGACTGAAAAGATATATGAGGTAAACTTTATTCACCTCTGTTGCACTTTTGCTTAACAAGATTTTGCAAAAAACTTATGAGTCTTCTAGTCTCTGCAGCAGCTCCTGCCCTGCTCTTACATCTGTCTCTCTATCCAAGTTCTCAGAACTTGGTGCGGATTAGGAGTGAACGCAGAGGTTCCTTTAATGTTCATTCAAAGGCATACGTGCGCAGGAGCAATTTGTGTGATGGCGAGAAGTGAAATGGCTGGTGGCAGATCTCCAGCAGTCAGCCTTCCTCGATGGAAAGTGAAGCTTACTTCCTCGAGACTGGCACCTGTAATCAGCTGCCCCGGAAAATACCCTGGGAATAGCTTTGCTGCCATTATCACTGAATGTACAGCCTGTACAGTGTCAGGCTCGGGGATAAAACAGACTGGCAAATAAACAATGGCGCTGCAATTACCACATCCGAATACTAATTGTGTTGACTCCCCAGAGCTAAGACGACGTGAGATACTATCATTTCTAACGATTTATAAATAGCTACGTTTTCCCATTCGCAGACCTTCCACTTAGATACATTAGTGCCTCAGAGTGTCAGGTGTGCAAGGTGTATTTGCTCTCAGGAAACAGCTGAGAGTAAAGCATATTAGTTAATCGAGGCTGAGTAAATGTGGTGCATGTCGTTGCTGTGGTAACCACTCTGACCCCTCACCTTGATGGTGATGATGCCCCTCCTTTCGAAAATAAAGTGGCTTCCTTTCAGGTGCTCGTAGGTGGCACTGCTGAGCTGAATGTGCATCTCCTGAATGAAAAACAGAACAAGCAGGCCGTCGCTTCAACGTGACACCAACACACATCACACAGAGGTTTCACACCGTCCGGCCCGACCTTTCCATTGCTCTCCATGGCGGACGCGGTGTGGACTGTGTCGCCGTGCAGACCATAGCGTGGCATCTTGTGGCCCACCACACCGGCCACAACCATCCCAGAGTGGATCCCTGCAAGCACAGCAACAGGTCAGACCCCCCCGGGGTCAAGCGCATCCAGAAGCTCACATGCACTCCACCCACCAACACGGATCTGTATGTTGTTGCCGTTCGAGGGGTCCTTCAGGTGGTCGATGGAGCGCACCATGTCCAGAGCCATGTCACAGATGTTATGAGCGTGATACTTGGTCTTCTCTGGAGCCCCGGCGACTACCATGTAGGCGTCTCCGATCGTCTCCACCTGCAGAGAGCCGGGAACGCCGGCTGTGAGGCGGCACTTGAGAGAGCGAAACGAGGAGGCAAACGCGCACAAACCTTGAAGACACGATGCTTCTCGCTGAGCGTGTCGAACAGCGTGTACATGGTGTTGAGCATGGAGACCACCTGCATTGGTGTGATGTGGCTGCAGATGCGAGTAAATCCCACAACGTCACTGAACAGGATGGTCACGTCAGGGAAAACCTGGGAGAATTAAGGTGTGGGTTTAAGTATCCAGTCGCCATTTATGCTCTCTCTAAGCAGAGCTCTCTCAGGTTGTGTTTACATGGACAGCAATATTCCAGACTTAAGAAGGCTAAACCAGTGGATCCTGGAAGATTCTTGAATTATTATTCTTCAAGTAGCCACAATATTTCTCTTTTCTCATATTTCCAGATTATTACAACACAATAATAAATTACATAGGTGTGGTAAGAAATTGTGTTAATTCTGCTATGCTCTGGAGCAAGTTTGCTGTCCATAGCATGATAGCATCAGTTTCAATGATGTTTTGTGTCCCGATGGATGCCACAGTTGATTTCCCTGCAATAACAATGTTGTTCTGGGCTTTGTTATGTCCTCTTGGCTCAGTGTGGGGTCATAAGTCAGGGCCACAGGTAGCCTCTGTAAACATCCAGCCCGGCTCTCTCTGGAAACAACAGAATAGCAGTAACTGCACCTTTTCAGCTCACTAATGAACATGTAGCCTTATATCTGGTTTGTAATTAGAGAACTTTGGTGGAGCTAGTGGGCGGGTTGCATCCCTTTAGTACTGAGTCAGACGAGCCGTTTCCCTGTTTTCAGCCCAGACTGAGCACTTTTTCCACATTGTTTAACTGTTGTTGTAAAGATCAGTGAGCGCTGGCAGACTACAAACACCGTTTCTGCTGTGTTTCTGGTACCTAATCACAGGCAAGCAGTGGCATATGTTTGTGCCTCAGTCTAGAGTCCTCACCTCACAAGTGTTTACAGCTGGCTCCCCTTTACGCAGCCTCTTAGCCACCGGCTTGGGAATCATCCTGTACAGAAGGTCATCGGTCTTCTTCATCTCATAGTCCAGCATCTTCATGCTCTCCTCCAGCTTACTGGACTTCTTTTGCTCCTGCGCGCACACAATGGGGAACAGGACAGAATAACGCTGTAGATCTGCATCTATGTCTTTCATCTCCGGTCTGTGGGCGGGAGGTGATCTGCGGCCTCCGGAGTGAAAGAAGGGCATCAGAGCAACTTTGCATAATGCAGACCGACAAATGAGGCGATCACAGATATAAAATGCAGCTGCACTTCAGAGCACAGGGAACCTGTATGAGGGCTCTCTTCAGCTCCTCCGACTGCTGCGTGCCCGCCAGCACCAGGTCCCTGCTGGAGTCGTGCATGCTCAGGTCATTGATGTACAGGCCGGTTTTAAACATAGCGCTCAGGCTCTCCATCCTGAACACAGACACATGTCGAGGAAAACAAAACAGTGCATGCATGAATAACATTTTAACGACCACAAAATGAATTTCAGAACGTCACTCCGGAATTAAGGTGTTCAGTTGGAGAGGTGTTATTTTTGTTTTCCTACGGTATAAACATTAACAACGTAATGTGATACAGCATTTAACATTTCAGTGGTTTCGTCAATGCATGCATAAGAGCATTTACTTGTGAAACAAAATGTTTTAGGAGAGGGGGAGATGTTTTGGTAATGTACTCAGTGGAAAACACTCTCAGTTGCAAATGGGTTCCCATTAGGCTCACAAGAGCTGCACTGTCTGATTACAAGCTAATTAGCAGCTCATTTCATGCATGGTAAGTGCTGTTAGAATGGGCCCCTGATTTGATTCACTGCCCAGGCTTTTATTTCCAGCCTCGTAATTCGGTTTTGCTCTCGCTGCTTTGTAGAATGTTTTACTTTTCAGCTGCAGCGTTTTAATAAAGATCTTGCTCTGTGTGTGTGTGTGTGTGTGTATGTGTGTGTGAATGTATGCCTGTGAGGGTGGGCGCGTGTGTGTGAGCCGTGGAGCTGTACACTGGGGTTCCCAGGAAGATGATGGACTCCCACTCCGGCATGTATCTCATCTGTCCTTTCAGTTTGAGGCAGCGGCTCCCGTCGCCCCAGCTCTCCATCGCGTTGGCGCTGTTGCCGTCTGAGTGAGAGGGACGATGAAATGTCAGCGAGGCAAGTGTTTAGAGAGGTGCTCCTGGTTAAATCGGAGCGGCAGATAGATAATAATCGTGTTAACAGTGGCATCCTAATGGGTTTAGCAGTTTAACATTTCAGAGGAACAGTTTGACATTTTGCGAAAATGCACTTTCACTTTCTTGTCGGACAGCTGGATGAAAAAGTCAATACCACTCTGATATCTGTTGTTCCATATGAGGCTGTAGCCAGCGGGCAGGAAGCACATTTGAGCACAGTAACACAAGACAACAGCTAACCTGCTGCTCCTAGATGCCAAGGAAACCTGTACATCCTTTCAGGTTTGGTTTATGTACAAATTAAACTCCATATTAAATGTTAATGATTAAGGTTTAGAGGAGCTGGCAGGTGGATTTTTGCTGATTTGGACAGAGCCTGGTCCGTCTGGGGGTTCACACTCAACAACAGACAGAAAGTAAAGAAGCATATTTTCCTCAATATCTCCATGATTGTGTGTCTACAATAATTTTGCCTTTCTAAACCAGCCTAGTTGCATGTTCTTTAAGATGAGAGAAAGGTTGTGACCTTTGTAATCATCGCCGATGATGGACTGGAAGGCCATCAGTTCCACATCCACGTCAGCAGAGCGGTTGGCGTTTTCATAGTCTGAGTCTGTGGAAAAGCAGAAAGGGCTAAACTATGAGAGCTCCAGATACTCGCATTTCCACTATCTGCCCATGACAATCAGGGCTCAGCAGCGCAGCTAAATTCAATCAATTTAGGATGAAATAAGACATCAAACAAATCCATCCCTGCAACTGAAAGACCTTCTAAAGTAGACTTTAATTCAGCAGCATTTTTCAGATCAAATGTCGATACAAAAGCTCTCGTACAGGAACAGACATCTATTTTTACTGCACACAGCTCCTTTTTTTAATTAATTTGAAAAAAAAACTGAAAGTGAGTGTGTCTTCTAAAGCTGACTGCAGTGAAATAAACCTGACCACACAAGAGACACACCCCTGCGAGTCTTTACATCGCTCCCACTCTTACTCTGGACTCGGTTGTGAAGGTTCCTCTCCCTCTTCACGGGCTCCTTGGACATGATCTCAAACAGGTTGTTGGGGTGAGAGATGATCTGTCCACAGATTACGACATCAGTATTCTCAGTCGCACTCTCTGGAAAGCTGTGGTGAATGCTGACCTACACGACTTGAGAGAGACTAAGAGATGGTGACACGTTACCATGTTCCAGGTGAACTCCACTAGGGGGCGAGCCAACAAGAAGGCATCGTTGATCTTCTTCCCATCCAGATCGGGGAAGACAGTGGCCAGGCCTGAGCCCACATTGTGCACCACCATGTCCTGAACAAACAGAGAGCTGCACTGTGATCCTCTTATATGGACATCCTATACTTTTAACTTACAGTAACTTACAGAATACTAAAAGTATATGAAGTGGTATATAGAGAATGATAAAGTGGTGACTGGGAGAACATTCCAGAGCTTACCTGTCGGAAGACGATGTTAAAGGGGAAGACTTCAAAGAAGAAGTCTGAGGTGATGGGCAAAATCTCCTGCTCCTCCTCGTCCTCCTTCATGATGTAACGGTAAGCTGAGTTGTCAAAGTTCAGCCTGCGCAGAAACACGCATCGATACGTTTTCTGTTTTAGATGCATCAGTGCAACAAAGAAAAAACACAAACACTGCATAGACAACAACATAAAGAACTCATAGATGTGTGAAACGGGATGGACACGAGCGCAAGTACAATATTTTCCATCTTAAACGTTACACGTGCTGGCTCAGGTCTTCACGAGCAGCTGTTGAATAAATGTGTCTGGTCACTGGCTGCCGCTGGTCTTACAAGTGTGTTAGGGTGTGTGTGTGTGTGTGTGTGTGTGTGTGTGTGTGTGTGTGTGTGTGTGTGCATACCTCATGGTGACATGGGAGTAGTCTCCAACCATCTGCTCAGACAGCACCTCCACATGGATGTCGGTGTCGTAGAACTGTTTTCCCATCTGCCGGAGCTGCCCCATGGCGTAGTGCAGATAGCCTTTGCGCTTGCTCCTGCAGGTCACAGGGGAAGGCGGTCAGCATCAGTCCAGCAGAAGTGACTCACTCAGCTGCCGCTCTCTGTTCGCCCTCCGTCGCCTGAGTTTACATCTGATCTCTCCATCAAACCCCCCGCCCTCCTCCTCCTCCTCCTCCTCCTCCTCCTGGCTTCTGACCTGTAGTGGAGCGTGACTCCGGTGGCCGACTCCTCCTGGCAGAAGAAGGTGGGAGGCTGCACCTTGGGGTAGCTGAAGCGCAGGTACTCATGGAGGTTATCGAGGCCGTTGACAAAGTCACGTACGTGACGGCCCAGCACCTGCAGGCAGAGGGACGCAGGTCACGCCTAAGATAGTTTCTACATCTTTTTACTGTACGCCCCAGGCTGCCTACTGCCTGGCTCGCAATTTCACAGAATACTTCCTATGGAAATCCTAGAACATGAATTCTTATTCTTATGCACTCTTTATACAGTCATCCATATTAACATTTTTCTTGACATTTATCTTCGCCTGAGACTCTTTCCGTCTTAAGACTCACAAAGTTGACTTGAATTAATAACATGCTGGCGCTGTGACAGTCAGAGTCAAGGGTATGAAGGAATCTCAGATCTTGATACTGCAGTGTAACCCAGCTTCTTTTCATTTCCTGTTTTACCTAATGTTAGAGGTTTTACTTTGTCAATAAGGGCCTTGCCTAGTGCTCCATGTTGAGTGTGTCTGTTTTGTTTCTGTTAGAAAGTCCAACAAACAAAAAGTGCATTCAGTAAGTCCATCGAGGTCATATTTATGTAAGTTACCTCCTTTTGTTACAACAAGGAGCCAAGAATTATTTGTTGATAATAGGGGCTGGGCAGGATGGTAAAGCACCAAACTACACGGCATGTACAAGTGTATGCAATACAACCTCTTATTTTCAGCAATGTGCAGGACATTTAACAAAGCAAGTACATCAGTGAACTATAACTATTAATTCGTACCAAAGTAGTTTTCAGGCTCACCGGGTATTTGATAATTCTCTCATACATCTACCAAGAGAAAACAGTGAGACATTTATTTACCTTGAGAATCCTGTCATAGCCGTACTTCCCAACAAAGCCCAGGAAGTAGACACCCCACGAGTTCATCAGCTCATTGTAGGGCGTGCCTGTCACTCCGCTGGCTGCCTTTGCGATCCGGGGAATCACACTCTCGCTGTACACCTGAGGACACACACATTGATATGAAAGAAGAGAAAGATCTGCAGGCAGGCTGACTCGGGTGCACAGAGACAGACAGCACACACATGCATCACTATTCACTGCACAGTCACAGTGTTCACTTGAAGGAGACGTTACCTGGTGGGTGACAAAGGAGTGCAACCTGACATCCGCTCTCTCCCTGACCAGCTTCCACACGTCGTCTCCGTACGACTCCTTAATGAAGTCGTGAAGACTCTCGCACAGCAGCCCGTACATTTTTTGCCTCCCCGGATCGAAGCTCGAGCTGAGCACTGTCAAGACCGCTCCCCGACTGACTGACTTCCAACAGTCCTCCCAAAGGTCCCTGCAAGCAAAACCAGAAAAGTTCACACAGTGATGACTTCTTCGTCGCTGCCGTCTGAATTCTAATGCGTTTGGCTTTCAGCATAAAGCTATAATAATAAAATAAATAAAGCAGCGCTCCTCCTGACGCTACCTGTGAGAGGTTTTCTTCCTCGGAATCGGCAGCCAAGTTAAGTTTCATCTGAAACTCAGCGCTGTTAATGGTTTTAAAGGTGCTCTGAAGGCCCTCAGGTCTGAATGGGCCTCTATTGTCCGCCTGTCAGCTGTCAGCGCCTGGTGGCTCTGCACCCTCTCTCTATGTGACATGAACACACTGCGGAGGTCACCTCTCAAACACAGATGACACCAGTCACAAGAAATTCTCTGTTCGCCCTGTTGTTGTGTGTTTTTAAATGTCTGAATCACTGTTACGCACACCCCTCACGTGTTGAGTCATGATGAAGTGACGGATGTAGTTAAATGACATCGATTTGTACCGATCCTAATCGCTTTAAGCTGTGGCTGAAATTAAAAGGATGTTCACCTCCCTTTTTACAAAGCAAAATCCCCTTTTTTGTACTAAAGAAACAGTCTTTTAAGTCAACCCTTAAAGCTCAGCGACCGTTCAACTCCAACTGTTTGTCTGCAGATGATTCGGTGACTCAGAGTGATTCCACATTTTCTCTCAGTGGCTGAAAGGTTTCCCGCAGGGGGACAGTGGCATTGCAGAGCATGGCAGGTGCGAAATCAATATCCAATCTCGACAGGGATAAGGAAAATGTTTTTTCCCCCCCGGGCTCCTGCTGAGCTCGGTGAATCAATTTGTGGAGGGCGGGTGTGGAGCTGCTCAATAAAGACTCGTGTGAGTTCAAAAAGGGCAGGCAAATATTAAGTTAAAGGGCACCGCTTCCAGCGCCACTCGACGTTTGAGGGTATGCAGAACACCATGAAGTTTCCCAGCGGTCGGTCGGATGACAATGAAATGGAAAACACACGTGCAAAAAAAAAACAAAAAACACTGGGTTGCTTTTGTTACAGTCTTGCAGCAGTGAGCGGCTGAATGAAGAATGACTGTTACCCGCAGCAACGTGAGGGGAAAAAGAACATGAAAAGGACCCGTGACACAATGAAATGGGAGCGCAAACCACCACAGAGTTTAACCTTTGACCCCCAAGCTGGAGAACTGGATTGTAACCTCCGATCACGGCAAACATGTCAATTTTACTGCAGCTCCCATAAAACTGTCTGTAGCTGTGGGAGGTGAGGTAAGTGTGTTTGTAAGCAACTCAGTGGATGTTACAAAGACAGGGGATAAAGGACAGGATTGAAATTGTTTGCTTGTGTGTGTTTGCAGTGCAGAGTTTGGATGCTTGGCCTCTCTGAGAGCTCAGTGTCACTGTCTGGACAGCAGCTGTTGGCATGCACACACACACACACACACGCACAAACCCACATACACAGAGGAGGGATCAGATTTTTATTATCAAAGAGGCCTGAGGTCAGGATGTAAATCTTTATACCAGCCCTTTCCCCGTAATCGGCCTTTTATACCCCCCCCAACCCCCACCCTCTCTCAACACTCTCTCCGTCCATCCTCACTCTCTTATTCCCCTGCTAAAATAACCCAGTGAGGTAAGCACCCGAGGCATCCTGACTTGAGTTTTATATGAGCCGCTCCTTCACTGCTGAGGAGTGCCACAGAGCTGTGAGGAAGCATCTTAGCCCCAGTGCGGGAAAAAGCACCCGACGGTCCAGACCTGCTCCAGCGCCCGGCACAGGTGAGAGCGGAGACGAGGGGAGCATGCAGGTGTTTACTATCAAGGTTAACAGGAACAGAGGCCTGTGCTTATTGTGTGGGAGCTGTAGACCAAGCTTTACCATACTCTATAAGAAACTACAGCAAAATAGCTGTAAACAACACGCTGCGTGTGTCCTTAATATGTTTTAGACTTGTGCTATATGTGTTCATGAATTTGAAAAGTAAAAGTAACCTACAAGTGAGTGACCACTGGATATATCTAAATAGAGAAAGATTTCTAGTGGTAACGGATATGTTGAAGTGACAGAAGATAAAATCCATGCATCAATCAAGTTATCGGCTTTGTACCTAACTAGTGTTGCAGGGGTCTACTGGAGCCCATCCCAGTTCACAAAGGGTGAAGGCAGGGGCAGATTCAGCCATTCAGACACAGGCAAGACGTGCAATCTCAATGTCGGAAAGGCCACAGAGTCAAACCTGGGAATATCTTGCTGCCAGGCTAGAGCGTAATCCACTTACGCGCTGTGTCGCAATTAGGAAACTTCCCCTGACAGCTCACATTGCAATGTGTGTGTCCATTAGTGGGAGAAGAGGGTGATGATGATGATGATGCAAGCAGGCCTGGATGACCTAACCAAGCAGAGGATGCTGCAGGCCCAGGCTCTGTCTCAGGAGGCCAGAGGAAGTAAGTCTGGATGCACAGACTCGATTATGACATTCATATTGGAACAGGACTGATATACACGTCCATCATATTTATAATTAAACCAACATATATTTTTAAGCTGTGATGGTGATGCATGTGTTAGTTTACACACTGGTTTACAAATTGCAGCAACGACTTGGTTTGTTCTTCATTTGTGCCCATCCTCAGACTGTCATAGTGTGTGATCACAGCCGGAGCTGTCAGATGTAATTGAGCCAAACATCAAAGTGAGTTAGTCAAGCGCTCGGGGACACATGTAGCGCGCTGCACCCAAATCCCTGAGGTGCCAGCGTGTTGTTGAAATTCTCCAAACATTCCAGCGGCGACCATCCCAGTTGCACTGTTTGTTTTCCAGCGTCTTCTGCCAGCTCGCCTTTGAAACCAAGTCCCCTAAACTCAGCAAAATGTGACTCCCACCGCTGAATTTTACACAGGCCGATCAAAGGCAGCTCCTCGAGGGTGGCACATGCCCAGACTTCTTTTAACACCGCAAGAAAGAGGGCCATCCGCTCTTACACTTGTCTTTCATCCGGAGATCCTATTTATATGCCCAGTTACCCATGCAACCCTGGACCAAAACACACATTACGCACCCCTTGACATCATCTCGAGGCTATTTCAGACCCTCTGCTGTGCCATGATATAACACGAGAAGAGACCCGCAACGAAAGCTGTGCAGATACCAACTTAGTGATGCTGCGCACGCTTTGGCTCCTTTATTTCGGTGCCCCTCAGCTGTTTGAAGTTGACAGAAACAAGAAGATCAGAGGAGACATTAAGATTCGCCAAAGGTCCTTATTAGTCTGTGTGACTTTTCCCCCTCTTTCCAAGCGTTTGGAAGTTACTGTCACCATTGCCGTCGCACCGACGGCAAAATGTTAAGACGCCTATTTATTATTGCCACATGGCAAAACAACCTGCAGCGAACAGATCGCTCGCTTTTGCACAGGGATTATTATCGTTGAAGCGCCTCTGTTTGTCTGTGTTGTGGTGCCAGGGCCCCTGAACCTCGGGAAAAAGATCAGCGTTCCCAAGGACGTGATGATGGAGGAGCTCAATCTCCCGTCCAACCGAGGCTCCCGCATGTTTCAGGAGAGGCAGCGGAGGGTCGAGAGGTTCACGCTGGAGAACCTCACCAACGGTGCTTACAACCCCAGCAACGTAAGAGCGCGCGGCGCACAATGCCTCCCGGGCCCCACAGCTGGAATCAGGTTCCCGACGTCTTCCCAAATGAACCGCGACTGAAAAACGAGTTGTTACCGCCCCGACAAATCTGTGGCGAACCCTCATATTGGGCTCGGACGAGAACGTCCTGAAAAAAAACAATAAGATGACGCTCAAGAGCTCACACATGACACACTTTGAAGCAAAGCGCATACTCCAATACCCAAAGCTTTTGCATTGACTTTGAGACGAAATCAATCACGCTTTAGTGAGCGTCTTCTGCCAGCGCACCACCTGCACGTAATGACATCCCCTAGATGGAACAGAGTGCAGGAAAACTCCCTCCAGAGCAAAGGAAATGACTAATGTCCCGTTGCACTTCACGCAGCGAGTTAACTGAACGTCATGTGTGGAAATCGGTGGAACAGTGGCTTTAAATAAGAGCGTTCCAGTATTTATGGAGAAAAAAAAAAAACTCCTCTCCTCAGACCATCATGTATCCTGAGCGCCTGTCTCTAATTTTAACAAATATGTGGGCCGGACATCTTGACACCGTTTCTCAGCCATTCCAACTCTAAACATTGCACCTCGGGTGTGTTCGCGCAGCCCGCACCATCCACGCACTTAATGAGGCGCGCGCCGAGAGTCGGAGTGTGGAACGAATAGGCCTTAAAATCTGTTAATGCGGCCGAACTCTGTCGCTGTCCCAGGTCCAGGCCGAGGCCGCCGCTCCCATGCACATCGCCCCCGAGCCGCAGGGAGAGAAAGAGAACCAGGCTTTCCCCGTCCCTGGTAAGCATAGCCTGGTCATGAACCTTCAGAGGACTGTAGCAAAGAAGGGCACCCCTGACGTCCTGGCTCCAGGTAAATGGTGATGCGTGGCGCGGACTGGACTAGTGGGCTGCCTGAAAGCATGGGACGCTCCACGGTGCCTGACGTTTTTGGACATTGCATGGGCACTGTATCTCACTTTCGATCTGATGGCGTTGGCTTTTTTTTTTTTTTTTTACTTCCTACAGAAATGCACTCGGCGAATAAATGGGTTTTGTGATTGTCAGAGGCAGGGGAGATGACGGTCTGCAGAAAGCAGCGTCGCTGAGTGCTTTTGTGTACTTGGCCTGGCAGAAGGCGCCGCCTGCGATCTGACTGACAGCCGGCTAAGCTCTGTTTATTATCTGGGATACACACAGAGATCTAATTACTGTGCCTCTTATTGTTGACAGGAGTAACATCAAAGGAATTTATATGTATATTAGATCGGTTTGTGCTTTGTCTGGGCTTGCTCGGGGTTTTGTCATTGAATTTAAAACCCAGGGAATATCCATTTTTCTCAACACGGGGGAGTTTACTTTGCTGACTTTGAACGTAAAAAGACAGAGTGACTCCACATTAAAGCAAACACGGCTTTCACTTCACTCTCCGCCCTCGTCGTTTTTTTTCTTCTTGTTTTTCTTTTTAACAAACCGACGTCTGTTTTCGTCAGGGTACTCTGGCCCGCTGAAGAACGTACCTCACGAGAAGTTCAACGCGACGGTAATCCCCAAATCCTACTGCTCCCCGTGGAGGGAAGCTTTGGGGGGCAGCGAGGAGCTGGTGAGCGCCCTCCATGACCAGCTGCCCCAGCTGCCGCAGAGACTGGAGCCTGCCAACTACAGGTGCTTCAACAGGTAAACCAGCCCCTCCAGCTCACACTGCAGTCACGTTGTTAAGAGAGGCTGAGAGGCCGAGAGGCCGAGAGGCCGAGGGCCCACCCATCCTCAAATAGAGCCTCTGACGACTTCACCAATGTCATCCATCACCATCCTCTCCTCCCTGGGCTCCTCTCCATGTTTCCACAAGTTTGTAAATGAATCCAGTCTCTCCCTCTGTCTCAGCGTCATGGCTATTTTGAACCATGCCTCTTGAAAGCCGATCCACTAGTGGGGCTGCGAGCTTTCAATGCCCCCCACCATGCACGCACACACACACACACACGCACACACAGAGCAGATTGCGCACGAAAGGGAATCATTTTTCTGCGCGCGCCTGAGGAGCTGCACTATGCCAGCGAGGCAAGACAAAAGGTTAAGCTCGGGCAAACGGAGGATACGAGGAAAGACAAATTCAATCGAGTCTGTCAATCACTGGGGGTTCAGCCTGTCTGCGTGGGGCTGAGCACCCAGCACAGGGATCCGCTTACGATTGCTATGAAATTGCGATGCCTTGATGAAATCCGAACCCAGCAGCAGCACAAGGGGAGATGTGCTCACCGCGCTCGATTCATTCCCAGTCCCCGGTGGGTTCCTCCCGTTTACAGAGCCACTCCAAATCAGAGAGGTGACCAGATTGGCTTATCACGTATCATTTTAAAGGGGGAGGTTTTATTCCCCTCTCCCTTTACTGGAAAGAGTGGGAGTCATGCGATACGCGGGCTCCATATCTGCCGGGAGCAGGAAGGACTGGACCATCACGCCCCCTCTCCTCTGTTTGCCCCTCAGGTCGGCCATGCCGTTCGGAGGAGCCATGGCCAGCAAGAGAGTGCTCCCGGTGCTCAGCTTCGAGCCGGCGGAGCCCCAGAAGCTGCCGGCCGCCGCCCAGGAACGCGCGTGGCAGCGGCCAAATTTCAACAGAGCTCCTCGGGGATGGGGCATCGATTACAGCCCAGAATCTAATGAACTATGAAGAAAAAAAAAAAAAGGAGGGCCGATCAGCAAAAGACTGAAGCACTGACTACGCTTTGCCCCCTCTACGATGCCTCTGATCACTGAACACTGCAGGGGAGAGTAAAAAAAAAGAAAAAAAGATAAAAAAAAAACACTTCTGCATGACATTTGGAGTGGTTTGCTACAGCTGAGTGGTTTGATCAGCGACTGAGGCTGCTCACTTCTACCCATCCCGCCTGTGTGACACACAGACCCCCACCTGACGCATTTTTCTCCATCCGGGGCGAGTGACGATGAACAGGGAAGCACACCAGATAATTCATGACAAAAATGACGTCATTTTAATGGCAAGATGAAAACATTTAGAGAAAGCCTTACATACATCCAGCACTTACACTGAAGAATATTGTGACAGATTAAAAAAAAAAAGAGTCAACGGAGCCAAAAAAAAAAAAAAAGGGGGGGGGGGGGGGGCAGATTAAGAGATACGCCTCAGAATTTTACTCAAAAGTGATACTTGATGAGACAAATACATGTTTAGGCAAAAAAAACAAGTCTGCATTTCTATATGTACAGTGGCTCCCGGGGCGGGAGCCTGTGGGATCCACCTGGCCGTGTGGATGGTGCTGGTCAGGACTCTCGTGTCTCCAGCCTCGCCTCGCGCTGTTCAGATGCTGCTCCGGCGCTCGCAAAAACCGTCACACGCCCCCCCCAACCGTGCGACATCCCGGCTGTCACCCTGACTCTTCCTACGCGGTGTGTATCTGAGAGGAGCCGCCGGCAGCACCTGACCAGGTCTGGCCCCGGGGACAGAGGTCGCCGATCGACTGGGTCACAGTATCATTTCGCTCCGGCCGCTAATCGCCGTGGCGGGAGCCGTGTGCGGCGTGGGCGCCCATTCGCTGGGGGTCCTGGGAGGGGTAATGGATCTGGCCGGGAGGTCTCATGCTCATCGGAGGAGGCATAGGTGGAGCCATGGGGCCCATGGGGTGAAACATCGGAGGACCAAAACCTGATCGGGGCGGATGGAAAAGACAAGAGGGTGAGGGTTAGGCGGATTCTCCTCATCTGCGCCACGCTGCGGGATGAGCCGATTATGAGATCGTGGCCCCGAATTACAAACCTGGAGGAGGCGGGTTGATGCCGGGAGGTGGCGGCAGAGCAATGTTCATGACGGCAGGGGAGGTGCTCGGGTCCAGGTTGAAGTAGTTCGCTGGGGCCTCTTCGTCTAGGGCGGGCGGCGGAGGGAGCGCTGGAGCACAGAGACAAGTCCAATTAAGACGAATGCAGAGGACAACAGGATTCACCTACAGACCCAGTTTTCTCATACAAACCAAGTCTGATTGCAAAACTAGTGGGTTGTTGATATGTATATTTAAATATAACAAATAAACATTCACTCTGTTGATTAACAGAGTATGCACTACGTATGTTGTCTGTGCACTTATTCTTTTCATTGATAAGCAGTTCTACTTGACTGTTAATACATATAACATGTCGTATAATACTTGAAACAATGCTCATGTGGCAAGGTCACTCTGGGTCCACACAGACGATTCCAACTATCCCCTGTGCCTGAGGACTCACCTCCAGGCAGGCCGGGTACAGGATCCAGCCTGGTGCCCATCTCACTGACCCCGTCCTTGATGCCATCCTTCCCTCTGGCTGCCTGGGATCTGACAAAATAAAGACGTGGTGATGCACATGTGCTCATCAGGCTGCCACTCAATGTGGCTCTGCTTATGGGGGGATGCTTGGGTGCCAGCGTAGCAGATGAGGCAGTTCTGGGTCTCATCCACCCAAAATATGACCACATTAGCGGAAAGTCAATTTCATGGGGACGGGCTGAAGAGCAGAAACCCCGAAGCGCGGTTTCTCAATCAGATTCGTACCTCCCCCACTTGACGGTGAGCCTCCGCCCGTTGATGATGAGCTTGTTGAAGGACTTCTCAGCAGCCATCTCAGCTGCCTGCCGTGTGGCAAACTGGATGAAAGCGCACTGCTGCCTCTGGACGATGGTAATGGTGCGAATCTCACCAAACTGGTAGAAGTGACTCCTGAAAAAACAGTACAATTATCACGTTTAAGCTCATAACTCTTAAAACATCCGACTATGGTGATGATGATTATGACCAGGTCTTTGTCGTAAAAATGAAAGCCTTACTTGAGATCTCCGTCTGTAACAGTGTCTCCCAAGCCCCCGATATAGAGGGTGCTGATGGACTTGTCCTCTGGTGGGTCCAGTCGTGGCATGGTTGAGGCCCGTTTGAGCAGCTTGTCAGCCACTGGGTCGTTGATACCGTAATAACGGTCCTTAATGTTCTGGTCGGCAAGAGGGTCATCTGGGTCGGTGGGCTTCTCATGCCTGTATTGACAGAGAAAGACGAAAACCAGAATGAGAAAACTGATCAAGCGACAATACACTCCCTATAACCACGTGGCCCATCATTATGAAGTGGCGGTCACCTGTAGGGACACTCCTCCCCTCTCTTGCACTCTCCCTTCACCCAGAAGGAGCAGATGTGCGGCCGATTCCTCTTGTAATACGGCGTGGTCCGGGCCAGTTTGAGCAGCATATCGCTGGAGCTGGGAGCCTTCCCGAGCTGCCCTACCGGCCGCGTGCCGTCAGAGTTGGCTATCTGAGAACACAGAGGTGCAGGCAGGCGAACAAGATCAGCGCAAACGGCTCTTGCATACGTCCCCATACGTTTTTGTCTGCGTCGGAGAACACTTTACCTCTCTCTCCATGTTCTGTGTGTAGTACTCTTTGTTCACATCTGACCGGGGAACCTCATCTTTGACCGACAGTCCAGTGTCTCTGACCTGGATGGGCAGACCTGCAAACCCAGGTCCAACAAGTAGGTTACATCCAGGGACGCTTCGGGTAGAATTAACGTGGCAATACTCCAGTTATGTGAAAGACAGGGTGAGGTCGACAGACGTACCGTACTCCAGATCCAGCAGACACGTCTGACAAACATTCTTCATCTTACTGCAGGTCTGGCAGACCTCTGTCTTCTTGAAACGCATCCGCGTGCCCGGACACCATCGGAACACAGTAAAGGGTCGAGCACAGATCTGAAGGGAATAAAACAGGAACAAATACTGTTATGTATAACAGGAAGGACTGCATTCTGTTTATATTAAGATTCAACAAAGGATTTCAGCTTTTAAGGTATGCAGATTGTGTAATTATAGTGTTAAATCTCACCTTGCATTCTTTCCCATATTTCTCTTTGGTCTGTAAGACAAAGCATGAACAAATGTGAATATCGCTGGCATTCACAATGCAAAAAACATCATCACGTTGATAGAGAAACAGACTTACCATGCGAATGTAAGGGTTTTCTCCTAAACATGTCTGACACAGAATGGGGAAATCCTACAAGGATGAGGGAAAAAATAAAAACAGACATTAGTTTAATCAAGAAGACTGTCATCACGGTTATTCACCTTGACCTCGCCCTGATGCGAGGTGTGACAGCACTCAGCTAAGTCTCGGTTTCCTCCGGGTGCACCTTGGCAAGGTGGCATGTGTGAATACTGGGTCAGTGCTTTAGCCATCTGCTGAAGGATGCTGTTTCAACCTAAGTGGGAGCTGAGGAAAACGACCTTGCCTTAATCCGTCCCACTGACAGCATCAGCCAAGCGCCCGAAATATACGCAGCGCCAGTGGCTCAGACGTCAACTACATAATCTAAGGTTTCAAAGTTTGTATTCTGGTGTCTTGATAAAACCAACATTAGCCTAAGACCCGTTGTATCTTGGCTACGGGGGGAATCCTGATTCGTTGCCCTCTATACTCTGGTTGTGGGCCCTTTCATATGTACTAACACACCTCAAATAAAATATTGTAAAGAGCTTTATTTAATTTGAATGTCTGGTGCTGCAATGGACGCTTATTATATGGTATTCAATTGAGTCATATTACTGTGAAATTTAGGATTGAATATTATATATGAGCGTGACTTTTGCAAGGAATCTTTGTTATTATTTAAATTGAACAGAACACCTGCCCTGTCAGTTAGCCCAACTCCCTTATTCCATGCTAAATTAGCTCTTCGATCCAGACTTAATAACATATTAATAACCCAAAGTGCCTCGTCTAAAGCAGCTTCACTATGCATGTGACTCGATTCGGATCTACGAGGACTGCTTGACAAAGCTCGATTTTATTATTGTTGGCGTGCTAATACTAGCCCAGGTTAGCTTTGACGGCTAACTTTAGCATTACATTTGCTAGGGTTTTATGTTCAACAACATCGTTTGCTCCGAAACGATATACACACGTAATAGCCAGGCGCCTCCGACCTGCTGCTGGGCCCAAACTGCGATAGTTCGTGAATAACTTCAACA
Source organism: Karalla daura (assembly GCA_029224185.1). Taxonomy (NCBI): domain Eukaryota; kingdom Metazoa; phylum Chordata; class Actinopteri; order Chaetodontiformes; family Leiognathidae; genus Karalla; species Karalla daura. Next base: position 18,018,366 of record CM055195.1, read on the forward strand.
TACGAGACATGTTAGCGAAAGCTGCCACGCTTTTACTCGCAGCTAGCGGGATGCTAGCCGGCTAACAAGCGATCCCGCCAGGTTACGGACGGATTATTAGCGCTGTTAAACCCTCGGATTAAACTGGAAACATTTTCTTCATGTCGCCCTGGCCTGGAAACCGAAATGATGACAAGACGTACCGCGTCCTCCCAGTTCTGCCTGTTGTAGGTGTTGGATCCCAGGGACGTCGCCATTTCAGAGAGTGTGTGTGAGCCAACAAGGCCCTGACTACAGAGGGAGGCCCACAATGCACCGCGGCGATGCACTACCACCGCCCACCTGTGGGCGTCGCCCCTTCTCAAGAAAACTAGTAGATAGATAGATAGATAGATAGATAGATAGATAGATAGATAGATAGATAGATAGATAGATAGATAGATAGATAGATAGATAGATAGATAGATAGATAGATAGATAGATAGATAGATAGATAGATAGATAGATAGATAGATAGATAGATAGATAGATAGATAGATAGATAGATAGATAGATAGATAAAGAGGATAAACAGCATAAGTAACTCTTTTGTGCCAAGTAAATCAATGTGCAATAAAGTGAAGTTGTAAAATTTTATTGTACATTTTTACACATGACAGGAACGATCTCCTAGTGTCTGTTCGACAGACAAGCTCGAGAGGTCTGACCATGTACATACTTCGCTGTTTTTTCATAATACAATTTTATACCCAGCTTTTAACCTTAAATATTACCAGAATATATTAAGACCTTTGACATTTTTTTCTCTCTTTCCAACTCTGTCTCTTTAAATTAATTAATGAATTAATTCATATATGAATAATCTATATACCATACTTCCATTTGCCATTTCCTTACATTTTCCTATTATATACATTCTGAAATCTTGAAAGTTCTACTATTTATTATGAAAAAGAGGTGAGTACATTTTCTTTCTCTACATGACTGAGAAAGAGATAGAGAGGGACAGAGACAGAGCGAGAGAGAGACTGACTCCTGTGTGGTGTGTGAGCTTGTGTAAGCCAATTGTGTAGTCCACTTACCGTTTATCTATCCACCTGTTCCAATCCAGGTCAGGGTGTCTTTGCTGCGTGAAACTCCAATTAGCTGGGCAAAGGATGTGTGAGATTACGGATGGGCATTAAGCCCTCAATGTTTATTTAAGGTCAGAGTGAGATTGCGAAGTCAAAGGACAGGGATTAGATACAGGCTCGAAGAGCTCGTAAATCTTTCTTTCATAGTGCAGCCGCCATTCAGCAGGTCAGAAAATTAGGTCTGCTCTGCTTTCAGGCTAATTCTAGATAAAACGTATGCAGTTTTCATGTTGTATTTGTGCTGTTTTTTTAATGTGGAATTAAAAAATAATTTACCTTTAAGAGAATCACATTGGTAACATGGTCACCAGCCAGGTAACATTAATTATGAATCAGCAGTTCTTCTTGTGATTATCTTCCTTCAAATTAACAAAAAAAGGTTCAAGTGACATTTCCTTTGGGTGCACAGCCTTACTCTTGCCTGTGTTTATTGGGACACCAAAGTAAACCATCTGAGCATGGCCTTCTTTGTCTTAATGAGTCGTGTGACCCTATCTCCTCTATCATGTGATGCGGATGAGACAGCCAAAGCCATTTTGAAGGAGGGCTTTGTCTTGGATTTAGCCACTCTGTAATCAAAATCACCAACCTCATGAGTCACAAGGTCAGAGGACATGTAGGTGTTTGTACCTCAGAGCGACTACACATGCACAGCTCCATTCCACAAATCATATCCCAAGAGTCCTGTTGATACTGATTGACGCTGTTCTTCTAAGTTTCATGCTCCACCGTTAGTGTCTATTCATTTACAGTCATGATGCCCTGCAGCTATGTTTGGTAAAAGCCACTTTTTATGTAAATCAAATATAATGGTATTTTGTGTCCATTTTTGTACCAACTCAGTGATACACACATCTATCCATCCATTTGTTACTTTGTACCCAATGGTGTGTAGGGGTCTGCTGTTGCCTATCTCCAGTGCACATAGAGTGAAGACAGGGACTACACACTGAACAGGTTGCCAGTCCATTACACATTCACACCACTCACTCTCACGTTCACACCTAGGAGTAGTTTAGAGGATGTTTTTGAACTGTGGGAGGAAACTGGAGCACCTGGAGAAATATCATGAGCATACAACTACGGTTTAGATCGGATTTGATGCCAGCCCCCTGCAGTTTACATGTTGAAGTGTCCCCGGGTAGGAACCCCAAATTGACCCTAATGCTGCATCATGAGTGTTCAGATGTGTGTGAATGGTTAAAGATGCTAGTTGTACAGATAAACCATTACAGTGGCCTCTGACACCAAAGTATCAATCCTTGTTTAATGTATGTTGTGTTGTATTGGGTCTAACATGTGTAACCACTCTCTGTACCCTTAGTTGGCCCATGGTTGTACCATGTCAATAAATAAAGCTTTCTTGATTTCTGAATCTGAAATCAATGGGTGAATGGGACTTGTGTCGGTCAAAAGCAAAGGTTAGGAAGACTAGAAAAGCAATATATAAAATCACTCCCCGACCATTTACATACAAACCCTAAACAGATGAGGTCGATGAGACATATTTCAAACTAACTATCCCACTCAAAATGATGAGGACATCTGATAAGAATACAGTACACTGAAGATTATAGCAGGAGCCTAAACAGACTGAATATCACAGATGTGTCGGCACACCATGAAACAGATTCAAGAGACAGTTTGATCCAAACAAAAAAAGACTTGTTGTGTAATCTGCATGATGTGTTGGCTGATCAACATGACCATCCCTGAGCTCTTGTTCTCCTAACTCCTTAAACTTTCTGGGTAATCCCACTATCACAGCACATTTCAATCTGTGACTGTGCTACATCGAGGCCACTGTAATCTCACTAATGAAACACAGGGGACGCAGATTAAAACCCCCCTGTATGGAAAAAAAGAAAGAATAATGATAAAAAAAAATGTTTGCACAGTTTACACGATCGCATGCATGTATGCTTGCGTGTGTTGCATGTATGCGCATATGAGGAGCCGGGGTGAGGGGGGGCGCTCGGGCGCCCCCTGTCGGCAGTTATGAGCCGCTGCAGGTGTGCGTAGCTGCAGAAAGAGAGAGGAGCGATCTCAGATTTCTCGGTTTCTCCAGCCGAGTCCACGGTGCTGCTGCTTCTGCTGCTGCTTCCCACACACCGACACGACGACCACGACGACCCGCGTCCAACAGAGGCTATAATCCCGCATCCAGGAGCCAGCGTCCCGCCCGGAGGTGAGCACACACCGACACTAACCCAGGTCCCATCGCCGTGTTTTCGCACATGTTAGGTCGGCGACAGGAGCAGCCAGGCCCCGGCCAGGGAGCCGCTGTCTGGGCGCAGACTGGAGAATGAGGCCAGCTTTTTGTCGGCCTCACTATCTCTGCCCGCAAATAACGTGCCGTCGAGGCGGAGGGTCGGTGTAGCTTCGAGCTAGTGGGGGGTTAGCCCGGTGCCTGGCGGAGCGGAGCGGAGCGACCGGGGGCTGGTGGAAGTTTGCAGCCGGGATGGAGCTGTGTCCGGCGGCTGCGGAGTCCCTCTCTGCAGCCCCGGCGTCTCCGGCGACCGCACAGCAACTTGTTTTTTGTAACTTTGTGGCCGCAAAAGAGTTGAATCCAGTGCTGCCCGGTTCCACAAAAAAGCAGCAACGCAGCGACGCGTCCTCGAATGCAACACGGGCCGAGCGATGTAGTGTGCAAACTGGAATTAAAACAGTCTGCCACCTCATCTAATAGCGATCTGTGTGTGTGTGTGTGTGTATGTGAGTGTGGAGAAGCCGAGGTGCATTGAGAGCAGCATGGGTATGCAGCTCCAATCTCCACCAGCCTGTCCCAGTCATTTCAGAGGAACTTCATTAGAGAGAACTGAGACTGCCGGATCTCTGTTATGACACGATGCATCAGTCTAGTGGAGCTACCTGTAGGAATCACTTCCTTAAAAAAAAAAAAACACAACAAATACAGCAAATTTTGTAAAACTACCCAAGAAACAGCATCAAAAAGGAGGATGTTGACTCTGTATCATGTCATGTATTTATTTTTTCCATGAAGGACATTTAAGGGCTGCACTGTCAGCAAAGAAGCATGTGCAGTTGAAGCTTTTTTTTTTAATGTTGTTGACACAATGCACCAGTGATGCAGCGTCGTCCTCTTAAATGAGACCTGCCCTCACTTGTGCGTTTGTGTGTGAAGCCGCTTCTGTGTGAAACGGGGCAAATGTCTGTTTCCGGAGAGATAGCCCCGCTCCTATTCAATACTATCACCACTTCTGTCTGTAGCAAAAACTACCCCCCCACACCAAAAAAAACCCAAGAAAGGGCAGTCCAGACCTGCCTGAAATCTGTTGCCCCTGGGCGTGCGCGTGGAAGCGTGCACCTATGTGAGTAAGAGATTACTAAAGGAGAGTGACTCACTCTCTGAATGTATTTGGCAAAGTCATAAGGACTTTCCTTGCGTTTGGCCTCAGCTGCAAAAGACATTCCTGCAACTGAAAAGCGCTGTCCTTCTGGTTTTATGTGTCATGAGATTTATTTGACTAGCGCTTCACACTATTTCCAAGCCATGTGTTGTTTATCACATGTTCCATCCATCATTTGGGGTGGGGGGGGGCAAAAAAAATGTAGGGCTTATTCCATTTGCAGATTAGATTTTTTTTTTAAAAATGTGTGGATGCTGTCATTTGTTTGTCAAATTTGTGCCGGGCTGAATCTTAAGTTGCGTTCTGTTTATCCGTGCCAACTGTTTGTCTGGTTGTTCTAACCCTCCATCTGACTGCTCCCACTGGCTGCCAAACATGCTGTGATCTAACGCTTTCGGCTGATGAAGGCTGCCACCGCTGCCGCAGCCATTTGATCATATATCAACATCTCCTCACTTAAGATATATACGCCTGCGAAACGCCGCCGCCGCGTTACAATGCCTACCAGGCGGAGGTTGGTAAAATACTGTAGGCATCCCGGCGTATGACGGATCATGTCACTGAGCGGAGAGTCTGGCCGTTTGTCAAGCGTGAGACGCGATCGCAGACGATCCCTCATTTTACATTTTAAGGCTTGGATGAGGAAGAGGAGTGTGGCTGTTTGTTGTCAATCACCACTTTGGCTGCTTGGCTGGGATTTATCCCCATCTAGAGGAGGACGCAAGTGTAATTGTGCTGCAGTAAATGCACCGGCACATTTAATGCTACACAAGGTAACTGTTGGGAGCTGCAGTGCCCAACAACATGCCAGTTCTTGTATTTTTCCATGTCAGTGCCCCTTGTATCCACACGCAGTGTGTGGGGTGCAGACCTCTCTTTAGAGCGGGGCTGAAGCCAGGCTTCTTTCCAAGACTCAAGTCCCCCTCCCTCAGTCCTCTCTGCTGGGTATAAGCACTGCTTTGTGCCACAGTACTGCTCCCTATGGTTCTTATTCATATACTACTACAACACCACTGGCTCTCTGGCCCTACTGGAATCTACAATTGGATGTGCACCCAAAATAGCCTGCTGTGTGACAGACAAACTCAGATGTTTCCCCATTAAGTCAGGTCCTTTTGGTTAATAAGCCAGGATTGGAGAGGCAGACCTGCGAAGTCGTCCACACTGAAGCGCCCTTTTTTCAGCCTGGAAATGTGGCCGTGGCATTTTCTGGCTTAGGTCGGAGCTATCATGGGGTGGGTGGGGGGTGGGGGCTGGGGGGTATTGGAGAGCGGGAGCAGAGTAAATACATTTCAAAAAGCACAGCACAACCGAGTATTAGCAAATGATCCGATAGCATCTGTAATCCTCTGGAAAACCTGGAGAGTTGTTTTTGAATAGTGCTAGCGTCCATCAGATAGTTGGCAGGCGCTGAGGGTGTCCACATGTGTGACTGGCTGGCCAGGCAAGCAGCGCGGCTGACTACAGTATGCAGGCAGATCAGATTACTGAACGATTAGCCATGGCCTCCTGTCCTCAGCCCAGGGAAATGATTTTCCACTGTCATAATTCCCTAGACCGAATTACGCAGGCCAGTGACTCAGAGATACTCAATACAAGCCCAAGTACTGCACGACATAACTGTTGCTCTCTGGAGAGCAGAGATAGGTGGAGAGTGGCTGTGCCATTGAGGAGCAAAATAGTTTTGTAATTTGACTTTCCACTCCAGCACCGGTGCTCGCTCTTAAGCACACAAGGTAGTGCGACCGAGTTAGACCTGGAAAAGTGTAAAATTCATTGTGATGTCGGCGCCCTCGGCCAGGACTTTGGCGTGCAAGGAGGCACCGAACGGTCCCTAAACTCTGAGCCATCCCTCGCATGTCCGTCTATTGTGAAGTCGTACGTCAAAAAATGTGAGCACATGTCAAATGGGCAATGAGGCAGCGTAAATCAAGCAGGCCTCTAGTGGAATTTTGCTGAATGGAAAGATAGACTGAGGGAGAGGGAGGGAGGGAGGGAGGGAGGCAGGGGAGGGGGTAGCTGTGAGTGGGAGAGGCTAGCCGGTGGAGGTAGGACCATGTTTCCAAGGTGCTTACCCCCCGAGGCAGGAATTCGATACATTCCAGAGGCTCCCGTGTCCAGACGAATAATGGTGACTGGGGTGTAGCGTTTCATCAGATGGCGCATGATTGGCGAGTAAGTGCTGGGAAAAGTAGGAGCTATGTCATATGCACAGAGGTAGGCAGCTCCGGTTGCCGGAGGGATCGGGAAGTATGCCAAGAAGAGCAGGACAGGTTATGTGAGATATGGATTTGTCCCGAGCAGAAGACGGCGTGGTTTTTATATCGCCTCTCCTTACCCCGAGGCCTCTCCACACACACACACACACACACACAAACGCAAACACACACCGGGCCTTTGACATCATTTTCGACGTTCGGGCGACCTGCTGATCAGGAATACAATTCGCAATGAGCTGCGGGGCGAGAGAGTCACATGGAGGAGTATCGGCACTTTTAATGGTTTTTGTCAAATAACCAAAACCTCGGCAGATCCTGTCGAGCGGCTCTCCGGACAAGTCACAGCACGAAGCCGTTCTCCAGACGCGTCGCTCCGCGTGGGGAGGTGCGGGACGGCACTCTTTGCAAGGGGACCAGCCGGCCCAGCTCAGGAAGGGGTCCGGGCCCTCGCCCCGACGAGCGCTTCCCACCCGCGGCCCTCCATTCGCTCTCGGAGCGGGGCTTTCAACCCCAGCTGCTAACCGGCGCCCAAGCTAAAGGCTATTTATACTGCAGACGCAGAAGAGAAAAAAATACCCTGTTTTATTTAGTGGTCAAAAAACAAGCTGTCGAGTGTTAATGGACTTCACCTCAGCCATTCTGGCAGACCCTCGGGGTACAGAGCATTCATACGCTCGGCGAGGGAGCTCTCGGCACTAGCCTGTTAATGAAGCCATTTCCAGAGATGGAGAGATGCAGTAATGGGAACGCACTACTTCACTGCGGGATATTCTAACCCCGTCCTCATCGTAAGTGCTATCAGTCATCGGATACGATTAGGTTTTTTTTCTTCCCTCCCCTCCTTTGTCCATTTTGCCGCTCAGACGGCTCTTCATGTTCATATTCCGAGTTCGAGACACGCGCGCGCGTGCGCCTGTCGGTTCGGTGCCGGATTGAGTCATACGTAGCGTTTATATCTCATAACTTGAGGCGAGTTGTATTGGGGTCAAGCTTCTGTACTATGGCAGAAGAACAGGAAATGTGTGATGAAGCCTTTTTCTCTGCCGGCGCCCGTTTGACAGAATGTCTGAGGGGTCAGACCCGCACCAGCGGACCTGTGTGGCCCGCTGCTAGAAGCTCACTGACCTGAGTGAGGAGTGGCAGTCTGTGGTGGGGTGTTGATACCTCTGATACCGGGTCGTTGCATTCAAGAATCGATCCTCATATGCAGATATTGATATTTGAGTAACTTGGGGGAATTAACTACGCTATTGAAATCTCCCTGGCAGAAGCTACTGTCATAACAACTGCATGTAAATAAAGAGAGAAGCTTTTCAAAGGCAGATGGGATTGTGAGCAAAATGCAGGCCAGATTAGATCAGATAAGATCACATTTAGGTTTTTGTGAAAGGTTTGTGGTAAAATGTTCAAGCGAACATTCTCTATTTGATTAACTAATTGGCTAATTGAAGTGTAACTTGGGGTGGCATAATTAAGCAGGAATAACCATCACCATCATGATTTGTATTTATTTTTTTGACATTTTATGGTGAGATTAGAAGTGAGCAGCTGAGTTTGACTTGGTATGAGACGAGAAAGGAAGTGAGTGGTGTCACCCACCTCTAGCATGCAGGGCAGACAGGTGGAGGCGAGGGGGTTGTGTGTGTGGGGGCGGCTGTCTGTGTGTGTTTACCCAGTTGTCTGGTGGCCTCGGCTGGGGTCTCCCACCACCACAGATACCACACACACACTCTCACCTACTATGGAGGTGATGTGTTTACAACCAGAGTCACGCACGCCTCATGTTGTTGTGGCACCCGAAGTACGACTTCTGTGTAGGGCTGAGAGGTGGAGAGTGTAAACTGTTTACCTGGTTTCAACTGGGAAATGCACCCAGATGAATTCCCCATCGCCTGGATCTGAAGTGGAGGAAGGTTTGCACGCGTAATAGATATGTGGCGACGAGTCGATAAACGCTGCTAATGCGCAGTATGATGTAAACCTCAAAACCTCCAAATCACCGTTATGTAATATTTGCAAGTGCAGCATTTATTTCCTCTTTCTCATATAACGCTAATATGCCTGGGCGTCGCACTTTAATGTACAGCCTGCAGGAAGGAGTGCGGCCCTGCCGTAAAAACCTGCTATTGTGAAGGTTATAATTTGTGTTCCGGGCTGCTTGCGAGAGGTGTCTCCGCAGCCAGCTCGCAGGCTGCCGCTTGTGCTCGTTTTGTTAAGCGTTGCCACTAGATGTTTCTAACATCGTCTGCATTCATTGATTGGCCGTTAGCTCGAATCAGCACTCTGCTTCAAAGCCTCGGACGAAGGTGGAACGCCGCAAAGTCATTGCGAAACCTGCAGCGCCGGGGCCGCATTTATGGCCGTCGCATGTGGCCAGGAACAGATAAGCGGGTATGCAGTCCGTGTCCTTGTCCTGTTAACATTTGCAGCTGGCTGTTTAGCTTCCACTGTTTAACTGTTCTTCCCGAAGCTCGACCCAACAGCCCAGCTGTGACCCGGCGGCGTCTGGAAGGCCGCGGCCCGGTGTTTACCGACCGCAGTTTGTGTTTACGGCGCTGTCATGATGAGGGGGGGGGCTGCAGGGAAGTTATCCAGCACCTACACAAGGTCACACAGAGGTTCCGATTCGCCCCCGTGGGCCTCCGACGCTGGAGAGAGCGCCGGATCTGGCACGTCTGTCGGCCCGGGACCGGACCAGGCTGCCGCGTCCCACCACGACAGCAGGACTGGGCACGCTTTAGCAGGGCAGCTGGTGCCCAGTGGCCCGTCTCCCCCCGTCTCTTTACCCCAGAGCTGAGCACGACGAGCGCGGACGCCGCCACCGCCGCAGCCGCCACACTACAGCAAGTCATCTGGTGTCCAGTCGGCTCCCATCTGCGAGTGCATTTGGCTCGGCTGCAAACAAAGCACTGTGGCATGCGAGCGTCCTCGGCTGCGTCTGAACGGCTCGGCCCAGCTATCGAGCTTAATCTTTGGGTGGAAACTATGAGTGCGTCGCCAGGGCTGCAGGTCACGTCCATTTCAATTCGTTTAGATTGTGCGGCTGCGTTGGGAATGGGCCGTAACAAACTGACCGCAGCTGACGGCATACCTCCTCTCCATTTTGAATTGTTGAGGTGGAAAGAGTTGTAATGGTGCCGACCTGAGGTTTAGCTGCTGGCAGCTCCGAGTGTTACCCCTCCACTGATCCGAGGCGGTGCCGTGTCTGCCCAGCCTGCTGTCCCTCATCCGTCCTGGGTGGCGGGGAGGTGTGTGTGTGTGTGTGCGTGCATGTGTGCTCAAGCCCATTTGTGTACGTCCCCTTCCCTGTCTGTGTGTGGCAGGTGTTGGCCACCCCGAGGTCATTCCAGATGCAGCCGAGGCATCTAGACACGGCGACGGCTGGGGACTGCAAATGACAGCAGGATGAATGAGCTTTGTTTTGCCAGGTTTTGGCAAGTTTTTATTCAGAGGGTGCAGCTTTGAATGGGGTCAGTTGTAGCGGTCAGGTGGTGTAACGGCTGGCTGCTCTCAGCGGGGTGTGCTACAGCCGCGAGCATTTGGTCCTTACAGGGAGGCTGGGAGGCTGTTTGGGGTAAAGGAGCACAGCGAAAGGAGCCGTGGTGGGACTGTGCAAGCCTGCAAACACAAACAGCACCCTGGCCCTTCTGTGAAGTGTTAAGTGGCCGGATGTATTTGGTCAATGGAACACAGGTGTCGGGGCCGGGCTGTGTGTGCCTGGCCAGAGGTCTGTGTTTGTTTGCTCTCTCTAATGGCCCCCAACTCTTCACTGCAGCTCCACTAGACTTCATTGGCTCTCAATGGGCCGAGGTAGAGGCCCCCACCCTCTTTTTTTCCCCCCTTAAAGGCCTCTACTGTGAGACTGAGCAGTGGATGAACTCAATTCAAGTCGGGAATCTGATAATGAAATTCGAGACATCCCGCAACACAATGTTGAGGCTCCACGTTGAGCAGGCCTGGTGCTTTTTAGATTCCCCTTTCTTCCTTTATTCTTCTCTTTATCCCCCGTTGCCTCTGATCTACCCCAGCAAAGCAGCCGTTTGAAGTTGTCAAGACTCCGGCTTTTGCTGTTGAGTCCTCAAAGTGCTTATGTGACAGGTAGAGAGGAGCTGGAGGGGAGTAATGTGACTCCCACATAGTCTGCAGCCTTCCCCCGGTCTCCATCCTCCACACCCTCGCCTCCCGCGCACAGGCTTAAGGCCCTGCGGTGATGTCACTCCTCCGAGCTGCCTTTTGTTGAGTAGCAGCCCAAAGGTGCGCTCCGGGCTTCCGAGGGAGACACACAAACACACACACACACACACACACACACACACACATACGTGTGCACGCCCCATGCTGTGCCTCCTCAGGGAGCCCACTAGGGTGAAGTAATGGGTAGTTAACCCCTCAGCCACCTCCATGTGGAGACGCTGCACCATCAGCAATGGCCACGTCCCACCACTCCGATCTGATTGTTGGGAGTAACCCTGTGACCCCCCCCACACAGATGGCCCGGCCTCTGAGCTGCTCTATGATAACCATACAGTCAATATCTGGCCCACATAACGCTCACCCTCTGCCCCCCCCCCCCCCCCCCCCCCCCCCCACCACCACCACCACCACCACCACCACTATCACCACACACACACACACACACACACACACACAAACTCTGCTCCCGTTTCTCTCCTGCCACCCTCTGTGCTATTGTCTCCGACGCCTCCTCGTGAGCACCCCCCCCCCCCCCCCGCTCCGTTTCATTTCTTTATTTCGCTCATCTTTTTAAATTCCAGAATCCATTTCGTTTGTCCCCGGGCACAAGGGGGTGATGGCTAGAGACGGTGTCGCAAATTAAATTTGCTCCCCTCGGACGTGGGCACGGTGGAACGGTGCAAGGAGAACGGGAGCAAAGAAAGCTGGAGGAAAAAGCCCATTTCCTATGCATTACTGTCTCTTTCCTCAGGGTCCATAGTGGAGTAACACCAACACCTCTGTCGCTTCTTTAATTTTCTTCTTTCTTGCTCTCTCCCTCTCTCTCTCTCTCCCTCTCTCCACCTAGCCTTCTCGCTACCGCTGCCGTCGGTTCCCACGTAGCCTAACCTGAAGGCCTCTCCTCTGCCGCTACCACTGCTAACGCAATCTGACCCAGTTTATTAGTTTGGGTCTAGTGAATCATTAATCGAGGTTATCTAACTGTTCCTGTAATGATTCCGCCGTGACTGGTGCGTCGGAGGCTCTCGCTCTCTCTCTCTCTCTCTCGCTCTCTCTCTCGCTCTCTCTCTCGCTCTCTCTCTCTGCGTTTGTAGCCGACCGAGCTCTTCCCCTCCTCGTGCCACTCGCGCCCGCACGTTTGTACTCTATCATAACCGCCGCGCAGGAAAAGCCTCGTCCCGCAAGCCAGACTCTATGTTTAATAGGTGCGCCGCGCACTGTAATATGTCATTGTGTCCGAGCACAATGCGGGGACTAAGTGCACTGAATGCAAATTAATCTTGTGGGATGGCAGCGGCTGAATAGAGTGCGGTTTTTTCGGGAGAGGAGGGGAGCGAAGGGAGGGACAGAAGGAGGGCTAATAGTGGAGACAGAGAAGAGAGGGAGAGAAAAGAGCATGTGAGGAGGGGGGAGCGGAGGGGGGTGGAGGGATGTGGGATGTAGTCATCGCCAGGCCCATTCATCATGCAATGCCTGCTGGGATGCACCGGGGTCAGTCCCGCACAACACAATTACAGCCTGTTCTGGTGTGTTGTGCTGGGCTCCACTGTGTTCCGACTCTGTTCTGTTGTCTTTTGTTAGCTCGCCTCTGTTCTGGCGCTCGCGTTGTCTCCACCGCGCTGCTCTCCGTCCGCCCGTGCTCAGCGGCAGGGCTCTCCGTCCAGCTCTGCCGTCTTCCGGTTGCACTGTCTTTCAAGACCGGGCCGCCTCGAGCTATCGCCGGATGATGCGCCGCGGCGCTCCGAGCGAAGCGTCCCAATTAGCCGCGCGCTTGTCGCGCTCTCGTGTTTTTCTTTTGAGTTTTAAACTCTCCGCTTTGTCTTCCGCGATTAATTGGCACGTTTGTTTATTTCCGTATTAACTGACGAATTCACTCATTTATTCCTCCTCATGAACGCAGCCGCTCGCCGGGCCGTCGTACCAGCAGCTCCCTTTCATCCACATCTGACTCGCAGCCACTGATTCATGTGACTGACAGGCCTGGTTAGTGTGGGGGTGTGAGATGCTCGTAAGCACGGTGTTTACCCTGCCTGCCTGACAGTCCTTTATGAGCCCACAGATGTTTCCAGAACGCCGTAAATATCTGCTATGTGCTCTAACGTCAGCTGACAGCATATATCCCATCATAAGGCCATCTCGTCTTCCCGTCTGTGTCTCTACCCTCCTCTTATATAGCCGGGGAGAGTTTTCCCCGGCAGCGAGGCATTTGAGCTAGAGGTCTGAAGGCCCGCATGAACACATCATGCAGCAGCTTCTGAAGGCTGATCCAGATATTTTTGTTAACATCATATTACATGGCAGGGCCTTATGTTGTCAAGGCGGCATCTGTTTCTGTCACTGGTAAACAAAACATGGGCAGACAGTGTCAGGCTCCCAGATAGATGGAGGAGCAGATCTAGCTGTGGAGGCCCTTGCTGCTCACATTCAGACTCAACTTTCTGTTGAGTTCTCGGGAGGAAAACTTTAAACTAATGCCGCTATTTTCTCTGAGCTGTGAAATCTCTTCTCACAAATGACAATTTATGGTTGCGCTGTACTCTCGGTGAAGGCTGCAACTATTGCAATCTGTCAACTATTAAGGTGGAAAAATTGAGTATTGATAATATTGTATCTCTCTCCACCATTCCATTGGAAAAAACAAACCTTGTGTCTTTAACAATAAGCCCACCATCGACACATGGAAGGTTTGTGTCTGCTTTAATGGACCAACTCCAGATTGTAATTCAAAAACAAACATAGTGAACAGATTTACCCTCCACCCGTTTTTTTTCGCTCCCTCCCAGTTTGGTGATGAATCAAGCTTTATCAGGCGCTGGCTTTCAAACGGCTTTATCAGGGGCCTGGCTCCACCATCCATCACAAAGCGGGGAGAACGCAGAGAGATGGTGTTTCTGTCTGTTATGGTTGTTTTTTTTGTTTTGTTTTTTCAAATTAAAACCCGTAATCGTGCGTTTCTGGCCCGTACCGTGGGACTCGGCCACCACTGTTTTTCCAAACGCTGAAACGCTCCAGAGACAAAGCCATTTCCTGTAATTCATCACGGTGAGCTGCGGCACCGGTCGGCTTATTGTCCTCGGCGCAGGAGCCGATGCCACGCCACGTGCTGCTCACCACGTGGCGACACACACACACAGCCACATCTAATCAATGGTGAAATTTGTTGCTCATCAATTGCGTGATTGATCCAAGCAAAGTTTGATTTCCTGACAGTCGAGTTTTTTTTTTTTCACCTTTTCATTATTATACAAACATTTTGCCATCACCAGCTAGCTCTTTCAGCCGCGCGCATCACAACCTATAACGCGCGCTGAAACGACATAAGCAAAATGGCCTCAGCAGATAAAAATGGATGAGGCCCGGCCGCTGTCTGGCGCAGTTTATGTGCGTCTTGTTAATGAGTGAGTTATGATGGTAGCAGTCCCGTGTTTTGATGTTTAACGACGGGGCTGCTGCTAGTTGGTTTACATTTTAGATGGCAAATTAAGCCTTTAATTAATGGTATCATTAGCACAACTGGTCATATTTAGTAATATATCACGCTGATTGTGGTAACATTTATTACGGCGGAGTTTTCTTTCCAAGCCGTCGACGGAAACCTGCCAAAGAAGAAGAATTCCTTGGAAAAAGAAATGAAAAAAGACAAATACTCAGTGTTCTTTTAGATATGTATTCCTGGCATAAACAGGGTGTTTATTAAAGAGCTTCTGGACTGTGGGCTGTAGTGGATCCCGCTGAATTTGGGTGCATGAACAACAATTTCCTGAAGTAGTTCTAAGATTTCTTGTAAGACAACAGAAGACGAGCACACCCAAAGTACACTTGCTCACTAAGGAGGTATTTGGGTGGTGGCTTGGCTGACGGTAACTAATAGGAAGCCCCAAGATTGACTAAAAGAATGACAGACCATGGCCAGAAAATGCAACAGCTTAAAGAGCGGACTGAAGCATCTGGAAACCATTTGAAACAATGGATTGTCTTCAGCAGGCCTCACGTCCGACTGTATGGATGCTTCTCCTTCCCGAGCTTCCGCCTCCTGAGACAAAGTGGGAAGCAGTGAGATGACATGGAAAGACTGACTTGCCTCTCTGTGGTCACCTTAAAACTCCTGGATGTTCGCTGGATTGGCAGAACATCGAGGAAGCTAGTGGTTTTATTTTATAGACTCCCACTTCGGCGCGCTGTATTATATTTGTTCATCTGCTTCTATGCACCTTGAAAGTGCAGATTGACTCTGGGCTGCAGCTCTCAATTGGGCTGCATTTAGCTGCTTCGCAGTGAAATTCACATCTGAATCACTGAAGTCCATCACAGACTGGGTGGCTTTGCTGATTAACAGCTTGAGAGCTCCATGTGATCCAGTATCGGTCCTCTATTGAAATGTGGCTCCAAGTAAAGAAAGAGTGTTTCTCAGAGGAGTTCCCAGGAAGCGTGTACCTCATTAGTGGTGACCCACCAGGAGATGAATTAATACTGTAGATATTATGAGTCTCATCACACATGGATGTAAAACTGGACTGGTTGCAAGGTACCTACAACCTGGGGACATGTAGTCACTGGCTGATCTATTCCAATCACTAAATTCAGTTTATAGGTCCAAGCCCGGCCTGAAATAATCATGCGCCAGCATAAATGTTACCTTGGAAAATATGGATGACGACTCACACTTCTCATTAATGTTGTTCAGAGCTATCGCTGCCCCCCCCCCCCCCCCCCCCCCCCCCCCAACCCAAATCTACAGAAGCCTGTTCAGAATTTGCCTCTTTATAGCCTCTACCTCCAACTCTGCACCTGGCCCCATTCCAGCACAAGCCCCGACCACATCCCACGGAGGCCGGCGGGGGTCGTTACCTCCACCCACTCGGTGTCGTGTCTCACGCCGGGCCGCGTCCTGACGAAACGGGGGAGATGTGAGGACACGCCTCGCGTTTCAGGCGCCACCTAATTGTGTCGATGCGGAGGCTGATATCGGCGTTGTGGCGGTTTATCTTCCCACCGAGAGGAAATGGCGGAGTCATCAGGGGACACGACACAGCTAATTAGACTTGTGTACGCTTCCATGTGCGGAGGGGAGAGGTGGGGGGGCGCGCGTGTCACGGAGCGAGATGCGGTGCCAAAAAAAAAAAAAATCAAATGCCCCCGCCCAGCCCTCACCCGTCCAGTTCTGTTTTTTTAATGAACTTATCGAGCGGTTACCAAAAGTCCATTTGAAAACGCGTCTGGAATACGAGGCCGGCTCTTTGAATGGCGCGGCGTTTTTAATGACAGAAGCTCCCGACGACTGGGGGGAAACCTCGACGTTCATTAACGCCTGACATTTCGGCCACTCTACAAATCAGCGTCGTCGCGGGGTCTGAAATTAAAGTAATTTGAAGTTGCACACATAGCAAATGACCTCTCGGTACAATAGCGCTGTTTTTTTTTGTGTGTTTTTTTTTTGCTCTCATTCTCCACGCGGGGAGAGCTGTTAGTCGGTTTGACTGATTGGGGCCTGCGGCTACCGGCTCTCAATTAGACACAAGACAAAGCCTCAACCCTGGCTTGCTGGAAAATCAGAAGTAATGAATTAGTGATAAAGGTTTTAAAGACAACACCATTAGCGCGGCTGTTGGCTCTGGTGTGGGCGGGTGGGGGGGCGGCATGATGGTGGTGGTGGTGGTGGGTGGATGGACTGCTTTCGCCTCAGAGTAGGTGATCTGGCGTCGAAGGGAACACGAGTGGAACGCTTTGGATTCCTTTTCATTTTCACTCCTCGGCCCCTCCATCTCTCTCCCCTCTGGCGACTGCTGACAGTAGCATTAGCCTCATTTCCGCCGTCCTGTCCTCGCCTGACCTGGAAGCCGCCTCTCCGGAGGAACGGCCGTCCGTCTCGGCCGCTCGGGGTCTCGGGGTCTCGGGGCCCTCGTTGGGAGCCAGAAGGCCTGAATGTGCTGCCGTTGCTCGGAGGGAGGCGGCGCTCGAACGGCGCGTTACGATTACGCCGTGAGCCGTCACGCGCCGCTCGGGCCGAGAAGTGTCATGCCGGCAAAAAAGTTTAGCGGAGTCCCGCCGTGATCAGTTTTTTTTTTTTCCTCATTTCGACAGCTGCCCGGGGCCTTGTTTGATTTAGTTTTGGATTCTGACCTATTGGCAATTAAATCCACACAGCTTGCGTTCCCTATATTGACAAGCATTGGCACGCACACACACACACACACACTCAGCCAGCCCTGTCCGTCAGGCCGCTGGGGTCACAGGAGGGAGGGAGTCACCTGAGGGGGGATAAAGTGCGCGGCGGTGGAAACTTGTATCCTCTGAGGTATGCGCAGCAGTTGCGCCCCCCCCCCCCCCCCTTCCCATCGGTTCAGCTGTCGCGCCCCGCGCCGACAGCGAGGGCCCGGCATGTCTCCGTCCCTGTTATTGGAGGAGGTCGCGGCGGAGAGCTGGGTGAGACGTTCACTGGCCGCGCTCTGAGGTTTTCATGCCTGGCTTTGGCCCGCCTTCAGAGTCACGGTGGTCCCTTCGCAGGGATGATTTCATTTGACTGTGTATTTATCCATTTGCATTGATTACTGGTATGTAAACATCCAATTTCAGCCTCGAGGGTTTGTTGTGCTGCCTGTTGGGGCCGAAAAAAAACACTGCTCTGCCCAAACGGGCCATATTTAAGCTCATATTTAAGTGTGACATCGGTTGGTGGTTTTGGTTTTGTTGGACGTGGTGGCTTGAGGTCAGCCCACTTGCGCTGCCGCCGGCTTCGAGCCAGTTTTCTTCCACTGCTTAAAGCTCTCCAGGTTGATTCCTGACTCCAAAAAAACCAAACAAGAAAAAGTTCATAACAAAATACTTTTTTTGCCCACACACATCGGACAAAATCAGGATCCCAGGGGTCTCGGCAATCAGATTCAGTCACATGCACATAAACAAACAGTGTGACAATATGAAATAAACAGGATGGGGATGGAGAAACAGACTGTCCCGGTTACTGGCCTCCTTACATTTATTTCCCTGGTATTTCAGGACCCCCGAAACGCGCTCCCTCCCTGACTTCCTATTAATTTGTGGCCTTATTAGAGAGAGAGAGACGAAAGGTTAAACTTCCGCTAACGAGTGAAACGGCTGCCTCGGCCGCCTTCGCGTCAGAGCCGAGACGGGCCGTCGGCGTGTGTGTTCTCGCTCGGCCGCGTGGTGTCTGGCGGCAGCAGAGGTCGCAGCCACGCCGCGACCTCGCTGTGATGCTCGCAGCCCGCAACCTGCCGCGCTTGTGCTGGCAAAACACACGGCGAGGCGAAGCCGCCTGTCACAGCCCGATGACGAATGTCGCATCGTCCCACTCTGTCTCACTCCCTCCACCTCCCTCCCTCCCTCTCTCTCTCTCCCCCTCTCTCTCTCTCTGGCAGCCATCATTTCACCTTTCCGCAGCCCATTCATTTGATGCGACGGTGACTTCACCCTCCCATAATGGATTCCGGCCTTCCTTCCCGTCTCCCCTGCGCTCTCATCAGCTGCTCGCTCTAATTAGATGAGGGTGATTTCAATAAAGTTACTGTCGTCCTCCTCACTCCATTAGTTATATTAACACTCGGATTCCTGCCCCGGAGTCGTCTATCTATCCTCCCCGCCTTTCGCCGGGGGGGCCAGTGCTCTTCTTTTCATGGATCTGTGTAACCTAGTTACTGAGGCCCAGCAGGGGAGGCCAATCAATTAATGAACAAAGGAGCCCGCTCACTGAGCAGCGGCGCGAGTCTGGGACTATAAACAGGGCGCTCCCAAAACATGGTCGCTGTCAGTTCGCTGCTCGTCTGATGGATGTTGTTGTGCCTTGTTGTTCTGCGTGCGTGTCCGAGGGTACGATTTCTGAGGAGTCTATAGCCAGCGGATGCTGCGGAGCGACCTCTCTGAATGCACTGCCAGCCGGGGTATAGGTGTCCCATATTGGGAGGGGAGTGAATTGAAAGCAGAAAATGGATTCAGGGAGGTTTTTTCTTTTTGTCTACAAAGCACAAACGGCCCTCAGAAGCACTGTTGGGTTTGATCGCGTCTGAGATGTAAGTGGATGACCGCCGTTCCTGCCATTGTGTCGCGGGGAGGCCGTAAGTGGGACATTTTAGTTATTGTATGAGCGCTCAGACAAATAAGGTACGCGGTCAGAGGTTGTGACGTCCATGTCCGATTCCCATCGGTCTCCCGTGGCAACAGGCAGATTTGAATGGGCGGGCCTCCTCCTCTGTCCACCTGTGCTCTCTCATGATCTTTCACCACCTTCTCATCCTTTCCTTTTCTCAATACCTCTTTTCATCCTATTGAATCCCTTGTTTTTGCCATGCCTCGCCTTTTCCCTCAGGTCCACCCCTCATTTTTATCCCATCTTTCTTCTCTCTCCCGCCACCCGGTCTCTCCTGTCATCCCTCTTTCTTAATCCGGCTATTCGTCCCCAGCGCTCCCCTCCCTGGAGTTTCCAGCTCTGTCTCCCTGTGTGCGAGATCAGGGAGCCGGCTGTTGTAACAAGCTGTTGAATAATGTAAGCGCAGGGCTATAGGCCAGAGTTTCAGTTAACCCTTTGATCTCCGATCACACGGCGGCTGAGGCGGACACATCAGAAATGACAGCTCGACAGCAGGGCGAAGCGGCCCGGAGGCCTGTTCCGCTCCCATCCTCCTCCAGCCCTCTACCTAAAGGCTAAAGTTCCCCCATCCGGTTTCATTGTCACGGCCTTTGTACGCCGGAGCACAGCGAGCGTCCGCCGCCTTTGTTATTCTAACACTGATGTATAATTAAAGGGCTAGAAAAGGCGACGCTGAATAATTGATATCGGAGCAAAGATGTCATGGCATCCTGAACCTTATCGTGCTCGGTGTTTTTGCTTGCCGCGCCAGATAAAAGATTCACCAGTTTGCTTTCTTTCGGGGCGTCTCGCTCGGCGTGCACTGATTCACTGTGGCACCGTGCTCCCCCCAGACGGAGGTGCTATTATCATTATTTCATTCGGCCTTATTTCACCTTTTGTCGACGTGGCGCGGAGGGTCCAAACGCGAGGGGGGGGGGGGTGAGCATGCTAAATCCTCGACGCCAGTCAAGTTTGTATGCGTGGGACCAATTTGTATCAATTAACTTGGCCGAGTCACGGCTTTCCAGTCTCAGGAAAGCGTAGCCAGCACACAAGGTCCCATTAACCCTTTGTAATCAATACGGACCCCCCCCCCCCCCCCCCCCCTCTCTCTCCTCCTCCTGTCTCTCTTTAAGTGCTCCTAGTTGGCTTTAGAGGCTCATATCCTGAGGCCGGGGTGTATTGATCCGCTGGACTGATTGGAAGTCACCCTTCAGGAGGTGAAGGATGGCAGTGTGACCGGGGATGTTTTGGCAGGCGAGGGGAATGAGTGGGTCCTCACGGCTGGATCAGCTTACCACTTCCTACCCCCACACACACCTGTTACAGCCAGCGGGTGGGAAGATGCCACACCACCAAATCTCTTCCTGCACGTGTCTGTCTTTTTGTGCCCCCACACCCCCCCCCCCCACACCCCCGTCTCCATTTATCAGATATATTTCTGTGGTGGCATCGATTCTTAATGGTTTGCCGGCCCTGTTGTTGTTGTGACATCCAGGCCAGTACATTAAATTAGAATCTGTGTCTGTGTGTGTGTGTGTCTGTGTATGTGTGTGTGTGTGTGTGTGTGTGTGTGTGTGTGTGTGTCTGAGACGGTGAAAATGACTGCCGGTGCGGCCCAGGAGAGCAAATGGGAGAGGCGTAGCGAATGAGCAATGTGTTACATGGGGTTTATGGTGACGGTGTGCGGCTGGGCCAGCTGCCGGCCTTTAATGGATGGCCGGCGCGAGACGGACTTTGGGTTTTACGCGGCGGCTAACGCGCTACGTGACCGCCGCCACCGGCCGCCCGGTCCAGCGGCGGCGGCCCACCAGCGAGACACGCAGGAGCGGCGCACATATACACGCACACCATTAAACTGTCATGCCGTGTGTGTGTGCGTGTGTGCGTGTGTGCGTGTGTGCGATGCAGCATGGAAGCATTTAATCCATAAGGCTGACAGGCTTTCCTTGAACTGACAGGGGACAAAAAGCATAGCTCTCTTCCCACATAAATACACATACACTTCTACCCGTCTCTCTCCTTTTCTTCATCCCTGGCACCACCCCCCCCCCAGCCCTGGTTCTCCATCTGGAGAGAGAGAGAGAGAGAGAGAGAGAAAAGAAAGGAAACGTAATTCTGATTTCAAAGTGTTGTCTTCCGGGACGTACACGCCGCATACAGCTCTGCGGTGGCTTGACCCCGTTCACAGGCCCCTGCTACCCCCTTCTGTAAACTGATAGTCCTGCGTGTGTGTGTGTGTGTGGTGTCACGGTAGGATACACAGCAGCTGTAGTGGCGGCAGTGAAGAGGGGAAATGGGGAGAGCCGGCGCAGTAGACAGAGCCCAGATAGACCTGTCAGCTCTGTGACACCCACACATGCCTCAGCCTCTGGTCCGGGGAGGAGAGCTGAGCAGAGGAGGCGCGGCTCGGCTCGGCCCGGCTCGGCTCGGCCCGGCTCGGCCCCGGGGGGGGGGAAAGAGCAGGTAAAGCCAAACGGACAAGCTCCCACCGACGCTGTGAAAGGGATAAGGGCGAGCCGTGTTTATTTTGGGAGCGCGGGCAGACTGTCGGGAGAGGGGATCGGAGCCCTGGCAGGTAAAGCGCCTGCGAAGTGTTGAGCCTTGTTTGACGTACGCCACAAAACTGCCCGGCCTCCGTCAGCTTTCACGAGCTGCTAAGTGGACGTCCTGCAGCCAATTGTGGGCTGGATCGAGGTCTGGACTTTGCCACTTTGGGACATAAACATTGCGTTAAAGCCGTCCCTGTGTAGCTTTTGGCCTCGCGTTTGACTTGACGTCTCTCTCTCTCTCTCTCTCTCTCAACCATAAATCTCGTCCCGAGCCGCGGTTTTATGTCGAATGTCAGCAGGCCCGCGCGGCGTACGTTTCACCCGCGGCTCTTCCAGGTCGCGCTGCTCGAGAGGCGACTGCCAGGCACTTGGCTCGCACCAAGCGCTGCGTTTGCCCAGCAATATTTATATCTCGTCACACTATGAAACTGCTATCTGCTGTTTTTTTTCCTTTTTTTACCCAAACTCTCCCACATGCCTTATGGCAAACACAGGCTAAATGTCATGAGAGGGTGTTTATATATATATATATAGATATATATTATTAACAGTGGCTTTTGCTTCACCAGTGTGCTATAAAGCTGTGAGTGGTGAATCCCCCAGGCAACAGTCGTTGAATGCAGCGCCTCCCCATCCCTCAGCCGTGAAGCCCTGTAAATTCTTCAGAGCTGCTACGGGCCTCTCAGTGGCTTTCACGCTTCCGACGGTGCGGGGATGCTGTTTTTTTTTTTTTTTTTTCCTCTTCTTTTCTTTTTTTTTCCCTTCTTTTAGGGTGGCCTCCTCTCGACAAACGCGGCCGTGTTTGGGTCCCCCCTCGGCGGCTGACCTTACAGCGCCACCGGGGGATAGCAACCTGGGTTTTACGGCGTGCTCTCACGTCCTCGTTCCCCCCTCGCTCTCGAACTAAAGTCTCTGGCTGTCGTGTCGTCCTCTTCCAGCTGTGTTTAACATCACGTGCGTGTGTGCTTATGCGTGCGTGTGTAACCGCAGCTGCGCTGTGTTAAGATTTGTGCGTCTATCTGACATTTTTCATCAAGCATCACATATGCAGCTGGCGCGCTAACGGTGCACGTGCCCCTCCTTCAACCGGCCGTGGAATTTCGTTTCTCGTACGGCCGGCGCTCCTTAAACTTGTTCACCACGTCACGAAATTCCAGCAAAATCGATGTCGCACAACGGAAAAGACGATAACGGTCTGAAAGGAGAGAGAGAGAGCGCACTGCCACGTCAGAAAACGGGCTAGCGTAACGGAGCTCGACTGTGGGTTATGTTAAAAACCACCACCGAGGCAGAATTTGTGTGTGTGTGTGTGTGTGTGTGTGTGTGTGTGTGTGTGTGTGTGTGTGTGTGTGTGTGTGTGTGTGTGTGTGTGTGTGTGTGTGTGTGTGTGTGTGTGTGTGTGTGTGTGTGTGTGTGTGTGTGTGTGTGTGTGTGTGTGTGTGTGTGTGTGTGTGTGTGTGTGTGTGTGTGGAATGAAGGAAGAGAGAGAGACAGAGACAGAGAGAAGAAAAAAGCAGCCGGAGCTGAGCTTAAAAAAAAGACGACACACACACAGGATTTGTAATAGGATTCATGACCGGGGCTACAATTGGGAGAGTAATTATTGTTATTGCGATAAGCCAATCATGAGGCTGGGTATTCCTCTGCACTCGCCGCTCTCTCTCACATCCAGTGCCTGAAATTACAGCGACGGCTGCACACGTTAAACTGCACAACTGTTTGTTTATGCAAAACACACTGTACACGGCCCTCCAGACAAATTTCCACTTCCATCCGTTTGTCTGCTGTTCTTGATTGTGCTTTGAAAGCAAGCCGATGATCAGGGGCGCCTTTTCTCGTGCAGGGGGACAAAAAAAAAAAAGAAAGTCCTATCCGTTTGATCTGGCGGGCAAAAATATGGGCAGCACAACAGAATCTCATCTCTTGTGTCAGCTATTCTTCCGCACCGTGATATTCCCATGGGAACGCATTTCTGCTGCGCGAATCACAGTCAGATCAGTGCGGGCCGTTTCTTATCTGGACATGAAAGACGGGAAGATGGAAGAGAGGAGGTGTGAACGTCTGTGTGTGTGTGTGTGTGTGTGTGTTTGTGTGTGAACGTCTGTGTGTGTGTGTGTGTTGTGAGTGGAGGCAGAAGAGGGGAAAGGCAGGGCTCCCCTGGGAAGAATAATACCTGAAATTCACTGGGCGGCCTCTTGAATCCAGCTCATCATCATTTAATGAGCAGGCATTGTACCTAACCCTATTAGACTGTGAATACAACACCCCCCCCCCCCACACACACACACCTCTGCCTGGCTGTCTCCCCCCCTCGGCCCGGGGATTTGATTATGAACGCCGTCGCTCTCCTTTTACTCGTCCGTGGTCGTCGGGAGCGTCGTTGCCGTTGGATAGCATCTCCGGTTCACGTCGGGTCAGCAGATCCGTTATTGCCGCTCTGCTGCGGGTGTAAAAGGCTTAATAAAACCGCCGCGTCTCCAGCCGGAGACTCCGGAGAGGTTTTCCTCAGCTAGGCGGTTGATTTGACCGGCAGACCCTGCAGCATGAAACCGCACCGAACAACAGGCGTCCCCCCCACCCCCCCCTCTCCTCTTCCTCCTCCTCCTGCTTCTGTCCCACCCCCCCCAACTCCCACGCTCGGGCGCACACTCGCATCCAGACGTGCCCTATCCGCGAGCAGCGTGACTCTCACCTCTGAGTGATGTCCATTGTCCGTATGAGGAGAGGCCCGTTACGAAGCCTCCGTCCCGATGGAGACATTGCTCCGGCTGCCGCGCTCCCCTGTCCTTCAGCGCCGTCCTGAGATGACAGTAGATAAACAATGGGAACAAACAGTCACTCCCACCAGCATTGATCTGGATCCCCTGGTGCCCCCATCCCCCCCCTTCCACCCTCTCCACAACAACAACAACGCCACATTGATTCCACCTACTCTCAGTTTATATGAAAGCCCCCCACCTCCCCTTTCCTTCCCGGACTGACAAAAATGATAAATGACCAGCCCCTTCCTCCCTCTGCCACCGCCTCCCTCTGTCCTGCCTTGGCTGTCCAAGACACTACAAGCCTATTTCTTCCCTCAGGAAACCAATTGAGTCTTTTCTCGAAAACACTTTTTTTTGGGGGGGAGGTGGGGTTAGGTGTGTGTGTGTGGGGGGGGGGTTAGTCATTTTGTCAGGCCCTACTTATAATTTCCACATATAAACATGTCACTGGCATAATTTCCGCCCTGCTGGATATCCATATGCATGATGTCAAACTATCAGGAAAAAAGGCCCACTGAAGGAAATTATTATGCGTTTTAATGACGCGCACAGTGTCAGGTCCCCCCGCCTGCGGCAGCCCGCGCC